>OX419758.1:45211408-45918697 GCA_948567375.1 Lunularia cruciata
GACACTTGCCTTCTCAACCGCAATTGCCTTATAGGAATGGATTCTTTGCTCCCCAAACTTCCACTCTACACTTCTCTTACCTTACTTGGCCTTGCTTCATACTTCACCTTACGTCTGGAACAGACTTCCCTCTAATTTATAACTCTCTTCTCCTCTTGCTGTGGTACTTTGTCTTCAGGTTTGGGGTTACCTTTCTCCTCTGTCTCCATCTTGGCTTCCTCTTCTTCAAGTACCGACTGCATCTCCACTCCATCATCACTAGTGCTACTCGTGTCCCCACTTTGCAGCGTGAACTTAGGGTTCTTCCTCCTTTGCCAAGTCTTTGGACTTGCACTCTGCCTCCCTTTCCGACTCTTCGTTTGATGACATGATTACCACCAATTCTCTCCTTGGGTTCACCTTTCTAGCTTTTCAAGGTCTTGCCTTCTCTACTTCTTCTTCTTCTCCTTGTCAACTCCTCTTCTTTGACTTCGGAGTGCTCACCTTCAATGCACACTCTACTCCATCTGCTTGTAGTTCTTGTTGCTACTCCTGATTTGTAGGATGTACTATTGCTCCTTTGCATTAACCTCTCTTCTCAAGTCGGGGTGGAAATGGGACAATATCTTGTGTTTCTCTGCCGCATTGAGCAAGTTCAGCCCCAAGTAGAAGTGGGCTGCAAACGACACAATGTAATGCAGAGGCAACTTGTCTTGCAAATTCCACATTATTTGTCTCATCCTCTGATGGAGACACTTTGCCCAATTAATTGGCTCTCCTGCAAATATCTTGTGGAAAAACATTGCTTGGTGCCTCATCACATAGGTTATTCTCTCTGGCTTCAAGATTTCAATTAGTGCACTTACAATCTCCCTCTTTATAGGATCTTTATAGCTCTCCACTTTGTAGCCATTCTTTGTGCGCTTCAAAGAGAAGGCATCTCTCACTTCTTGGGTTTCTTTGACTACTTCTCCCTTCCCCAAGAATGTGGTACCATGCTCTACACTTGCTTCTTTCCCGCGTACTAATCTCTAATCCAACTCTGTTCATCAAGCCAGATTTCCTCTCTTCCCTTCTTCCTCAGAGCCATCAAGACACTTACTCTGGATGATCTCAATCATGAAACCTAGAAAACTAACATTCCAGTTCCATGGCAAGAATGTGATCCAAAGCCTGCTCAGGACCTCAATTCTCACAATCACATCTAACCTCTAAATCGCATGATTTCTCACTGCAAATTTGGAGTTCTTCTTCCCACTTCCCATCTTTCTCTCTTCCACTCTAGGTTGGGTGCTATTCTTCCTATTGATTCCTGGATTAACTCTCTCGACTTCCTCTTGACACACTAGTGCATCTTTGACTACACTACCCTTCCCATGATCTCCTGCTAGATGACTTCTTAACGGCGATGGAAAATTACTTGTCATTGCTTTGTCTCTAGCTCAAATTTTATAGTGGTGTGCCTCTTCTGTCTTTCTTCACTTTGAGTTTCTACCAAGAAATCATACCTCTTGCATGCTCTTGTTATTGTCAATTTCCCCTCATGCATATGACTGCCGGTTTTGTGAACGGTACATTCTTGAATGTCTCACCCCGAAGGAAAGTTGTTACATTGTCCTTGCTTCAAGTTGAGCGCCCACAAGACAAAGTCTTATTACTTTGGGTTGCATGCTGACAGGGCAATTCCGAGTACCTCGCCTCCTAACACAAAGTCACTTTACCTTGGGTTACACCCCAAAGACACCTTTCTTTGCCTTCTTTTGCCATATAGGCGCAATAAGACTTCTTTTGTACACTTCTCCAAAAATAAGAAAAAAAAGTGTGGGTACCATAGTACTAGTGGGATCTTCCATCCACTTTGGATGTTCTATTATGGAGTTCAAAGGACACATTGAAACAACATGTGGAACAATTGGTGCAATAGGCTTGGAGTGGAGCCTTTGTAACACCAAGAGACTAGTGCAAGGATGAGCACCCAGAGTCAATTACCTTGATACCTTTGGATACTACACTCATTGCTTGGTAGTATCCTATAGAGAGAGTATGTCTATTGGAGTTGTTTGGTAGGATTAGCACTAAACTAGTTGTGGTACTACAACTAGGTATATGAGTAGATGTACTTGTATGTGGAGAGAGATGAGATTGCTAGATGACTCTCTTTACATCATGTGGCAAACTTGGCCTATTGGTATCTTGAATTATTACCGATGTCAGCAATCAAGGGTTACCAAAGATCCTACCAACAGACATTTCCTTGCTGGAGGCGTAGGATTTGGAGAGACATGGTCCCATTCATTTGGTGATTTTTGGATGGCCATGTCAAGGATATACATGTGCTAGCTGAGGTTTGGGTCTTTAGGATCCACATTTTGGTGTGTTTTGGGAGATATTATAGAAACTACAACATCTCCAAGTTCATCAACCTAATTCACCAACTTACATTTTGGAGAATGTCCCTTTGGTGGGTGATTCCCGCACTCAGGTGGTGGCAAGTACACATCAAGTCCATTCTTGGATGGGACTTGTCATGTTGTTAGATGCAACCAAAGAGAGATCATGAGCTCATCATCTTTGTCTTTGGTGTACAAACCTCTTGCCTAGAAAGGTTCTACAACGTGCTTATGATGGGATTCAACAACTTGACCACCTTGTTGATGAGATTTTGGATGTTGGGCATTAGTCTCAGACAATGGTAGTGGCTGAGAGGTCACCTATGACAATGGCAAACCTAGTTGGATAGCTTTGAGCTACTTTTCCCACACTTATGAGTTTCCTAAGCTCCCATGCTTTTTGAGAAGGCAATCTTGGACTTGTTGGGACTCATAATTACAGCAATTGGTGGAGCTTAACATCAATGACAGAGATGGGATGATAGGTTTTCATACCAATATTACCATTTTTCCAATAGTGTTAAAAAGGCATCCAAACTTTAGGTGTTAGGTTAGGCTATGGACCTAAACTGTTTGACCTAGATTGTGAGCCTTTGCTTGGCAAAGTAGCATAGGATGCGCTTGATAGGCATCACACTCGGACACTTGTGAGCTCTATGCCTATCAAGATGATTCAAGCACATGTTGGGAGTGATGGACCAATGGATAGGGTATTCTTGGGACACGATTAGTGGCTACTAGGGAAAGTGGTCTACTTGGAGTTCATCCAAGTGATCATGGTCTACTTGGATTACATCCTTGGTCTACTTAGGAGCTAGAAGATGTAGCTAGAGGATGTATGGAGCTTGCAGCCAAAGTGGAGGGAGTTTTCATATGGAGGTTGGGACCTCTAGTGGTCAAAGGCATGATATTATTGCTCCCAAGGGCCTAGTGTAGTAGCTAGTTAGTACGTCTTCTACTCCTATGATAGTTACAGAGGATACTTGGGAGCCAGATCGTGGACCCAAGCTTACAAGAGGGAAAAGACAAAGGGTTTGGAAGTTCTTGGAGGAGCTACACAATTTATTTTTCCCTTCAATATGAAGGATTTGGGTGCTTTGAAAGGACCTAATATTTGGATTAAGCTAACTAGCTATACACTAGTTTTTTGACATCCCTATCAATAGAGTGACATGGAGAGAGCATTTATTCAAAGCCGGAGTAGAGACCTTTTTGAGGTTGGTTTGGTGTAAATTTCACATGGAGAGTGTGCATCAGCTATTGTGATGTTAGCCAAGAGGGATATGCACAACAACTACATAGATAGGCACATGTATGGAGATTACCATCCTATCAACCGATAGACTAGGGTTGATTGGTTTGCCATGCCTACATTGGAAGAGATCTTTGATTTGATTGGGCATGCAAAAATCTTTTAACAAGATATCATCAGTTGCCAATCAAGGAGGAGGATAAATCCAAGGTAGCATTTTGGGCTATTGATCCTCATGGCAAAGATGTGTTATATCAATGGAGGTTCTTATTATTTAGGTTCAAGAATGCTCTTGTTGAGTTCCATAGGGTCATGGATAGGATCCTAGCTAGATTGGATTTTTCTTGGTGCTATATTGATGACATTTTGGTCTATAGCATTGTTGTTGGAGGTGTTTGTGAAGTTGAGATCTCATGGACTCAAATTACATCTTAAGAAGTGTAGATTCTTCCACAAGTAGGTTGAGTACTTGGGTCACACTATTTACCTTGGAGGACTTGGTGTTCTACACACCAAGGTAGAGGCTATTGCGCCTATTCTTTGGCCTACAAATGTGAGCAGAGTGCAAGCATTCCTTGGATTGGCAAACTTTTATTGCTGTTATGTAAGAGGATTTAGTGCCATTGTGTGACAACCCAACAAGTATTGCTTTTGTGGTAATCAGCAATTAAAAGTTCATTCCCATAGAGATACAAGTCAGAAATGGTCAAACACAAAGTAAACAGTAACAATTCAATTCTTCTTGATTTTGTCTTTAGTTTCTCAGGTAGAAACTACACCCAAAAGAGAGTAACAAGCACTGCTCACAATCTTGTCAGAAATTAACACTCTTGTAATCACAATACTATCCAATCTTTCCAAACCAACTTTGATTGTGATGATTTAGATTCTCTTGAAGACAACTACTTCATTGTAAAATAACTTTGTCTCAAAATTGTGTTCCACTCCTCCACTAAAGGCACAACTTCTTCAATCAAAAATTGCTTCACATCTAACTCATTCTGCACTCACAAATGCTGAATACTACCAACACAACAATTCTTTACAAATCTATCAAAGCATTGCTTTGATTGCACTTCACTCAAGATCAAACACACAAAATGAAGATCAGGGCTGTGGAATCTAACATCCAACAAGCACACTAACTTACACTTTAAAATTCTCCACACACTCACAAACACAAGCATAAACTTGATACTTGGAACTAAGGTCAAGTGACAAGCACTGAGATATAACACTTTGCTTTATCTATCTTCAGAAATTATGAATATTGAACAACATAGCACTATGAATGTCTCCTTTAAATAGGTTGAGTACTTTGACAATTACTAACTAAAATACAAGTTTCTAACAACTTTACAACCTGTAGATCCAAAATGACATGCACCTCTTCATATCTACCCCTTCAAATCTCAAAAACATTACTACTTTGATCCAATGTCAACCTCAACTTCAGCTTCCAAACCCAATCATCCTCTTATCACTTATCCTTCTTTGGGTCTATCTTCTTCTACTACACCTTCTACCAATTCTATCACTTCTTCACTACATTTTGTAATTAAGACCATGGGTAATCTGTCTGTCTTTATCTTTTGACCCACCTATTTTTAATGTCTCAAATAGTTGATCCAAAGACACTTGCACTCCTATGTCTATGACTTCAGACTTCTTATCCCCTTCACACTACTTCAAAGTCATTCTAACTCTGAATGTACTAAATCAATTTTGAGACACACATTATCTCCTACATCTAACATCTTCCTATCTACTTGATCTCTCAAGCAAATTAATAATTTATTCAACTTGATGTCTTTCACTTTCTTCTTCCTCATCTCTTGCATTAGCAATTTCAACTTGTGCATTCTTGCTTCCTCCAACTTACAATTGGATATTGTACCAAGCATCACCTTCACCCTCACCATTACTTCTTCAACTATCTCCTGCTCCAGCATCTACATTTTCTCTCTCTGCAAATAACTCCTCACGATACATCTTTACTTCATCTTCCAACTCGGCCTTCAAAGCTTCCTTCTCTTTCACACTCTGCCCAAGTTGCTCTTCTATTCCTCTAAGTAAACCACACAATTGTTCTTCTTCTAGATTCTACATAGTTAACTCCCTTTGCCAAGCTCTATCTTTATCAGCTGCACTTGTCTTCAAACTCTCCAACTCTTGCTCCATTACTACTACCATCACTTTCAAGTGAATGACCTCCACTCATGTGTCATGCACTTCCGCTCTCAAGGTCATAGTCTTTGCCATTTTCTCCCTTCTTTCTTCTTCTTGCTTCACCATGGCTTTGCCTCTCTTCACAAAGTCCTCCATCAGGCTCTCAATCTCCTTCCTCCTAAGCTCCACCTCAGTACTAAGTTTTGCTAATTCCCGCTCTCCTTGAATTACCTTTCTTCTTAACTCTAAAATTTCCTCACTCATATTGCACTAATGCTAATTCATCTTTCAATTTTGCATGATCTCTTTTCAACTCTTCTCTCTTCTTCAACAACTACCATAGCAAAGGACAAACTACCTGCAACAAGTGCTCTACCCCATCAAAGACCCTTGAACTCTCAAGTTGCTCAAGTTCTTCTCTCCTCACTTCTTCTATTGGAGCTTTACTTCAAAGTGTTAACCTCCTCACTCTCAAGTGCATGTCATCAAAGCTCTCTCCCTTCTCCACTATCGGGCTTACATTGCTTATTTCTGCACCCACAATGGGAACATTGCTCCTCAAGCTTCTACACTTCTATAACTCCAACTTTGGATGGTAACACCCATTTATGCATATGTGTGGTATTGTGATATTTAGTTTTGTATTACAAGTACTTGAGAGATATTATTTATAAATAGATAAAGGATGGTTCTACATTATTCATGATTAGCTAAAGTTAGTCACAGCTAAGATAGAGAGGACCTTACTTTAGAGGAAGTGGAAAAGATGAGCACCACTATTTTGGATTCTAGTGTGTTGACTTGATATTATTCCTAGGTGTTTGGCTTTGAGGAAAGAGTTGAGAACTCTTGGCCCTGCAAGCCTTTTTGTTTTGGATTCTTCTATAGTCAAGGATAGCCCATGCAAAGGAATCTTTGACTTAGTGGTTGGGTCAAGATAAGATCACATGCTTGGAAATATGCCGATGTGGATAGATATTCCTTTATACTTTTTGACTTTACTTGACTTTTAGCCTAGTAACTTGAGTTACTACAATAATTAGTAACATTGGTGCGTAAATATTTCACAAGTATATAAACAAGGGATGATGAGGTACTCATCATCCTTTCATTTGCAACTATCTCTCTCTCATTGAGTTCTCTAGTGAGCAATGTCTTGAGTCTTGGAGTGTTAGCCTTGGAAGAGTATGATGGAGTTGGGGTTCCTTGCCTTCTTAGTCTATGGGATGCTACCATAATAGCCATCAAAGGTTAATCCTGAGTAAGAGATAGGCCGGCTCACATTTTTGTTTCCATTGCCGAGACCTCTCTAGAAGGCAAGATAATGTTCCACTTTCAATTCTACATTAGGCAAAAGGAGGCTATGAGAGCTGACTGGGAGAGAACATCAAGAGAAGAGAAAGTTGAACTTATGTTAGAGAACCAAGATCCATTTTTATACCCTATAGTTCATTATGATGTCTTTGAGGTGATTTTCTACATCTTGTACACATGAGAAGATTTGGAGAGATTGTGTGAGGTGGATTGCAGATTTTGGAGATTAAGGTGATTTTAGGCAAAATCTCAAGTTTTAGATCTCAAATTTAAATTTCTACACATGATATCTTGGGTTATCTTTCAGTTAGCACACTTGGAATTATTGTGAGAGCTACTATGCACATTGGGCTAGAATTTCTGAAAGTTGATAGGGTAAACTGCCTCCGCAACTACTGCTCTCTGGAAAATTGTATAGAGTCTGCCATTTCTTCAATTTTTTGTTAGATTAGGATTCTTCTAAAACTTTCCAAGAAAATTTAGTGCATTATATCTTACGTGCTGATGCAAAAATAAGAGAGAGATCGTTCTTGTACAAGGAGTAATGAATTTTTAAAGTGAGGGAGGTGATTTTCAGACCAAATCTGAAATGTGTGTGTTGAATAGAAAGGTGTCTAGGCCAAATGGCTTGATGAAAAGATCTGAAATTTTGGAGAGAGGGATGTCCTAGATTTTTGATCAAGTATGAAAAATTTAGAGGAGTGTGACGTACCAATTGAGAGATTTGAGTGAGATTGTGAAGAAGGGTCAATTTTGCAGAGTTGAGATCTCATGCATGAGGAATTTGAGAGCAACAAAAAACATGTTTGAGTGTTTAGATTCATCTTGGGAACATGGAATGCCATCAAGAGTGGAAACTAAGACTATGTAAGGTTCCCCAAGGATTTGAGGTGATTGTAGAGGTGGATTTGAGGACAAGAGAGTTTACAATAGAATTTGAAGAGAGTGTTGAGAGGATCCAAAAACCTACACCACTTGGAGGAAAGAGTGAATCTAAGTGCTTTCTATGTGGAGAGAAGAGACATAAGGCAAGTTCATGTCCATTGACCTTTGAGAGCAAGAGATTGAGTGAAAGGAAAGGCTTACTTGACTTGGGTTTGCATGTTGGACCTTCTTCACCAAGATTGGGAGGGAGAAGATCTAAGACCAAGGAGTTATGTGAGGTTTGTGGAATGGAAGGACTTCCAAAAGGAGATGAGTGTAGTGGAGTAAAAGCATTTTTGGAGACTTTGGTGAAGGATCTTGGAGAGAGTCTTAGAATAGCTATAGAAATACTACCACCTTCATCAGCTAGTTCTCAAGATGAGTGATAGAGATAATATTTCAACTTATGGATAAACTATCCATGAGAGTTTGATTAATATGCACTCTAGGATTTGATTTTGCTATAGAAATCTTGGAGCAACTTGAACCTTTTGTGTTCCCTAGGGTGGATTATTCTCAGATGTTGTTATTCATGTATATACTCTATTAATTATAGAATGAGAAAAGAAAAGAGAAAAACAAAACAAAAATTGAGAGGAAAGAAAGAAAGATAGTGAGGGATGAAGATAGGGAAACTTTCGGTTTTCTTTGGCAAGGATGGAGAAGATGTGGAGGCCTTTGTGAGAGACTTCAAGAGAGCTTGCATAGGAAAAAATGAGAAGAGGAAGAATGAGTAGCCCTCATTATTACCAGATTTCTTTGAGGATGCAACACTTACATGGTATAAGTTAGAATACCAAAAAGGAGAGAGGAGAGATGAGGAAGAAGAGTCTTGGAGAGTTTGACTTCAACACTCATTGAGAACTTTCTTTCAAATGAGAGTTATGAGAGATTAATGAGTGAAGTTACCTTTCTCAAACAAGGAGATGGAGAGAAAGTGAGAGTCTATGTGGAAAGAGTGGAAAAGTTAGAGTCCAGATTTTGCATAGTGTTGAAGAAGGGTGGAGATGATGTAGAGATTACTATGATTGGCATAGGGGCCATGCTCACCAAGAATTTTGTGGGAGGATTAAGACCACAAATTAGAAGCAATGTGAGATATGAGAAACCTTCTTCCAAGGTTGAAGCTATCAAGATTGCAATTCATATGGAGGAGAGTTTGGAAGGGAATGAGAGTGATTTGGTGGTGAAGGAGGTTGAGAAAGGAGCTTAGAGGAGGTTTGAGTTTCACAAGGAGCACAAGGAAGAAGGCAAAAGCTCCAGTATCAATGGGGGTGGTGGATGCCAAACCAGCACCATGGGAGGCTTGTGAATATGCCTCCAAGATTGATGTGAGAGTGAATGGTCACAACATCAAGGATGCATTGGTCGATGGAGGATCTATAGTGAATGCCATGTCAAAAAGGTCAATGAAGAAGTTGGGTATGATACTCTCAAGACCTTCAACATTTGTGGTGAGCATGGCAAACAAACAACAAGTTTGACCAATAGGAGTGATAGATAAGGTGGTAGTTTCAATTATGGGAGTTCAAAATCTCATGACTTTCCAAGTCTTGAAGGATTCAAGCTATGACGTACTTCTTGGGAGGCCATGGCTGAGAACAGCACACACAACTTATTGATAGCAGAAATGGTACTTGAGGATTGGGCCATCAAACCATAGAGTCACAATTCTTATGACTAACACCACCAACACTTCACATTCAGATACACCATCTTCTGATTATTAGGAATCAGATTCTGAAGGACTTTAGGTGTGGACACAAGCATGGAGGAGGAGACTTCCACAAAGGAGGATGGATCTGAATTTGAATCTGATTCAGATGTATATCCCTTGTGTGCTGTGGATTTTGCACCTAAGCCAAAGGTTTTGAAAGACCCAGATAAATCACCATTGACACTTGAGGAGGTAGAGAGAAGGTTAGCAACCCTCAAGTATGGCCCAAATGTTACCAAGGAGGAGAAGGTGAGATTTGAGGAGATTTTTTGCAAGTTCATCCACGTGTTTGCTTTCAATAACAAGGATTTGAAGGAAGTCACTTTGGAGGAGCACAAGATAGAGGTGGAGTCACATGCAAGACCAATCCACCAAAAGCAACATTGCATTAGCCCACCAATATTGTTGGTTGTGAAGGAGGATATTTATAAGCTCAAGGAGGCCAGATTTATCCTTGAGGTGGAGAATTCTGAATTGGTGTCTCCAATTTTCATTATGAAGAAAAAGAATGGCAAGCTTCGGGTATGTGTAGATTACAAGAAGCTCAACGTTGTTACCAAGAAGGACTACTACCCATTACCATTCATTGGTGAGATCTTGGAAGAGGTTGCAGGTCATGAGAGGTACAGTTTTGGAGATGGTTATAGTGGATATAATGAAATCAAGATTGCACCAAAGTATCAACAACTCACCACATTCACCACACCTTGGGGAACTTTTGGTCATGCCTTTTGGGCTTTGCAATGTTCTAGCCACACTCCAACAATTCATGAACAAGGTATTTGAACCTTTCATTCAGAAATTTGTGAGAGACTTCATTGATGACTTTTGTGTCTATGGGAGCAAAGAGGAGCACTTTGAGCACCTAATCAAGGTCTTGCAATGCTTAGATGAGGCAAATGCATCACTCAACCCAGAGAAGTGCATTTTTGGATGTGAAGAAGGTCTAATTTTGGGGCACATCATCTCCAAGGATGGAATAGCAGTTGATTCTAAGAAGGTGAGGAAAATCTCAGACCTTCCATTCCCTTCAAGCTTGACAAAGTTACACCAATTCTTGGGGATGGTTGGGTACTTTAGGAGGTTCATCTTCTCATTTTCCAATAAGGCTTGTGCATTGACCATCTACATGAAGAAGGGTGTAGATTACATGGTGATTTTGGAAGACAAGGATGCTCTCAAAGCTTTTGAGGAGCTCAAGCAATCCCTTGTTGTAGCTCCAATTCTTGCTAAACCTTATTGGAGTAAACCTTTCATCCTCTACACTGATGTTTCCAATGTTGCTATAGGATTCACTCTTAGTCAATTAGACCAAGATGGGCATGATCATCTAATAACTTATGCTAGTAGGTAGATGGTTTTAACAAAAAAGAACTACTCTGTCACGGAGAGAGAAGGGTTGGCAGTGATCTTTGGTCTCAAGAAGTTTAGACACTATTTTATTGGAGGGAAAGCCACCATTGTCATAGATCACAAGGCCTTGAAGTATATCTTCAACAAGCCTAATGTTGAACATAGACTAGCAAGGTGGATGATACTCTTGTCTGAGTATGACTACACCATCAAGGATAGGCCAAGAAAGAAACATGCAAATGTTGATTTGTTATCTAGGGCCTATGATCATGACGGAGATGAGCCAATAGATGATTCCTTCTTGGATGATGAGCTTATGAAAATCTCAGTCACTCAAGAGGTTCCAATGGAGTACAAGGAGATTGTGGATTTTGTGACAAGATGAAACTATCCAGAAGGGATGCATGCTAGGGAGAGGAAGGCTCTTGCAGCAAGATCTAGACCTTATACAATGGTGGAGGATATTCTTTTTCACCAAGGAGCAGATGGTCTACTTCAAAGAGCAATGGGTAAGGAAGAGTCTATCCTACTCATAAAGGAATTTCATGAAGGTTTAGTGTGTGGAGGACACTTTGTAGGAAAGGTGACTGCTTTCAAGATTCTAGATGCAAGGTACCATTAGAGAAAGATTTTCAAGGATTTTCCTGATTATTGCAAAACTTGTCATGTTTGTCAAGCTTTTGCTAGAAAGTCTACATCCACTCCACCACTTAGATCAATTCCATTGCTAGGACCTTTTGAGAAGTGGGAAATTGATTTTGTAGGTCCTCTTAATAGAACCGCAAGGAAAAATTGGTAAATTGAGGTAGTTACTAATTATCTTACCAAGTGGGTTGAGGCTAGACCATTGAGGGACAAGAATGAAGATGAAGTTTGTAGATTTTTTATGCATTATCACTAGGTTTGGATGCCCTTGGAGTTGGTTTTTGATAGAAAAGGAGAGTTTACATGAAGCATTACTATAGCCATGCTACGACATTTCTCTATCATACATAGAGTAACTACATCTTGTAAGCCAAATTCCAATGCCTTGGCAGAGAGAACTAATCAGACCTTGTGCATGATGTTGGCCAAAGATGCAGAAATGGAGGGGGCTAAACATCATTGGGACAAGAGGATTCATGCAGTTTTGTGGGAGTATAGGAAAACCATAAAGACTTCCATTGGGTATTCTCCATTTCAATTGGTATTTGGTATTAAGTCTACCTTACCTATTCACTTTGATCTTCCTACCTTCTAAAGCATTCCTAGGAGATTAAAGAAAGCACAAGGAGATGATGCAGAGAAGTCAAGGAAGGAACAACTCATGGAGTTGGAAGAGGCAAGAGCAGTTGCTATGGTTTGAGTGGAGCAGGCCCAAAGGAAACAAAAGGAGAGCTATGACAAGAGGCAAGGCAAGAAGAAGTTGGAGCCTTTCAAAGAAGTTGATTGGGTAATGTTGTTTGATTCTATTCAATTCAAGAGAGTGCAAAAGAAGTTTTTGCCTAAGTACTTTGGACCTTTCATAGTGGAGAAGTTGTGGGGCAATTACACCTATGATCTCAAGGAGTTGGGAGGAAGACACTTTGATAAAATTAACCATGATAAGTTGAAGATGTATCATAGAAGGTAGAGAGACCTTCACTTTGAGGACAAAGTGAAAACTTAGTCCGGGAGTAAATGTAACACCCATTTGTACATGTGTGTGTGTTATTGTGATATTTAGCTTTGTATTACAAAAACTTGAGAGATATTATTTATAGAGATAAAGGATGGTTCTACATTAGTCATGATAAGCTAGAGTTAGTCATAGCTAAGATAAAGGGGACCTTACTTTAGAGGTAGTGGGAAAGATGAGCATCTCTACTTTTTTGACTTTACTTGACTTTTAGCCTAGTAACTTGAGTTACTCCAACAATTAGTAACTTTGGTACGTAACTATTTCACAAGTATATAAACAAGGGGTGAGGAAGTACTCATCTTACTTTCTTTTACAACTATCTCTCTCTCATTGAGTTCTCTAGTGAGCAATGTCTTGAGTCTTGGAGTGTTAGCCTTGGAGGAGTATGATGGAGTTGGGGTTCTTTGCCTTCTTAGTCCATGATGTGCTACCATAATAGCCATTAGAGGTTCATCTTGAGTGAGAGACAAGCCAGCTCACATGGTTGGCTTCCAAAGTCTCTTCTATCTCCATGCGTGGCAATTCTGGGCACGGTATTCCTCCTCCTCCCATGCAATCAATTGCCACATAGAACTCTTATTCTTTGGTGTCAGCATCATCTTTGCTCCATTGCTAAACTTCTGTTTCTCTTTCACTTTTGTTGCTCAACCCTTCACTCCACAATGTCCGCTTTGGTTCTTCTTCTTCTCCCAAGTCTTTTGACTTGTACTCAGCTTCACCTTCTAACTCTTCTGCTCCTAACAACTTGATTACTACAATGTCTTGCCTTGAGTTCACCTTTCTTGTCTTCTTTGGCTGGACCAGCAACATGCTCTCCTCAAGATGACTTCTCTTCCTCATCTTTGGGATATTCACTGCTACTCTCATGTGCTGTACTATTCTTGCATAATGCTCATTGCTACTTTGGATGTGTTAAATATACTGTTGATCCTCCTCATCCGTAGCTTTTTGTAAGTTTGGATGCAAGTGAGATACCATCTTCCTTTGCTCAGTCTCCTTCATCAAGTTCAATCCAAAGTAGAAATTTGCAGCAAAAGGCACCAATTAGTGAGGAGCATCCCAATCTCTTCAACACCACACCATCTATTGTGTTCTTTGGTGAAACCACTTTGCCCAATTCACCGGCACTCCTGCAAACATCTAATGAAAGAACACTAATTGGTGCTTCATCACATACATCATGAGATCCGGCTTGAAGAGTTCCGTCATTGCCCCAATGATACTTTGCCTGATTGGGTCACAATATGTATCAACTTTGTACCTGTTCTTTGTGCATGGTGCAAAGAGGGAATTTCAAAAAAAATTGTCTCCTCCGTAGGCTCTCCCTTCCTAAGGAATGTAGCTCTTGTTTCCTCAAAGGCCTCTCTTTCCAACACTAATCTCCAATTTGACTCTATCCATCAAGCCGGATTTCCTTGCTTCTCTTCATTTGTAGGTCCCTCCTCACAATCACTTGTAACAACTTCTACCATGAACCCTAGAAAACTCAAGTTCCAATTCTAGGCCAGAAATGTGATACAAAGCCTACTTAGCACTTTGATCTTTACTATCATATCTAACCTTCAAATAACCTGGTTTCTTATTTCAAAGGAAGGACTCTTCTTCTCACCCTTCTTTGGCATTGTGTGATCTCAATTGAGTGGTAGTTGAAAGATAATTCTACCTTGCTTGGTCTCGAGATCCTAACTCCTTTAGGATTGTTAAACATCAGACTATCAAACTGCTTTGCTACATGCACTCCTTTGGATCTACTACTCAATGGTTTAGCATACTTGTGTGACATTTTGAAATCCCCTTGACAAAGTTTTGATTTTATAGTGCTTTGTTGATTGGTCATTTTTCCGTTAATCTTCACTAAAGCTCACAACTTCTGCATGAGTTCATCCTTGCATTGTGAAGGTTAGTCATTTATGCCTTAGCCATTTTCTTACCTATCCTTTCTTGATTGACAAATCCAAAGGAAAGTTGTTACATCATTTTTGCTTCAAGTTGATCACCCCGGTGTGAAGTTTCCTTACTTCGGGTTTCTTTATGCCAAGTCTGATCCGAGTACTTTGGTTTTGACGCAAAGTCACTTTACTTTGGGTTGCAATCTAAAGACACAATTCTTCTTCTTTCAATGCCATTTGGGATCAATACAACTTTGTTTGTACACTTCCTCTTCAAAATAGAACAAAAAACAAAACATGTGGGTACCACACATTACCAAGGCCTTGACAAAGCTGACCAAGCTTACATAGGAGTGGTGTTGGGGAGATGAGCAATAGAGAGCTTTTTAAGAGCTCAATGAGAGGTTGACATCAACTCCTCTTTTGAGTAGACCGATCAAAGGATGATCATTTCAGGTTCACACATATTGGAGTATAGAAGGACTTGGAGCAATGCTCACCTAGCATGATGATCAGGAGAAGGAGTTTGTGGTGGCCTATGCTAGTCGTTGCAACAAGAACTTGAACTCATTTTTATACCCTATAGTTCATTATGATGTCTTTGAGGTGATTTTGTATATCTTGTATACATGAGAGGATTTGGAAAGATTGTGTGAGGTGGATTGCAGATTTTGGAGATTAAGGTGATTTTAGGCAAAATCTCAAGTTTGAGATCTTGACTTGAAATTTCCACACATGATAGCTTGGGTTATCTTTCAGTTAGCACACTTGAAATTATTGTGAGAGCTATTATGCGCACTATGTTAGAATTCTTGAAAGTTGATAGTGTAAATTGCTCTTGCAACTGCATGCTCTTTGGAAAATTATACACAGTCTACCATTTCTTCAATTTCTAGTGGAATGTTCTGAAATGTCCAAAAAATTCAGTGCATTATATCCTACCTGTTGACACAAAAATTAGAGAGAGATCATTTTTTCACAAAGAGTTATAAGTTTTTTAAGTGAGGGGGTGGTTTTCAGACCAAATCTGAAATATGAGTGTTGAATAGAAAGGTTTCTAGGCCAAATGGCTCAATGAAGATCTGAAATTTTTCAAGGTGGGACACCCTGAAGTTTTGATCAAGTGTACAAATTTTCATACGACTATGATATGCCAATTGAGAGATTTTATTGACATTGTGAGGAAGGGTCAATTCTATAGAGTTGAGATCTCATGCATGAGGAGTTTGAGAGCAACAAAAAAAAGTTTGGGTGTTTAGATTCATCTTGGGAACAAAGAGGGTCATCAAGAGTGGAATTGAGGCTATGCAAGGTTCCCTAAGGGTTTGAGGTGATTTTAGGGGTGGATTTGAGGAAAAGAGAATTTAGAATAGAATTTGAAGAGAGTGTTGAGAGGATCCAAAAACCTACACCACTTGGAAGAAAGAGTGAGTCTAAGTGCTTTCTATGTAGAGAGAAGGGACATAAGGCAAGTTCATGTCCATTGACCTTTGAGAGCAAGATATTGAGGTAAAGGAGAGGATTACTTGACTTGGGTTTGCATGTTGGACCTTCTTCACCAAGATTGGGAGGAAGAAGATCTAAGACCAAGGAGTTGTGTGAAGTTTGTAGAGTTGAAAGACTTCCAAAATGACATAAGTGTAGTGGAGTAAAAGCACTTTTGGAGACTTTGGTGAAGAATCTTAGAGAAGTCTTAGTACAGCTACAGAAATACTACCACATTCATCAACTAGTTCTCAAGATTAGTGATGTAGATAATCTTTCAACTTATGGATTTGATTAACAAGCACTCTAGGATTTGATATTGCTATAGAAATCTTGAGCAACTTGAACCTTTTTTGTTCCATAGGGTGGATTACTCTCACATGGTGTTAGTCATATACATACTCTATTAGTTATAAAGTGAGAGAAAAAACATTGAGAGAAAAGAAAGATAGTGAGGGATTAAGATGGAGAAACTTCTGGTTTCTTTTGGCAATGATGGAGAAGATGTGGAGTCCTTTGTGAGAGACTTCAAGAGAGCTTGCATAGGAAACAATGAGAAGAGGAGGAATTAATAGGCCTCATTATTACCAGATTTCTTTGAGGATGCAGCACTTACATGGTATGAGTCAGAATACCAAAAGAGAGAGAGGAGAAATGGGCAAGAAGAGTCTTGGAAGAGTTTGACTTCAGCACTCATTGAGAAATTTCTTCCAAATGAGAGCTATGAGAGATTGATAAGTGAGGTTACCTTTCTCAAGCAAGGATATAAAGAGAAAGTGAGAGTCTATGTGGAAAGAGTGGAGAAGTTAAAGTCCAGATTTTGCATAGTGTTGAGGAAGGGTGGGGATGATATGGAGATTATGATGATTGGCATAGGAGCTATGCTTACCAAGAATTTTGTGGGAGGATTGAGACCACAAATTAGAAGAAAGGTGAGATATGAGAAATCTTCTTCCAACGTTGAAGCTATCAAAATTGCAATTTGTATGGAAGAGAGTTTGGAAGGAGATGAGAGTGATTTGGTGGTGAAGGAGGTTGTGCATCCTCCTCAAGGCTACAAGTATGGTGGAACTTCTGATACTTTGGTGACAAGGGTTGCACCACAAGTAATATTTGCTCCAATTCTTGCACCTCTACCAAAAGATCCACTTCAAACCATCACCGAACAACTTACAGATCTCAAGATCAATGTGGTGCAACTATGGGAGAAGAGAAAGGTGGATCAGAATGTAGAGAGAGGGCCTACGAGTTATGGAATTTATCCATATAGAGGAGGTTAGCCAACCAAAAATTTCAATGAGAGAAATTGTTTTGGTTGTGGAGGAAGAGGCCATATCCAAAGGAATTGCCCAAATTCCACTTACCATGGAGGAAGGAGTTATGAGGGAGCCAATAGAGGGAAAGAGGGAGGTAGTGAAACCCAAGTGGCTCCTAATCCAAACAAAGGTAAGGAGAGAATATCTATAGATTTGGTTGAAAGCAAGTATGAGAAGAGAGAGTGCTCAAACTCCAAGAGTCTTAATTTGGAGCTTTTGGCACAAGAGAAGAAGAGAGCTTGTTTTGCAAAGGATGTGTACTCTTTTGAAGGATTTACTCCTAGTAAGGATGCTCTTATGTCTACTAGGAGCACTCGCACCTCAACACCATCAACAACAAAGACTCCAAGAAAGAAGTTGGAGATGGAGGCCTTCTTGATCTCCAAGCAACAATGGAACTACAATGTGTTGGAGGATGTTGGTAGTCACAAGGCTAACATCATAGTGGGCCAATTGATTGCTTTGAACCCTACCTTGAGAAAGGAGCTTAGAGGTGGTTTGAGTTCTACAAGGAGCAAGAGAAAGAAGAAAGCAAAAGCTCTAGTATCAATGGGGGTGGTGGATGCCAAGCCAACACTATGGGAAGCTTGTGAATATGCTCCTAAGATTGATGTGAGAGTGAATGGTCACAACATCAAGGATGCACTTGTTGATAGAGGATAAGCAGTGAATGCCATGTCAGAAAGGTTGATGAAGAAATTGGGTATGATACCCTCAAGACCTTCAATATAGATGGTAAGCATGGCAAACAAGCAACAAGAAGCTTTATTTTATTGAAAAAGTAGGCAGCTCAAAACATATTCCATCACATTGTTGCTCATCTTGGGCCAATAGTAATGGCATTTGACTGCATCCAAGGTCTTGTCTACTCCAACATGACCTACAATGGCAGAATCATGACATTTTTCTTGGATGGTGGTTCTTAGATCCGTATCATCTGGCATCCACAACCTGCCATCATGGAAGGTGAGTCCTTGGGTACTGGTGATGTCTTTGGATGATTCAACACCTACAATCTAGATCAATTTTTGTAGCAACAAGAATCCTAGGCCAAATTTAGGGTTCATCTTGATTTCCACTACCAAATTCTTTGTCATCATCATTTGGGTGAATGCATCTACAAGTTACTTCTTGCCTTCCACACATCTAAACATCATGTTGAATTGTTGTCTCCACTTTTCCCGCCAAATGTATTGACAAAAAAGATCTTTTTGTGTCTTGAAGTAGACTAGAGGTTTGTGGTCCGTCTCTACCACAAATTTCTTCTCACCCAAATAGTGCTTCCAATGCTTGGCTGCAAGGACAATGGCCAGCTTTTCTTGTTTGGTGGTGTGATAGTTGCATTCTGTTGGTAACAACTTATAAGATAAATATGCAATTGGGTGTCATACATCCTACCATCCTTGTTGTAGGACTGCTCCTATTGCTACACTTGATGCATTTATAGCCATCTTGATTGGATGTTTTGGTGTCATACCATTTCAAGATTGGTCCATGTAGTAATGCGTCTTTCAACTCCTGAAATTCCAATTCTTATGCGGTTCCCCATATCTACTTCTTCCTATTGCCAATAGTGTTGTTAAAGGTTGTGCAATCTTAGAGAAGTCCTTGAAAAATTGACGATAAAACCACATCAATCCCAAGAAACTCTTGAGTTGAGTCTGATCTTCTAGAGCATTCCATTTTTGACATCTATTTTATCTATTAACCCTTGGATACCCTTTGCACTTATTCTATGCCCTTAATAATCTACTTCAGATCTGCCAAACTTGCACTTTTAGATTTTGGCATACAATTGATTTTGTCATAAAATCTAGAGGACTTCTTGTAGATGTTTCTTGTGCTCTATTAGCATCCTACTATATACTAAGATATCATCAAGAAAAATGATAACATATTTATCCAAGTACATACAAAATATGTCATTCATCAAACTCATGAAAGTGGTTGGAGCATTGGCGAGGCCAAATGGCATCACCAAGTACTCAAAGTGATCATACCTTATTTGAAAGACCATTTTGTATATGTCTCCTTCCGCAATCTTGATTTGGTTGTAACCACTCTGCAAATCAAGTTTGGTGAAGTGTGTTGCCCCATTAAGTTGATCAAAAAGGTCATCCATGCAAGGAAATGGATATTTTTTCTTCAACATTTGTTGATTCAATCCCCGGTAGTCAATGCACATGCGCTTTATTTTGTCCTGATTCTTCACAAACAATACAAGAGCCCCATATGATGATACGTTGGGTTGGATAAACCTCTTTTGCAACATATTTGTGATTTGAGCCTTACACTCCTCCAACTCATGAGGTGATAGTCAATATGGGGCCTTACAAGGAGGTGTCTTCCCAAGAAGTATCTCAATTTTATGATCTACTCTCCTTTTGGTGGTAAATTTACAAGTAATTCATCCAAAAAGACATCTTGGAACTCATTGACCACATCTTTCAATTTCTCAAGAATTTGTCCATTATGTTGTGCACTTTGGACTTCTCTTATTAAACCCAAGAAGCATCTATTTGTCTTACCAATAGATGTGGTCCTTATGACATGTGGCAACTCTTGCCTTTTTGATCTTCCTTTAATCCCAAAGATCTTCTATTGATTAGTTTTAACTACTTTATTTCTCCAATCCAATGTGGGATTGTAGTGTTCCATCCAGGACGTACTTAAGATCCATCATAATGAGCTAGTTACATCACTTGTCACTCAATTGCTTCTTGATACCTTCCTCCATAGAGTATTACCTTTCTTGGTAACGACTCAATCCTCTCTATTTGCCCATTAGGTAACTCTACTTTGTCCTTGTCATCCTTCTCTAGTTCTATCCGCAACCTTATTGCAACGATGCAAGACAAGAAATTGTTTGTTGCCCCAAGGTCTATCAACACTTTCATTGGATTGCCTTCTAGCACTCCATTTACAACAATTAATTGTGCATTTATCTTCTTCCTCCTTTGCATACTTTTCTTCTTCCTCCCCTTGCTTTTACTCTTCTTCACCAAGCCAATAAGGTCACAAGGTACATTTAATGGTGATCTTCATTTTTTTATGCAATTTCCATATCTTTCTCTCCAATTCATCTCTCCATGTGGTTTAGAGGTTGCTTGTGTGGAGGCCAAGGGCCTCTAAAATGACTAACATGACAATTGATAGCTATATGCTCAATTCAGCCATAAATGTAACATCATCATTGTTTTGCTTGAACCCCTTCTCCTCGTGGGACTCCTTCTTGCCTTTCTTGGACCCATCCATGTTCTCCTTTGAGGGGTCTTTCTCCTCTATCTCAAAACCAAATGTTGCCCAATTCCTTAAGAACTGGTCTACCAAAATGGTGTATCTCAGCCTCATAGTTTTTCATTTTTATTATTGCTTCACCTCCCCAAGAGCCCTTGCTATTTCTTTGAGTACAGGCAATTGCTTCAAAAATAGTATAAGGATTTTGCACCATTACTTACCTCTTGGTGAATCCATTCTTTTAATTCCCTCTTGAAATTATCAAGAGCTTTGGCTAGACTCATATCGGTTATTGCAACCTATAGATCCAAAAATGCATCCACGTACTCTTGTATGCTATTCTTTTGCTTCAACCCCTAGAGTCTAGATCGGGCCATTTGCACAAATACACAGATTGGAAATTCTTGAGCAGCCCTTCTTTCATGGCTATCCAAGTGACTTCTTTTTCTCCTACCAACAATGATCATTCCCAAGCTTCATACCATGTGAGTGCTTTATTGGTCAAGTATCCACACTCAAACACACTTGCAGAATGATAAGTGATCTCTATTGTGAACAATTGAAGGTATCAATTCATTTTTGAAATCCAATTTTCCACTATTTCCATGGAACATGGTCCCTTGTAAGGCTCAATGTTGCACATCTTTTTCATTTGTAGTAACAATGTGGCTTGGTTATTGATTGGAATCAATATCATTGGTATGCATAACTCTCCAGGTACTTTTATTGTTGGTGTTGGTTGTTGAGACAGCTCCCCTTCTTGCATTACTTGATCATTCTTGATAGTATGTATTTGATTTTTCAATTCCTCCATGGTCATCTTGATTTCCTAAAACTTGTTCAACATTCCTTGCATTCCTTGCATCAACTCTTGCAATTGCGGATCCATGATTCCTACACACGGCCAATGTTCAATTGCTACATCCTACTTCAATAGAAGGTTAGAATGATCACTTGGGGGAGTGCACAAACTATAGGGACTACCATTGGGACCTCAAAGGCTATCACTAGTTGATGATATTCCTCACCAAAATTGTAGACTACAAAATCTTTAAACATCACTTTTGGTCTAACTACATAACAAATTTCTACTTGTGTGTTGAAAGGTGAAGATTTGGTACATTCAGATCCATAACATCATAATAGGATGTAGATTTTCAAGTCCCACTCTTTGTCGTATACCACTATAGGTAGAATCACCGGTTTTGGTGAATTCATCACTCTATCCATGAATTTTGCTCCAAAGTGATAAACTAGAGATACTCTCATTTGCTCTCGCTGGATGTACATAATCTTGATGTGGAATGGATTCAAGAATAGGAAGCTAGGTGCAAGAAATTGTCCTCCATGTGCCTCCATCCCATCCACTCTCTAAAACACTTCCTAAGTCTAGCAATTGCACTATGTTCTCTCCTCAAATTACTTAGTTTCAAAAGCTTGTGTTCTTCCAAGAGGGGTGATCCACTCTCTTGGATTAAAACACATGCTCTAATACTATTGTAATAATCCAAGGAAAAGAGAGATACAAGAGAGAAAACACAAGTTTCACACTCAATCCTCCAATGCTCCAAAGGAGCACCTTCTCTTTATTATATAGCAAAGTGGATCTCCTTAAAGGAAGCTCCACCCTTGGATCAAATATATGGATTGGTGACCTGTCGGTGAGCTCCATCCTTGGACTAGTTGCTTGGATGGGTTATGTGTCAGTCCTTGTCCTATCTAGTTGGTCCTTGTCCTATCTTGTCCTATCTAATGGGACCAAAGGGAATCTTTAAGGAATCTTCCTATAGGGAGCTTAGAATTGCATGGGTGAGGTGCCATTAGAAAGCTCTTGACAAGATGAATCATAGGGGAGAAGGTTAGCCATTGTGGCCTTCAAGGGAGGGAATCTTTCTATTTTCAAGGCCTAATTCCTCCGTTTAGGCCTCCAAAATTGGCTCTAAAGTTTTCAAGCTATTTTCAACTTATGCTCTATTAGTAAAAGTACTCTTTTGGTGACACCTATGTCTAATCTACCTAGCAAATTGTACATAACATCCTTCTAGATGCTACCAAGCCAATTTTCACCTCTAGATAATATGTCTAGCTACTTGTATTACATATAGCACGGTACAAGTATTGAAGAAACAAGGAGTCAAACTTTTTAAGTCATCTTATTCTTCTTATTGCTCATATTTCATATTGTATTTCCATCTTTTTACAAGGTTTCAACACACATAATCCAATGGTTCTCCTTCATGGACATATAAAATACATTCAAAATTATGTGGGAAGTAAGTTACATAGCACTTCACCAAACAAATTTATTTCAGTTCTATGAGATCTTTAGATGTTTCTCTTCTTTGGGTGGCTTTCTTGAATTCCTACAAAGAAAAGTAACAAGTACAGAAAAATTAAGGTTTTATGATGCATATCAGTTACCTTGTAAAATTAAGATATGATAATAAGCCTCTTATATGCAAAAATATTAGCCATAACTAAACCTAAAATTATCCAAGATTTTTTGCTTCCTTTGCAATGGTTTTGGCTCAAGAAAATATATATATTATCTAGTTTATCAAATGCAAGTCTACCATTGGTTTTGGTTGAACATGGGCTTCCAATAATAAGTGAGACACTCTATCAATTATTCTATAATCTATCAATCACACATTTATTTGGTCATATTTGGTACAAGTATCACTATTTAGTTTAAGAGAAATCAAATTATAACTTATAATATAAGTAATACATGCCTATCTTTGATTGTGAGTAACAATTGAAAAAACTATGGATTCCTTTCATAAAACATAGCATTCAAGAAAGTTTAACCAAAACAAGATACTATGAAAAATTAAGATTGTCCCTTGGATATGAAATAGATGCAAAATTTTCAATAGTTTGAGGTAGTTATTCAAGAGTGTCATAGATCCAATTCCCGACCTTCTTACTTTAAAACAAAAGAAGAAGATCAACTTCAGTTAACAACTATAGAGAATAGAAAAATGAACCTTGGAATGACTGGAATGTACACTTAGTGCAAAAATTGCCTTATTATTGCACTTTGAGACAAGAATATATTAAATAATCCTAGAGAATTGGATGTTAGCTTCCTATTAAAAGCACTCAATGTATATGAAGGTTCTTCCACACCTTAAACCCATAAACCTTAGTCTATTGGGAGATTCTTGTGTACATTCTAGACTAATTGGTCCCTAAGAAGGTTCCCATGTTTGTTCTAAATATTCTTTTTTATAACTTTCTAGGTACTTTTTGAAGTATCTTCAAGAAGTTCTTGTAATTTGCATGATCCTATTCTATGATTATAAATTATTTACCATCTTGTTTTATTTCCTTCTTGGTGAGAGCTTTCCTTTCCTTGTGCATTTATCTTTTAATTCTCTTGGTGATTGACACGAATTCAAGTACCGAGCTCAATTTTTGAACTTTTCTTATTCGTTATTTCAAAGAATATATTTCCATTTTTCACATAATACATCGTCATATAAATGAATGAATCCCATTTCCATGGTTCATTTAGTACATGATCCAAGGACCAAGGAGAGGAGCAGAAATTTAGATACAGAAATAAAGCCCCTTTGACTGCAACTAATTTGAATTTCGGAAACATTTCAATATCAAAACTTTTGATGATTTACCCTCTACATTAATTAGGACTTATCACTTTGATAATCATCTATATTTCACGAAAAAATGATATACAATGCCCCTAAAAAATGGGCCCGTATGGGCCAGTTTAATTATTTCTTACCAGTATTTTCAGATAACATTCGATCGTTGATCGAAATGACCCTTCTATCTGCAATCGTCGCTTATTATATGCCATTAAAAACCCGCATTTGGTACCCCTACATACTAGATATTGAATTGAAATTACTCCACCAGAGCTTCACAATAGTAACGAGAATCCAATATAATTTAGGAAAAGTTAGTTATGGGAAAGGTCAGTTCTTCCCAGTCAAGTAATACCTGCTCTGTGTCAATGGAGATAAACAACAGGAAAGTTGGTAGGAGCACCATAAGACCCTCGACGAGAGTGGAGTACGAGAAAGCTCGAGTTCCAAAACGAGATATGGCGAATGCGTGTAGGCTCATGATATTGGTGTTCATGTAATCTCCTATTACTACTGGAAATAGAATGTGCAGTAGTGAAGGAAAGATTATATTCCATCAGACAAGCTAACCAGAAGAGGAGTGGAATTGTGCAGACATATCAGTTGGAAGCAGAAACGAAGCAGGTTATGGAAACAGAGGCTCTTCAGGCTCGTGGAATTTTTCAGGGTCTCGTTCTCCAACAAACCATCACCCTCCAGCGTCCTTCACAACGTGCTGTATACACAATTGGCCATCCACGCAGCAATCTAGTGATCGTATGACATCCTACCACTGCCTGCCTACCAGTACTCTTTTCTTACGTGCTTCCGCTATTGGGCTAGGCTCTCCTGAGTGGGCCATGTGCTCCTCTGCGCTCTTTTCCTCCATTCACTTTCTTCTTGGTATAGTACTTCGCGGTGTTCTTACTTGCGGCACCACGTGCTAAATGAGAAATTCTGTGTGGATCATCCTTCTTGCACGCCAGCTCTAACCAGAAAACCATCTTCCGAGGACTAACAAGGTTTTAGAATTGTCTGACAGAGTTGCTTTTATTTGTTCTACATGTAGCCGGCAGAAGTTGGACAGACCTTCTACAGCTCTGCTTGATGGAATAAGTATCTCATGTTTTGGCTGTTGGTTCAGCACTTCGTGAGGTTCTCATTCCTACTAGCAAAATCAAAGAATTGCAGGGAAGAGTTCTGTTCAACTGGACGTAAGCACAGACTAGCTGTATCAATGATCAGAGCTCGCAAAATATAACAAGGTAGTCAATGGTTGAAAAGTTGGCCTTCCGGTTACAGAGCGTAAATTCCGTGTGTGAGGAGGTATAGAGATGCGTCAATGTCCTTCAAATTTGGGCATCTGTCTACATTCTCCTGCTTCCTTCTCGCGAAGAGCCAAAAGTGATTCGTCGAGACAGAAAAAATTCCTCCCAACGCAATCTGCTTTTGTTCAACACGTTAACATAGTCATATATCTGGATAAGGCGAGCTCAACTCTGACGTCTGCAGGTAGGAGTACATACACCGGAATATTTTGAACGCAATCTTACTTCGCAAATGGAAACCATCTCGACTCAATCCGACGATATTAGCGACTGGCAAGGACACTAGAAATATAAACCGTGAGATGACATGGTTCCCACAATGGACTTGACCTATTTTGGAGAAACGGGTTTAGGCAGTGTACAAGGATCAAGCATGGCAATGCTGTGGGATTTGTTGCAGAGCCTGGCTCCATTCCACTAGTCTCGACTCAAGGTACAGCATGATAGCTTATCGACTATAAGTAAGACCTTACAGTTCAGGATGAAAGGCTCATCTGTGGACCGTGAAGAAGAATGTAATGGGAAGTACCACACAATTACTCCTATCGTACACAAATAGGTAGAACCTTGAGTTAATCTTATGAAACTTGCAGTTTCTGATTTCACGTATAAGCAATGCAGAAAACCTCTGCTCAAAGAATGTCCTGGATGGGAAAGACCTCGCGAGTTCAGACAGGTACTATTTACAAAGGCCCAAGAAATAGGGCAGGAAACAGAGTAGACCTGCCATGAATGCCTAACCTACATTCAATTAAATCAACGAAATCCAACGTTTTGGCTCTATTCTCCAACTAACGCCGCGATGAAGAGTTCCCAACTTCTATATGAAAGTATTCCGAGCATACTTCAGGTAAAAGCTATCATCTGTTTACTTCCCTTTAGCAGAAAATACAATCATGGCCACAGGTGCAAAACAGTTTCCCTCTCATCTTCTAGACACCACCATACAGCACTGGCTGAATTGCTGGATGCCACATGCGCATGGAAAGAGGACCATGTTCGATCCTAGCAATCATCTTGGCTCAGCTTGATCGTCAAAGTGTTACATTTCTTTCATATCTCGCTAATACTAGAAGTTTTGACTCCACCGAAACTCTTCGACGGCCGACCTATGATGATCAAAGAAAACACATTTGGATATGTTTACGACTCGGGATTCAATTCACACCGTAGTTTCCCGAGTAGATACTTCAAGATCTTCCATAACTTCGATTCTCATGCCTCAGTAACCTCTCCATTACTTGCTTTAGTCGTGGAGAAAGGATCGTGAGTTGGGCCGACATCAGCACCGATATGACGCTGTACTAGCCGCTGCAGGTCAGACATAACTTTATGTTCCCGTTTAGCCTTCTCTTCGTAATTGAACATCGCTAGAGCTCGCTTATCTTCTGCACTATACACCTGGTTCTCTTTACGAATACGGATAGCATTCATGCGCTGATGCCTTGAACCGCTCATCACATAACCCAGATCCTCAAACTTTGAGATCTCGTCCGCTGAAAGTCCCACCTCTCCTCGTCTGCGTTTCAGTAAAAACATACCAAGTTAAACTTCATCAAGAAAGAGCTAATACATTGATAAGGATTGATATGATATTTGTGCAATAGTTTATAAAAGCTGTTTAAGGAAGAGGGATCCACACCCAAGCGTAGCTGGCATCCTTCTACTGTAATTCGTGCAATGTAGCCACGAAGGAATTCGTGCTCAAGACCATAAGAAGAGAGTGATCAATGCATACAAAACATAGTGGAAATAAGAGAAGTCCAATCTACAACCGAAACCTTATTTTCACCACGCTGTATCCCGCCAATCCCCTAGGACTTATGGGCTTATGAATAGTTTTCCTCACAGTCCCAGATTATTAACTTGTCACATATTAACTAAACTCTTTTAGAAAGATTTTGGTTTACATAAAGCGTAGGAGCAACTACATATACAAGCAGGAGATTGAATTCTTGCTTACGTTTGAACTCCAATGTCAAGCTCGGAACCACGAATTGCAAATATTCCTTAACAACTAAAGATTAAAAAGGAAACCAAAGTTCTGGAAACCCGAAAAATGATACAAACCTTCAGCACATGAACTTGTGCTAATAGCCGTCAGCCAATAACAAACAGAAGGGAGGTAGACATACCTGGGGATACGTTTCCCTTGTTGGACATACTGAGCCATGGCATCTCCTTCCCCAGGCCTCAAAGCTCCTCCATAACTGATGTGTCCCTCTGCTCTGGGCGCAGGGGCAGGTCCAACCATTGGCTCACTGTCCAAACCCATGGCGGCCTTCTTCTGAGCTTCGAGCATTTCCTTGAATTTCATGGCTTCTTCATCAATCTCCACCGGCGTGCCTAAAGCTTCCTCCTTATCCGACTCGCCCTC
The DNA here is from genome assembly GCA_948567375.1 of Lunularia cruciata. Lineage (NCBI taxonomy): Eukaryota > Viridiplantae > Streptophyta > Marchantiopsida > Lunulariales > Lunulariaceae > Lunularia > Lunularia cruciata. Next base: position 45,239,392 of record OX419758.1, read on the forward strand.
AGATTCCACCTCTGAAGCAACCTTCGACCCATCACTCTCCGACGACCGAGACGTATGCCTCGCCTTCTTCTTGTGCCTGTGTTTCGACTTCCCCTTCCTCCTCTCCACATTCTCTTCCTGTTCCTCATCCTCCGACCTGTCTTTCTCAATCAGAAAAGCACTACCCTTCTCTTTCTCCTTCTGCACCTCCTCCTGCACTTTCACATCCTGTTCCTCGTCCTTCCTCTTGGTCGTTTTTCGCTTCTCTTCTCTCCTCTTTTCTTTGCTCCCTTTCTTCCGTTTCTCCTGGCTCCTGCTGCGATGCTTTCTACTCTTCCTCCTCCTATCCCTAGAACTATCACTATCGCTCTCATCCTCATCACTGCTCTCACTCGAGTACCTCATTCGGTGACGACTTCTCTTCTTCTTCCTCTCATCGTGACTTCTGTGGTGCTTCACCCTCTTCCGCCGATACTCCTCTTCCTCCGAACACCCATTATCCGATCCTGAATTCAACGACGATTCGCTAAGCGCAGGACTTAGGGATCGTCGTCTCCTCCTGCTTCTCGACATTTTCTCCTCCTTCTCTCCCCTGAGACGCTCCGAGCTCCGATGTCTCGACGAAGTTTTCATCGTGCCATCCGCTACAATTCTTTGTCCGTAACTCAGGCTTGCCTACTTCATCGCAATCGAAATTGATCCTGTCCCCACTTCGAGCTCGAAGCCTTTCATTCCGGTGCAATTTCGGAGTGACCTGGAAAACTCCCAACCTTGCTTCTGTGAAAAGACATCAAGACGCCATTCCCTTTCTTTCCACAAAGGGAACTACCTTGGTTGTCCTGAGAACTAAGTTGGTTGTTTCCAGCCCACAAACCAACGTAGTTCTCAGGAGACCCGATCGAACCCGTCAGCCAGAAACTGAGGTAAAGTTTGGTGCGTCAAAGCGGCAGCATATTTTAGATCGTGTGTCTATTGTTTTTCATAGGAGAACCATCACATTATATGATATTTCTTTGGATACGGTATTCGAATTGTGTGTAGACTATAGGAATGTGTATCGTTCAAATATCTTAGATGCGGTAGGGCAAATTTTCCATGTTATTTTTTTTTCTCTCCCTTGTACCGCCTGATGAGGTCTTCCCATCTTTCGTTTCTCGTACGCAATCGCCTTCTTAAAAATTAAAAAATCAAAAATAAAAACGGTTTCTACCATCTCATAATTTCTTTTGTCGGCGTTTCCTGAAGATCATGCCGGCTAATCTATTTTGGTCATGTTGCATTTCATACCACCTATTTATCCTGACAAAAAAATTTCACTGTTAGCTAGTTGCTAATTTATTCTAGAAGTTGGTAAGAAATACCATCTGCGTTCTATTTTGATGTTATCTAGGGCAAAACTTTTAAATATAGAATAACGAAAGTGATAGTGTGACTAAATATCACCATCTCACGACACCCTCCATGTTAGATATCGCTACATTCACCATATATTAACATAACAAACGGACATTGATTTTCATAACAATTTCTTGCTTTTTGTTGCCAATAATGACTTTAGATGCTTTGGTCTGTATTCTCTTCTCACAAACTTCTCATTCGCATGACAACATTTTATCTCGCATGAAAGGTGAATCGGGTAAAATTTGGTTAGAAAGAGATTTTATTTACAGATGATTTGTTTACTTAAAGTGAGTGCACGATCCTTCATCTCGAACGAAATTGGAAATCCAACAAACTTGAAACATATCTGTTGAACTTTATCTCGTTATAATCTATCTTCTCAAGGTCCGTATATCTAAAAGACAGATTTCTATGGTGGTTGCAGTTTCATTTCTTTGGAGTCGTTGCAGTAACATCACACTGCCCACGAAAATATTCATAAAATAGATTAGTAGGAATGAATAGATGATAATTAAAATTCCCTGAAATTCCAAGATTTTGAAATCTAAACCTATATTATAAAATACCTGGCCGTTGTTAGAATCAGACTACATGCTCCAATATAATATTCATTTCGTGGTCGTAGTCACATATCTCAATCTGGCCATTCGGAGAAGTTATTATAGATCACTGACTTTGGCTTTGTTAGTAAACCTGTACTATTATCGGAAGATTAGGTCTAGAGACTAATAGGCACCAGAATGGACATTAAGAAACGCCTATAAATCCATTGAATAAATAGAGATTGGGCTTTATCTTGACTCGTAGAAATGATTCAGGAAATGATTTTATGGGTTGAGTGGAGTACACTAGGATGGTTCAAATCGGGTTTCGGGGTAATCTAACAAATCTGTAAACCATATTTATTTTGTGTCCCGGGAAAGTTTATGGTAGCGAGGGTATAGAGTAGGTTTCAGTTAGGCATTTTTGCGGCCATAAACCTTAGGTAAAGAAAAGTTACGGGAAGTTCTGTAAAGTGTTACGGTGTGTCGGGGTACCCCGAGGGATACTCTAAATTTTTTACGAGATATGGCACGTAGTCGTAACCAGGCTATGCGTCCTCTTTTCCAGCTCCCGTAAATTCTTATGGTTTTCAGTGAGGCTATAAGACATATTGTAAATATTGATAGTCCTTAATTGAATTCAAAGTATGTTGACGTATGTTCCAAATATGAATTCAAGTTGAAATCACCCACTCCCTTTCATTACCCTCGTGAACTAATCCCTTGGATGCACTTGTTCCATGTGACAACTAATCCCTCGAGTGTACTTGTTCCATGTGGCAAGAAGGTGTGATAGTTTATGGTAACAAAAATTACTAAACAAATTTCGTTGCATCGCTTTCAAAAAGAGGGTTGCAATCCTGATTCCTTATGATATTGATAACTCATTAGTAAATTTTTGGCTCATTTGAATTCACCTATTAGAGTGGAAAAATTGGCAAATCAAAATTGGCAATTAGAGTTTGCTTTATTCACAACGTTCAATCTTAATACCTGGAAATAAATTGAAATTGCTCATGTGATTCCAAATAGCCAAATTTAAAGATAGTGTAGAAGAATGGTTTGAGAATGAATGGGTCAATTTATCTTTGGATTGGGATCTAGGAGAATGGAGCCAAGAAGAGGAAGACATAGATAATACAGACATACTTATGAAATGGTGGGGGTTTATCTATGCAAGAATATATTTGAAGGATAGACTGCAAATCTCACATAGTATAGAGTTTGTATACAAATTGTTCTTTGTGGTTGATCCGGTTGCTTTCAAGCAGCTTGGGAGGATGGATGTGGATTCCTCTACTACTTTGTTAGGATGGATTTGTATTCCTTTGCTACTTTGGTGAATATACTCAAAGTGCATGCTTTTTTCAAAAGAAGGAAGGAATGTGGAAGGTACTAAATACCTATATTGTTCCAAGTTGCATTTGCATTGGATCAATTTGGCAATAGTGGAAATGGAACCTTTGTTGCAAAAGGATTGAACTGATGGGGAATTTAGTGCAAGATACACAACCAAGTTTACTCCAAGAGTAACCACTACCGTACTATCCATTTGGAAAAGGAAGTTAAATGGCCCAAAATCCAAGAGAAGGGAAGAATTTCATTAATGTTGGAAGGAAAGGGTTTGTAGGGTTAGTGGATTTTATGATGTTCCAACTTTTCCAAAGGTCCACTATTGATGGTAAGGTTAACTTCAAAATAAAGAACAAATGGTCATAAAATTTGTGACGACTAGCATAGAATTATTCTTTTTGCTAAAAGTAACAAGATTTTATTTTTTCAATCTTCTTTGCAACAATGACTTTGAATGCATATTGAAATTGGATTATAAGGTTTATAAAATGTGATTGTTTAGTGAGTGGCATTGCATAGGAATTCTTGGCTTATGTCATGATATGAGATGTTTAAAAATGTATGCATTGTCATTAGACTTCAATCACCAAGGCACTTATGTATCATTTGATAGCAATCTATATTTAATACAAGGTGCTCGATATGTGCCAATGAGTCATCTAGTACATTCACTCAAACAAGGTAACACTCAAGAAAAAAGGACGTCAACCATTGTGTTGCACAAACAAGGTCTCTAAATGAACATTTCATTGGTATATTAAAATCTCAATGGGACTCTTTGTAACAATATGGAGTTTAGAAATGAAGTTAGTTAGGGCTAAAAGAGTAGCAAATATGACAAATTAGCCTAGAATATTCCAAAAGTATCCAAGAAGCTTCCTGGAGAGCTTCTTGGCTAGCTTGGCTTGCACCTCAAGTAGGTAACTTCTAGAAGGAAGCTTCCAACTAGCTTAGCTAGCATGCCAAGTAAGCTGCTTCTAGAAGGAAACTTCTTGAAAAGCTTCCCGGTTAACTTGGCTTACATTCCAAGAAAGTTGCTTAAGGAATATTCTTCAGAATCTTCTCAAGGTCTTGTATACTCCCTATAAATACCAAAGCCAAAGCTCATGCTAGGCATTTGGATTTTCCCTAATTCAAGTGTTCCAATGTGAGCTTCAATTCTCCTAGTTCTCTCCTTGTAAAAGACCAAGGTCTTTTACACTCTATGTAGGAGTTGAGAATCTAATTAAATAATAGATAATGTAATGCCTACCTCTTATGTTGGAAATCCACATGTGTTTTTTTGCATAAATTCTTGATTAATAGGTGCTATCTATAAGAGGATGAGGAGAACATAGTTAGATTGAGAATAAACCCAATTTTGGGTGAAGCCGCTTGCATGATGGATGGGCTTTGCTCATTTTAGTAGATTCTTTTAGGGGAAAAATATGGTTTTTTTGTTTTAAAGTGGATTTTCTCACATTATGAGTGACTTTGCTTGTTTAAGAGTGGAGTCTCTCAAAAGAAAAATGTGATGTATGTCAAATTGCTTACTATTGTCAAATTGAAATGCAGTTTGTTGTCAAATATAATTGCATGATTTAGTTGAGTGGAAATGCTTCTAGTATATTTGAGAGTTTTGGAGACAATTTAATATAGTACATGGATATATTTGAATTTGTGGGAATGGTGTGCCTGATAGATTTAAAGTACAGCCAATCCATTAGAAGCATTTTATGCATCAATCCATCAAAAGCATTTGTGAGAAAGATAATCCACTAGTGAAGTAAAGGAGATATCAAGAGAGGTAACTCTATGATAATGACACATTACAAGGAAGGAGTCAAAATTATAAGAGATAAAACTCATGAGAAAGAGGAAAATTAGGGAGATTGACAATTTGCAAGGAGATAATATCAAGAATAAAAGTCCATGAAAGGAGAAAAAGAGGGACAATTCTTGAGAAGGAGAACCTTGTTTGGGAAGAAGAGTGGACAAAGAGTTTAATTTTTAAATATAGGCAAGGAGTGAAAATTTGTGAGAAAGAAACATCAAGAGTGGTGTAAAAGAAAGTGAGAATGGAGGAAGAGTAGAAAATCAAAAGGAAAATCTATAGAGGATGTGGAAAACATCTCTTTGTAAGTTTATTTTGCATATAGACTTTCACATAGCTATAGGAGAATAACTCTGAGGTGTGTGAATGCACATTCAAAAGAAAGACAATTGTAGTGTCCATAAATTGAGTTTGAGGGATAACCATGGAGTCTAGAAATTAGGGGTGAGGTGTAGGATGGCACATTCAAAGATGGAAAATGGTACAGTCTAGAAATCAAGGGTGAGGTATAGGATTGCACATTCAATAGAAGGACAACTACATAGTCTATAAATCTAGTTTGAGTGAGAACAATAGAGTCTAGAAATTAAAAATGAGGTGTAGAGTCTAGAAATTGAGTCCAAAGCAAACCACAAAGTCTAGAAATTGGAGGTGAGGTGTTGGAGTGCACATTTGATAGAAGGACAACCTGAAAGTCCAAAAATTTAGTTTTAGTGAGAATTATAAAGTCTAGAAATTGGAGGTGAGGGTGTGGGAAGGCACATTTAGTAGTAGAACAACTATAAAGTCTAGAAATTGAGTTTGAGGGAGAACAAGAGAGCCTAGAAATTTAGGGTGAGGTGTAGAGTCCACAAATTGAATTTGAGGGAGAAGAACCATGAAGTCTAGAAATTGGGGGTGAGGTGCAAGAAGGCACATTCAACAAAAAGACAATCACAAAGTCCAAAAATTGAGTTTGAGTGACAACTCTATAGTCTTGAAATCAAGGGTGATGTAAAAGACCAAGACCGAGGAGAGAAATAGGAGAATGGAAGCTCACATTAGGACACTTTAATGAGGAAAACTCCAAATGCCTAGCATGAGCTTTGGCTCTTGTATTTATAAGGAGTACGCAAGGTCCTTGAGAAGCTTCTCAAGAAGCTTCCTTGAGTTGCTTTCTTGGATTGCAAGCCAAGTTAACTGGGAAGCTTCTCAAGAAGCTTCTTTCTAGAAGCCATTTACTTGGCGTGCAAGCTAAGTTAGTTGGAAGCTTCTAGAAGTTACCTACTTGGGGTGTAAGCTAAGCTAGTCGAGAAGCTTCCCAAGAAGCTTCCTAGATACTTCTAGAATATTTTAAGCTAATTTGTCTTATTTGCTACTTCATTAGCCCCACTAACTTTGTCGCTAAACTCCATATTGTTATAGGTGAGCTATGTGAGAGCATATTTGAGAACATAGTTTCCGCACCTTTCTTGCAAAATCCTAGGAAGAGTGGATGATATCTCTAACTATGAGAAGTGTTAGGACCCTCCAAATGTAGAAGACATCAATGAATGTTAATGGCTTATTGAATGTCACAAACTTGGAGACATGATGACCCAAATCAAGTGTGCATGGTTCAAGAAATCCCAAGTTAGACTTGCAATCAAGGTGATTTGGGAGGTAGAGATAGATGTGCTTTGGCTTGAAGAGATGTCTTGGATTACAATACCTTGCCCAATGTACATTAATTTTTCTCTCTCTTGGACCTTGCTCTTAGACTATCTTGTATAAAGTTCTCAATTATGGCCCGTCAATTCCTTATTATCACATTTCTCAAATCCTTACTATCAAATCTAAAATGCAATGTGTTTTTTTGTCATGTGTGCAAACCCTCATTTCTATCATCCATTCAACCTTAAATCCTACTTTGCAAGCAAAGCTACCCATCTAGACAAGCAAAGGAATCTTTTTGTAAGCAAATCTATATTTGGGCTTGAGTGAAGCCACCTTCTTGCAAGCAATGCCATATTACTCCCAAGTAAATCCACCCTTTAAGCAAGCAATTCTACCTTCCCTACAAGAAAATCCACCTTTTTTGTGAGCAACTCCATTGTCTTTACAAGCAAATCCATCTATCTATTGTTTCTTTGCTACTTTTCTCTAGGTTGTTATGTTTACAAAGTTTGCATGCAAATGAGATAACATCACCACCATACCTTTGTACCTTTTTGTGAGCAACTCCATGGTCTTTACAAGCAAATCCATCTATCTATTGTTTCTTTGCTACTTTTCTCTAGGTTGTTATGTTTACAAAGTTTGCATGCAAATGGGATAACATCACCACCATACATGGTAGGCCTTTCACACTAACTCAAATGAAAAAGCATTTGACATGCTTTTGCTTTAAACATGGGTAACATACCAAAAAGGAGATATGTTCCACACAGGTTGATACAAGAGTTGTTCCCAATTTGAGGCTTTATAGCAAAGAGATATCCTGCCCAATGTATTGTTCCAAGGATATGAGAACCCCCAAGAGAAACAAAAGAGAATAAACACAAAGTTTCAGCCCTCAATACTCCTATGCCGCAAAGGAGCACCTTCTCTTTATTATATAGCCACGAGTATACTCCTCAAAGAAAGCTCCACCCTTGGATCAGATACATGGATTGGTGATATGTCAGCAACCTCCACCCTTAGATTAGTTGCACAAATGGGTGATATGTTGGTACTTGTCTTATCTTGCTGGTCAAACAAGTTTGACTAGAGGGAATCTTTAGAGAATCTTCCTATATGAAATGCATAACAGCATGGTTAAGGTACCATTGGAAAGCTCTTGAAAAGAAAAATAGTGGGAATAGAAGGCCTGATCCCTTAGAGGGGGTATACTAATTTTATTTTTTAAGCTTAATTCATCCATTTAGGCCTCTAAAATTGGCTATGAAGGTTTTAGGGTGTTTTTGGCTCATGCTCTATTAGTAGAAGTACACTTTGGGTGATACCTCCATTTGATCTACTTAGACCATTATATATAATGACCTTTCAGATATTACCAAGCCAATTTCCACCTTTATATAATGCATCTAGCTAATGGTATTATACCCAAAAATTCATCTACCATTTTTCTAATTCATTTGACCATTTTTCTAGATACTCAATTTGCTTTTTATCCCCGATGCATCTATCATTTTTCTAGACCATTTAACCGTTTTTCTAGATACTCAATTTGCTTATTATCTCCGTTGGGAGATTGGGCATTTTGTTCTCCATGTGATCATGAAGTTGTTGCATGTTGACAAGGACTATGATGGGCAAAGCTTATGCTACAAATAATTGAGGTGGAGTTATAGTGTTTGTAGAAGCAGCTTAAAATGGGGTGCATTTCAAGATGAGATTTGTTGGTTAGTTTTTGACTCATTTATTTTTGGAAGTGGTTTGATGGGTGAAAATGAGGTCACATATAAAAGACCATGAGATGATAAGGTCTCTTTCCATGCCATGGTGGTACAGATTTTAGAGGATGGAGAGGATGACCATCAAGAGACAAGGGTGAGTGAGGTTTTGAGTTTGATGTTTTTTATGGATGATTTTTTCTTCTTTGCAACATCACTTTTTGTTTTTAATAAATATATATTTTCACTCTTTCTACACCTCTTTGGTTCCTTTAGTTTTATTATGAGAATGTTTACATATATTTTTGAATGTATTTTTGCATAGGTCTTTATGTAGGCAGTCCTTCCTATATCCATCTTTTCAATACACTCTCTCCCATAATCCTCCTTTAGAGCTCTTTTTTCTTGGTGTTGAGCCTCTAGAGATCCACTTCTCTAATTTCATGCTTTAAGAGATAGGTTGGATAGGATCTTAGAGGATTTGATATATGCTACTAACTATAGAGATAGGGAATGTTTACTCAACCAGTGAGCAAGCTCTAGTGTGGGACATCTTGGAGAGAGAGTCTACTAGGTGAGAAGGAGCATGATCTAGAGCTAAACATCTTAAAGCATGAGCATCTATTGAGTAGGAGGGAGCATGCTCTGGAATGGGACATCAGAGAGAGAGAGCATATACTAGGTGAGAAGAAGTATGCTCTAGAACAGGCCATATTATAGAGAGAGTGTCTAATCAATGACAAGGAGCATACTCTAGAGCAAGACATATTAGAGAAAGAATGTCTACTCAATGAGAGAGACATATTAAAGAAAGAGCATCTTATCAAGGAGAGATTGCATACACAAGAGTATGACATATTAGAGAGAGAGCATCTACTCCTTACCTAAAAACATGCTCAGATTTAGGGAGGGTAACTTATATGGATGATATTTAAAATGTCACTTAAATGACATAGATAGATGATATTGGGAAATTCACTCAAGTAACTCAAACAAATGATTCAAGTAGAGGCACTCAAACTCAATGACTCAAATAGATGATTCAAGAATAGATGATAGAATTTTGATTGGTCAACAATCTCCACCTAGAGTGGGTACAAGCAGATCTATCATGTTTATATAAACCTTGCATCCTCTACCCAAGACAGTAGCAAAGGAAGATTATTGTTTTGGATGTAAATGTGCTAGCAAACTTTTGTGGTCAAATAGTGTACTTTTCTACATGTGGCATCATGAAGTTCTAGAATATGGCTAGCACCATTATGGAGGGATGGAGGATGATTCTTTGCAATATGTAACACAATCAAGGGCAATACAATTTATGGCATTTTGTCTTACATACTTAGAAGTTATTATTATATGGTCAGATTATACTAAGAATGATTTAGCATTCCTACTCCTATTCCTATTGTATGTGAATACTAGGCTTCTTACCAAAAGGAGTACACAACAAGGCATGCCTTATGGGTTTGTTGTGTGACATTGAAAATAACTAAGATAGCCTTAGAGATTTAGAGTGAGATCTTATACATACTTATTTCATTAGGGTCATCCATTTTGGATATTTTGATAGTAGATAGTGCAACTCTACCATATAGTAGGAGCAATCCTTATGGTGTTTTCCACCTTCTTGGCTTTTCACCATGTTATACATGTTGCTCAACACACATTGGTCATTTTACCCTTTTATCTGCTCCATTAGCTAGATATATAGATGACACTTGCCCAATTTTTGCATTCTTGGAGGATGATTGGACTTCAAGACATCTTCAAGCTTTTAAAAAAGACACATATGTGAGATTAGCATGCATTATCTAAGGTCTCCCTTGACGTCCTCCAGTAAAAAATAGGGAGGGAGAATTAATATGTGTATATATTCCCAACTTGCTACCTTGCAATGTATATAGACATTGAAATTGAGGTAACATTGGCATGCCTTAGATGCACCTAAGGCACACCCTCTAGATATTATAGAAGATGATATTTCCAATAGCATCCATTTGTAGGTTTATTTGTTCAATGTTATACATGGGATGATGATCACATGTCCATTTTGAAATCACCTTTGTACATTTGTTTATATGTCACCTTGGTGTGTGCACCAAATATGTCTTGATTCCATCCTTTTTGTAATATTTTAGGGTTTTTTTCCTTTTTCTTTCATTTAATTGGATGTTTGTTAAGTTTTCATTGGATAAGTTTTTTTGTTATCTTGTAAACATTACTTATCTTGCATCTCATTTTCACACCATGAGTTCTAGATCTCACATTTTATCCTTGTTTCTTTATATTTGACCAAAAAAATTTTATTCATGCAATTTTTTCTTGATGTCTCTACAAGTCCTTTCTTGTTTGTTTTCTTGTGGATTTACGGTTTCCTTGCATATTATTATCTTTAGCTCATCTCTTGTATTGGTGCTCACCTGTATTCTGATCTATTGTGTTGCTCTTCATTTCCATTCCTCTCCATACATTGTTTACCCATTTTTGTTTTCATAAGTTAAAAAATAGTTTCTCTACATGTCTTTTAGCTTCAAGAATCCATGCTCAATAGATTGATGTGTTTTTGTGTTAAAATGAATTTATCAAAGACAAATTAATGCATTTTAAGATGAGTGAATCCTTCTTGGAACAAGCAAATTCACATCTCTACAAAGAAATCCATGTGAAGTAAATCCAAATAAAGACAATCAAACCTATAGTAAGACATGCAAATCCATATCAAGAAAAAAAAACTTTCTTTATAATAATAAAATCTATGTGTCAACAAGCAAATCCATGCCAAAAGAATCCATATAAAAATAAGAAAATCCATATCAAGACAAGTAACCCCTATTTAGAATGAGCAAGCCCAATTTTCAACAATGAATCCATATCATGCAAATCCACATCAAGGCAAACAAAACCATATAAAGAAGAGCAAACCTATATGAAGTGGAAAACATCCATATCAAGATGAGAAAATCCACAAAAAGACATGTAAATGTTTTTTTTTCAAGTTTTCTACTACTTTGAAGCCAAGTAGATCCACTAATTTTAAGTGAATTTGATATCCAAATGAGTGATCTTGACTCTATATTTGACTGAATCCATCCTAAAACAATTGGATCCATCACTTCCTTTAAGCAACTCCATATATGACCAAGCAAAGTTTGCTCACATGAATGACAAAACATCACAACTCAACAAAAAAGTGCAACTTACAAAAGAAATTTGCTATCATGGTCACTTGTATTGGCTTAGCAATCAGTGAGGTAATTGGAGATAGGGTAATTACTACTTTTATTACTCTGAAAGTCATCAATATGAGAAAGGATAGTGATAATGCTTTAATTTTGTTGTGGGTTTCCGTACCTTTGCTAATTCTAGTATCATCTCAAACTATTGCTTCAATTTTACAAGCCTCTCCTTGAATCTAAACTTTGTGCTTCTTTCTCTCCTTTTCATCAAATGCAATATTTTAGCTTTGATTTCAACCATTTTACACCTCTCTCTAACCTCCATTGTTCTATTCTTTGATTTTGTGCTACTTGCTATATCTTGTGCAAAAGCATTCAACATAAGACTAGTCTTTGAATTTATCTTTTAAGATTTCCTCTTCTTATGGGACAGTTCACCACCTTGCCTTGCTTTCTAAAACCAATGAATCTCCTCCTCTTTATCTCATATGTCTGTTCTTTTTGTAATCATCTCCTCAAATGCCTTTCCCCATCTCTTCTTTTGCTATTGATGGCTCTTCTTGTCTTCTTTTGTTCCTTCAAGTGATTAGAATCTAAAAATCATCCTTTGTGTGAAGTCCAGATGCTTCACTTATTGCAAATTCCCATTGACTAAATTTGAAGGGTCTCTCTTGTGTACTTGAGATGGTCATTTAAATTGACTCTTGCACAAGATAGGCTTATGAAGTACATAACAAAGGAGTGTCTTTTGTTGACATTTCATCCTCCTCCTCAAGTGACACTCAGTTCATGTCATCTTCTTTTTTGGTAGGTGTCACTAAAAATATTTCCTCCTTTCTATTGGACAATTTGGTAAGGCTCAACTCAGGCCCCATTTGCCAATTTATAATCATAAGGAAAGAGATATGACTCTTCCTCCAAACAAAGTGTTCATCCAAAAGAAATGAGGACACAATTTGTTTAACTTGTACTACATACTGTTCCATCCATATTTTTATCTCCTTATCATTGAGTCCTTTACCGGTGGACTTGTCTTTCCACTACCGAGCTTCTTTGTAGGACTTCAAGAAATAGTCTCATTTATTTTTCAACTTCTCCTTATTCATGGATACTAGAAACCCATTACCAAATTCATTAAAAAGGTGGCCATGTAATTGAAGGCAGTGTTCTTATGAACGGGTTTTCTACTACTACAACCATGGATTTTTTTTAAATATTTTGGATCCTCCAAATAATCAAGAATCTAATTGTAATGATTTGAACCCATCTAAATCTATCTTCCTCACATTTTCCTCTACTTGATATGCTAATACAAGGAGCATTACATTTTTCCCTACCTTTACTCACAAGGGTAGTAGTAGGCATAGGAAGCCCAAAACAAACCATTTTCAAGAGTCCTTGGAATCTTACCTTGTGTGAAGAAGTGGAATTAGCACTATAATGCTCAAGATTAGGATAAGAAATTCCAATCTTTGTTATATAAAGCACTATAATGCTCAAGATTAGGATATGAATTTCCAATCTTTGTTACACCATTGGGCATAAGATTGGAAATAGGGTCAAAATCTCCCGTCCCAATGGGTGTGTGCTCCATGATCCTTACAATTGCAATATCAATTTCAAAGTGTTATTCTAAAAGATGATACACTATGAATTTTTCCACATAAAAGTACCATATATTTCTCCAAGGTAGTGCTAGAGATCAAGCTGATCTTATAGAGTATCACACTTGGCACCATAATCATTCATACATTGCATTGAATTGTTCAATGAATTATAAGTTGAATTATAAGTTGTTTTTTGTGCTTTGCTTTTGGTTGATAGTTGGGTCCCTTGTTCAATCTCACAAATCCAAATTTTAATAAAGGTTTTGATCTTTGAACCTTCTTTATGACTTGGGTAACATATGGCACATGTGGACCATTCTTGATGAATCACACTTAATTAAAATAATTACAAATTAACCACTTTGACAACCCATGTTCAGACCAAAATTCCTTTTCTAAAATGACCTTTAAATTCTTACTATAACTTGTAAATAAAATTTATGGCCTATTCATAAATGTACATTAATTTCCTTACAAGATCCTACTAGAAATTTTATGAGACATGTTCCATAGCTATAAGGCTCTCATGATTTCTGAAACTGAACCTCCTTAGTTGGTTTTACAATGCATGGATTGTAGCCATACTAATTCCACAAGTCATACAAATTTTGACAAGTAGAATTCTTATGGATCAGAAGGAATAGAAACTAGTCTATAACTCTTAATTAAAGGTAATAATATGATTAGAGTTAAAATTGTAGTGGATGTGGTACTTTTGTATCAATGCATGGTCAACTTGTTCATAAGGGATTTAGATAATGTGAAGAGAAACAAAGAACATTTTCTGTTGCTCCCCATGTCTAAGCTCAAATTGACTAATTGGATTCAAATTTTGCTTTCATCACATCTATTCAAACTCATGCTTAATGTTAGTATCAGCCAGATTTTGAGTAAGGAAATTGAGAAATGCATATAGTGTAATATATAGATTGAGATGGTAGAGTTTAAGGATTAATTGAATGAGTTCAGCCAAGATAAGAGGCATGGATGGAACTTCAATGACACTTTGAGTTTAGATGAGTGAAGTGATGATGAATCTGAAATTGACATCTAAAAATTAAGTTGAAGTGATGAGAGTGTGTTCATAGTAGTAGATCCTTTGCCAAAGAGTTAAAACTCTTCAATTTTTTGAATTTGTTGCAAGTGCATTAATATTCTGGAACAACATGTGTTTAAAATATTAATGTGTATGGATAATAAATAAATTTTTACTTTAGTAGATGTTGTTAAAGACCATCCACTTTTCTCCAAAAAAACCATCAGGAAAATTTTAGAATCTTGTATGGCTTCAAGTTGCAATGGCTCTTTATCAATTTGGATGCAATGTAAATGAATCTTTGGGAGTAAGTGTTGGTTATAGAACAAAATCTACAAAGAGAGAGATAGAATATATATTATCCATAATGTTAGAGAAGTATAATGGCTAGCTAGAGAACAGAAATGTGAAATATCATCTATGTCTACGGTGAATGGATTTCTTGTGTGTATTGGGTTTGTAGATAGATGTAATTCCCTCTTGCTCAAAGACCCAAGATAGATGGTAAAACTTATCATAGTATGAAGTGGATCTTAGTCAATAAATGGTCAAGTAATATATGATGACCAAAGATGTGTACTTTATTTTGAAGCAGGTAAGACTCATAGTATTCACTTTTCTTGGGATCATCATGCACAAGTTGGTTTGAAATTTTGGATGTATTTCCTTGCAATAGAATTTGACTTGTTGTATCTTAATAGGTTTAAGGTGATTTCTTGTGTTTATTCCCACTATTTGTTGGTTTCAAGGATTTCAAATTTATGTCACTATATGACAAGTCATCTCTTTGGATAGATCGAAATCAAAGAGACCCAAGGAAGTCTTTTGACTTCAATGAATATTTGCATGTGGATTCTAGGTACATGCCAATATCACATTTGGTGGTAGCCTTCAAAATAGCTCTCACAAAAGACAAATGCAACTTCAACAAATATGTATCACAAGAAATAAAGTTGTATGAGTTAATGAATAAATTCACTAAATAAAATATTAATATTTTATCTAAATACTAACTATATCTCATGAAATAAACTCACTTCAATGAGTTTATTCATAAAATCAGAAATATTTAGTCATATTCTAAAAGTGGAAAGGCATATTTGAGAAGAGGAAAATTATACTATGGAAAGTACTTTGTATATAACCAAGCCTAGATATTGCAAAAAAAAGAAGATTTATGTATATATTTCAGAGCACAATTGGGACAAGGGTGCTCAGATTTTTTTAAGTAGTTTTTGATACGTCTATGTAGCACAACAAAGAGAAATTCAAAGAGTGGATAGAAATTTGAAATTAGAGGCCAAATAAGGAAAATCATCAAGCAATCTTGTAGTATGGTAGAGTTTAGAGACAAATGCGCAAACTTTGAATTTTCAAAAATTGAAGAGAAGGGGTTTAGGATATTTGGGTGATTTTTGAAAACAAGAGAGGTTTATTGGGTATAGAAGAGTAAAGGAGATTTTCAACAATTGAGTGTGTACTTTTGGAGCTAAAAGGTTAAACAATTCTAATCTAGGAGATGAGTAGAAATTTTGAATTTTCAAAGAGGTAGGAATTTTGAAACCTTTAGAGCAAAGAAGGATCTATACAGCACAAACAAAGAAAAAATGAGAGAGTGGGTGGGCTGAATTTCAAATTAGAGGTCAAGTAAGGAAAACTAGCTTATGTTGATGCATGTAGCTTGTCACATAGGTTGTAGGAATGTGCTAGGGAGGTCTGGCTTGGTTTAGGATGTTGGAATCAAAAAGATAAATTTAGGGTTAGGATTTTTAAGATTTTGATGGTTTAGGGTAAAGGCAGAGGTATTAAATCAAACTCATAAAAACAAGACAAGTTTGCACATCTAGAGCTTGAGATCTTGTATTTGAGACCTTTCTTGACTAAATTTGGTGAGAAACCTAAAAAGAGTTGATTGTAACATAAATTTTGTAGCCTATTAGTCATGTAAAGATATCAAGCAGATTTGGGGTATGGTAGAGTTAGGAGAAAAATACATAGGTTTATGCTTCTAATTTTGGAAAATTGAGGAGAAAGGGTTTAAGTTTTTTTAATGATTTTGAAACTAAGAGAGGTTTAGTAAGGTAAAGGAGCAGAGGAACATTTAAAAAACTAAGAATGTTGAAATTCTAGACCATTTCAATCCTAACAAAGAGTAGAGAAGAAAGAGTTTTTGAGATTTGAGTAGGAGGTGCAGAGGAGCCACAAAATTTTATTTTGAGCAAAAGGTGCAAAGGGATGAGAAGTGGTTCAAAAAATCAATTTTGAGCATAAATTAGAGACTTGGTGCAGAGTGTAGCTTTCAAAAATTGAGTAAAGAAGTCCATAAGGGAAAAGAAGGAAGGAAGAGAAGCTTCTACCAAAATCAGGGGGGTCATTTGAGCTTCAAAAACTAAGAGAGTACACCTATAAGGAGTGGAATTATAAATTTGAGGAGTGGGTTTAGGGATTTTCCAAGCATGGACTGTGGTAGTACAAATGGAAGATTATATCCATAGCTTCAAAGAACAAAACATGGAGGTTATAGAGGAAGGGCCTTGGCTTGTCAATTTCTATCAACTGAAAGACCATATGACATTTATGAAGTGGTGCTAATTGGACAAATCCAAAGTAAAAAATTCAATGGAGGAGATACGTGAATCAGACTTGGATCTACTAGTGCTAAAGATCTCAATTGGCATGAAATACCCATGCCTACATATGAATAGTTTGTTTTTGTTGCTACCATTCTGAAATTCTATCAAGTTAGTGTTGTAAACTCCAAAATCCCACATCCATGCTACCAAATGCCCCTCACGTATGCACACACGACACTCCCACCATACTACACATACCAACCCAACAACTTGTTCACGCTATGCATACCAAATTTCATCATACATACATCTTGTTTCTACTTGTGCACACCTTATTTCCTATGTATATTGCATAGAGCTCCTTGTTTCACATGTGTACACCAAATTTTTGCTTGCACACACCAACTCTTAGATTTTGTTTTGATGAATGTTTTTTTATATTTTAGGTTCTCCTCTTCCCTTGTCCATGTTTTGGCTTTCATGTTTGGTCATGCACTAAGTTTGTAAGCATATGAGACTAGAACACTCACGTTGGGATGGTTGGTGGAAGACCCTTCATGCTATCAATAGGACTCATTAGGGAAGCAATTGCATTGCCAAGGGAGACAATAGCTAAATTGAGAGCTTTTCTACACACCTTAGTTCATGATTGGTTTCAATTGTGGACCTTCATTGTTAAGAGATAATTGGCCCAATGGTGTGCATATCATACATGGAGACCTTTCTTCTAGATGATGTGTTTGTTGGTCATTACTTATAGGGAGCCCAAGGTAGTCCATGGATATACTTTTCTTCATGTGAAAACTAAGATGGCCAAGGCTTTTAATGAGGATTATGATTGAGTAGATTTATAGATGCTAACTATTAAGGCTGAAATGTTGATCTTATATAGGAAAATCTACCACCCATATGGGCATTGATTCAAGAATACATTTGCATGGCAGATTTTTACACATATTTTCTTTGAAAGTAGTGTCATTGGTGAGGATAAGGTTCAAGCATGAGAGCATTGCAGAGGATGATGAGTACTTCTTCCACAAGTCAAAGGATGGGGAAGAGGCATATAATGAGGGTGAGTTAGAGTAGAATCTTTTCTCATGATGTTGAAAATTTTATGTTTTCTAGTCATATGTACTTGCTATTATATTGAATAAATGAACTTATGCAAGTTTTTGTTGTATTAAATTCCAAATTTGTAGGTTTGATAATTATTTGTGCATTTTCTTTTTTAATGTTGATAATTATTTATGCTCAATACATCATCCCATATTTTAGCATTTGATATCTCCATGAGAGGAGATGACAAGTTTAGGGGCATCTTGAGAGAGTCTTGATGAGTGATATAAGAGAGAATGATGAGTTAGATGATGGAGTTGGGAGGAAGGACATGGAGATAGAGGAGCCACGTCTTTTGTTGGGCCAAGATAAAGAGAGAGCCCTAGGAGATGTTGAGCTAGGAGAGATAGAACATGAGAGAGAGGCAGCTTTAGTGGAGAGAGCATGTTACTTGTGAGAGGTTGGATGTGCTATACTTATAGGTGGCTTATAAAGACTTGATGACCAAGGCTTATAAGGTTAAGGAGGAGTTAGTTGTTAGTATAAAGCAATTGGAGTGGATCCAAGATGAGTTAGTTGAGACTCAAAGGAGTCTAGATAAAGTGAGTACCATAGTAGACAAGGCAATAGCTTTTGTACATGAAGTTATGACCACACCTTCTTGGCTTCACGTGTATAGGTGGATTCAAACAAATAGTATAGACATGGTCACTCATGATTCTTGGACTTGTGGGTGAGAGATATTATCTTTTTTTAAGAGAGAGACAAAAACTATTAATAATATAAATAGATCTTGATGTACTTAAAGAGCCTATGGGAAAGCCTGTTGAGAGAGAGACATTTGTTAGCAACATAACCATGTCTTGACCAACTTGGAGTGCTTGGTGTGTTGACATCCACCATGGACATTACTGCTTGGAGATTGTGATTCAAAGATGGTATTGTACTCCTACCCACTTTTTCACATACATATGAGGAGATTGAGTAGCTTGAGAAGATGAATATGATAGTATTCTATGAGCTCTTTAGGCTAGAGATAGAAAAGAAGTGTTATTAAAGAGTATATTATACATATTTGTATGCTCATGAGAGGTAAAGGAAGAATATAGTTTTGAATCTTGGGTATCTCATGCATATTATATAGGATAGCAATAATCTCATATTAATGGTTGGACTTGGTACAAAAGAATGGATGGGTACATTATAGAGCCATGAGTAATTTTAGATATGTACCACAACCAAGAGTTAGAAGTTTCATGGGTTATTGTGTATCACACTTTAAAGTTCTCATTTAGACTAATAAGACAACGGCAAAGTGTGAGCATCTCTTATAGAACATGTGGGATCAAATTTTTGTACCTTCAAGAGTATGCACAAAGAAGCACCTCATAGTATTGCTTGATGATCTAGATGGGTAAAGGGATAACCAAAGATATTTCACTCATTGACTTTATAGTGCATTTATTGCGTTGGATTTCTTACTTCATGATATATTGATAGTTGATAATACATACTTTGCATATCTTAAGAACCATCCTGGTTGTGTTATCCATCCTTCAAATTTTACTCCTTATCATACTAGCCTAGTGGATGCCTGTACTGCATCATGTGAGAACTTGATAGATATTGTGTATAGATTTGAGGTAGAAACTTCCTTGGCTATTTAGTTTCTCATAAAGGAATGGACATTAGGTCATTTGAGAGATTAAAGTACAAACCCAAATGGAGAATTAATAGCTACCTTTCAAGACCCTCTTCATTATAGAGTGGGAGTCATTGTGGATATATAGTCCAATGTCAATCAATATAGCATCATCAGATGCATGAATGCAACACTATAGCATATAAGACTGGAGTACACCCATATGCCATTAGATACCAATATCATTATAGAGGATCCAATAGTGATACCATTAGCTAGACAGATTATCTAAAGGTGTAAATTAACTCGGTAATATCTCAATGTATTTAAAATATGATGGTCTAAATATTTCAGACAAAAGTTTCACCAAAAGAGTACTTCCACTAATAAGGTAGAGAACTAAAATATCCTAAAAACTTTATAGCAATTTTTGAGGTCTCAAAAAATGAATTAGGCCTCAAACAATGAAAAATTGCTTCCTCCTTTGGGAGCTGAGGCAATGGTACTGCCTTTTCCCCCTTGTTTGTCTCATCCAGAGCCTTCTAATAGTACCTTGCCCATGTTACTTTGGGTTCTTATGGGAAGATTCTCCAAATATTCCCTTTGGTGAAACTTGTTTGACCAACCAAATAGGACAAAAATTGAAATATGACCAATCCATGCAGCTAATCTAAGGGTGGAGCTAGCTAAAATTTCACCAATCCATGTATCTAATTCAAGGATGTAGCTTCATTTGAGTGGATCCTCCTTGCTACATAATAAAGATAAGGTGCCCTTGGGGTATTGGAGTATTGAAGAATGTAGTTTTGTAGTTCTCTTGTTTTTTTCTTGGGGTTTCTATTATCCTTGGAACATTACAATTTTGAGGAATGAAGCCTTGTATTTCTCTTGTCCTCATAACATGACAATATTGAGGAATGAAGCTTATGTTTCTCTTGGAGTTTTTTCTATCCTTTGAACATTACATAGCCCACTATTAAACCATGAGGAATATTATTTATTTAATTATTAAATAAATATATTTACTATTTATTTATTTATCAAATTCACTCTTATGTTCATATTATGGTTGATGTAGGTATCAAAGTGGATAGCTCAAATTTCAAACCAAAGATGTGTTAAAGATCTTTTTGCTCATTTAGTTTGTGTTTGGTTGTTGCACAATGTTTCATGGATGGATAGCTAATTTGACCATCATATGACCTATTCCTTTGGATCAAAATTTTATCTTCTTGAGTAGTAGTTAAGGACAATCTTCTCCAACTCATATTTTTTAGAATGGATTATTTTTTTAAGTTCAACTTTGGATCTATGTTTCTCCATCTTGGTCATTTTTTGTGGCTTCTACCTTTAATAATTTCAATCTCTCTTTAACTTCCAAAGTTTTAGTCTTAGTTTCATGCGGTTTCATGTGGTCTTTAGTCTCTAACTTCCAAATGTCTTGGGAGAATGTTGCAATAGGAGGTATCATCTTTGAATTCTCTTTCCATACCTTCTTCCTCTTACAAGACTCATATTCATGCTCTCTCACATTGTCTTCTCCTTTTCCTTCTTGGTCTCCTATCTCTATAGCTACAATATCCTCAACTATAATTTCCTCCACATGATTATCTTCATGTATGTTCAAATGCAAGCTTGTAAAATACACAAAGGGTGGTGATGTGATTTCCTCTACACTATCAACATTAGTATCATAATCACCTTGGGCACTTGAGGAGTTAATGAAATGAAATGAATCCATTCCTTGTATACGAGGGATTGAATCAAACTGATTAGTTCTTGATTTGTGAATGTCTTCTCCAAAATACTCTTTGTACTCCTCATGTGCAACTTTTGACTCCATTTCCTCTATGTTGTCATGAAATTCAATAATTTCAAATACATTATCTAAAACAAAACTTAAGAGCACATGTGGAGGAATGTTTGCTCTACTTCCAAATTTCATATTCATGTAGTGAAAATATGCCCAAAAATTATTATTTTTTCATCCTTATCTAAGCTCACTCTTGGTTAGCTCATCCCACGTGCTCCCATCCTTGAAATCTCTTGTAAACTTGTAGGAAGTCATATATCTTTGCCATTTTTCTTTGATCTAAATTTGTTCATGGCCTCCAAAACTCTTCTCCCAGACTTCATAAGATAAGTGTACATCATGCTAAGTGAGATTCTCTTTTGTAGTGGCTTCTTGCAAGGCTTCCTTGCAATATGAAAGAAGTGTTCAAAATCCTCCAAATAGTCTAGAATTTTGTAATAATAATTACTTATCCTTCAAATTTATCATTGAAATTTTCATGATATTCATTTGCCTTGTTCATGGAAGGAGAAGTCCCAAGAGTACCAAACATCTTGAACTTCTTGTCAAATGCATTTGCTTTGTACATGGAAGACAACAATGGAGATGCCATTTCAAATAACTCTTGGAATCACACATTTGACAATGAAATGGGAGTAGAGACCATATTAGAGCTAGAGATAAGTAGAGGAGAAAGAAAGACTAATTTGGAGAATTTAAATGTGGGAATAAAAGGAAGACAAACTAATTTTTTATTAACATCTAGCTAGATCAAAAGAGTAGAGTGAACTTCATTGGCATTTCAACCAAATTCCATTTAAAAAAATGAAGAATTCAAAACTGGTGATTCTAAATTCTGATGACGGCGCTTTCTAATTTCACTAAACTCCAATTTCCTTTAGTGTTTGTATGAAAAATTGATCAATATTTATGCAGACTTTTTTGGAGCTCATGTTTGACTTGAAGAGAGGGAAATAAATCTCAAGAGAATTCAACTACCAATATTTGCATCAAGAAGGATTGCACATGTTTACAATGTTTACGCTTGTGAGAAAGTATTCAATTTTCAAACAAGCTACCATGTGTGCCACACTTGCTTCCTTGTTGGTTCCTTCAAATGCATGGCATGTTATGGTTCTTCCATGCACCTTATAGTTATTTCAATCTTTATTATATTAGCTTATCCAACCTATAATAATTTAATAATTCAACCCATTATCCCATTTGAAACACCTTCCAAAACTAGGTAATATGCACTTGTAAGATGTGCCTTAATTACAACATATTTTGATGTACATTTATTTTTCTTGCGGTTTTTGTTTATGGCAGCCACCCATAAAGTTTTTGACATTTTATGAGGTAACAAAACCATAAATCTTCCATTTGAACCCCCTACTAGGTTTCTAATGGTAACAATTTATAGCCATAAAGTAATTTATGGGCAATCTAAAACATGACCTGTGACTTTACAAGATCACCAGTCAAATCCTTTAATCTAAAATTGAAAAATATCTAACCCTAAAATTTCATGTAACATTTCTTTTTCCAGTCAAATCTTCTCTATGGTTACCAATTAAATATTTGATGGATGTCACAAAATATCTGGAAAAATCCATCAATATGACGAATCCATCCATCATTCCCATAATGACCTCGTAAGGTTATATTAGCAAGAACAACAATCTCCATCTTCTTTCACGCTCTTCAAGATGTTCTCGGTATTATAACGAGTTTTTGAGTTATGAATAACATATAAATATTAAGTTATCACAATTGATGATACTGATATAGACCATTTCCCAAAAATGATGGAAAAAATATTTCAAATATTCATGAAAAGTATAGAGAAATGGAGCTTAAATTATCTCTTTTAATAAAGAGGAAATTTTCGAAAATGCACTTCTTAAGAAAAGCTTTTCTCCAAAATGCCCAATTTAGCAAAATTTATTACACGTACCAGAATCCACTCCTTCCACAGCCGCTTCAACTCAAACGGCACCACAATAATATCTCTACAAATTCAACACACAAAGCAACATGAATGCACAACTTCAACTTGTGGAGCGCTTCGGTAGCATGTGTGAATGGTGAATATTTTAACGGTAAATTGTGCATTTTGGAGAATGTTTCTTTTAAGTAACGGATTTTGCAAACATTGAGATTGGAATAGGGATTTAAAATATAGCAGTGAAGACTTGCAAATCGGGACTAGAAAAGAAAAGAAGAGATTGTTTAAGAAATCATCGGAAAGTGAATAAAAATAGATAGAAAGATAGCAACAAGTAATTGACGAAGACCAGCTTGGGAAGAAAATTAGGTTGTGAATATAACAACAGTAGAAATGATCAAGAAATCATCCAAAAGTGAATAAAAGATGGACGTACAAAGGTAAGACAAACTTGTGAAGACAAACTTGTGAAGAGAAGTGGGTTATGAATAAACCAACGATACTGCTTAAGAAATAATCCAAAAGTGAAGAAAATATGGAAGGAAAAAGATAAAGGAAGAAGAGAGTCAACAAATATATAATATTTTGTGTTTGCACTGGATTCATCTACATGTTTAAATTATTTTGAACAAATAATACATTTCTCTTTTACTCTGGTGCAACAACCTGTCTTCGGTAGTAACCTAAATATTATCAATTGTAGATGGAATTTACATGACTAACACCATGTATTAATGATTAACCCATCACTTCTTGAGGCGTCGAACTTTGACATACCACTTATTGAAGACTTTAACGGACTGATAGCATACCCCTACTGATTCAGTCTGTACAAATGGCTTGGACGGAAAATCTCGTCTAAAATTGATCTCAACACCTTTTTGATTCCAATGCTCCACTAAATCTTGCTAACAAAATTGGATGTCAATTGCAGAATGCACTAAAATAACATCTCGTAGCAAGAAATTTTAGCCTAAAATACAGCTAAGATAAGCTTTTCATTTTTGCAGACATCTTGCTTTCCATGAAACTCCTTTTGTATGCAAAAGAACCAATAAAAATTGGAGGAAAAAAAGTTTCAAAAGAAGAAAAGTAGATTCAAAATTATTATCTTTAATTTCATACAAAATTTTAAATGAAATTGCAGGTCGAATGAAATCTGATCCTCGATGTCTCTTTCTACACATAATGAAATTCATATTTAAACTTAGAAAAAAATACAGATATCAAAACATTTATCCATAAGATAGAACATAACTAATTTGATATGAATTCTAGTTTTATAGGTAAATTTGATATGAATTATAGTTTATGAATACTATGATCCTATAATATAGAAGTATTTAATTTCATTTTATAATTCCAATTGCATTGGATTTTAGTTTTTTTTCGTCGTCTCTAAAAGTAACCATTTACTCTTTTTGAGCGGTTAATGTATTTACTCTTTCTGGGTCTTTAACATATACACTTAATACTAATCGTTGGATATTTCAAAACCAATTAGAATGTATTAGAAGACTTCTCTTATAAGTGTTGATAAAAGTGGAATACTTGATATTAATGATCGGAGATTTCAAAGCCAATTAGAATGTATAAAAAGACTTCTCTTATAAGTGTTGATAAAAGTGGAATACTTGATACTAATCATCGGATATTTCAAAACCAATTAGAATGTATTAAGACTTCTCTTATAAGTTTTGATAAAAAGAATTCCACTTTAACCATGTAAATTGTTCTATCTGATCAAAATTGTAATATAGGTTTTGAATTTCAGAAATTATAAAATTTCAAGTTAATTCTTTAAAGTCTAACGATATTTGTTGAAAAACAAGAGTAACTAGGGTTCCTTAAACCATACTTAATATTTAGTTTGAGTAATTTGATGTTATGGGGACATTCAATCACTTGAATTTTAGGAAGAAAATGTGTAACTTAATTGGAAGAACTCTTTGCAACTTAAATGTTTAGGAACATTCATGAAAACTAGCAAGGATTTGTATCCTCGCATTAAAGAGATATTTCATGCAACTAGATTCAAATTGTGCTGGTGTAAGAACTTATATTTGTAAAATTGTGTATTTTTTATTAAAAAATATATTTTTGATATAATTTTTATAATTATAATTATCATAATTACTCAAGTAGGCATTGATCTTTGAGTTAGGGTAAGAACCCATACTCCAGTACTTAGAAGATAATATTCTGAAAAAAGTGAAACCTTATTAATGTAAGAGCAATGATTTTGAAGATGTAATGCTTGGATAAATGGATAATAATTTTGAAAACATATTACATAAAATTAAAACTAAAAATATCACTCTTGAAAATTTATAGTAAAATACTTGAACTGTATTAGGCAGAAAATAAAAGGAAATACAATGAAACTAGTAAGTAAAATTCAAATTTGTATGTGCATATGATCCAAATAGTCATGTATACATTAAACACTATGATTAAGAATATTATATATTTACCATGCATAATAATATAACATAAATTAGAGAATAAATTTGTTGTCCTTTTCTTGTAGTTAGACATTAAACTAACTTGGATATTAATTAACTGATAATTGAGCTTGTAGTGTGATATATGTAGTGCAAATGACTTTATAAAATCATGCGCAACAAATTAAATTATTATGTATAATTCTAGCATCACAAGACAAAGAATATGAAGTCAAATGGTTGATAATATAAATTTCTCATAATATATGAAGGAATATCAAGTATAATTAACAACAAGATTGCTTAAGAAATAAAGCGATTTAAAGATAGGTTGAAGAGAGTTGTGCAGTTAGATTTTGGTATGCTTAAAGTTGAAAAGATATAACATCTAAATCTAAACATAAGTATGAGATGATAAATCTTAAAGACATTAGCATTATAAGACTTCATATCTTAGAAAATCAAACTTTTATCTGATCAATAGGTATGAAGTCTACATTGAAAATTTACGTATTATGATATGAACAATTGAGAGATATGTGCTTTGTGAGTTTACTTCTCTATCATTGAGGATAAACCCTTGATTGCTATTAATGTATTGTAAAATAATCTAAGAAGGTAAGGAACCAAACTCTATCACACCCCCTAGTCACTTCCAAAACTCAACTAATAGCTTATTAGAGAAATTAATTAGAGAGATATAATTGTAAGTGAAATGATGTATCTCCTTGTTCGTACTTCATATACTTATGAAATATTAACATACAAAAGTTATTAATTACTAGAGTAACTCAATTTACAACACAAAAAGCTATTTTAAAGAGTATCCAAGTTCATAAGAATAATCTCATAAGCAGGTAACCTTATCTTGACCTAAGAAGTAAGTCAAGGATACCTTCATATGGATTCTACTTGTACTAATTAAAAATCCATACCAAAAAGTGCTTGTGTACCCAAGAGTTCTCAATTTTTTCCTCAAAACCAAACATCTTTAAATAATATAAAATCACTTAGAAGATAAAATAGTGATGCCCATCCTTTGAACTTCCCCTAGAATGGAGTCACTTGTATCCTGACTATGACTAACTCTAACTAATTACGACTAATGTAGAATTTTGGTTTAACTCAATATAAACAACATATTTCAACTACTTATAATATCAAATTAAATATCATAAAAGAGCATACATGCGTGTTACATCATATCAATCCAAACAAATGGAGCATATAATAAAGTATGCATAGAATCAAGAATATCAAAACTCAAGCAATTCAACTACAATTCTTTATAATTTTGGTACACATGTACCTTAGAGCACCTTTGCTCTATTTGAGACATACTTCTAACTTTATTCAAAGAGTTGCTTTAAAATTGTACTTTAGGCTAGATAATTACATGCATTTTTATGGTGTTTTTTTATAAATTACCTCAAATTTTGGTAAAACATAACTATTTTACTATAACTCCAAATTAGATATTATGAGACTCAATGGATATATTATAAGATAAATTTTCTAATGATATTTAAAAACTTACATTTTAAGTATTACAACACACTTGAAAATGTCTTCAAATTATTTTGACTTTTGTGGCTCAAATCCCTTATTTAAAACCCTAGTCAAACTGCCACTCTTGGTTCTAGCCAAAACTTTAAAATAGTATTGGCTCAAAGATTCAAGTATGCATATTAAGAACTCTCTTAGTATATACTCTACAAAATGGCACTACTTAAGCTATGAACTCATATGAGAAAAAATTTCAGTCTACTATATCTAAGTATAAACTCTACAAAATGGAACTACTCAAGCTATGAACTTATATGAGAATACGTTAGTCAACTATAGGTGCAATTAATACAAAACCTTGAGTATCTATGATAGTAATCATACTTTAGTTTGATGCACTAAATCTAACTGTATGTAAAATTTTCTTATTCATTCAAGTTTGGCAAGGGAATTGGTCATATCATTTTCTTAACCTTTGTCAAGTTTAGTATTTGAATTCTAACCAATCTTTAGATATGGAACAATTCTAAAGCTTAGCTAATATTTGAACTCTATAGACCTAAGTATACTTCATATAACATTGTCAATTCTATATTTGAGTACTTCAAACTAAATTTCACATAAAGGTTTAAGATCATAACAATTATAATGTTACATGCTACTTTAATCCAAAAAATTTAGATGTAATCAAAATCTAAATTTATCATAATATCTTCACAAACATGTTGGTTTCAAGTCCTTCAACTTCAATCAATCAAATGAGCTTTATAACTGACTTAAAAGAGGAATTGTTTGGACATAACACAGCTTAAATTTTTTCTTAACTTTGACCTCTTTAACTTATTATTAAAAGCTCTTGCAGAACTCTCAAATTGCTTGAAAGTGTTTTGTTGGGTATAGATTAGACTCCTCTTTGTTCAATGGATAAGATCTTGGTTATAAGTTTCTCACTCAAATCTAACATTTTTGGTCTTTGCTTTAGTGCTTATCTTCTCTCCAAAGATAGTTGTGCGTCCTCAAGTAACTCTTTTGAACTCCTCCAAATTTTCCTTTTTCCTATACCAAATGTAATGAGAACTATGCACCTTGGACTCTTTGCAACTCCTTCTTTTGATACAAGGACCTCCAAAATCCAAAGCCTTGTGTACATTTTTTGATCTACCTCTTTTTATAAAGATTATAGTAATAGCTAAATCACAAACTTGTTCATAAGTAAGTATATGGAGGATAATGGGATCTAGGTTCTCCATCACCAATCTTATAAATGCAAGACCAAAATAGTTATTATCTAAATCCAAGAATATGATCTCAATGCATAATTTGGATTTTAATAAGAAAAAGGTTTAGAAGAAATAGATCAAGAGAACAAAATATCTCTCTATCAAACTCATCATTAAAACACCCTATTAGCACTCAAGATTAAAGAGACTAAAACTTAATGCTCTATCCTAATTCCCTATTGCATGTTTATAACTTACAACACTAGATAAGGATGAGATTCTAATCCATAAAGGCAATCAATTAAATGTTCATAAATTACTCACATGGTACTTGATTACCTTGTATGATCATTTGCATGGTATAGAATAGAATAGAATATTATGTTTTTTCACTTACTAGGCTAGGAAATACACAATATTATGAAATTAAGGTAGAAGTAGTACCCAATGTGTAGGAAAAAAACAGTTAAAGGTAAATATAGAGAAAGGATTATAGAATTAGAGTTATACATGTCTATTTGACAAAATTGTTGGGTCAATTTTAGTTCAAGAAGCCCAAAATTCCAAGTTGTGCTTACAGATTTACCCATAGTCCTAAAATTAAAGCTAGACTTGGAGGCATCCATACTCTCCAATTAGAGATTTAGAATGCTTGTGAATTTGGCACTAGATCCAAAATGGAGTTTGGAGCTTGAATTAAGAGCATTCATCCTCACATATAAGGGTTAGAAGTTACAAATTTGAAGATGTAAATCCTTACTATTTAGAATTCAAATTTGATGGAGGTAAGAACAAGATTTCTCTATCTACTTGAATCAAAGAG
Organism: Lunularia cruciata; assembly: GCA_948567375.1. NCBI lineage: Eukaryota > Viridiplantae > Streptophyta > Marchantiopsida > Lunulariales > Lunulariaceae > Lunularia > Lunularia cruciata. Next base: position 45,268,659 of record OX419758.1, read on the forward strand.
TTGGCCAAATTTAGGTCTGATGTTGTAAAGATATGAATGGAAAAAACTAAGTCACATTTGACTCATTTTTTAATTTAGAGGTTTTGATACCCAAGTTTATAGGCTAGAAAGGCTACAAAGATCCCATCTAGTTCAATTGAAGTTTAGATTTGACCAAATTTAGAAAGGACTATGCAAAGATTTTAGAGTGACAAAAAAGTAGATAATATTTGGCTCAATTTGCATTTAGAGGCTTTGCCTCTAAATGCACAAAAGTATACTTTAATGCACAAGGTTATGGGCTAAAGAGGCTATGAAGGCCAATTTGTTAGTGAGACTTGCCAATTTAGCAATTTTTTACTTGTAGTTTGATAGAATTTAGTCATTTATCAATAATATGTGCAAAAGGGTTGGAAATTTAGACCTTTTGTTCATAAATTTACTCCTTAGCAAACTAGTCATTTTATTTTAGTCATTTATCAAATATATGTGCAACAGGGTTTGAAACTTAGACATTTCATTCATAAATTGACTTCTTAGCAAACTAGTACATTTCTACTTCTTATTCTAAGTTAGGTGGCACTCATATCCATAGGTAGGTGTAACCTTAGCTAGAAGAGGAATTTTGATTCGATCTTTGATGATTGTAGGAGTAGATACATATGAAAATCCCAAATAGTGATAAATGTAATATGGTTAGATTTTTGGAGTTGGAGTCTTATTATTTGGACTCTTGTCATTGAAATCCTTCCATTTTTTACTTCTTGTGATATGTCATGTTTTTTTGAGGCACCTTGATATCTGGAGTATTAATATTCTAATTTATAGTAGATAGTGAGGTTAGAAGAATCAATAATCAAACTACATATGTTTCACTTTGGTGAGACAAGAAGTGATGATGTGTTGATCACAAGTGTGCATGTTGCAAAGGTAGTTGATAGGTTGCACTTTCACCTAGTATATCTTCCATGGTTGGATGTACTTAGGCAATATCAATAAGTGCTCTTGGACTGTTGGATCACCATTTGGATTTTTAAGGTGATGGTATTTGGGATTGCCGTTGTAGTGTTTAGATGCATTCTCTCAACAAAGTTCTTCAAAGATTATGAGGAATTTTTTTAGTACTAAATGTGTTCAAACTTAGTGGTACAAAATATAAAACTATGTCTCAATTTCCAATTAGGAAGAGATTGATTATAGCTTGTAGTTTACATATGATATAACTCAATTGAGAGTTCATATTATGAAGTCAAATCATTGTTATGTGATATAGAAGAGATTTGTAGAGCCTCCAAAGGCCCTAAATGCTATTTTAGTATAAGTTGTCTCATTGCAGTTGATTTCATTAAGGAGTTTGATAGTTCATATGATATGGAGTAGATGTAGAACTTGACTCTATTCATACACCTCATGCCATGGAATGGATTGTTTGAGCACTTGGAAGATTTTCTTATAGACAATTATCCCAAGTTCAAGCATTCATACTTGATAAAGAATGGGACCCTTGGAGAGTGTATTGGTCTCCAAACTACATATCTTTATCACCTTAGACTTAGTTCTAATATCTGACAAGCAACACCCACAAGTTCTAATTATAATATTATTAGTGTGGCTTGTGGGGGTACTAGTTGAAGATGGTGCTATTATGCATGATTGTACCATGAGGTGGTAAAGCATAAAGGGTTAATCCCATGGTGGATTTCTTCCAATGCTTAAGAAAAAATGCAAAGTAATGAAAATTCAGAAGCTAAAGATTTCTAGGAGTTCTAGTAGAAGCCATAAGAGAGCATATGCAAGGGCTATACTTGCATGAGACTATTGATCAGTTTCATTCAAGGAGGGATCAAAGCATGGGATATTCATTTGTGATATGGGATACTAGATTGAGAGCTTCAATGTTGATACATTGTTGTCTTGTGTTTTGCTTAACAAGTAAAAAATGTAATTTACTGTTTTTTATTCAGTGATGTTGTAATATACAACGCAAAGCATTCTATGGTTGATAGATTACATGTGAGAAATCTATGTACACTCAAGTATTTGGAATGTGAATTAGAATCTTGTTCTCTTTTGAGACTTTGATATATATAGGCAATAGAGGCTTTGGAGAGAGAAATACATCTTAATCTTGTAATTTTTTGGAGGATTTTTTTGAGGAGCAAGTTAGGTGTACACCTAGGATTTTCCTATTGGCCAACCAAAGTGATAATTTCAATTTGGTTGGACCTTTAAGGAAGGTCTAGATATCACAAAGTGTCTTATTAGACTTTGGTGGTCAACAACTTATGTTAAGGAAGGCTATAGTTTTTGATATTGGGTTATAAAAGACCAATGTTGAGAGGTATTCATTTCAATCTAGACATCTTTAAGAGATGGTTCCACATAGTACATCACATATGAGAATCTCACTTTGTATATTCAACCCAATCATCCAATCAATAGTTTTATGATGAGAGCCCATGCCATTGCAAGAGTAGCAAAGTCATATGATGTGTTAGTAGGTGGAGTAGTGTTAACTATTGGAAGGAGATAACTTCTTACAGGCCAAGTTAGCAATAAGGTGAGTGATAGTGGTAGTCTTGGCTCATTATAATCAAGGAACATGGAATCAATCTCAACATTCAATGGTTCAGTTCCTTGGCTTGGTGAGTTATTGGAGGGGAGCACCCATGCAAAGGATACTTTGGTACCAAAGGAGATCTATCAAATTTAGAGCATGAGTGGAGTTGTTCTATGCATCTTGGTTGTTCCATTATGGAGTTTTGATTAGAAGTTGCAACATCATGTAGATAGGTTGGTACAATAGGCTTGGAGTGGAGCCTTTGTACCACCAATGGACCAATTTGATGATGATCCTCTTGAGTCAATTACCTTGTCATCTTTGGAGACCACATCTATTGTTGGGCAATATTTGGTAGAGAAAGTATGCTTATAGAATTTTTGGGTGGGATCAACAATAAACTAATTATGGTATTGCAAGGAAAAATATGGGTTTAGAGGTTTAGAAGTATATGTACAGTTATTACCATTGTAAGCAATTAAGGTTACTTAAGAGTTATTATCAATGTACCAATTAAGGGTTACCAAAATATCCTACTATTAGATATTTCCTTCCTTGGAGTGTAAGATCTTGAGATATGGTGCTATTCATTTGGTGATTTTTGGCTGGTTGTGTTAAAGACATACATGTACTGACCAAGGTCAAGGATTACATAATCCCCATTTTGGGAGATGATATTTTGGGAGATGATATATGAACTATGACATCTTTAAGTTCATCAAATGGTTTATCCAACATACATCTTGGAGAATGTCTCTTTGCTAGGTGGCTCTAGCACACAATTGATGGTGAGTACACACATAAGATCCGGTCTTGGATTGGTCATATAGTCTTGTTGGATATAGCTAGAGTTGGATCTTGGGCACATTGTCTTCATCTTTGGTAGATGAACCTCTTAATTATAGATGTTTCACAATGTGCCTATGATAGGATTCAATGAGTACCAATCTTTATTTTTTATGATATTTTGGATGTTGAGCACCAATTTGAGATGGTGAAAGTGGTTGCTAGGTCATCTATGGTAGTAGTGAATCTTGTAAGGTAACTTAGAGCCACTTTACCTACACTCAAGAGTTTCCTAGCTTCTCATGCTCATAAAGAGAGAGGACCTAGACTTGTCTAGGACTCATAATTATAGCTATTGGTGGAGCTTAGTGTCAATGAGAGAACAAGAGTTGGTGATGGTTTTCCATACCAATACTTGTACCACCTCCATGTTAGTAGTATGAGAGACATGCAAGCATTAGATGTCAAGTCAAGCTATCTACTTGAACTATTTGATATGTATTATGAGCCTTGGATGAGTTGAGCAATATAAGATGCACTTGACAAGCATCTCCACTAGGATATTTTTGAGCTCTATGCCTATCAAGGTGATTTTAATACATGCTAGAGGCAACAAAACAAGTGAGCATGGTATTTTTGGTACATAGCCAATGACTATTAGTGAGAATGTGCAACTTTAGGTACATCCAAGTGATCATGGTCTACTTGGGATACACCTTTTGTCTACTTGGGATGTAGCTAAAGGACTTGTGGAGCTTATGGCTAGAGAAGAGAGAGTTTTTCACTCGGAGATTAAGGACTCTAGTAGTTGGAAGCATGATTTTATTGCTCCTAAGGCCTTGATGCAGAAATCCATCAATGTGTCTTCCACCTCTATAGTAGTTATAGAGGATACTTGGGAGCCAAACATTGGATCTAAGCTCATAAGAATGGAAAGACAACAAGATTCATTATGAAGGATTTGGTTGCTCTAAGGAGATTTTCTGTTTAGATTGAGCTAAGTAATGATACACTAGTCTTTGACTTCACTACAAATATAGTGAACAAAGAAAGCCTTGATTCAAAGAAAGAGTCAAGATTTTTTTGAGGCTACTTTGGTGGAGATCTCACATGAAGAGTAAGATTTAGCCATGATGATACTACCCAATAAGGATATGCATGACAACTACATAGATGGGTAAATATGTAGAGATTATTTTCCAATCAGCTAATGGACTAGGCTTATTTTTATGATATGCTTACACTAGAGAGATCTTTGATATGATTGGGCATGCAAAGGTCTTTAATACTCTGGATCTTTGATATCATATCTTTGATATGATTGAGATATTTACAATTGATGATATCATCAATTATAATTCAAGGAAGTGGACAAGTCTAAGATAACATTTTGGGCTATTGATAACTTACAATAAGGATGTGTCATATCAAAAAGTGGTTCTTACTATTAGGGTTAACAAATATCCTTGTCAAGTTCCAAAGAGTCATGGATACAATCCTAGCATGATTATATGTGATGCTATATTTAGTATTTTTTGGTCTATAACATTATTGTGGAGGAGCATAAGAGATTTCTGTGGGAGTTTCGTGAGAGAATGAGATCTTATAAACTCAAATTACATCTTGAGAAGTGTAGATTCTTCCAAAAGTAGGTTGAGCATTTGGATCATAGTATCTATCTTGGTGGTCAATAGACCAAAATGGAGGCTATTGCACGTATTACTTGACCTATAGATGTAAGTAAGGTGCAAACATTCTTTGCATTTGCAAAATTTTATTGCCAATGTATGAGAGAATTTAGTGCAATTGTCAAAGCCTTGACAAAATTGACCAAGCTTACACATGAGAGCTATTGGAGAGATGAGCACAAGAGAGTTTTTATGGAGCTCAAGGAGAAGTTGATATCCTAAGGACAATTTCTCTCCTAAGAACAAGTCCATTAGGAGAGCAACCAAAGAACATTTGTTCTAAGTTCATACTGATTGGAGTATGTTGGAGCTTGGAGCAATACTCATCCAAAAAGATGATGAGGAGAAGGAGTTTATGGTGGCATATGCTAGTTCCTCCTATAATTCAATGGAGGTAAAGTACAAATCATATGAGAGAGAATGCTTAGCAAAATGTGTGTAATATTTCATTTCAGATATTACATATTTGGGAACCCTTTCACTCTCATCATTCATTATCAACCATTAAAGTGGTTGATAGAGTCCAAAAATCTCTCAAGGAAGCTTGCACATTGGACTTTGATTCTACAAAAGTATGATTTCATGGTTATTCATAGACTCAAAGTGGTGAACCGTGATGCAGATGGGTTGAGTAAAAACCTCTATACCAACCAACATGATCAAAGAAGAGCAAGTTGGCATGATGAGATCTATGAGGAGATGGTGCTAGGATAGCATGCATCTACCTTTGTGTGTATAAAAATTATGGATTTTGTGGTATCTCTTTCAATGCAAACAAGAGGAGTTATAAAGGTCTCCAATTTGGAGAGTGGATATATTAGTATAGTTCATAAAGATATTTATGATGATATCTTGGTGATGGAATATTTGCAATGGTATTATCAGTGGTACAATTAGTACCAAAGAGAGAAATCATGCACTTCAACAAGCCAGTGGTTTAGATTGGAGTGTAGAAATATTCTTTGGGTATGGGAAGATAGTAGAGTGCAATTAGTATCCTTTCCATTTCAAAGACTATTTTTCAACATGCTCATGTAGATCTAGGAAATTTTGGAGTAAAGTAGACATATAGCTTACCTTAGAGTCATTATTGGTGGTGTGGCATACAAACCAATGTATGTTAGTTTGTTGCAAAGTGTGTGGCTTATGAACAAATAAAAGCATCATCTAATGCTCTTATGCCACAATTATACCCATTACCTTTCATGGGATTGGGTTACTATTGGAGTTTAGAATTTGCTAGATCTTTATTATTGATTGTGAGATATCATTGATATGTTTTGGTTATGATGGCTCACTTTTCTATGTGCATTAAATTGGCTTCATTTCTTGACAACTCCAATGAATGGATAGCTTTCTCATTTGTGGATTGGGTTCTTCATCATTTTGGTGCACCAACAAAGGTCTTGATTAATCTAGGTACAAAATTCTTGGGAGATTTTCAAGTCTTGTGTGAGAAAGCCTTGATTGATCAATGTGTTGTATCTTGAGATCACACTAAGGTAGAAGGCTAAGGCAAAGAGAATTTTTTAGACAAGGAAGAGAAGATCACATACATATGTTTGGAGAGAGGTCACTTGGGAGATTAAGATTGATAGTTGCCTTGGTTGGCTATGGGTTATCAATTCAGTCGGTGAATTCCCTAGCATCCTTCTTTCCATACTTCTTACTCTTTAGACAAGATCCAAAGGCAACCATTTGTTGTGATGCTACTCTAATTTTGGACTCGGATGATCCATATGTATAAGTAAGCACATGTTCTCAACATGTAGAGATCTTTTGGAGATCATATCAATAGGCTTTGAGAACTTGAGAATTGCTTAACATAAGGATACCTTATGTTATGCCACTATTTGAGGAGAAGTTATAAACCCTTGATCCATTAATTTCATCCTAGTGATTATGTATATATCTAGTGGATTATATTTTCAACTCTTGATGTGACTATAGGTTGCATTATCTTGAAAGTGCACAAGGTTTTGCCTTTTAGAGTCCTCATATTGGAAGGACACCATTATGTTTTTTGGAAGGATCATGTGTGAAATTGTGCACCATGCCCCTCCTTAACATTGAAAGCATGATGTACCCAAGCTTGGCACTAATACATATAGACTTGTGGTGTATTATGTGGCTCTATTGTAGAGTTGATACTATATTGGTGTGTGATAGTTGTTAGAGGGTAACATATGGGATATTTGACCTCTCTTGTAACAATATGGAGTTTAGCGACAAAGTTAGTCGGGCTTACAAAGTATCAAATAAGACAAATTAGCCTAGAATATTCTAGAAGTATCTAGGAAGCTTCTTGAAAAGCTTCTTGGCTAGCTAAGCTTGCATCTCAAGTAAGTAGCTTCTAGAAGGAAGCTTCTAGAAGCTTCCAACTAGCTTAGCTTGCACGCCAAGGAGGCGGCTTCTAGAAAGAAGCTTCTTGAGAAGCTTCCTAGTTAACTTGGCTTGCACTCTAAGAAAGAAACTTGAGGAAGCTTCTTGAGAACCTTCTCAAGGGCCTTGTATGTTACCTATAAATACTAAAGCCAAAGCTCATGCTAGGCATTTGAAGTTTTCCCTCATTCAAGTGTCCCAATGTGAGCTTCCTCTCCTCGGTCTTGGTCTTTTACATCTCTCCTCATGGTTATTCCTCAAGGGAAATGGCCATATCCTTGATATACTTGACATTGTAGCTAATTCACTCATTCTATTATATAGATTTAAGACAAGCAAGTAACAATGGGGCTAATTTACACTTGGCTTCTTGGTCTTTGCACACCATAGTGCATATTACATACTTAGAAATAGATGGCTATCAAGAGTCAGAGGAACCTAACCACCAAGGGGGGAGATTATGGGTCTTTGGAGTTTATGTATGACTTTTTATATGTGAGTTGTGCTTCTATAGTGTATGATGTTATGTAACAATGTATTTTGTATAGCTATGTATATTAGGATGACAATTGTCATGAAATTTGCAACATCAAAGCAAGTTTGCTAGGATGTTTGAGTGAAGATCTTGATAGCCACAAATTTTATCAATAAGTACTCATGGGTTACTTGGTGGCAGCCATGTCATAACATTTGTAGCACCAAAGTTAGTTTGGTCAAATGTTGGAGTGTAATCATATTAGTAGTTTCTCAATTACACTTAATGGTGGCCAAATTTTTTGTTAGGGCTATTGATCACACCATTGGAGCTACCATTAATCACATGATTTTCACTATTAGATGAACCATTAGTGGCACCATTGAGGTTGGAGTGTTATGTCAAGTCTAAGGGGCATACTTTTGAAGTGCATCTCCAAAGAGCTCACTTCTTTGATGATGATTCTTTGAGTTCCATACTATGGTGGATAGAGGCCAATGACTGTTGCTTGGACTCTTTTATCTAGAGTGGGTGTGGCTTGATAGTGTAACCAATGCCTGTTGTTGGTAGCTTCTTGAGTTGAGTGATTGATTTCTGGTCCAAGTTGAGTGTGAATTGAATTGATTATTGTGGCACTTTAGAGTTTGTGTATAACTTATGAATGAGTTGTGCTTGTATAGTGTATGATATTGACAATGATGTATATTATGTAGCAATGTATATAAGGATGAAAACCATCTACTACATTAGGGTTTTTTATTTGGCTGTTAGAGTCACCATTTACATTATTTAACTATCATTGGCATCATAGGATGCCATTAGGGATCAAATTCCAAGCTGCCACAAGGAGTATACTTCAAAGTGCAGCTTGAGAGAACTCACTTCTTATATGTTGAACCTTTGAGCTCTTGGTTATGGTGAACAAAGGCCAAAGAGTGGAAATTGGATTCTTTTAGCTAGAGTAAGTGTGGCTTGATAGTGTAATCAATATCTACTGATAGAGAGTGTGGAGTATTGAGATCTAATTCTAATCATTTGATTATTGTGTGTCTTTGGATTTTGTGTTTTACTTCTTATGTGAGTTGTGCTTATATAATATATAATGTTGATAAGTTTAAATGTTGTGTAGCAATGTATATTTGCACAACACATTAAAATTGGTAGATATGTTTGGTTATATATCAAGTTTCTTATTACATTAAAAACTCCTAGTCCAATGACATCAACAAAGACTCCGCTCATTCTCAAATCAAATGCTCTTTAATATGATAAGAAGGTTAGAGAAAGGAAAACTATGCAAGTAGGTAGGACAACAAGCAATACTAGAGAAGAGTATACAAAATCTCACTCCCAGTAGAAGAAGGTCATCCACATAAAGTATATATTATGCAAGAGTAGTATCAAAAAAGAATGTGATAATAGGGCACTCCAAGGATATATAAGCTATTTATAGATGCTATGCATCCCTTTGGAGGCAAGAAGAGAGGAGGAATACATAAAAAGAACCACCTTTAATACTTTAATACCTTGGCTCTTAAGCTTAAGATGAAGTTTGGTAGCAAAGTAGTCAAAGTCATGCTTAATCCAATACCCAAAATGTATGTGTTATTTGCCAAGTAACCAAAGACACAACTTGATATTGCCAAAACAATAATCGAAAGAAGTCAAAATAAGTCACAATAAATAAAGGGTCTCCTAAGTTTAGGTTTAGAGTTTTTTTGTTTTGATGATAACTAATAGAAGATACATTATTGCTTTTTGTAAGAAGTTGTGTTGGAAGTAAAGAGAAGAAGGTACAAGATTAAAGGACCACATAGATGGAATAAAACTTGCCACATATGTACTAAGCTTCCTAAGCTCCACAAAAATAGCTCCACATGGTAGAGTATGAAAAGCATTCCCAATATCCTTCCTCAAGACAACTTAATTTTGATAGATATACAAGATACTCTTGTACCAATAGATAAAGCCTCACAACACCTCAATGTAGCAACTCCAAAGTAATATGGACAAAGCTACTACTAGGAGTGAAAATAACATCAAATTATTATTCATAATGAACAATAAGACCTCTCAACTAACAATTGATCAAATATGCTTATGTCCTTCTCCATCACAAGAAGTTGAATAATATCTAGCACTCGATCAATTAACATATGAATCTCTTCCCTTGTTATTGTTGGAGGCACTTAGAACAACTCTTTAAAACCAAAAAGGATGATGTGCTTGGAAGCAGTCTCTAAAATATTAAAAAATCATCCTTGATAATCCCCTTAAAGAGAGATATAGGGTTGTGTATAATGTATGGGAAAAAGCAATCTATGTAGATATAATAACTCTTCAAGAACTTTGATGGTTTTCCTTCTCTAAGTTGAAGATATAATAGCATAATGAGAAAATAATCTTGTCAATAGACTAACCAAAGACAAAATATGCAAGGCTTATGATGCTATACCACACCTTCTAACTTATTACAAATCCTATACTAATGCATAACAAGATATAATCTATAGTGTCTTATGGTTGATGTCTTTTAATATATATAGCCCAAATAGATTCCTCTTTGTAGATAACAAATTCCTGAACGCAAAACTCATGAAATCCAAAGACAACCTCTCTCTTTGTTTGATACACATTTCTCTAATATGAGAAAGATACTATTTGAGAGTTTGAGAAACAAAAATCATGCTAACTCATCTAAAAAGATCATGTGCAAATCAATCATATAGTAAACAAAAAGCTTGTCTAGAACTATCATGAAGTGCAAAAGAAAAGCTACGGAATAAGCATGGATATGTAGACTAATTTCCAATAAATGAAAATACAACCTACTTGGAATGCTAATAACTCCCACAACTTGATTTGTATACTCAAAATAGTCTTTAAAAGGATCATATAGTAGATTAAATCTCAGATTTAAATCATACCAATATGATTGCACATTTATTTAGACATCCCAAGTGGTACAATCATAATCCTTGTACATCTTTACACATAGGTCTATATCCTTACAAGGTAAGATATGCATGTCACCTCCATCGTGGTGTATCTAACACTGCTCTAACTACCTTCACACAGGAAGTGAAACTATAAATATGATATATAAATATATAGCTAGCACAACAGATTATATAATAACACATCTTTTATATCCATGTGTATTTAAAACCACAAACCATTCATATCTTATCTCATATGAGTAAACCCTAATTTCCAACTTGTAAAAGCTATAAACACTCATAGCTTATATTTCACATTTTCATAAATTGAAAACTACGTTCCAATAAAATCATTGGAACAAAACCAAAAGATTAGAAACACATATCACATTACATCACTCTCATTCTAAAATCACCCAAACAAAACATTATTAATCTAAGTAATCTCATAGCTTCGAACAAAATTCTCCATGACTTTCAATTTACTAATAAAACCACAATTGAAATTCAACGAGAATCACCTATAACTATTTGAAAATTGAAAAATTCCTTTCCCGTCATTCACTCTCTCTCCTCTCGTTGAATCTATGTATACCAATGTTATGATGATTGACATTCCATACAGCAAGAAGAATCGGTATCAAGTTCCTTGATCTGTTCTAGCAAATGTAAATGGACGCCTTGTATGCTGCATTTGTAATCTTTCCCATTGTATACGTGGAAATGGCTTGTCCATCCACTTAAACTGCTGTACGGGACGAGACATCCTGTGAACACCCTCGAAATAACTGAAAGTTGAAATCTACTAAGACCATTACTGTATATTGTTCTGAAGATAGTATCCCAACCTGATTACACGTAATCATGGAATAAACTAATGATAGTTATGTTATTATTGGATTTGTTTCCGAAGACCAAATGTTACTCCAAAGTCAATCAAAGAAGCGAACCATCCGTTATGATTTCACACTCCGACTTCGATACTTTTACACACTACCACAGGCGCACTTTACGGACTGTACGTCTGTATCAAAAGGAAGTCATGGTAATCATCGAAACAGAAACAGGGAACATGACGGTCAGCACAGGAGTTTGAAGGCGCAAACCACAGAACGTATTAAACGTTGAAAGTTGCCTTCGTTCAGGATGGTGAAGGGACAACAGATCTGTAATGCGCAACAATGCACATAACTGGCTGGCTTCTCACACGTGCAGAAAGGTGCACCACCCATCCTCGAGCACGGAAGCCTGTTTGGCCTATACCTGCTCGCCAACTAGGCGTCGATCCTGCCGGCGTTATGATCTCCCGCGAGACATCGTGGGTGGAGGTCCATTTCCCGGCGAGCTTCGGAAGGTTGACTGTCACCGAGAAAAACTTCAATAAGTCTTGGGCTCGACTCCAACAGCAGAAAGAAGTTTCAAAATGAACTGTCGTGGTTACTATTGTCGGGGGTTTACAGAAACTCGTTAGTCCTTACCACCGTCCGTTACTGTTGTACAGTTAAGTCTTTTTCGATCTTCCAACGCCGTACACTTTCACTGGGTTCAAGTTTCCTGCATGTGTTTCTTTCTCCACTTTCCGGAAAGACATTTTGAGTCCTGTTCCTTCTCTTACATGATTCCCCACTCTGATTTTACATTATTTTGAAATTTGGTTACTTTGGTCACGATCTGGGCCCCACAAGCTTTCACATACTTACATTTCATGCTGCGAAACACCGTCCGTTGTCCTCTCATTGAAAAATCAATGGGACCTCTCAATGTAACTTGCATCGATAGAAGATTGATTCAAAGGTTGGTCTATTCGCATGTATTGTCTTTAGAACATCTTTATATTTAGATTTTATTTTCGTTCATAGACTGAAGTTTCTATACATGAGATATGGCCTATGGTATAAATACACTAGATGTAGTTTACGTAATGTAGACTTCACTCATTCTGAACACATATGAAAGTGAGTAAAGTAATTGTGCGAATCTCCCATCTTAGTGATTTTATTTACTTCACTTTTTTTCCTCAACAGGAAAATTCTTGTTTATTGTGGATATAGGTTTCACTCTTCATTGACGAGGTGGAAGTAAATTCCACTTCAAAAGAATGTATATATTTGCATCGTCATTGTTCTATAGGTAGCGGTAGTAAAGTTCACCAGTTGTTGAATTCTTTTCTAATGTGTTCCAATACAAAGGATAATTTAATATAATTTAAATATATACTAAATTCTCATAGTTGAAATGGTGAAGATAAAATCCACTGTTGTTATTTATCGTGTTTAAAAGTAATGAATAAATATGTATTTTGAAAGATTTACTTTGAACTAAGTCGGTTTTATAAAAAGATTCACCAAGAAGACAACGAGATCAATTACCACACCTAATCCACCCAAAAACACGTTAGATCCCGATGGAGAGATCTCTTGTCAGTAAAAATTATAACAACGGTATAATACTACTTCAAATTAATAGTACTTGAAATAAATTGCAAGGGAATAGGGCATCTGCACATAAGTGTTTTTCTTATCTTATCTTCTAGGTTAAACAGACTCTGGAATACGAGATCTCTACGCACTTGTTTGAATTTGAGAATATGTCAGAATAGATTCAAAGACTAAACAAATATTAATTTAAACCTTGACAGGTTACTAGAGATGGGACTTTTGAATTTTTTTTTCCTATTTCAATCACTTTGCATTATTTGAAAGATATTCATAGTAAAACAAGAAATTCTAATTCTTTTGTATTATGTGCAGAGCATTAATGTAAATGACCACTACAATATATTTTAGGACAAAACACACCAAGCAGTAAAATGCTCTCCATCTTTCTTCTGTTAGAAATAATCACAATTTTTAATTGTGTTCCTTTGAATTTGGATTACGGATTTTCTTGAAATAAGAAAGTTATGGACATAGGCCTTTACATATACAAATGGACTTGAACATCATATAAATACGTTTGCATATATACATATGCACACATATATACATAAAATAATATCTAATTAATCCAAAAAATACATTGTAAATCATTAGTAATATATTATAATATAATAAGATGCAAAATTTACTAAAATCTAAAATAACCTAACACCTAAAACCTAAAATAAGAGATGGAAAATGGAATTTAATAAATATTAAAATATGTCACTTATTGAAAATATTATATCATTCTTATAGAGATCCTATTTCATGCATAATTTAATAAAGTGCTATGATTAGAGAATCGAGTTATTTTAGGATTTCTTAAATAATTCCTCCAATTTTAGGCTTCAATAATTATAGGGAGTTAATTCTTAAAATATGCTGTCATCCTCCTCTATCTCAAATTTAGATATTTTCAGGTATATGTAATCGTGTCGTTGTCGTCCGTCCTTCACATATCATAATGTCTACATGTATTTAGATATGTTTGAGATCATTAAGTACTCCTCTATGTCTCAAGCACATAAATCATACTCTCACAAGTTTCTTTTCTCAACTTTAATTAACTAGGGGAATTTTCTTGACTGAAATGATTCCACTTGGGATTATCATTCAGGTACGAAAGTTTAAAGGAAACAAACACTAGACTGTGGTGAAACCTTAGACAGAACAGATCTAGATCTCCTAAAGCGAAACCCAGGACCTCGTCTAATGCCGGCATCCGCTATTTAGGGGTACCGGAGCTATTAGGGTTAGAGAGTAGGGGCCGGCTTGGTGTACATAAACTGAGAACCAGGTACGATGGGAAGGCTACGGCGTTCGATCTCAAGATCATGGGGTTTAGGAAAACATGAGACAAAGGGTGACTCTGCTTACAGTCAACTGTGGAGTGCTTTCTTGTGGGTATGCCAAACTTTGACCGTCAGATTAGCTCTTGGATGATCTCACAAGGAAAGCTTTTCTTTCCCTGGACTTACTCATCTGTCTATGAAATGATCGTCGCCCATTGTTTGTGGTTTTCCACGATGCTTTAGCCTCCGAGGAAAATTTGACCTTCATTCTCTCAGAAGAGTCAAAAGAGATAAAAGATGACCGTCAGATCAGTACACAAACGACGATGGGCAGATCTATGCGAGTAATGTTCCTTGTTCGAGTTAAGAGTGGTGGTCTAGAGTTTTAGCGACGAGATTGGACCTAAACAAGCGAAGCGCTGGATACCGAGACGAACGGATCAGATCGCCCAGAACCTGAAAGGAGGTGTTCACCTATCACATGTCCAAAGTTGGAGGAGGTAAATACAAGATTCTAAACCTTCCAGGAATCTTTCCACCTCAGCCGCAAGATCAGCATCTCTCCTGCCGGGTCATCAACCTGACGGAATAACCCACCAAGATTCTCTTTACGACCGTCGGAGAAGCCCGAACGGCGGCCCGGGGACGGAATAATGTCGAGGAAAGTAGCTTGCGCCCTCGATATTATATCGGATGGCCAGGATAGGGCGTGAGACCACAGTGAATGATCAGCTGATGGATGGATTGAGTGAGGGGTATTCGCAGTGGCGATTGATGCGAGCTGAGGAGGCGATGGCGGAGGTTTGAAGCGAGCGAGCTGAGGAATCGGGAATTATAATTTGTTTCCGCTTCGTTGTTGGCAGCGCAGAAGTCGTGGTAGGCTTGAGGAGAGTGATTTGCGTTTAATTATGGGGGAGATTTGCGCAGGGGGTATAAAAAGCTGTACCTTACCACGCATTCTCCTTTCCAGGTCTTGAGCTTTGAGCTTGAAGCTGCGAGAGAGAGAGACGAGACGAGACGAGACGAGAGGAGGAGCGGGTGGACGGACGAAGAGGAAGAGCAAGAGGCTCTTTCTCTCTCTCTCGCGCGTGCGAAGGAAGGAAGGAAGGGAGGAGAGGGCTAGTTTTGGAAAGTTTAACGAAGCAATGAGGGAGCTCTTCAAAATGGGTGTGCGATGAGGGGGTCTTCTACTTTCTGGTAGAAGCTCCCTCAACCCGCCTTGCTTGGTGCGTGCGTGTAGTGCCTTGTCGAATGCTCAAGGAGAGCAGGTAGGAAGGAAGACGAGGAAAGGAAGGAGAATGTGAGTGTGTGCGTGTGATAGGTTTGGTCGAGGGAACGAAGGAAGGGAGGAGACTGACTACTCTCGTACTGACTGACGCACTGACACGGAGGAGGGGAGACATAACTGCTGGTAGTGGTGTTGTTGTACCCTGGGGGTATCGGTAGTGATTGAGAGGAGGAGAGGACATAGTCTTGCTGTGCTGCTGCTCCGCCCTGCCCTGCCCTTACGGTACTGTGGTGGGAAGCACCAGACGGATGCGGTGGCGAGGAAGGAGAAGAAGAAGAAGAAGTAGTTGTGGCAGTGGTAGGGAATGAAAGTTGGGAGTATTAGTTTGATGTGGTGACAGGACTTAATAAGGTACCGTTGAAGAAGGAAAGTTGGGGTCTATGTTTGGCGATTCGGCCTTCGGTCTGTGGGTCTTCTTGTTACATAGAATTAGAAGGTAGGAGGAAGGCAAATGTTTGGAGAGGGGACAGGAGGAGGAGCATCTGCGGCATCACCACCTGGACTTGTGCCCACACGCTTTGTATGGACTCATGGTGGACGTCGGGTGCATTTGTGTGGTTCATTCACCAGGTTTTCTTCCTCAACACAAAGTCTTGTTGACGTACTCGCGTCATATTTTGCTGATTATGTTTTTATCTCGGTTCTATGCCTTGGCTACATGTCTACTCGAGATTGAATGCAGCTGGGCAGTGGATCATGATAGTTGAATCTTCTCGGTCTGAGAAGCATTATAGTATCATTCTTTCTCGTAGGTTAGAACACGTGAATGGCTTCCCACGATTGAGCAGAATATCCCTCGTCCTGCGTTCTTTTTCTCGAGAAGTCATTATTCCGGTGGTTGGCCTGGGTCTGAAGTTTGGCCATGCTAACATCTGACAGAGGCCTCGCGATTAGATACGACTCAGGGAATTTGGGGGACAAGCGTGCCACTGGCTGTGGATAGGATACGGCGGAAAATCTCGATCTTGCAAATTTATCACATCTGAGGCTTTTAGATCACCACTTGGTCGGCAATTGCTATAACTATTGTTCCAAATAACTAAGGATTGTTCTTTAGAGGTAGTAGTTGACAGGTGCTTGTGTGTGGCAACAACTTCTTGCCTCTTTTCATTATCACCTTGATCTCATTTGTTTCCTCCGTAAATCTGATCATGTGTTAGTGGTACCGGGCTGAGCTATAATCAGCGGGGTAGTTACTGGACGTATTAGCGGGATCGTGGTTTCTGCCATAATCATGACGATCTTCGATGCGCTTCCCCTTTGCGATGAATCTTGTGTGGTGGTATGGAAAATACCTGGCACATGTTACCGAGTGCTCAACTTTGTGAATTAGGACGCTAATTATATCTATATTTACGTACTGTCGACTGTATGTTGCGTATGGTCTTAAGTGTCCCGTTGCTCCAACACAACTCGAAGGACTTCTGAAGCTCGTTTGACCAGAAGCCCGGCAAAGTAGTGTCGGAAGTTGATAGACCATGTGGATAACCTCGAATGTTCAAATTGTCTTGGGTGGAATTTCTCACTTCCACCGTCATGCCCTGTTTCATTAGCAACGGCCTGAAGTTCTGAAGAGATCCACTCTTGGCGAAATTCGAGGACCCTTGACTTGATTCTGATGCTTGACCTGAAGCTAAGCTCTTTCATTTATTAGTGGGGTCGGTTCAGATTCATCAGATTTTGAACTCTTGGCTCTACTTTCGGGGTCTCGAATGTTTCTCAGCGTTCTCACTATAATCTTATTACAGCTCGTCCAAATACTATCTTTCTATGTTTGTTGAGTCCGCACTCATTCCCTTCTTCTTCAAGCTTCTCACGCATGTAGTCAATCTATACAGGTTGAACTAACATTCTTTTTTTGGAATAGTAGGTGGCAAGACACGATGCCTATGTCGCCCATGGAAGGGCTACCATCAGTGTTTCAGGTTGTTTGCACTCTTCCTCCTGGCTACCATCAGTATAAGTTCATCGTGGACGGGGAGTGGAGACATGATGATCAGCAGACGGTTATGTCCGATCCTCTTGGCAACGTAAACAACTGGGTGCTAGTTAAGGAACCTGAACCATTGCCCACAGTCGAGGGGTTGGGGCAGTTAGGTGCCAGTATGGATGTGGACCATGAGCCTCCTCAGCCGGTAGGAGTCTTTTCCTTAAATCTTCTTTGGGAAATATGTAGAGCACATGTTTTTGGTGGTTATATGGTCACTCGATCAATTGAGTTTGTGGTCACTTCATCTTAGGTCGTAAGGTCTTGAAGCTAGACGACAAGCTCTAGCTAGAAGGGATCCAGGTCCGTTTACTGAAGTCTACGCTGTAAGAGTGGTAAATACTGTTTCCGAGAGTATTAATGCATAGCAAGGGGAGGAGAAAGATCATGATCTTAGTGGTGTCTCTGGTGGGTTCGTCCACTTACAGTTCACACTTTGAAACTCAGGGTGTAAGAGTTGAAGATCACCACCATCCGGGTTCACATCAGCTTCATTTGCAAACGTCACTATTACCGGAGGTGCCCGCTTTATCTGACGGCGATGCACAAGCTTCGAGACAGCGAATTGCAGACTTCCTTCTCCGATACACCGCTTATGAGTTGCTTCCCGAGTCTGGAAAGGTTAGCAGAATATCTCATCATTTTCGCTGTTGTATCCTTGTATCCTCAGCAGGTTCTCAAGTCGGCAGTGCTCCCGGCACCCCGTTTTTATCTCGAGACTAAGATTGGCTTAGACTGAATGCCATCTTTTGACAAATCAGATTGGTGGACTTTCATTCGATACTTGGTGAAAGGAAGTGTTGATTTTGTTCATCTATTCCGTATTTTTTCATGCGTTGTCTGGGCTCTATGTCGCTGATGAGAAGAATGGACATCTTTCCAGGTTGTTGCGTTGGATGTCACGTTGCCAGTAAAGCAGGCTTTTCATGCCCTATATGAACAGGTAATAAGTTAGTAAATATGGTACATCTTTTTCATGAACCAGTACGTTTTCTCTTGATAATTCTCATAGTCTAATATGCCAGTTCAATCCAATATTCTCCCTCTCCTTTTGGTGAAGGCAGTGGATTGTAATAGATTTGTGCCTCCCCGGTTTTCAGAAATAGAGTGAATTCCAGGCTTACTTCTCTTCTATCTTTGAATAACCTACCGAACCAGTGCCACTTGCCATCGGTTTGGTGCTGAGTGGGTTTGGATTCGCCGTTCTGCAAATGGCTTGTGCTCCCAATACTCACATATCTTTGCATAATACACATTGGTTTACTGGTTCTCTACATGAAGTTATATATGATCGTTGCTTGACAATACATGCTTTTTATGATTTAGATTTCATCTCCTATTCGCATATTTATTAGTCGGTTCTGCTTTCATTTTATTGCTATTTCGTCTACATTTCATTTGCATTTAATGAGTTCTGGATCCCCCGTGCTTCTGTCCTCATAACACCAATATCTTTGCATAAGTGGAATTTTCTGAGTTTGTGGTTCTTGTAGAATCATATTTGTCAACTCTAACTTTATCTTAGAAGGACCCTTCAATATTTGCTACTAATTTGCTTGCCTTTGCTATGGAAATATGACAGGGCCTTCCAGCAGCTCCTTTGTGGGATTCAGATAGGCAGCAGTTTGTAGGAATGCTTAGTGCTGCTGACTTCATCACCATATTGAAACAGGTTTGTTGAGTATACTAAACACTACAAATGTCTA
Source organism: Lunularia cruciata (assembly GCA_948567375.1). Taxonomy (NCBI): domain Eukaryota; kingdom Viridiplantae; phylum Streptophyta; class Marchantiopsida; order Lunulariales; family Lunulariaceae; genus Lunularia; species Lunularia cruciata. The sequence continues at coordinate 45,288,161 of OX419758.1, forward strand.
CACATGTCTACAAATGTGTTGCGGAACAGCTTTTCGTCGATTATTATGTTCAACCTTTCCACTCATCTGTAACCATTCACAGAACAAACTGTAGGGGCCATGTTGAAGTTAGTGTGGGGCCCCTCTTAGGACCTGTACCACAAACTATGTAATCACTTGAACTGTACATAGTGAGTTTTTTTTTTTGCACTTCTTCGTTAACATGTCCCCCTACATAATTTTTCAGCTCGGAAGCAACGGAGCAATCCTAGCAGAAGAAGATTTTGACACACACACCATAGCTGCTTGGAAAGAAGAAAAGATTCAACTTGCCACACAGATGGATGGGTCTCGCATGAGTCCCCGACGATCACTTCTTTACGTGAGTGTCTTCTTCAATTTTTGGTGTAGTTTGGGACTTGTTTCCTGTCCCAGTTGTCCGCTCCTGTCCGCTATTCATCTGTTTGAAATTCAGCTCAGATCTTCAGACTGCAAACCTGCCCATCGTTTATCTCTCTTGCTCTTGTTGCTACTGTCCTATGTTTATACTGTTTGATGCACTTCACCCGCTTCTTACACTGCAAAATCGATTTATTCTATTATTGTGTCAAGTAAATTTGCAATGTATTCGTTGCAACAGGTTGGACCTGATGATTCTCTGAGACAAGTTGCTGATAAATTATTGGAGCATGAGGTGGCCATGGTGCCAGTTTTGCACTTCCCTCCGCAGAACGGTTCAGTTCCGCAGTTACTACATCTGGCATCCCTTTCAGGGGTACTAAAATGTGGGTAACCTCCTCACTGTGCGGTCCAGGTCTTCAGGCTCTTCCAGGATTTCGAGTTGAGAATTGCCTTCGTTAGATTTATGAATATTGAGAACATTGTCCAACGTGCGACATGTGACCGGAAAGGATACCATGTCATACAAATATGTCTTTCTCGACTTTGTATCTTTTCAAGATCTAATTGCGTGGCTTTTTAATGTCCAGGCATGCATAGACACTTCCGGAATGTTCAGAGCTCCTTACCTCTGCTATCACAGCCTATAGGGGTTCTGCCACTCGGTACTTGGATTCCTGAAATCAACGAGCGTCATGGCCGACAGCTTGCAGTTCTCCGCCCAAATGCAACTCTTTCAACTGCCCTTGCTCTACTTCTTCAGAGTATGACCCTTCCTCCTTTTATCTGTTTTTACCTGATGGCAATCACGACAATTGATTGCCATCAGGTAACTGGTGGGGGCAAAAGTATCTTCTCATGAGAAGAAGCAAACCTCCAACATCTGCCTGTGAAATGCTGGTGACTGCAAGTTTTGGCCTCAAAGCACACATCTCTATGTAAAATATAAGCAGAAGATGTAGCGTGCATCTTTAGAAGGGGCACATAAATCCCTTTCCTCTGGGAATTAACTTGTAAGTGGGGACCTCGTCAGGCGTCGGGAATTCACAAGAGATGACTTCAGACTGACTCTGGACTGTTTGGAGCTTGCGGTAGAAAGTACGGAGTCAATTTTCTTGTGAAGAAGCTTTGTGTCCGAGTAGCTAATCTTGAATGGCTCTGTTGTGGAGAAAAGGTCTGCTCTAACAACACGTTTGCTACTGTCAGCTGGAGTGAGTTCTCTCCCCATTGTGGACGACCATGGGTCTTTGGTGGATATCTACTCAAGAAGGTAGCTTCCATGTCCATCCCTAAAATATTGTGCCCTTAACCTATGCTGATATCTGTGACTATCTTCACTGTGTTTGTTCACAACCAGACCAGTTGTTGCACACATTTCTTTGAATCCTGTCTTAGTATGTTCAGTTATTAGTATGTTCAACTTGCTCACAAGAATGCATTGCGCACTTTTTTCATTTTCGACTTAGTGTCGCTTACCACAACCGACAGCAAATGCTTGTAGTTTCAAGAGTAAAATGGTGGATGTAGAAATTGGTGTCCTGTTCATAAGCTGAAACTGTCACACACTTGTCTTGGCTTATTCTGTTTATCTTCTCTCTAACATATTCTCATAATTGTTTGTTGCACTGTTGCATTCCACTTTGGGTGCTTACATGTGGACAGTGACATTACAGCTTTGGCAAGGGATAGATCGTATGCCCATCTACAGCTTGATGTAATTACGGTTACTCAGGTACTATTCTACCCGCATATCACCTCGCCGTCTCATCGCTCCTTCTTGTTATAAAGAACGGCGGGTGCCACGTCGAAGCAACTCCTGAATATGCAGGACGTTAATCTACCCGCGGACCACTGTTGAGAGTGAGATAATTTGGATGGTGACATGCCAAAGTCTGCTGGAAGTCGTTATGCCGTTTTGACCTCTGTACGTCGTGTCGTGGTTGTCATCTTGTTATCATATAACTCCTAGTGATTGACATGTTTACTGTATCTTCTTGTGTTGTTGACCTCCAGGCTTTGCAGATAGGTGCTCAGGACTGGGGAAATGGTCCAGGTGGACCCACAAGTGCTGGTAATCGATTGCACATGTGTGTTCGTTCAGAAAGCCTGCGATCTGTGGTTGAGCGATTGGCCCATCCTGGTAACTCTTTCATTTTCCTCAAAATAAACATCCAATTGCTTCTGTTATGTTTGAGTTACAAGATATCACGCAAGAGCGCTTACGGTCAATTAGCCATTTTGCTTACTTGCCATTTATCTTCATTTTTACTAGGACTTCATAGTGATGTTATTCGTGGTCTTTCTTTGCCTAACATTCAAGTATGCTGCTGACTTTCGGTAATCTTTGCGGCTTATGCGGGAAACGCTCACTCACTTGGATGGATTCGAGCAGGTGTACGGAGGTTGATTTGTATTGAGGCCGGCAGTAAACGCGTAGAAGGAATCATCTCTTTGCGAGATGTGTTCAACTTCTTGCTTGGTTAATAGATTTGATTCTCTATTGATTTCAGCGTGGTCAATGTAGTTTTGGTCCCCTGTGTCAGGCTAAAGAGATTTGACCCTGGGGATACCGCCATCAAACATGGCCTAATTGGATGCGTACACATAGAATGATTAAAGGGTTCCCATCACTCATTTTTTTACTCTTGTTCATCTCGTCTTCATGAAGCTTCTGGTATGACAAGTGAGAGTTTCAGTATATTTTGTCCGTCTAATAATCTCAGGCTGAGATGAGATGATCTTACAGTCCGACAGTGAAGTTCCCTGACCGAGAATTTCTCATGGGAGAACCCTTTGTGTCGTACGGTGTAGGAGATAGTGAATTAGAATCGTCCCTGGGTGTTGTGGCACGAGGTGAACTAGTTCACTACATGGTGCACTCTGTATTGTGAGAGGAAGTTAGTATTGCAAATTCATCAGTATGCCTCCTTCGCTTCCCCATCATGCCTTTGATAAATATTTGGGGAGCCTGGGCTATCTGTGAAGGTTGCCAATTGGTTTGTGGGATGACTGTACCATCCTCTACCTAAACTCTCTTGTAGATTACATTTGCCCAACATTGTGTAGAAGCAGAAAGACTCATATGAAGCACAACTTGGAATTATCACAATTTCTGACAGTGTTGATTAGACACGTCAATGTGTTCATGTGCGCTCGCATTAAATGCGCGTTGGATTTGCGTACGAAATATGAGATGCATCATGTCAATCTTTAGTTAGGATGTGTAAACTCCGTCAGGTTGGCAATATTGTCAATCCTTGAACAAAGCAACAGTTTCATCCTTGTTCGCTTAGAGTCATCTGGTTTCAATGTGAAGTACATAACCTATGTTTCTCCCTTTGTTGTCTAGTTATAGTCTACCCCGGTTGCTCAAGTCCGCAAGGTATCCCTGGCCATTGCAGGGCCAATTTCTACGCATGTCGTTTTGGAAATCATTTGTAGTTGAGTAGATACACATAGTCGGACCAGTCATCTTTGGTCAGTAAGCGAGTGGTGGCCAAAGTTGTCGCGTTAACCTTAATTTCACCCTTTGTAGATTTCTTCTTGGTTTAAATGATCATTTTTCAGCGATTTGTGGCAACTAGAAGAAAGGGGCTTCTACATGACAGGTTAGAACCGATTACCAATCTACTAAGTACAGTACGTGGATTCAAGTACTGTACTGAACAGTGAACACGTTGGACAACCCGTATTGATGAGCATGGCTGTTTAAAATAAATAAATACAGAACTAATACAAAATCTAGGTGATTATCCTTACAGGGAAATAGGTAAAGCTTTGAGCTGTCAAAGTCTTGTTAATTTAAACGATTATGAAGTTCTTGATTAGTTTTGGAAAAGTAATATGAGCAAACTATTAAAAACAGGATTTAGATTATCAGCTAGGTAATAAAAGTTGATAATCTAAAAGAAATATAGAATCCTTGATCTAACTACAAAAAAATCATTCAAATATATTCAAAAAAAGATAATATTTATCTTTAGTGGACAATCTTTAGCTATATAAATTAGTAGAATATAAATTAAAGTAGCGAACTATCCTAGATGACTCAAAACAAACGGTACGTCAACTCTGACATATACTCTTTCCAAGCTTTCAATTCCCTTGAAACGTACCGGTAGGTCTAACTCACATCAGTATAATATAGTTCATCAATTAATATTGACACTAGCTTGAAATAATCATGTTAACATGTATAATATGTTAACGTATCCCTTTTACAATGATTGGGAAAATGTTATGTGTAGACCCGTATGACCTGCATAGTTAGGAAATTTTGGTACGGTAGGGTTGATTTTTCGTATAAACTCTATTGGGGCTTAGTCTCATGTTACTTTTTTTTTTCTTTTCTCACTTGTGCGGGCTTGAGGGGGTCTTTTTTCCTACGCTGTCGCCTTTTTCCCCTTTTCCCCTTCAGTATTAAACATGTGATCACCTCACGATCAGAAACTTTTCCCCTATATAAAAATTGGGTTGCCGTTATGGTCATCCTTAATGGTCCACGAAGTCCAATCCAAAAAGAGCTGGAAGTTTGGTGCCATAAGTGTTTTGGATTTTGTTGGGTGTCCTTCTTTGCGGCTCATGGGTTTCCGTGATCCTTATTGGATAACTTAAACCTGCAAGCCGGATACGGTATGTGGATGTCCGCGAGCAAGAGGCGAACTTAGCCACAAGGGCTGCAAATGTTACGACGATCTTTACTGAATTACATTACTTAAACCCAATGTTATGACTTTCGTCATAACATTTGCAAGTGTGATGAAACTTGGTTCTTAGAATTAATGGAAGAACCTTTCCGCTTTCTGCTTTTTTATTAGGGTTTCAAATGAAAAGTTCACATATTGTTTTTGGGTACCCATAAAAGAAAAGAGGTGAGGTTTCAATAGGGTGTTTCAAGAATCGCTTTTCAATTCCTGGTAATTATTCTACGGTGGAGAGGTAGTCAAGTGGTCCGGGGTACGAGAGGAGAATCTATTCGTCTTACGCGGATGAACTCCCGGAGCCTCTGAAATGTTACGGGAGATTGAAAGCGTGACCCGTAAGCTTTACAGGTTACGGGAGGTCTCTGGAATTTAATTACCGAAAATACTAGTTCAAATAGTGACCCCAACAAAAACCACCTGAAACCCTAAATTTGGTTTACAGGACCTGTCAAATAAATTTATTGTATTTTTATGGGAATACATGATTTGCATTGGCCCATTCCTGAAACGCACTAATTAGTATACCCATAAAAGTTTAATGGGCGATATAATTTTGGATGTGCCAAATTTTAGGCTGAACTTTACCCTACGGATTCCATAGAACTTTCTACTTTTACTTGGAAAAGAAATGGGGGTTTTCAATTAGTGAACCCATAAAAGTTTAACATGTGATCTCATTTTGGATGTATCCAATTTTCAGCCAAACTTTTTCTTTCGGTTTCCTACCATTGTAGGCAACCTTGTAAAATTATACGGGCCTAGAGAGATTGCCCGTAAAATTCATGGACCCTCGGTGCATCCTTACTAGTTTTTAGATTTTGTAAAAAAAAAGTTTGGAAATTCCCATAAATCTTTTTTGATGTGGATTTCATGGTACCCATAAACCTCTATTTGGAACCCTCAGTGGCCTTTTCAAATATGGATTTTATGGATTCAGCAGAAATCCATACAACTTTTATGGACAAGGATGCGGTGGGTACAAGTGAAATTCATGAGAACTTTACCATAGTCGTGAAATATTTTATGAATAATCCATATCGTGACTCGTGGGTGTTTATGGCTATAGGAGGTTGCCCGTGAGCATTGAGATTCAGTATGACATTAGTCATCTGACTAGTCAAACTTAATTCAAATTTGAAATGTGGAATAGCCGGAATAGTGAGGTTGCCGGATAAGGAAGTTACGAGTTTGATCAAAGGAGTATCTCGTACCACTATTCATTTCCTACTCTCGATACATTGCATAGCCTAGGAGCTTCATATTTTAAAATTAGAGATCGGTGCATGGCTCTTCAATTTGTTCGCCTTTAGTGATAGAATGGTGGTTCAATAGATTTGTGGTGTCAATAGATGGGTAACAAAATGCTATGCACTATTGTTAGTCTACAGTTCGGAACCACATTGTCAAATATTTGTGCTATAACATATCAAATGCAGAGCGAAATGCAAAGCAAGATGCCCGGTGATTTTCATGAATGGAATATTGAGATGATGATATTTGGATTGAAGGAGAAGAGGGAGATGATACATTAGATTTGTTTGTATTTATATCATAGCATTCAATTTGCCGGGAACTTTGGTACATGCAGTGTTGGGACTGATTAAACAATGTGATGCATGTTGGAAGGCCATAGTTGGGTTAGTTGGGTAGAGCATAGCATAGTTGTTTAGTTCAGATACCAGGGGTAAAGGAGCGAGTAAGAGGATAAAACGGGTGGGGTAACGTACATACTCGCAGTGAGTTGTGAAATTTTATTCACATTGTGTTCCTCGTGTTTCTGAAAGGAGACAGTGTTAAGGAAGAGAGTTTGATGAAGGACTGAAATTGCTAAGGCACAAGAAGGTGCAATTGCAAATATTTATTCACACATGCTCGTGGGGGTTATCACTTCTTGGACCCATAGAAGGTATCTTGCGGTATTTTCTGGGCTGAAGGGACTCCAGCTGGGGTTCAAAGTATTCTGCACATGGTTTTTTGCACAGCGCTAAGTAAATTGCTTTCATGGTTATGAGAGTATGACAAATGCCTCGGCTTTTAGATTCTTTCAGGAGTGCAGAAAACTTCAATGGAATTTCATACTTACAGGCTAAAGGCGTGTTACAATTTTCTTAGCTTCAGATCCCATGACGAATTGCTTGTTGGGGCAACCTGTGCGTGATTAGAGTCTAGCACATCTTTGAGGACCCTTCCGGTTAAAACGGTTTAGTTGGTATGTTCGCATTCGACAAGCTTCAACCATAGTAACTTAGGAAAGGTAACATCAACGTCAAGTTGAAATTTCGAGGTTTGGTAGTCAAACATCGCTAGAATAAAAAGTAATTGCTAAGGAAAAGACGACCACGTAGAACACATGAGGGACGGGAAGATCTTATCAAGCCGTAGAAGGGAGAGATAAAAGAGGTAAAATGGTGCTAGGGCCCAATAGTATTGATATGAAAAATCTGCTCTACCCGCACCTAATATTTCAGAACTATACAAGTCATAAGGTTTATAATTTACGGTAATCACCAAGTGCGATCATTCTCCCATGGATTGCACCAGCCAATGCTCTATGGAGAACAATGGACACATGTTATCTAAAATATATTACAAAGTATGAGAGTGAGAGTGATACACCAGGACACCTAATACAATAAACTTTTGCGCATTCCTTGACAAATGTGTCAAACACCTTGTCCATAGCCCCATGTAACGCAAAGGCTAGAGAAATAAAAAGATGACTTTGTTGCATACACCTATACTTGGAGATCTTGCATGCTGCTGTTGCTCTGCTCGTCGCCATCCAAGGGTTGAGTGATCACTCCCTTCCAAAACTACATCGCGCATAAAGTCTATAACCACAACATACACCTTTGTCACCTTATCGTCTTGGACCAAGTATACGTCTGCATTAAGTAGTGTCATCTGCAAAACATACTAATGCTCACTCCAAGCAAGGTATCTAATTGCCCGTGCCATAGCAAACACTCTATCCCTTATGCAATCATGGGTAGCTATCCTCTGTTCTCCATTGCTAAGGAATTCAGTTCATAAAAATCACTATAGACACGAGCCTATGTAATGCGGACTGTCCTCCATTGCTAAGGGGATTACATTAACAAAATCCCAATAAAACGATACAAGTACGAGCCTACGTAATAACAACAGAAAGAATATAGCTATCTTTTCGCCAATCTAACGTTCTACAACTATCGTTACAACCGAACATTTTCAACATACATGAGACTGACGCCGAAACGCTTCCCGTCATTAGCATAGAGGTACAACAATCGCTGTTGCACTGGATACAACAAGATTCAAATTGCATAGAAGAAGGTCGATATTTCGAAAGAACTTCGACGATTGAGGTCTTCACCACGATTTTTCTTATCCAGTATCGATTGATTGTCTTCCTCTCTCTTGGGCTCAATCTGATGGTCAAACTGTCTGCTGTATCAACGAAGAGAACTCACATACAGTAACTCCAAGTTCCTGGCGACGAACGAAAATTTGTGGCCAACAGATATACCTTTACCCTCTTCTAGTAGCCTAATTGAGAAATTTCAGAGTCCTCATTTGCGATCAACATTGAGCAAGAGCCATTTTGATTTTCTCATGCCGAGACAAGAGTGAAATTTCTCCCGACGGGATCGTGGCTTGTCGGACTACTTTACAATTTCGATTTCTACGATCAACCATCCGCAATTTTTCCACCGTATCATATTTAATTTCCCTCATGCAGGGTTTCGGCTTCCCAGAGTGGACGAAGCGTGATCAAGTGTAAAGCGTTAAATACGCTTAGTAAGTATTATAAAAGTCTGAACAAACAAACACAAATTTTTCACTGTCACTGTCACTTCATGCTTCGAAACTCCATTGCCTTTTGAATAGCTTTCTACAACAATTCGAAAGTCTTCAGCACAGAACATGCTTATATTGCACCCCAATACTCTATATTTGAAAGTGGTAAGCGCAGGACATGCTTAGTAAATATTATTAAGGTCTGAATAAACAAACAATTTTTTTTCCTCATTGTCAGTTCATTCTTCGAGATTGAAGAGAGGAGAATAACAAAATCCGTTTACAATTGCAATCTCATCAATCCCATATTTCTTATAAATAAATATGTACTTTTACAACTTGTGAGCTTTTGATCTACATGTCATGTGATCTACAATCATCACTATCACCACTACAATCTGGAACAACTGTTTTTGGATCAACCCATAAATGCTACTACCACCATCACCAATTTCAGACATGAATCTATTTGAGAATCGATGTTCAGGATCAGCATAACTGTAAACACTGTAGTTTATCGTCTACTGTTTCAACTGAATGCTGACCAAGGTATCCAATTTGCTTGATCACTACCATTTTGATGAAATGATGATCATCTTCAAATCTGTGTGCACCTGGAGTATTACAGACTACCCGTTCTGTCGCACATTCTGTTTTGCAGGTTTCGTTCTTGCGGCAACTTGATGGTATGAACTCGAAGTTCTCTAAGTTCCTTTGACGAGAACGGGTTCATTCAGAGCATATACATTTCGGCCTCGAGAGATCAAGGACAATAGATTTGGATTCTTATTAGAGAAGAACAGTGGGAGACTTGATTCAACAGATCTATTGTTGTCAAACCAGAAGGACTCTCCCTTTCTTCCACCAACCCCAAACCGGTTCATATCCAGTGTTTCATAGAGGGCCGAATAATGTCGTCTGTTCTTCAAGAGACCAATAATTTCTTTGAACTCGTTTTAAATCGATATTGAAAACTGTTTCCGACTCAAAGCTTCCTGTCTACAGTACCTCATGATATTATTGAATATCCCTAAATGATTAAACAAGGACTATAGCCGATCATGCTTCTGGATATTGGGTTGAAAGTTTCTGTCTGGTTGAAGACGCATCGTAGAAGATTAGACTCCAGCAGTCTTGGGGTTACAGTGATTTCCACTTTCTGTTATGCCTGAAGGAGATTGCACTTGATCAATCTTCATCTCGTAGAGTCCCAAGCGTAGAATTCCACATTGTAGGGGAGTACGCGGGAGTCAATAGTTTACTGCAACAAACGCGTTCTCATTGTGGATTGCCATCGAGCAAAAGATTTACAATAGGAATTCAGTCAGAAGAATGTTGTTGCAAAGCGAAATTACTACAAACACGTCTTCATGACAGCTCAAAAGAATTTTAGATGAATTCAAGTTTAAGTTAAATCCACGGGAACTTAATCACTCATCGAACAGATGGCATCTTCCCTTTCTTTCTTTCTTTCTTTCACTGTTGGATTTCCTTAGCTACTTAATCAATTATAGATCGTTGCAGCACGTTCTCACGGAGCAGGTTATGTGGAGAAGCGCTCTAGGAGCCCTCCCAAGGCATGAGAGCCGGAGTAATATGAAACATACTTTGGAAAGGAGGAAATGTACAAAGTGAGGAATTGCCGAGATGGGACATTAACAGCAAACAATGATCATCGGTACTGACAAGATTGTGAAATGACATGTCAGATCCTTGAGAGTTCATCAAGAATTAACCATGATCATTGATACTGACAAGATTGTGAAATGACATGTTCAGATCCTTGGGAGTTCATCAACAATTAATTATGATCATTGATACTAACAAGATTGTGAATTGGCATGTTAAGTTACTTTGACAGTATAATGCAATTCCAAGGATATGATTTTGATGGTACTTATCAAGGTCACATATTTTATGGTTTCAACGGCTGTTTTACTATCTCTAGACCTTCCATAAATAACGATAAGTTACAACGAGCAAAGTTCGAAAGTTCAGTAAAGAGATCTGCTGGATGTCCTAGGCACTTTTTGCTAGATATGTGTAAGCGATTGAAATCCCCTGTTGTGACTAGTTCTGTTTGATGATTTTCTTCATGAAGTTGGTCGTGGACAAGTAAGTATTCGTATCTCAGGAAACAGGGCAAGGGGAGGCGACGCTTCACCACCAAAGGAGATGCGTAACTTTGGTTTTGTGCCAGAACAAATGTATCCTGTAAATGTGTTCTCGTGTTTCACAGCAACATCCTGACGGTTAGCGGAGACTGCTAGCTTCCCGCTAGGTTTGATCATAAAGAAAGACATTGGCAAAACTGCGGAACGAATGGATTACTTTCTGAAGCAGTTTTTGCTATCTGCAATCTGCAATTCGGTGAGAAATTCGGGTTGCTGCGTCTCGGAATGTCGAATGAGAGACGGGTGGAAAGAGCGCGTCTAATTCAGTGCTGTTTGTTTCTGAAGTGGATTAGTTTCAGAGCCTAAACCCATTGCCACCCGTTTCTTGGTGTGATTGTGAGGGTATGAGTTTTTGAAGGTTTCCTGATCTCAAAATGATTCCTCTCAGCATAGCAGATATAGGGAAGCGCACGCTAGACATCCTGCAATGCTACTTCGATCGTACTCAAAGCGCTGAGGAGCATAGAGAGGAGGAGACCAAGGCAGTGGTGAAAATCCAATCCGTATGGAGAAGAAAGTCGGTGAGGCTTTTGTTGAAAAACTGGAAACGCCATGCTACAGAGATCCAAAAGAGGTACCGGGGACACTTGGGACGCATCAAGGCGTTAGACATACGTCGGAAGAAAGAAAAATTGCTGCGCTTGGCTTACTTTGGCAGAAAGGCCAAAACAATCCAAAGGCACTTCCGAGGATTTTGGAGTAGGAAGTTCGTCCATGATTTCTACAAAAGGAGAGAGTTTATTGACAACAGCATCAGGGCAGGAAAGAGATTATTAGAGGACATTACACTCGATCACGAGCTGCAATGGCAGAGAGAACAAGAACAAGCGGAAAAGAATATCCAACATGTCATAGACGATTTCATCGCAACAAGCCATTACCGTGTCGGCACAGAGGCGAAGAAAGGGGCTTTCTACTCGCCCCTTATTGCGATCTTCGGCAGAGGTCGAAGTTATCTGGAGGAGCACATCAAAGATGCTCGAAGGAGGCAGGTCACTGGCATGGAGCTCTGGAAACTCAAAGGATACGACGAGTATGGAATACCAATTAAAATGGCCAACAATAAATTCTTCGTCAAACAGAGCAAAGTGCCTCATTCCAGACTCAGCATGGATACACGACGCCGTTTAGAAGAAGCGGCACTGCTAAGCTCCGTGCTAGGCACGTACATAACTCATGTAGGAATCGGTCCGTATGAAAGTAAGGTGGACATTGTGAACAGACAGATCAGGGAAAAAGAGCTGCAAAATCCGCATATGGAAGACTTTAAGAATTACGGTCTTCACGATCGCACCGACTTCAATCATCTCCCGTTCCCATCGGTTCGTCAAGGAGCAGAGTTTGGACAAAGAGAGCGGCTCAGGAAAGAGGAGAAGGCGCGCCTGGAGAGGGAGTTTCCACGAATGGTCGAAGAGCCCTTCGCTTTGCATGTGGCGTCTGGAAAAGTTTTCGATCTTGATAACAACATGTTTTATAAGGTGTTCCCTAAGAGACATCACCACACTCACTACCCTCACGGATATCAAGACTTTGACCATGGCCTAGGTTCATCCCTCAACAAAGGAACTCAACCACGCAAGGATCTAGGGCGTGATTCCATGTCAATCGACCGCCGTCATAGTCGTCGTCCAAGTCATGTACACTGAGAAATACTCAAATCAGTCCGCAAGCAGAAACTGTCTTCCAAAGATAGCTCGTCTTGGTGACTGCTGAAAATTTCAGACGAGCAACATCACACCATTTTGTTCGTACATCTCGTAGGGAACGACAACTCAACTCATTGACATACAGTCCAAAGACTGTTTTTAAAACCGTACAGTAACTAACCTTTTTTGAGCTCTGTATCGAAGTTGCTAGATCTTTGAAAAAAGAACAAGAACAGATATTAAAAAAATGCCCTGAAACCTATTAAGCATAAGTTCTAAGACTGGCCTATGGACTTGGAAAGTTGAAATAGTTGTCACACCGGGCCCTCTCAAGGTTCTAAAGCAAAAAGGGATTTTCCAGGCAAAAACCCTTCATTTTCTGAAGTACCAAACTAGCATTTGATGAATCCGCGTATACAGTATTCACATTCAGATAACGAAAGAAGAAGTCACAGAACTAAAATGCGACCGCGAGTGATAGCAAGAAGGTTTGATGAATCCGCGTATATACACATCTTGATAACGAAAGAAGAAGTGAAAGAACTAAAATGCGACAGCGTGTTATAGCAAGAAGGACGGGAAGAACCCAATCCTTATAAGTAAAGGGGTAAAATGGGGCTAAGTCACAATAGTATCTTGAAGAGGAATCTGCACTACAACCCTAAGATATCTAAGCTATGCAAATCATCTAGTCTACAACCAATTGGAGCATCAGATGAAGCGTCACCTACTGTGATTGTTCTCCTGTGTACCGCATGAGCTAATGGACAAACTTTGTCTGAAATATGCAGTGAAATATGAGAGTGATAGTGATACCCTAATGTCTCAAATGATATGCACACGTCCATTTCCTGACAAAGGTGTCAAATGTTGGATCCATTGCTCCATATAAATCCAAGGCTAGAGGAACAAAGAGGTGACCTCACTGCATACTCCTATACTTGGAGATCTTGCTTGTTGCCACTCCACTCACTGCCCATCCTAGAGGATGGGTGATCACTCCCTTCAACACTGCATCACATATAGTGTCTATGACCACATCATTCGCTATTGTCACCTAGTCACCTAGTCTCCATTGATTTGTGTCAACTGCAAAGCATACAAACGCTCCCTCCAAGCAAGGTGTCCACTCGCTCATGCCATGGAAACCCTATATCCTTTGTCCTCCAACAAGACACCATGTCATATGAATTGTTCTTGCATCTAGTGTAGAACTACATTCATAAGTGAGAGAGCCTAACTACCCAAAAATGCTACAAGTGTTATTTCCTCTCTATATAGTAGGTCTACTCCTCACACGAGGTTGGTAGAGATGTTTGTCTACATGTCAAATCCCTGATCACACACTCAAATGTCCTTGGTCTAATGATATCACCAAATACACTCATAATCCTCCTATCAAATACTCTCAAATGTGATAAGAAGGTCATAGAAAGAAGAATTGTGCAAAGAAAGTAGGTCGGTCAACTTGCAATACTAGAGGAGAGTATACTAAATTCCACCTATGAATATCTTAGTAGAGGGAGGTCATCCACATTAAGAATATCCTCCGCAAGGGTTGCGTTTAGGAAGCATATGACAAAATCCTTTAATCTTATTGGCACTCCAAGAATAAATAGACCATATGTAGATGTAATACACCCCTCTAGAAGTTGGAGGTGAGTAGATATACCTAAAGGAGACTATGAGCTACACTTTGACACCTTGATTCTCAAGCCTACAAATGACGCTTGGTAGTCAAGTGGTCAGAGGCCAACCTAATTTGATCTATAGTGCCCACTATGTATGATCGCCACCAAGGAAGGAAAAGCACAACCTTGCATGGCCAAAGTAGTATATAAAAGTGCTCTAAAACAAGCCATGGAAAATACATGTCTCCTTAAAGGATCTCCTTATCATGTATCAGTGACAAACTTCAAGACAATGACTCCCTCTTATGAGAAGCCATGTTAGTAATAAAAGGAAGAACGAGAGCCGTAGAAAGACCACACAAAAGTAACAAGACTTGCCAAGGATCCACTGCAATTCCTAAGCTCTCTAAAGATAGATGCATGTGAGACACTATTAATATTGTTCTCAACATCCACCTATAGAACAACCCACTCTAGGTGGATATCTAGGAGTGCTTTGATGCCTAAAGCATAGTCTCACAACCTCCAAGTGTAGCAATTAAAAACTGATGTGGATTGAGGTGTTGGTGGAGTGAGAATGATGTTGAAGACGATGGTACCGCTAACCATATGCAAAAAGACCTCTCCAATAGCAATTGGTCTAATGCTTCTCTTTCCCTTCTCCATTGTAAGAAGTATACTAACATCTAACACTTGACTGATTGATGTAGGAATCTTTATGCTTGCTATTATTGCAACCACTTGAAATAGCTCAATAAAACCACTAAAGGGATCATCAAGTTGGAATCAATCTCTAATATGCTCATATACCATCCATGACAAACCTCTTGGGAAGAGGAATGGCACGGTGTGCATAAAGTAGTCTATCAAGACATAAAAGCTACTCAGACTAATAGTCTAAGATATTTAGTGGTACTCCCTCTCTTGCAACAAGATGTAATAAGTGTAAGGAAGAGATAGTCTCATCAATAGGACTAGCCATAGACAAAGGATCTAGGGTTCATATTGCTCTACTATACTCCATTGCTTGACCCAACATCTTACACCATCGTAGTTGAGTAGAATATGTAGTATCATGTGGTTGAACTTGTTTCTTATGACATGCAACCCATACAAATTCCTCTTGTAGGGTGCTCCAATTTGTTGCTCAAAATCTATGAAACCTAATAGCCACTTCTCTCTATCCTGCATGCACCTTTCAAGTGTAATGAAGACACCATTAAGGGAGTAATAGGAATAAGAACTATGCTAACTCATCAAAGGGATCACAAGCCAATTGATCAAGTGGTAAGCAAAAAGCCTATCTAGACTCATCATGGAGTGTAAGGGAAAGCCTATAGAAGAGGCATATACAAGGAAAACTCATCTCAAATAACCCAAAAATATAGATGTTTGAGATGTTAAGTACTTCCACAACTCAAATGGTCTCACATGGAGGTCAACAAAGAGATAAACAAAGCATGTGTAATCTTGAGTTTAACGATCTTGATGTGGTTGCTCACCTTACATGAGCATCCCAAGTGGTCAAATCATAGTCATTATGCATCTTTCTCACAAGAGTCTTTACCTCTTGCATGGTAAAGAGTTGGCGACACACCGAGCAAGGTGTATCTTGAGCCCCTCTAAATGGCCTTACATGGGGAAGTGAAACCATAGTTAGCACAAGAATAATGATAGTAATATATACTGCTATTCTCCATAGCTCCTCATACCAACATAACCACAACCCACTCACATCCTATGTAAAAGACCAGGAGTGAAATGGAAGAATGGAAGGTCAGAGTGAAAGATCACATTGGGACTCTTGAATGAGTGGAACTCTGAATGCCTAGTGCGAGCTTGGGTTTTGGTATTTATATAGAAGTATATAAGGCTCTTGAGAAGCTTCTTAAGAAGCTTCCCAAAAGCTGCTTTCTTAGAGTGCAAGCCAAGTTAACCAAGAAGGTTCTCAAAAACTTCTTTCTAGAAGCCATCTACTTTGCGTGCAAGTTAAGCTAATTAGGAAGTTTCTCATGAAAATTTATTCTAGAAGTCACCTACTTGGCATGGAAGTTAAGCTTCCCAAGAATCTACCTCCTAGAAGTCACCACATGGCATGCACATTATCCAATACTTGGGAGGTATCAAGTAGCTTCCTAGATGTTTCTAAAATATTCTTATAATTCTTGGCTAAATTGGCTTATTTACTACTTTGTTAGTCCAACAAAATTGTCAATAAATTCAGTATTGTTGCATATTATCCCATTGTTAGTTGGTGATATTCTTGTTACCATGGAAGTTTCAAACTCTTAGATAGCCATTTTTGCATTTTTCAGATGAAAAAAAGGCTCCTAAATGGCATCATGAAGGAGATGCACTTTCCAAAGGACCTTATACTCAGTATATTGTTAGCGGCCACGTTGAATATGGCAACATGGAAGGATATGATCAACTTCATACTCCTCATGATCATTGATAGGGAGTGGAGGAGAGGGGAAGGGAGGGGAGGAAGAGGGGTTGGACACAAGAGGTGAAGGAAGATGGATTAGAAACAAAGGGTTTCAACTTGGAAATATGAAAGACAAGGTGGATTCTCATATGACAAGGCAAGGCAAGGCAATAAGCAACATGAGAAATAATTTGGGTGATATCAATGGACCTATCCAATTAGGAGCAAGTTTAAAAACTTGGGTATCAAGTGGGAGGTGTAGGTTACTAGAAGGAATCATGACCTTCTCATCAAGTTGAAAGATAAGATCATGGCATTGTTGGTCTATGCATTGTTTTTGATAATTTTGAGCAACAAGGAGATGAGATTTGGCTTATTGTAGGGATTGTGGTCAAGAAGGTGGAAGTAGAAAGGAAATGAGATGGAGGAGAAGCAAGGAGAGAATCTGGAACAAATGGGTTTTGGCCAAAATTAAAGAAGAATGGAGAGAATTTGGTGCTTGCTTGTTTGGAATTATTGTAGGTAACTCAATAGTTGCAAGACATTCATTCTAGTTGGTATGGTGAACATTGATAAAGGTATGAAGTATATCTTCTAAGGTGCAATTTGCACATTCGGTTTGTTTGAGGATGATAGACCATGGAAAAAGAAAGCTTGGTGCTGAATATCTGAAAGAATGCTTGCTAAATGTTTTTGGTAAATCAAGGATTAAAGTCAAAGATGAGTAAAAAATGCATTCCATAATGCTTAAAGACATTGTTGAAGTAAATTTTGGCCAACTTTGGAGCATCCATTGTATCAAAGATTGGTGCCAAATGGATTTGCTTACTCAACTTATCCACAAACACCATAATTGTTGTATGACTTTGCTTTGTCTTGGGCAAGGAGGTGATCAGATCTAAGCTCATGTATTCCCATTGAGTAGATGGGATGGGAAGGGGTTGAAGGAGTCCACTTGGTTTCTAGTTGTTGGAATTGTTGCATTGGCAGCTCTCACAAGATCAAATAAACTCTTGAGCATCTTGTACCATGTTGGGCTACCACCATTGGTGTTGTAGGGTACCCAAGGTCTTGTCCATGTCCATGTGACCAGCGACTGATAAGTCATGGGCTTCTTGAAGGCACACAAGTCATAGATCTCCCTTGGCTAGAACATAGATCTTGTTCTCACATAATAGAAGGCCGTCCTTGAAGGAGAAGGTGTTTTATTCCTTGTCATGTGATGTGTAAAAGACTAAGCCCGAGGAGAGAAATAAGAGAATGGAAACTCACATTGAGACACTTGAATGTGAGAAAAATCCAAATGCCTAGCATGAGCTTTGGCTTTGGTATTTATAGGTAGCATACAAGGCCCTTGAGAAGCTTCTTGAGAAGCTTCTCAAGAAGCTTCCTTTAGCCATTTTCTTAGAGTTCAAACCACGTTCACCAGGAAGCTTCTCAAGAAGCTGCCTACTTGGCATGCAAGCTAAGCTAGTCTAGCATCTACTTGCTTGGGTTGCAAGTTAAGCTAGTTGAGAAGCTTCCTAAGAAGCTTTCTAGATGCTTCTTGAATATTCTGGGCTAATTGGCTTATTCTCTACTTCATTAGCCTTACTAACTATGTTGTTAAACTCCATATTGTTACATATTCCTCCAAGGAGTTGGGATGTCCTTGTTGCTGTTGTCCTTGAGATGGAGGACAAGCAAGAAGAGAATCTAGAACAATCGGATCTTGGCCAAAATTGAGAAAGAAAAGAGAAAATCTGGTGCTTGCTTGTTTGGAATTGTTATAGGAAAATTCTACAACTGCAAGACATTCATCCTAATTGGTATGGTGGACATTGACAAAGGTACGCAACATATCTTCCAAGGTATGATTTGCACATTTGGTTTGTCTATCAGTTTGAGGATGATAGGCCATGGACAAAGCAAGCTTGGTGCCAAGTATATGGAAGAGTGCTTGCCAAAACTTCCCAGTGAATCAAAGATCATTGTCTGAGATGCGTACACATGGCATCTCATGATGCTTGAAGACATTGTCAAAGTAGATTTGCACTAAGGTTGGAACATCCATGGTATCAAAGGTTGGTGCCAAGTGGATTTGCTTACTAAGCTTATCCAAAAACACCACAATTGTTGTGTGTCCTTGCTTTGTCTTGGGCAAGGATATGATGAGATCCAAACTCACATGTTCCCATCGAGCGAATAGAATGAGGAGTGGTTGAAGGGGTCCACTTGGCTTCTGGTTGCTGGCCTTGTTGCATTGGCAGCTTTCACACAATTGGACAAACTCTTGAACATATCGTGTCATGTTGGGCCACCACTATTGGCATTGGAGGGTACCCAAGGTCTTGTCCACATCCATGTGACCAACTATTGGTAAATCATGGGCTTCTTGAAGATGCACAAGTTGGAGATCACCTTTGGCTAGAACATAGATCCGGTCCTCATGGAATAGAAGGTCTTCCTTGAAGGAGAAGGTGTTGTACTCCTTGTCACATGTTGTAAGATGACCATTTATCATTTGGAAGAAGGGATCTTGAGCTGACCAAAACTCATTTTGGACCTTGGAATCAATTGCCACCGTTGTAATTGCCATCATGACGAGAGGAAGAGGCTTCAAATTAGGTTGTTGTGATAGAGCATCAAGGGTGACATGGTACCAACCTGGTTTGTACCCAAGTTTGATGTCAAACAACTGGAATTGCTACTCCCATTGATGATGTAAACTCTTCATGTGTTCCACGTGTAAGGTCTGCAACAATGGTTTGTGATCAGTTTGCATGATCACTAAACTTGTTTCTCCAAGAGATAATGCCTCCATTCTTTGGTGGCATATACCATTGCAAGTTGTTTTGATCTCAAGCAGAGTAATTTCTTTCAGCTGTATTTAGTCAACAAGACACAAAGGCAATGGAATGTAGTCCATTTAGGAATTCTTGTTGCAACACTACTCCAATTGCAAAGTTAGAAGCATCAAAATCAACCTCACAAGGTAGTTGAGGATTATATGGTTGAAGGATGGGTCTTGAAGACACCAAATGTTGCAACTTATGGAATGCTTCTTTGTGCTTGGTGGTCCATTGGAAGCTCAAGTTCTTCTCCAAGAGGTCAATCAATGGTGCAACCACATGAGCATAATAATGGATGAACCGTCGGTGAAAATTGGCCAATCCATTAAATGCCTGTACTTCTATAACATCAATAGGCCAATCAGTAATGGCCTTGATTTTCTCCTCTTTCATCTTGATCCCCTCCAATGAGATCTTGTGACCCAAGAAGGTGACTTCCTTCTACCAAAAGGTACACTTATTGAGTCCACGGTAATCAATACAGAAATGAAATCCTCTATCCTTCTTTGGAACAAATAGTACTGGTGATCTCCAAGGAGAAGTACTATGTTGTATGAAGTCCTTCTCCAATAACTCTATAAGTGTTGTTCACAACTCCTCCAACTCCTTTGGTGAGAGCCGATAGATTGGTGTACTCATTGGAGTACTCCTTGGCAATAACTCAATCTTGAAGGGCATATCATGATCAAAGGGTAATCCTCTTGGCAGATCATCCAGAAACACATCCGTACACTCCTAAACTATCTGATCAACCATTGCTTGATGAGGCTCTTGGCCCTCCTCAGATTGTCCTTGTGCAATTGGCTTGATCTATACTGCAAATATAGACTTATCTTCCTCCAAAGCTTGCTCTATGGCTGCTTCACTACAAACTTCCCATTTAGGGACTCATTTTTCTTCAAAGCTTGCTCCATGGCTACTTTCATGGTAAACTTCCCATCTTGGGACTCATACTCCTTCAAGGCTTGCTCTATGGCTACCTTCTCGACAAACTTCTCATCTTGGGACTGAGTATTTTTAGGTGTCTTACTCAAAGGTGCCAAACAACCTAATTGGAAATTCCTACCTTGGTGCTCTACTTGAATTTGTTGTCGGGTACAATCAAATTGAACCTTATGATGTTCAAGCCAAGGTATTCCTAGAATGACATTGTAGTGTAGAGTTGTACTATAAACCTCATACACTCCAAATACTCCTTCTCAATCTTGAAGGTAACATGATGCAAGATACGGAATGCATAATCCTTTCTACCATCCGCCATCATCAATCTACTTCCAATTACTGGCTTGATAGGAATACTCAATTCATTTTTTACTTGCATAGACATGCAATTCTCTAAACTTCCAAAATCAACCAAAATCCTACAAGTCCAATTAGATATTGTACCTTGCAAGTGAAGCAAACTTGCACAGGTCGAGCCTTCAATCCCATTAGAACTAATCAAGCTCCCAATAGGCGGCTCAAAATCTCCTATTGGGATTCTTGGTTTCCTTGATCATTCCTTTCCACAAACTCTATCTGGGCAACTTGTCAAGGTCACCCATTCTTGAGTGGACATTTGGCAATACGATGTCCCAATTGGCAACAATAAAAACAACCACCATTTTGTCACAATTTCTCTCTATTTGCAATGCCAAATGGTCTCCGTTAAGATATCATCTAAGAACACCACCACATACCAATCCAATACTCCATCTAACATCCAATGCATCTGATCCATGAAGACTACTAGAGCATTAGTGAGCTCAAAAGATAGAAATCTCCACTCAAAATGCCCATACCTTGTGCAAAAGGCAGTCTTTTGCACATCCTTCCTATCAATAGAGATGTGCGAATAGTCGTTCTGAAGATACAACTTGGAAAAGTATTGTGCTACACTCAATTGACCAAGAAAGTCATCAATCCAAGGCAAGGGATATGCATTCTTCATTGTTTGCTTATTGAGCCCACGGTAATCAATACAAAAACAAAGTCCTCCATCCTTCTTCAAAACAAATAATACCGGTGCTTCCCAAGGAGAGGTACTATGTTGTATGAAGTCATTCTCTAACAACTTTGTAAGTGTTGTTCAAAACTCCTCCAACTCCTTTGGTGAGAGCCAATAGATTGGTCTACTCACTAGAGTACTCCCTAACAATAACTTGATCTTCAAGCGGATACCACAATTGGAGGGTAATCCCTTTGGCAGATCATCTAGAAACATGTTTGCAAACTCCTAAACTATATGATCAATCATTGCTTGATGAGGCTCTTGGACCTCCTTGTGCAATTGGTTTGATCTACATCGCAAATACATACTTATCTTCCTCTAAAGCTTGCTCTATGGCTGCTTCACTAACAAACTTCCGATCTAGGGACTCATCTCTCTTCAAAGCTTACTCCATGGTTGCCTTCTTGGCAAACTTCCCATCTTGGGACTCATCTCTCTTCAAGGCTTTCTCTATGGCTACCTTCTCGACAAACTTCCTATCTTGGGATTAACTATTCTTAGGTGTCTTACTTAGAGGTGCCAGACAACCTAATCAAAAATTCCTACCTTGGTGTTGTACTTGAATTTGTCGTTGGGTCCAATCAAATTGAACCTTATGATGTTCAAGCCAAGGTAGACATAAAATGATATAATAGTGTAGAGGTGCCACTACAAACCTCATACACTACAAATAATCCTTCTCAATCTTGAAGGTAACAAGATGCAAGGTACGGAATGCAAAACCCTTTCTACCATCCGCCATCATCAATCTACTTCCAATTACTAGCTTGAAAGGAATACCCAATTCCTTTGCTAATTGCATAGACATGCAATTCTCTAAACTTCTAGAATCAACCAAAATCCTACAACCCCAATTAGATATTGTACCTTGCAAGTGAAGCAAACTTGCATAGGTCAAGCCTTCAATCTCATTGGAAATAATCAAGCTCCCAATAGGTGGCTTGAAATCTCCTATTGAGATCTCTTGCTTCCTTGATCATTTCGCTCCATAAACTCCATCTGGGCAACTTGTCAAGGTTGTACATCCTTGAGTGGACATTTAGCAATGCAATGTCCTAGTTGGCGATAGTAAAAAAAACCACCATTTTGTCATATTTTCTCTTTATCTATAGTGCCAAGTGGTCTTTGTTGAATGACATCAATCTCCATTGGTGTCGGTCTCTCCACCCGTGTCTAGTGTATTGGTAGGTTTTGTGGAAGTCAAGGTCAAGACCAAGTTTTTGCAACCAAGGAATCAAAACATTCGGCCAACCGTATGGCTTCCTCCAAGTGTTGTGGCTCTCATTGAGTTACCTCTAATTTGGTACTTGACTTCAAGCCCCTCACAAATTGATCTAGAGCTCCACTTTCTAGTATATCTAGAATTTATATGATGGTGTTCTAGAATTGTGTGATGTAATTTCTTACAAAGCCAATCTGTTTCAACTTTGCCAACCTACCTCATGCAGCTTGTGTGGTATTTATATCTTGGAACCAACTAATTATTGTATTTTGTAATTCTTCCCATGTCAAGATTGGTGCAACAATTTGTCGTTCAGCTTGCTCCACTTGGAATCTCCACCATAGCTTTGCTACTCCATCCAATTGGCTAGAAGCCAAGAGAATCTATTTTTGTTCATCATGCAGATTAGTAGCTTCAAAATAACATTCACAGTCAAACAAAAAATTCTCCACTACACTTGGGAGATTCTTTCCTTCAAATACTTTAGGTTTGTGGAATTGGATTTAATCTTCTCCTTCTCAAACTGGTACTCTCTCTATGTGCTCTTGCCATTAAAGATCTTGTTCATCCAACAATCAAGTAAGGTGCTCAATTTGTTGTTGCATAGCAAGGATAACATCGAGCATTTCCACCATGGTTGCTACTCTATCACGCCACCCCTAATCTATCTAATTTATCAATACATAGAAGCAGCACATCCACTATTCTCCATAAGTTACAACTGGAAGCACCAAGGGTTCCTCAAATATGGTGATCATATGCAAAAAATCTTGTCCAAAGTGTGAGGTGATGAATTGTGTGAAACAATACTTGGGTAGTACTTGGATGCAAAAATCCTAATGGTTTGGTAGAAGTGGATTTGGTGGTCCATAAATTCCATCCATCCCATTCTTGCTTTGATACCAATGTAAAAGACCAAGCCCTAGGAGAGAAATCAGAGAATGGAAACTCACATTGAGACACTTGAATGTGGGAAAACTCCAAATGCTTAGCATGTGCTTTGGCTTTGGTATTTATAGGTAACATACAAGACCCTTTAGAACCTTCTCAAGAAGCTTCTTTGAGAAACTTTCTTAGAGTGCAAGCCAAGTTCACCAGGAAGCTTCTCAAGAAGCTTCCTTCTAGAAGCTGCCTACTTGGCATGTAAGCTAAGCTAGTTGGAAGCTTCTAGAAGCTTCTTTCTAGAAGCTACCTACTTGGGATGCAAGTAAAGCTAGTCAAGAAGCTTCCCAAGAAGCTTCCTAGATGCTTCTAGAATATTTTGGGCTAATTGGCTTATTCTTTACTTTGTTTGCCTTACTAACTACGTCACTTAACTCCATATTGTTACATGATGCAAGTTGACCTTGTACCATATGAAAGAAGAAGTCTTATCATAAAGCGGTCCTAAACTTGATTTGGACTTTTGAGTTGATTGACACTAGTGTAATTTCCATCATGATGAGAGGAAGAAAATCAAATCAGGTCATCATGATAGAGCATTGGGGATGACATGGAACCTATCGGTTTCTAATCAAATTTGAAGTCAAACAACTATAATTTTTCCTCCCATCAATGATGTTGACTCTTCATGTGCTCCAAATGTAATTTTTGCAACAAGGGTTTGTGATCAGTTCACATGATCACTTGTTTCTCCAAGAGATAATGCCTCCATACCTTGGTGGTATAAACGGTTGCTAATTGTTCTTGATTTTGAGTAGAGTAATTCATTTCTAAGGTGTTTAGTCAGCAAGACACAAAGGCAATGGGACCCATCTAGAAATTCCTGTTGCAACACAACTCCAATGGCAAAGTTAGAATCATCAAAATCAACCACATAAGGTAGTTGAGGATCATATGGTTAAAGAATGGATCTTAAAGACACCATATATTTCAGATTTTGGAATTCTTCTTCATGCTTGGTGGTCCAATGGAAGCTTGAGGTCTTCTCTAAGAGGTTGTCAATGGTGCAATGACATGAACATAATAATGTATGAATAGTTGATAAAAACTTGCCAAGCTATTAAATTCCCACACTTCTATGGCATGCTTTGGAGTAGGCCAATCAATAATAGCCTTAATTTTCTCCTCTTCCATCTTGATCCCCTTTGATGAGATCTTATGATCCAAGAAGGTAATTTCCTTATGCCAAAAGGCACACTTGAATTAGCAAAACTCCTAATGCTTAGCATGAACTTGGCTAGGTATTTATAGAGAAGTATACAAAGCTTCTCAAGAAGCTTCCTAAAAGCCGCTTCTTAGAGTGAAAGCCAAGTTAACTGGAGAGCTTCTCAAGAAGCTTCCTCCTAGAAATCATTTACTTGGCATGCAAGTTAAGCTAATTGGGAAGTTTCTCAAGAAACTTCTTTCTAGAAGCCACCTACTTGGCATAGGAGTTAAGCTTGCCAAGAAGTTTCCCAATAAGCTTCCTCCTAGAAGTCACCATTTGGCATGCACATTACCCAATACTTAGAAGGTACCAAGTAGCTTCCTAGATGTTTCTAAAATATTCATATAGCTCTTGGCTAATTTGGCCTATTTGCTACTTGCTAGTTTTGACTCTAACTTGTTGTTAAACTCTATATTGTCACATCCTACTTCATATGAGTATATGTTAATTCTCAAAACTCTAAAAGAATTATAAATTATTATAACTTTCAATTTATATCTCCATAATTTTCAAATTAAGTTCCGGTGGAACTAGAATATGAGAACCAAGAGAATAAAATTGAAAAATCCCAACCCATCACTCTCATAACTCCAAACCAAAAAGAATCTAAATGTCTTCATATCTATCTACTAGATTCTCCATAACCTTCTCGATAACCTCCATACCAATAAAACCAGAATTGAAAAAAAAGACTATTCACTTATATCATACAAGCTAATGTGCTTTAAGAAATCCAAAAATTTCTCCACACTCTTTTTTTTTTCCTCACTCCTTCAAATACCTCCCACAAGCAGAAATGTGGAGTACCAACTTAGTTAAATAATGAGCTCACATTAGGCTAAGAGTTATTGGGCAAACAAAATCTACAAGCAATAGATTGGATCAAGCATGTAGATAGATTATATGAAGCAATGAAATGAATTTTTTGTGGTTAAGAACTATCAAAGCAAGGTCCACAATTGCCTAAGGGAGGCAATTTCCCAAGAAGTATCATCAAGGTAGAGGAGCAGTACATGCTATGCTTGTTTGGAGTCATCGATAAAACTCCAGATTACTTGACTAATGGCTATTTCTTTTGGTTATACCTATGACTCTCTGAGTATAGCTATAGATTCATGGTGATGGGATTTGGGCAAAACATCTAGAGAACTATGGATAGTGTTCTGACTTGTTGCCTTCATGTCTTAGCTTGGTTGGGTATCCTTTTCACTCACTACTACTAGAATTTTGAGCTTGTGAATCATCCATGACATTGTTACTTCCAATGGTTTCTTCTATTTATGTTTTCTTTCCTTGACCATCCATAGATGCACTGAGGGCATTTGTGATGGTGTAAGGTCCTTGTGCCTTAGTGATTGCTCAACTCAGTTCCTATGCATGAATGCATCAAACTTAGATTGTTTGATAACCTTGACTACCATGCATATACAATACATTCTGCTCAAGATATGTGACTAGGCGGTGAGTGCAAATCAAATATGTTCACTTGAGCTTGACCACCCCAGCTATGAGACACCACCCAAGATTGCAGTCCACTTTCAACATTTGCTCCAAAACACGAGAGATTATTAGTAATTGACATGTTGAACTTATTTATGTATGGAAGTTACTGACATACATGTAAGAATATAAATATTATTCCTATATGGCAAAGAAACTCGTAATCCACACTTGTTTGCAAATGTAATAGAACCTAAAATGGAGGGAATGTATTATAATTAAAAACTAAATTGCTAAATCATTAGATCCTAGTAGTTGAGAAAATAAGTTTCACGTACTTTTGTAAAAATCAATGAATTATTTTTGTGAATAAAAAAACCTGTAATAAGAGAGTATTTTTTATTTCTTCTATTTTCCACCATTCCATTTTGAAGCAAATTGAATATATTGATTTTGAAAATTAACCTTCAATTATGGGTGGTAATAGTGTACTCTTTAAAATAGTACAGATTCTACCAAGATGCAAAAGTAAGTATGAGCCACTTGATTAGATGTCTTAATCATAATCATCTTAGTACAATACGTTCAATAAAAGTGTATTGTACTAGGATGTAACTACATATAATATCCTTTAAATTTGTATATTTCACTCCTTCTAAGAGCCTATTCAAAACTCGAGGAGCTTTATCATCTTAATATTCATTCTACTATTCATCATGTTAAATTTATTCATGTATGGATAGTTTTTTACGCATTTAAATTAATATGGTTTTTCCAAAGACAGTTGCTAAGATCAAATTATAATTAAATGCTCCATAATACTATTCATTGATACTACTAGTTTGGAGCCTTTTAGCTCTTCGTTGGAGTAGTAGATTTGATTCATATGAATAGAGGAGTAGTAGTTCCATTGTAATGCACCAAAATCTAGATTGTGAAATATTGTGCTTATAATAAACTCAAGTTCTGAAATGTGAAGATAAGAGCCTTATGCCTCTTCTAATTTTTTTATCCACATCACATCTCAATATGCTTAAGATGCCTTAAAAGTCTTGCAGCTATACCTCATCTCCTTTTGTACACAACATATCTCGATATGCCTTAAAATTTCCTTAAAGTATTTACTTCTCTTGTGTAAAGGCATATATGCCTCAATATACTTGAAATTTATTTATTTTCTTACTTCGATGCTTGTAACATCTCAAACACTTACGACTATCTAAATTTGCATAAAACTATCTGAAATGCCTTAAACTACTAAGGTATATGCCAAAAAATGCCACTTATTTTTTAGGCCTAAGCTTGATAATGGATAATTATGTTCATTATACCTTAATATTTAATTTCTTTATATATTTCAAGATATAAAAGTACTCAAATCAAGGTTTTTAGGCAATCCTTCCAACATAGTTCCCTTAAGAGTTAAAGTTCGAGGAAGTAGAGGAATATGAACAATGTCTTTACATAGATTTCTTTCTTAGGAAACTTGAGAAATTCAAATATTACAAAATTTCTAAAAATCTAGTATATATTAGCTTCTTATTTTTAAAATTCAGTAAATTTTTTTGAAGTAAATATGAAGAGGCATTTATGTATTTCTCATGAGTTATTGATATTATTAATAAATTTTATTTTAACTTTAATATTTAATATTATCAAAAATAATTCATTGCATGTTTTAGGTAGACCAAAACATATAAGTTTGCTTAAAAAATCTGTTACAATATCTATCATGTAATAGCTCTAAAAATGCAGAAAACTATTTAGCAAATTAACACAATGTTTTGTTTCTCCTTGAGGTGAGTGGTTACTTACTTTATAACTTAATTAGAACATGGGTTTTGGGTCTTTTATATTATTAAAGAATACCTCTTTCTCACACAATTTTAAAAAACTAAGATCAAATTTTAACATCTAATGATCAAACTAGATGAAGATTAAATCCAAAAGTTAACAAGATTGCAAGTATATCTCTTTTTATAAAAAAAATTTCTTGAAGTATAGCAAGGCGATATCAATATATTCACTCCTTGAATTTAAAATATTGCAAAGAGACCTCTTTTGTATGATTTGCTTTTGCATGGAGTAAATTAAGGATATATTAATATATCTTACTTACCTCCGCCAGCGGAGGTAACTTTATATTGATGGATGAAATTGAGACTTACTTACCTCCGCTAGCGGAGGTGACTTTATATTGATGGATGAAATTGAGACTACAGACATGGAAGATGGATGGAACTGCCCATGGGAATAAGGACGAGGATGACGGATGGAATTGGGGCGACATGTGGGACAATGATCTATGCATATCTTCATGGGGATGATGGATGGAATTGGGACGTGGATAATGCATATCTTCTTGGGTATTTGATGGATGGAATTGTGACGTGGATAATGCATATCTTCTTGGGTATTTTTTGCCCCAATGATGGGTGTGGATGGAGATGATGGATGGAATTGGAACAATGGGTGTGGATGGGACTATATATGTCTTTGGGGGTTTCTTTTTCCCCATATATATCATGCCCGGGGCATATCTTAGTTCTCTCTTATATCATGAGTGGATTTTACACCATACAAAAGTATATATTTCTATAATTATAATCTTGGTTTGGCCTAATTATAAGAAGAACATTTTCTCTCTATGTAAGATTGTCTCGGAGTAGATAAGATCACTTTTCTCTTTCAAAAATCATTATTTATAATTTTTCATTATCCTTAGAATATCAAGTTTAAAAACCACTTCTAATTGGATTAGATCCTTCAAAATTATATTTCATTCCTTTGAAATTTCTTTAAGATTTATTTTGAAATTCTAAATTGAGATATAAATAATTCATCATGTACTTCTTTTCTTTAAGAAATTTTAACCTCTAACTCATAGGCTAGCGTTGAGTATTATGATTAATATGAGGTTGAACTTTGAGGCACCACCAAATTAAGAACATTGTTCGAGAATTTAATCTAAAACCTTGCTAATGCTAACTAAGATGCTAACTAAGATCTTGTTCATTATCATCGTGATTCTCAGCTAGCTATCGAACCATTTGAAATCAGAGGAGCATATCCCCAAGATATAAAGATATAATTCAAATATATAATCCGCTCCATTGGCAAAAGTACAATGCATATTCTCACGATAACTTACTTTCATGATGATAGAATTCATATAATTTATACCAACAAAAATAGTATTATATCTTTAAGACTATGTCTTCTAGTCTTGTAAGAAGCTCAACCTTCTTATAGAGTATAGTTGTAAGGTGTTGATATTAGTGTTTATTAATTTAGTAATAGAGCTAATTATGCACTTTATTGTACTTCATTGCTATTGGTTTCATTTATTCTCACTTATAAATAACAAGACTTTGTGCAATCTCTACGATAGAATTTCTATCAATTTGATACTCTACCATTAAGTTAGCAACCCCTGGGGCCTGCCCAGGTAGTGTTAGAAACATGCAAAGCAAAAACAATAGTTGTTAAGGAGGACCTGGGACTCAATTAACTTTAAGTAGATTTCATACTGGTGGTGTGTTTAGAGGTAATATTGCAGAAACAAGTAAGAACCCCGGCGTATCAGCGGCCGTCTGTTTAGGGTGCCAAACTTAATGATGGCAACTAAACAAGAGGGTTGCGCTCGTTACGGGAGCTTATGTTCCTTTATTAAAAATTATCTATAAACAAACTTTTATATAATAAACCTGATGTTATAACAGAAAGTTTGGATGAAGATCATTATTATTATTCTTTTATTAAATGAAGATTTTGTGGCTGTTGTACAAATTATAATTTATGTAGGAGCTGTTAATGTGTTAATAGCAAAATTTATATGGGTACATACTGTTATCAATGCTTTTCAAGAAACAAAAAGTGACAATGTTACTAGTTAGTGACAAGTTCAAGCGAATATAACTTTTCACTCAAATCAGACTCTCATTCTTCCTCAGTAGCTCAGTGGTAGAGCCATTAACAGAGCTTGGGCTGTGAAGGTTTTCAGCCACATCAAGAATCTATAATATCAAATTTAAACTTAATTTCTTTCCAAACATCACCAGCAGAAGCCAACTCCGCACTCCACTTACATGCTTCACGAATAACTCTGTAACGAGTGGTTATAATATATTTGATAAAACAAAAGGACTAGTTTCTCTTGTTCGTTGGGGACTTCGCGGGAAAATCGTGTCCTTTCCCCTTCTAAATAGCGGGAGCCTTACGGCCAAATCCTTTAGGAGAAATATACCCGGAACCCGGGAACTGTCTTTGCACTCCTACCTCCTTTACCACTTAGCGGTCATTTAGGGGCCTTAGCTGGAGACCTGCACGAAGTGGTAGAGCTTGGGCTGTGACAATTGCCCTTAGAAGACTCGCTTTCGCTACGGCTCCCGTGCGTGCAGTTCCAAATAATCCAAGGAAAGTTATAGGAATTAAACCTGAAACAATTCCAGACAACAAAGCTTTTAGGCATCTCTTATTCTATCATCTTCAATTGCACTTTTGAATGGTGGTCTTTTATAAGAACTCCATAAGTTCAAGAAGTAAGCTCTTTCAAAACTTGACTTAAACTTTCATTTTTCTTATTGGTCGTATCCTCCGTACCTAAGAGCTTATAAAAGGTTCAAAGAAGTGACTCTCCTTGATTCCAACTAAAAATATAGCTCTAAGGAAAACAAAACTTGCCTTCGTTGTACAAATAAACATGAAAATATGATCAATATGCTTGTAATATTACAAATTGCAATAAATACCCTATAACTTAATTCTAATGAGGTAACTAAAGTAATATATAAGATGCAGAATTATATATAGAGAAGTATACTAAGGCTTTGAAAGTTCAAAATATCGTTCAACATCATAAAAATATGATGGATATCTGTTCATTTATTTGTATACATCTCTATCCATAATCATTATATAAGACTTCTTTTATCATCTAATTCATTAGTATATTGGAAAGTTTGAAGTGTAATAAAATGTAATTTTAAGAAAAAAGAGTTAAGTACATAAAATTTTCATTAGGAAAAAGAAGAACCTAATATCAATGTCAAACTAGTTCCAACGTCTAACCTCATGTATTGAATGGACCATACTTAAGTTCAATATTTAACTTTAATTTTAATACTTTTAGTTGTTTTGTTAGAGAGAATTCTTATTGAATTAATAACTTGTATTCAAACGAATCATCTCAAAAAATCTATTTTACTATAATCAAATCCTTATGCCTCTTCCAAATTGATCTACTAGAGTAAAATTTTATATAAAATACAGATGTTCATCATATATTCTCTATTACTCTTTTAGACCTTCAATTAGTCTGTCTTGATAGATCTTCTTTCTCTCCATAGATTTTTTAATCTTTTATTTAGATTAACTTGCAAAGATACTCTTTGATAAAAGAAAAAGAGGTTGTTAGTATTTCATTTTTAAATGTAGGATAAAATAGAAATGCTAAAAATATAACATAAACATTACAAAGACCATGCAGATTCAATACTCTATGGAGCTTTCATTTAAATATCGTACGATTTTATAGTCAAAATACTCAAACTAGTATAATTATCATTATCATCCCGAGAGAAGAAGATGAATGTAGAAGATAAAGACATCAGCAGAATATGGAAGTAATGATTTTTTTCTTTTATCATGGAATATAATCCATGATAAAACTTTACTCATCCACTTCTTTCTATTGATATGGATAGATTATATTCATTCAATTGTATTTCATTTCAAATCCTATAGCTTTTGATATTTTTATTTTTGCATAATTTTTATCTTTAATTCATATTATTTGATATTTGCAATAATGTCTTGCTTTGACCTGATGTCTCCAGGATTAATTATTCCTTTGGAGATTTAAATGGTAGAAATATAAAAATTTGAAATGATAATAGAATTAATAGATCAACGTTGTTTTTATCTTTTATGCCTTACTTTTTGGTACAATATTCTAGAACTCTAAACTAGAGTTTCATAAATAAAGGTCTAAGGAACAAAGGATGTGTACCACACAAGAAGCTTGTGCAGAGATTATAGAGACATGAAGATTGGTTGAAATTGAACAATCAATTTCCCGTGATAGAGTAATTCTAAATATTTTGTGAACTATAAAGACATATTTACATCTAAAGAACAGTTAGTGTGACTGTTTTCTTTCTTCATATCGTCAAAATTATAATCATAATATAAACTACATTGAATGATTCAAAATATAGTTACATTATGAAACACCTTCTTGGCTTATTAGGAAATTACAACCAAGATCATTTAAACTAATAAGGAGTGAGAAGGGAAATTTACATTGAGCAAGGACTTAATTTTCACAGGTTTTATTAGTTATCAGGACAAAAGAAACATATTCTATTATAACATATAAAATATAATTTAATGAATGTATTGAAACTTTGAATGACGGAATATTTGAGAAATGCTTTAAAGTTATATATTTTGAAAGATATCCCAATATATTTTTGAATTTGAGAAATTTAATATATATAAATTGATAACGATAATGGCATCATTAAAACACTCCCGGCATATATGGTTTTTTCAGATAAGTTTGTATCGAGTCTACTCTCTAGATTAGCTTTTGTTTTGTTGTCGGTCTATATTTACTACTTTTGAAATATTTTACGATACTAATATATTACATCAACACAATAAAAATCTGTCATTGTAGAAACACAAAGCATTATGTTTTGCTATGGTGAGGGTTGATCATGTGTGAGTAAATTTACGTCCTCTCTCTCACTCTGGCTAAGGTGTGTATGTAGATATCACTTTTACTCTATGCTCCATCCAAGTAATCAATCCTATACCCGGGGGGTATATTGGCGAATTACACTGCATCAAATTCACTTAGACTGGATGGCCTCGGACTTCAACTGGACTATGGTAAGCTGACTGACCATAGTTCAGTTCCCTACTTCTGTGCACTGTTTCCTAAATTCTGAAGTTATTGTGTGTTACCACGTCAATGCACGACTGTAGCTGCCCACAGTAAGGCTAATTCCACTAAACCTGCATTTAACATTCGTCATGCGAAGAACATACACGTCAGTCTAGCGGTGTTCTCACTACTGTTGGTTGCGTTCATCGATCGTTGCCTCCGTTGATCTCTGCGAAGCACCTCAAAGGACACGCGCAACAGAGAGAACTCTCAGTGAGCAGGCACGTCCGTTACGGATGCTTTCGGTGCGAATCTCCGGAAATTGGATCCGAAAGTACGAAGGTGGGCCATCTTGATGGGGTACTCCTCCCCCCCCCCCGAGAGCGAACCCTTCATGACAGAGGCCTTCCAGGTTACTTGGAGATGAAGTTCGGAATGAAAGAGGGCTGATTTTATCTATCCCAGGGAACCGGTTGATTTGGAGAGAAGCAGGTGACGAGCATCTTTGGTAGGTTTTACTAGGTGAGTATTGTGCCATCGGCTTGACCTGTGAGGAGTTTGTGGAAATGGTGATTTCAGTGTGATTTCAGTGGTATTCCCCAACTATTGCTTTGGGATGCTCTTTTGTTTCTGAATTGAGTTACATAGCTGCTGTCACGCAGTGAAATTTAACCCCGTCTGCTTCTGGTCCTCGCAGCTGTGGTTTTCAGTGCGAGCAATTTGGAGACAAACGATTTTCGATGACTCGAGGGAAGCATAAGAAGAATGGAAGTCCATTTGTGAACAATTTCGCAAATGAGAGTGGAGGACGCGGGAGAAGAGGCAAGCGGGGAGGAAGCGCCTCGATCCAGATTGTTGATGAAGATGAAGCCCTCAGTGACAGAAGTAAATTTCATTCCAGGGGAAGTAGACGTGGACAACTCAATCAGATCAATTACGAGAAGAGATACAATCACCTTGTGGACTCAGAACCTTTTAATCAGCCTGAGGTCTTGAACTCGATGCGTGAGTGTTCTCAAATCGCTCTATATTGAAGCCTGAAGTAGGTGCTGGAGAAAAAGGTGAACGTAATTATCTAATGAATCACCAGATCTGGTACAGCCTTAATGCTTTTAACCCCACTTTCTGACAATGGAGTCTGGTACGGGTAAACTTACCTGTTCGTGTGATCTTACTTGGATGTCAAGGATCCTAATAACATTTAATAAGATGAAATTGGTGCGGAATGTCTGAGGATATACGAGTTCTGAGATATAGAGTTAAGTGACGATCAGTTCTACTCTAATATGTGGTTGCTAACTAAACTGTCCTTTTCCTTTGTACTGCTTATTTTGTTGCAATGGCATTGCAAGGCACCATGAGTACGAGGTTTTCGCGTCAATCTGTTTGGTTGGTGAGATCTTTGCTGGATAGAAACAAGCATTTGACGTTCTCACCAAGACGGTGAGGAAAGCGAGTCTCTTGGGCTTCCACATAAACCCTCTCACCCACTTGAAACCCCAATAGACAAGTAGCCGGTGCTGTAAATTGCAGGGAAGAGAAGGAAGTTTCAAGTTGGTGAGTGAAATTTTGCCTTATACTTGCAAGTTCGAATTCGTTCTGGTTTCTCACAAATACTTTGAAAACCTGTGGTCAAGGAAGTACACTTAGCTTCATCTCTGAGCCAAGAGAACGGCTATCCCGCCAAAGGCCCTCTCATTCATCTTTTGAGAACGTAGATTAGTTGAACGAACTGTTAATGAGTGGATATTAATATCAAGAGGTAGACCAGTTCATCACAAGTTGTATTTCATTCCGCATTGTGGTCATCATTCAATCACAGCCAATCCAGTGGTACAATCTGTGCTTGCACTATGCCAATACTTCCCGTTTCCCATATGCCAATACTTCCTTCAGATGCTTAATCGGTCGCGTCTTGCTTGTGGTTACACGATGTATACTAGTTCTCTGCAGGTGCTACTCATGCGATGTTTGAATTATGTCTGTACTTCGAACGGCTCGTGCTCGCATTTCCTGTATGTCTTTACGTCGGCTTACCTTCGTATTGTTAGTTTCACTTGAATTCCATTTCCTGAGTTGCTGTTCATTTCGATTTGCACACATTCATGCTCATATTTCATCTGCACTTCATATGCACTTGGTGGGTTCTGGGTCCCCCATTCTTCGAACGGCTTCTGCTCTCATTTCCCATATGCCAATACTCCTTATATACGTTTTTCAGGTTTCTGAGTAACAGTGTCCTACCGAGAAGTTGCTTACCACATTCTGAACGCCCGAACAAGCTCAGGTTTACAGTAAAGCGTACTTGTAGGCAGTACTTACTCTGAAACTTTGGAATTCTTCGGTTAGCCTCTTTTCGGTCACCTCTCTGTACCGGCCTGTACAAATAGCTTCCATATATCCTGTGATTCTCTGCTTTGTGTTGCTATTGTCTCTCTTCCCAACTGAACTTGGTGGGTTAACTTTCTCTACCTTCCTTTGCCTACATCTAGGGTTGCCGAGTTCATGAAATGTGTTTACTACCATTTTGACAATGAAGTTACATGTTACTCGGTCAAAAGAGATAATTCTGTGGTTGAAGTTGTAGAGCATCTGAAAATTAACTTGTGGTTGGAAGTTCACATACTTTGAAGTTGGGATACGTAGGTCATTTCTGAAGCCGTCGTAAACTGAAGTATACTTCACTTGTTGAGCTTTTTCAAGAAAAGTTCTTACACGATGTCTTACAGGGCACTCCAGTAATGAGCTTCTCATTACTGGACTGCCCTGTAAGACATCGTGTAAGAACTTTTCTTGAGAAAGCTCAACAAGTGAAGTAGCAATTTCGGCGTTTTGTTTTAGCCTTGCATTGCGTGTCTTTTGCTTGTCAGGCACTTTATAGTTTCGTTGTTCGATGTCAGGTTTTCTACCGCATACAGAACGTAAGAGTCGTAGAAGCAGTGGCAGCGTGCCATATGACGAGGCAACTCCTGAGCCTGTGGCCGACACCGGTGATTCATCTAGAAAGCAGTTTCTCGGAACACGTAAGAGTCAGAAAGGGGGCAGACCCCGAAGTCAATCATATAACAGAACTATTTACAACTACATGGATACGGATGCGACACTGAAGTCCCCATCCTTAGATAAGGTAAGGATGTGCTATTGTCTTTACGATAATTGTTTTACTGTTGAGCTATTTTTGTTCTCTCTTCAAGCTTTGAATATGGTCAACTTATTGACGCCCTTCTACTTTTATTTGGTTTCATGTTTTAGTTGTCTCTGAGTTTGTCCCTAGTAGCAGAGTAATGTGCAACATCTTAAATGTTTGACAATCGATTAAGAAGTTGCGGTAGTTGATGGAATTGAATGATAGCCTGTGTACGTCTCAGACTGTTGAGGCCTGATTCTCTGTAGCAAGAACTAAAGTTCTTTCTCAAACACGAGCTTAAATCAAACCCACCTTGAATATTCTTTCCGTCCCTTCTAGTTCTCACATCATCTACATCTAATTTCTTGAGTAATACTTTTCCAGGTTCATTCGGAAGACATGGCTGAGACTCCGGATGTGGTACTACCGGCCACGGAAGGTTGGGCCGAGGTGGTTATAGATCGTCGAGGGAATCAGGAAAGTCTCTCGACCTCGCACTCGGCAGTTGATGGTAACACCTGGGGACTTGGGTACGTAACAGATGACAGGACGATGAATAGGGGCCAGGAGACATCCCCAGAGACAGTGAGTGCTCAGGATTTTGATGGAAATTCTGTTCAAGCTGTGTCTGAGGCAAACCCCGGGCAAATCGCCGTTGCTTGTGGAGAGGAACTTAGCCCGCCAATGGAGGCAAGGATGGGAATCCTCCACTCTTCAACCAGAAAGGGTGCCCCGGGCCGTAACAAGCGCATAACAGACGATCAAAAGCGCGGGTTTCTGAGCATAGGAGGCCTGAAAGTCTGGACTACTGATGTGTCGGACATGAGTGATGAAGAAGATTCCTGTATGGAGCAAATGGAGGAAGGATTTGCGGATGAGGATGATGGATACATCGATTGGTCCAGGAAGTTCGACCGAGGGAAGAAGAGAAACAAAGACATCATTGCAAAGAAGAAGCAGTTCGCTAGTCCTGATCCAAGGAGATCGAGTGCAATTGTGCTCGATTCATCCGATGGGGATGAAAGTTATGTATCTTCCGAAACCGCGATCAGTGATGAGCTGGTGAATGACTACTTGGCCAATTGTGAAGGGCTTAGTTTAGATATCAGCAACCCAAGCTGGGTTAGCAGGAACCTGAAGGCACTAGAGCAAACGCCGATTGATGAAATGGGTAAGTCAGAGGAAGACAGTGAAAGTTCCGAGGAGCTAGACTCAGATCAGGAGTCCAATGACTGCTCCGGTAGTGAGAATGAACTAGAAGACGATCTAAAGATTCAGTACAAGATCACTTCTAGTATGGTCAGAGCTCAAGCTGCTCTAAAGAGAGGGACTGAGGAGGCGACATTAGAATGTTATTCAGATGTAGATGTGAAGGACTTGGAACAGAAGGTTTTCTTTGGCTATGAATCTGATAGTGACCGCAGTGGAGAAGACGAAAAGGATGCTTTATTATCAGATGACGAAGCCCGAATACTTGAGTTGAAATTGGATGAGGCACACTTGTCCGACTTGGATTTTCAGAAATCCAATGGCGATATTGCAAGTGCCAATGAAATACCTGAGGTCAACAGAGCACCTAAGTATAGAGCTGTTGGACGGTTCGTGTGTGGTCCTACTGAGGATGTTCAGCTGGCTCGTTCGGTTGCTACTCAAATTTGGCCCGTCAACACAGGCAAAATTTCGAAGAAGAGCAAGGGCATTCCAGGTAAGTGATGGAAAGAGGTGACCATATCTGAATAGGAGTTCAACTTTCCCAATTTATGAAAGTCCTTTGGTTTCAATGGATATTGGACGGTCAACATTGTACGAAATTGAGTGATAGTCAGAGGGAGTTATTAGTTTTGGGTACTACGGATTTTGTGTCATCCAATTCTAACAATCCAGTTGTTTGTAATTATGATTACTGAGATGGAGTTCTGAAGCTTGTGTGTCCTGATTTTCATGACTTTCCTCCAGGTCTAAAGAAGAGAGAAAGGCAGGACACTATATCAACGAAGCGTAGGGAACGGGCAGTAGCCCGCGGTTTTGATCTAGTGGCCGTGAACAAGGTATGTTCGGGTTAGCCTTTGCAATGAAAGAGCATCCATATTGACTGATTCGTTTACACAGAGAATGGATTAAGGGAGGTGTACCCTGATATCACCATATGGAAGAAGCTTTGTCTCTCTGCAACTTGAAGTGTAGCACGATAGTGTTCTTTTGACTGGGAGAATTATTTATGTTATAATGTGGTTAGGCCCTGGAGGACATGGTGAGACTAAAGAAAGATATTATTGCATTTGAGCCCATGGAGCAACGAGATCGTGCCCAGGTTAGCTTCGGGTCCTTTCTATGTTTAGTACCTCGAATATGAATATAAGAGAAGACTTGCGGGGAGCATGGCTGACAATAACCTGATATTGTGCTGGTTTGCGTTTATGTCAGTCCTAAATGCATGTGGCGAATGAAATTAATTGCCCAAAGTTGAGAATTTTATAAACCGCTAATGTTTTCAAACAAGTCATCAGGTGTCCTGTTCAACTAGGTACTTCCTCCCTGAATCCCTCGCTTTGTTGCTTCTCCATAATATTTCACGCCAGGTTCTTAGGCTTGCGCATATGTACAAACTCAACAGCAGTACCCAGGGGACCACTAAGAGGAGGTATGAACCAAATTTTGGCCCTCTTTGTGCTCGAAGGCTCAAATATACTGTCAGTTTACATTTCTGGACAAGTCTGATAATTACTTGTTATTTTCGCTCATGCTTTAAGTATTGAAACCTGGTGCAGATTTGTTGTGGTTTCCATTACATCGAATACTGGAATGCCCTCTGCTGAGGATAAAGTCCGTCTGCTCAAGGTGAAGTTTACGAACACACCCATATTTATTGATGTTTTTGTTACTCATTTGCAATGATTGGTCTGGTGTCTTCTGCTTATTTCTCTAGCAGATTCATCTGATGTAGGTTCCCAAATAGTAAGCCAGCAACATGTTTTGGTAACGTGGAATGAAATCACTTGTTGAAGCTTCCCTTGCACCTGGAAAGCTCAGTTCTGCTAATTACAACCAAGTTTGTTCGAGAAAGAAACTTTTTGCCGAATGAGATCCCGAAATTAGGTGAGTAAAAATATTATTCAACTAACAGTGATTCTTTATATTATATAGATTCTTGGGCAGGTGAGGTTAGATGGCGCTGAGAACCCCCCTAGGAGCAGTCGAAGTTTGACAGGTGAAGAGCAGCGGAAGGTCACAAAAATGAAACGTGCCGCCCGTCAAGCGCTTCAAGGTCTGGATACTCAAGGAAGGTCTTCATGGAGTATTGGGCCCTTGAAAGAGGGCAGGAAAGGGGCCAAGAACAGATACTTCCCTTCCTCAGGGGATAAAGATACCTCTCACATGAAAGGTCGATCGACAGAGAAGTTGAGAGGTAAAGGGAAAGCAACTACGTCTGGTCAATCTAGCCATATGAAACGGAGTGAAAAGAAAGCGAGTAAAACAGCTGTTCTTTACGCCAACAAACCAGTGTCTTTCATAGGAAGAGGCCATGAAGGTGATGATGCTTGCATAATTTCTGCATCCGTTATAAGTGCAAGCACTTCAATAACTATGGAAGGAATAGAACGGCAATCAATCAAGACAGAAGCAGTATTTTCAGGAGCAGCGGGCCGTGAAAGCAGGCATATTCTTAAGAGTAGCATCAGCGAGTTTGCTGTTTTTGAGGCTCACACGAACGGTTTTGCATCCCGGATGATGGCTAAAATGGGGTATGTAGAAGGTCAGGGCTTAGGACGAGACAAACAAGGTATAGCTCAACCAGTAGAAGCTGTAAAGAGACCGAAGTCACTCGGATTGGGTGCCCATTCTTAGCTTTCCGTGTCTCAGGTTTGCTCCTGTTTGAACCTCTATCCAGCCCGAAACCACAATGCTGTTGGATCTTTAGTGGAACGTAAAGTTTTCACTAAATCCATGCGCAGCTAGCTGCTGGGTATGCCGTTCCATTTGCTAGATACCATCGACGCCGCAAGCTAGAGAATCGGCAGTGGGGTGAAGTTTCTGCAGGTGCCTCTTACTTGCAACGAGATATCGCGCGGACTGAGAGGACGAAAAGCTTGGATTATAGGTACGTATAGTACGAGCTAGAATTCGAGTTCAATGTCTTTCTTCTATACTCTCAGGGGCTTCTCACGAGCCAGCTGCATTTCCTTGGTGGCCTTCGGATCGCAATCCGTGCGTCCACGCTTCTCGGGTAGCTGTCTCAGTGGAGGAGCCGATCTTCGTTGTTTGAAGGAGACTGGAGTAAAGAGTAGGAGTAAGGTTAGGAACATACTCTTGATTATGAAGTTGTAGAATTACTTTTGTACAGTGGCACTGGTGGGACTAGTAAAATTTACA
Organism: Lunularia cruciata; assembly: GCA_948567375.1. Taxonomy (NCBI): domain Eukaryota; kingdom Viridiplantae; phylum Streptophyta; class Marchantiopsida; order Lunulariales; family Lunulariaceae; genus Lunularia; species Lunularia cruciata. The sequence goes on from OX419758.1 coordinate 45,328,923, forward strand.
TTAAGATCATAATGTAGTTCTGGAATTCTGTATCTTATGGAAATACGCTTTTCAGAGAATGTCACTCAAGTGAGATCATGGAATTTGGTTTGGCGAAGATGCATTACTATTGTTGCCTAGTGTACGCACAATACAGGGAGTTTTATAAGCTTTCAGACTATCCCGAGCTCGATTGAAAAGCCAGAATAAAGTACAAATTACGGGCAGCATTGGACATAGTGATTCATCAGTTGACTTAATCGCGGGTGCAAACTTGGAGTAGTAACCTCCAGTCAGTCGTTGACGGAAGTAATAAGGTGGCATTTGGTGTATATGCGTCGGAAGTGAGGTAAGAAAGAAATTCGATTCGTTATTCGCCGACCGTGGACAAAGGGTAAGGAATGGATGGAATTCATACCTTCAACGAAAGGTGGGGAGAAATTTTATATTTCTGAACTCTCTCATATGGATATTTTCTTCTGAAAGGCCAATATGCAATTAAATCTTGCTTGTGTGCACATCAGCAATTCGAGTGATTCCATGTCACTTGGCGTATTTCGTGTCAACGTGATTACTCCACCAGGCAAATTTTCCTAGCCACTCTGACCCTGCCAGCTGCACTTTTGCTTAATTCCCATATCGAGTAAGCCTCGTCTGCACCATTGGTCGTACGAGAATGTTTACATGAACGTCCAGTGATGGTTTTTCCTTTTCAAAGAAAGAGCCAAGAGGCACATTAGAATACCCCGACGTAGAATGGAAAAGGAATAGAAGACACCAAGAGTCGCAAAAGGGGATAAAGAGCACAATAGTATACCCCGAAGGAAAACGAAAAAGGAATAGAAGGCACAAAGAGTCGAGTCGCAAAAGAGGATAAGGGGCACAATAGTATACCCCGAGGGAAACGGAAAAGGAATAGAGTGCACCAAGAGTCGCAAAAGGGGATAAAGGGCACAATAACATACCCCGAGGGAAAACGAAAAAGGAATAGAAGGCAGCAAGAGTCGCAAAAGGGGATAAGGGACACAAACCCAGTGAACAAAAAGCCTAAAAGCCAAAGTAGAACTATAGTCACCATGTACAACGAACAAAAAGGTTAAAAACTGAAGTATAACTTTAGTCCCCGAACCAACCAAGCCCGGGGGAAAATAAGAAAGTAATCTACTGATGAACTATGTGATATAAGTCTCAGATATGTACTAGATATGATAAAAGGACTAAAAGCCAAAGTAGAACTATAGTCCCGAGGTAAAATACACAAAAAGGTTAAAAATTGAAGTAGAACTATAGATATGATAAAATGACTAAATGCCAAAGCAGAACTATAGTCCCCGAGTACAATGCACAAAAAGATTAAAAATTGAAGTAGAACTATAGCCCCCAACCCAGCCCGTGGGAAAATAAGAAAGTAATCTAAGTTTTCCAATAATATATCTCTTAAACGGGGAGAGAGAGGGTCCTAGACATTATATGGATCTTTTTGTGTTATTGGCCATCTATAAAGATACAGAACCTGAACAAACGTTATAAAAAGTGTGAAGTGATGAAGACTCTTTATGAAAAGTTGGAGGTGAGCATGATTAGAGTGACAGCTAAAGGCACTCTTTTTTGCAAGAAACCTGGTGCTGTTTCCATGAGGAGACGATAGTCAAACTAGTGATAAAGATGCACAAAATCGCAAATACCCAAAGGTATAAAGATAGAAGAGAATAGCCATGATAGTTAATGATGGTGATGGTCATTGTTACTCCCGTCTGAATGCGTGCTCATGCCATTCGTAAGGGTTAGCGACCATCTCAGCAAACAAAGTGCATTGCATTGCAAAATGTGATAATATCTTTTACACAAACAAGATACATTGCTGAATGTGATAATATCTTTTACATGTCGAGGAGGTGAACGTGGCAGATCCGACTAATGGTCAATATGTAGTTGGGACCTTGTAACTTGTGGATAATAGGAAATTGGATTGCATCATGAACTAAAGTTAGTAAGGATTTTCATGGCTAAACGGTGAACACGGGTGTCCAAAAGCTTTGCATAAATTCTTAAATTTTTGTGCTGGTCGTAACTTAACTACACTTGGTCTTCTGCGCCATAGATGGGTAGGTGGGTTCAAATGAAAAAGATCTAGTGTTTGCAAAAACTTGACAGCATATCGTCAAATTGTGCACATTAAAAGACCTTTGGGGATCGCTAACCCGGTTTAATCGAGATTGAGCAATTTGAAAGACAAAAGCTAGTCCTTTTGTAAATCGGGGGAAGAGTACGAGACGTATGCTTCTGAATGTTGTCTGCACACCGTTTACGATACACCGATACGATACAGGAACATTTAGTGTAAGGGGAAATGGGACTGCCTCAGTGCAAAAAAAGGCCACACATGAACGGTACGTGGCGTGGACGTCATGTGTGGGCTACGGTAATAAGAAGGTCCACTTGATGCCTGACGATGCTCTTGAAGGTATGCGATGGGAACCGAGCTCTGCGGGTGTCTGACGCCAGTTTTGCAGTTGCTTATAGGTAGGAAGTTCAATAGGTCCAGAACAGTAGATTCTTAAGGAATTGACATTCCCATCGGCACGTCCTGAGAATAGACACTCATGATCAACTCCAAGGCGGATTGACATTTGATGTTGCTGCAGATAATCTGTGTGAATTGGTAATCCCGATCCGACGATTTGTCCACTGTATGTGCAGACCTTATGCAGCTAAGCACGCTATTTCTCCTCCAAGTCTTCAGCTAGTAATGCTGAAAATGTGCAATTGAGCCACCATGCATATGAAGTCATCCAAAAAGTTATGTAGCCAAACAGAGAGAAGAGCAAGCCGTTTTAATGTTCCGAGGACTCGGTAAGTCGTATTTCGCACTTGATTCATGCATGTGTTGTCCAAATTCTCGAATGAATGTTTCTGATTCCTGACGGATTATCTGGTTGGACAGCTCTTGAATTTGAGTGCACACATATTTCAGACAAAGTTCTCGGGAGAATGTACGTTCTTGTACGGTAGAGCATTGTAAGTAAAAGAATGAAGGAGTAGTGTCCTCGAGCGGAACGTGTGAACCTCAGATGACTTTCAATCGCTTGCAACTCATTTACAGAAATTTGGATGCGAAATGAAATTCTGCAAATCAATGTTGTCAGATCTTCAAGAGCACCGATCCATAGATAGGATTGTACTCATGTACAGCCCCGCTACAACTAGTCGAGGATCAGCATCAGAAAATTTCTGATGCTCCACCTTCAGAATTCGAAAACTGCGGTGGTAACTCTAATGATATCTTTATCTCCTCAAACTAAATCTGCTAAAAGAGATTTCCATTAGATTTCCATTTACCAAGTCAACGAACAGCCGGCGGTGGTGCTGCCATACGCGAAGCAAAGTCGTGACCGGGAACTGTGCCAGCAATTTAGCGGTCATGGAATCTGTCAAGAACCTTTGGCCATAGGTCGCAATCCACGTCGAGCCTTTGATACTTTTACCAACACGCTGATGCCAAGGACAGTACACTTCAACAAGAGAGGTATTGTGTGTAGTAACTGTATCAAGTAAGGGGTCACAAAAACTGACAGTAACAATTATAAAATCATATATAATACGATTAACCTGCAACTAGGAACGACGAACACGGGTGCGCACATGCATATGAACTATATAGCATACGAATTCTAACCAGGTGGATTAAAAGGATATCAAAGCGAAGACTACAGGAGCCACCCGTAGAACAATCGCACTTTAGAATTATCTAGCCTGAGATCTTCAGCTTGTCGAAATTGTCGCTGTGTACACAGAATGATGAACAGGTTACGATTTTGTTTACTTCTGAATCAAGGGTTGTTGTGTGAAGGTTAAAAGATTGATGCCTTGACTTAGAGTGTGACCCACCTTGTTGCCACGAGATTGGTGGAGGACACGATCAGATGAAGAGGAGCAAAGGCAATTGTAGACGGGGCATCTTCGGTCAATCGAACCTTGCTCCTTCGCTTATCTGGAGCCAGAACATTGGTCTTATTCCCTGCGTGAAGAAACAAAATGCCTATACAGAGTACATTTGTACTCCATCCAATTTGTCAATTCCCGTGACTCTGGTAAATTGTTCATAAATGAAGAATATTGTTCCTTCTAGTTTGAAGGTCATTCATTATCTTACACTGCAGTGTGCAATAGCCACTGCTGGTGCACTATGTCCGACTCTTTCGCTCCACAAAATTTTTTTTAATCGTAACTGGACCCTATAGTGCATGAGAATGTGGCTGCAGGGACCGCGAATGAGCAGATTAGAGAATTTCAAGCGTGTCTTTTGTCCTGATGCGCATTAATAATTGTAACAGCACTCTCCAGCATGCATATGTACCTGGATAGACCGTGAGTGTACAGATCAGAGAATTCGGGAGGGTGTCGTTGTCCTGCATAGAGAGCCTATCTTCTTGTGCTTTAAAGAGCATGTTCGAACAGGAATTAGTCGTGGACTACTTAAATTAAATCTAGATCCTTACTCGGGTGTAAGCTATATTAGCTTCTTGGTTTGCCCTTGTCATGAGCGATGGGGGAAGTCTAGCAATCTAGATCTTCTTCGCATCCAGGACCGGAGTCATCAGATTCTACTTTCTGATAACACGTCTTTCGATCATTTGACGGGATTGAGAGGGCCAAAACCACAACCTCGAAAAAAATATCCCTCTGATCAGTACAAGTAGAACTTGAGTTGTAGTTTTGAAGGTTTTGTGTGTTGATAGGAGTTTTCTTGCGTGTTGTTTGATTTCTTTGATATTGTTGGTATACTTTCCCGCTCCTTGCGACCTATGGGTTCAATCTTCGGGGTTCCTCGGTATTCCTCATGGATGTTTGGATTCAATTCCCTACAAAGAGTTGCTGCCCAATCCTGATTTGGCAATTGCATTTGACATCAAATCCGAACAACAATAATCTAGATCCCCTCTTTCTTGTACCTGCCGGGTACACCTGCGAAGGGAAAGAGGATAAGGAGGAGACCAGATACCAGATTCAAGTTCGCTTCCCTCTTCACAGGTAATCTGCCGTCTTCATTGGCCCTATCCAAGGTATCGACTTATTCCATCTGAAGTGGTTTGGGCATGTGGGACAGACTGATCGTTACTCTGAACACGCGAGTTTTTATTTTCAATCAAATTTGTGATCGTGGACGATTTCAATTTGATTGACTTGTGCTTAAGGTTGGATGAATGCCTGATATTGATGATCACATTGATATGGACACATGTACGGACTAGGATGATCATGAACATAATTTATACAGGTGCTCAGATGGACAGTATAGGGCGATTGAGCAATGCCTCGGTGAACGATATCAATATCGTGGACTACGCTCAGGTAAGATATCTCATTCATCGGCTGGTGATTTCGCCAATATGTCAAAGGCGTAGCTTAAAAGTTCCTCAAGGAAATTTTTTTCCTTGAGGAACTTTTAAGTCATTTAGCCATGGTTGGAGTGATCATAAGTTGTACTTGCTCTGGACCTTCTGCAGAATAAAGTACGTGACGCTCCAGGGAATTTTCAAGATGTTCCTGAAGCAGTTGGGGTTGATGCAATTTTGGCGGAAGTAGAAGAAAGGTTGAGGTTGGAAACACATACATTTGTTGGGATCTACGGTCGGGCTGGAAGCGGGAAAAGCACCGTGGCAAAGCTGTTCTTCAACAGATGGATTGCTAAATTTGAGTATACCTGTTACGTGAATAACTACAAGCTAATTCAAGGAGAGAAAGAAGAGATCAAGACACAAGTTTGGAAGCGCGTGTATCGTCATGGCGAGCGAGTGAAACCTTCTGAAGATGGTCAATTCCTCAAAGCGAATTTCTGGAACCAGGTGTTTGGGAAGAAGCTACTTCTCGTTTTTGATGATATTTCAACGAAGGAAGACTTGGAACTGCTGGAAGAGATTGCTGACATAAACTACCATTACGGAAGTTTGTTCATTGCGACGAGCGATAACCAAGATCTGCTAAGTAGGATGGATAATCCTTACATCTGTAGCCTTCCACCACTGGAACCGGAAGATGCAAGACGTTTGCTTTGTAGCCATGCATTTCCCCACGATGATCATGAGCATCGGGAATGCTTAGCGGTGGAGGTTGTTAATGAAGTCGTGGAGCGATGCGAAGGACTGCCTCTCTTACTGGAAGTCATAGGGAAACTTCTACGAGATCACACGTCCGAGAAGAGTTGGGGGGAAGTCCGAAATATTCTCAAATCTGGAGACAGGACATTCTTTAAAAGAAATCAAACCGATCAGAGGCTGTGGTATAAGTTGAGTGCGAGTTTTAACACACTTACGGAAGAGGAGCAGGATATGTTTCTGGATGTTGCATCCGTCTTCACTGATGTTGAGTTTCAGGGTGAGAACGGGGATTGCTTGTTCCAATTCGATGAAGTGATGTGTGCATGGGTCGGGCTGTACGGGATCCACGCAAATGCTCGGTGGGATACTCTGGTGAGCAGATCGCTAGTTTACAAGGCAAAGGAATTTCAGGGAGGTGGTTTTAGATTCCAAATGCACGAGGCACTGAAGGCAATGGGTCTAATTCTAGCACAGAAGAAGGGGAGGCTCGCAAATCCCAGACCAGAGAGGAGCCTAGCAAGCCATGCAAAATCTCATTATCATGATCTTCAGGTACCTCAGATCTCAAGCTTTTAGATTTTTGTTGAGGTTTTTCTTTACCCTAGGTATCCACTACGGTACAAAAATTCAAGCAGAGAACAAAGCCTAGAGTAGTTCATACATGCATTAGATGTGATGAATGCCCACACCAAGATGAGCTTCAGGAAAGGATGTCACTCGTATGGTGAATCAGTGTGATACGCAGACATGAATTGTAGGAGCTCTCAATTTGCTGCTGCTAGCGACTAAGTACCTGGCAACTGACAGGTGAAAAAACAGAGATATCACAGTCTGCACATCTTTGATGATGAGAGCAATAGACTGATAATTTCAATCGACATGGAATTGATTCGTGCTCGTTTGGCTTCCCTTGCATGAAGGGCAAATTGGAGCAAGTGGTTGGATTCCGTTTGGACGGTAACAAAGCAGGTTTTGGACCTCGAGGTTACAGCCTGTCGAAGAAGTCCGCTACGTCAACCCCTGAAGGGGGGAGGCCAGGGAGCAAGTGGATCCAGTTTGCGAGCAATAGCCTGCTAAGCGCTTTTGCTGGTGATGATCGCTGCAGTCTGTGGTTAGCGAGGCAAATGATGCCACAGCTCAAAGGGCTTCGTTACCTGGTTTTCTTTGACATCTACTCATGCACCCACTGTGATGGCGAACCATTTGACAGTCAACTAATGCCTCCTGGCCTTGTCGAGTTCTACTGGAAGAATAGTTCAGAAAGGGTGTTTTTGCCTGCGACCGGTGAAATGGTGTCGACTGCTCCTGTCTATGTAGCTCCCCCTCCGGGTCCTGCTGCCCAGCGCTGGAGAAATGCCATCAAACGAGTTGTACAATGCGGGCTGTGGTGCATTCAACTCTGTCAACCGTGTGAACTGTGTGAATTGTGTCAACTGTGTCCAAAGGAGCCTGTAAACCTCTTGCCCAATCCGTTTGCGCAACTGCGGCTCTTGAAGTTGGAAGGTCCTTGCATGCTGCAGGCAGTGGGGATCTGGAAAGGTTTGGAGAGGTCCAGGTTGCAAGATCTAAAGATGATAGACTGTTTTGATGTGCAATTTCTACCTGACAACTTCACGCAATTATCTCAATTACGAAATCTGGTAGTGAAGAGCTGCGACAATCTTCGAGCTTTACCGGATAGACTGGGTGATCTTGGGAAGTTGGAGACTCTAGAGTTGAATGACTGTCGACGCATTCATTCCTTGCCCAGTACATTTGGTCAACTCGCCTCATTACGTCGTGTACACATAATAGACTGTCTCAATCTTACAGATTTGCCAGATGATTTTGTAAATTTAAGCCAGCTGGTGGAAATGAAGCTAGTCAGAAACTTCTATTTAACTCGCCTACCTAGTACGTTCGGTCAACTCCCACGATTGCAGAATCTAGAAATACACGGTTGCTCTAACCTTCAAGCTTTGCCAGAAAACTTCGGAGAACTGCACCTGGAGTATCTGAAGCTGAGCGTTTGCCGCCATATTCACTATCTGCCCGATTCTTTCGGTCAACTCTTTTACTTGCGGAAGCTAGAAATAAGCTTCTGTATTGATCTGGTTTCTTTGCCTGATAGCTTTGGTGATCTCATCAACTTGGAACACCTCACGCTGAGTAGATGTCTGGCAATGAAGAGCCTACCTGATACATTCGGGCAGCTTTCAGAGTTGAAGTTTCTCGCATTGCTGGAGTGCAGCAATCTTCAAGCTCTCCCAGAAGGATTTGGGGATTTAGGTAGTTTGGAGCACCTAAAGCTGAGCTGGGGTCGACCACGACGGTTTTCACAATTAATTCCTGATTCGTTCGGTGACCTTCCAAAGTTGCAAAGATTTGGAGTATGCCAGTGCTGGGATATCAAAGCCTTGCAGAACAGGTTCAAGAACGTAGAGAAAATACAACAACACATAGATGTGATAAACTGCTCCCATGGGTATTTCAAGGAAGCTCTTCGTAACGTCAACTGAGCTTGATCCACCGAAGTTCATGACTCCCACCGGCAGGCTAGCTCGTCTAGGATTCTCGTTTAACACCAAAACTGTAGGCCATTTGGCAGCTGGCAAACATTGTAAAGTTGTACCGCCTTGTAATATCTTATGCCATGTACCATCGGCAACGTCGAATTCCTGCTGATACTTACTGGGTAGTTTAAAATGTGCAATTGGAGAGCAATCACCAAGCCAACATCACGATTGATCAATCACCGCTAAGTGCCGACTTCTCCTACGGTGAAGGAATCCTGCAGGAAGTGGGTTATTGAGATGTTGCTTCAGCTACCAACCTAGAGCTTGCCGGCAGAGAAACCGCAAATTTATCTTTGTGTCTTGTGCTTGACTCCGTGCCACTATTTGAACTGTGGGCCGGGAATCAAGTGACTGTGGAGCACAGAACTTGACGTCGGCACAGAACTATGGTCTGCGTCACATCGACCGTGATTCACATCAGCAAACAGGGTGCTGCCGAAAATCGCCTGTTTCGAGTTGTAAGGCTTTCTGCAACCCATCCGTAGCTCAGTACTGTCGTTGACTTTTTCCCATACATTCGATCTATATGATCTCAAGAGCAGTACAACCTAGAGATTAAATAATGCACATCACCACGTGAAACTGTGGTCGAATTAAAGCGTCAAAACTTAAAGCAATCCAGGCGCGATATAATGACACAGTACTCAATCTCATAAGGAATTCACTGGAAAACTAAGTCCGTGCCCAGAGTGCTTGAATGACACCGTCCGCTCGACAGTGACTACGGTACAGAAAATTGGTCACGAAATTCGCATTCGCTGTATATTTCCACATGCCGTATCTTCGGAGTAACAATAGCCAGCATCTGTGAGATAAGGGATTTGATGCCGTCTTCCCAGGAGAACTTCCAGATAATCGTTCTCGGGTTCTCAGTTATGTGTATGACATGGCCAGTGTGATTTAGCTTGCTCTACCCATTTTGTCACAAGGAATGTGGAACTGTTTTATTGACTTTGCATAAGTCTATATCCACACATATTTTGACTTTGTTGGCTAGAAACCCGGAGTATACCAAGAATACAATGGTGTACATGTAGACCTCCATGCCAAATTCCAAGCTCACTAGCTAGCCACCAAAGCAATATTTCATCCCAGTGTTGATAGAGTATCGCACGTTAATGTTCCTGGCGGCTAGTGTACCTGAGAAAGATTAATCTTTAGTCACCATTTTAAATTTATGGTAAAAAGTGACTCAATATCCTTTCTCTTCCTATATGTCCCGTAGACCATTGGTTTTATGAACTTTGGCATATAGCATTCGGGTAGAAGAGAGACGGTGAGAACCTTTGAGTTCAAATTGAAGGTAGTCCAGTTAAATAGAAGTTTGATCAATCTATACTCTATGAGTATTGAATTTGATAATTATAGTGGCGTCGCGAGTTAACCTTGACAAAGAACAATTATTGGTAATGGAAATATATAATGTCTACCTTCTTGAAAGTCAAAGAATTGTTTGATTTGATACGATCCATTATTCTGATCCATTATTCTGTTGCAACGTGGTGAAATTTGACAGAAAACAATTATTTATAATTGTTACCAGATTTATATCGCTAAAGTTAGTTTGCTCGGGTGTTGGAGTGATAGTGTTGGTAATCATGGTTATTTCAGTAGTTGCTTATGGACTACCCGATGACAGCCAGATTTCATATTAGAGCTACTAATCAAATGGTGAAACCCACACTCCTTACATCGTTTGTACCATCAAGCGTTCCGTTAGGACTAGAGCAAAGTGTATATTTTCAAAGTGCAACTCCAAAAAGTTCATTTCTTTGATGTTGAGCCTTTGAGTTTTTGGCTATGGTGGATAGAGGCTAGCAAGCATCACTTAGAATCTCTTAGTTAGAGTATATGTGGCTTGATTGTAATCTATCCAATTGTTTGCAGATTGTTGAGTGGAATATCGAGTTTCGATTTGATTTGAATGTGAATTGATTACATTAAAGAAGTGAGAATTAAAGGGAAATCAAGTGCAAGAATTGAGTGTATTGATGGTATCTCCAAGCTTGACGGACTATTGAGTATATTGATCGTATCTCCAAGCTTGGCAATGTGTTTGATCGTGATCCTAGACTTCTTGAGAACGATCGTGTACGGAAGCCTTGTTCAAGTTGATACAAATTTAGCAGTGAGGCACATAGTGTGTGGATAAGTTGTCCAAATTTCTCAAAATTGAGATCAATTTGAGTCAATGGATGTCAATTTGAGTGCAAGAGAGTAAAATTGGAGGCCTCGATGTTATGAATTGGGCTTGAGAAATACAATTGGAGGCGGATTTGGAAACCCATCCTCTCAAATTAAGGATTTGGAGATCCCCATTCTCTCAATTTAACCTGAGTTGATAGTTAATGGAAGATTTGGCCGTAAGCCAATTATAAAGGTGTATCAAATTCACGGAGGTTGTCCAGAGTTGGAGATTGCCCTAACTAGTGCTTGAGTTGGTGAAGATTTGCCAGATTTGCAGAGGGTTTGAATTAGCAAGGAGAAAGGTCTCATTTGGTTGAATTCAAATTTAGAGGTCAAGTTTACGGAGATTGTCCAAAGTTAAAGTTACTCAAATTGCACTAGTTAGTGCTCAAGTTGGTGAAGGTTTGCAAGATTTAGAGAGAGTTCAAATTGGCAAGAAGGAAGGCCTCATTTGGTTGAATTTTGGCATTAGATTCAAAGCACATGGTTGTGGGCTAGAGAGGCTAGCTAGTGCTTGAGTTGGTAAGGGTTTGCAAGATTTAGAGAGTTCAAATTGGCAAGAAGAAAGTGCTCATTTAGTTGAATTTTGGCATAAGATTCAAAGCATAGGGTTGTGAGCTAGAGAGGCCTTCTGCTAGCCAATTTAGATGAGTTTTTTTTTTTATAGTTTTTGGTCATCATTTGGCAAAATCTGCACACCCTTCTAGATTATATGCAATAGGATTTGAACCCTAAATCTTTAGTTCCTAAATTGGTGCTCTAGTCAACTGGTCCACCCTCACTTGCTATCATAGTGACAAGTTGATCGATACATATACACATGTAGCTTTGGCTAGGAGATGTAGTTTGATCCCATCTTTGGTGATCATTGTAGCTTAGGAGTAAATAGACACTCCTCTTATGTCAAATGCCAAATGGTGGTAGAGTTAATCCGGTGTTGATATATGAGATGGAGTGTTTTTGTTTAGCCTTCTTGTGATTGGATCCCCTCCATTCTATGCTTCTTGTTTGTGCACCATATTTGTGTGAGGTGCCTTGATATTATAGATTGCACTATCCCTTAGTTTAGTTGTCATAGTTAGAGCTATATTAGTGAGTGGTGATCAATTGGTGGTGGCAGGTGTTGGCACTTGGTGGCAATCAATGGCAATTGGTAGTGATCCTTAGTTGGTACCTGTGGTGGTTATGGTTATGGTTTGAGTTAAATTGTAATGATAAAGTTCTTTGGGGATTCCAAAGGAGATATTGCTATAGTACATAGTGGGTTTACTTAGAGTAACACTTAATATCATCTTGTATCTTAGGTCCCAATGAGGGAGATTGACTCTGATTTGGAGTTTGATACGAGAGTTGATTCAATTGCTAATGAACTTGGTGTGTCCATACCCTTGTTCTGTGACATCCAAAGGCACCAGATGCTTCTTTAGTATAATGGGTACAATTAGATTGTATGACTTTATCCAAGAGTTTGATAGTTGGTGTGATCTACAATAGATACAAAACTTGACTTTTTTCACACCCTTCATGGCATGGAAAAGGTTATTCCAATACTTGGAGTGTCCATTGATGGATGACTACCATGAGTTCAAGAGAGCTCACTTGGAGGAGATTGAGTTATGGAGATAGTATTGGTCTCCACACTACATCTCCATCACTTCAAGCTTGGTTTCTAAAGGAAGATTTGCAATACCCATGATTTTTTTCTCTAATAAAATTGGTGTATCTAGTGGAGGTGTAGTAGTTGGAGATGATGCTACTATGAGTGGAGGTATTTTTGCAAGAAATGGCACAATACCAGGGTTTAATCTCATGGTGAAGTTCTTCTATTTTTTGAGGCAAAACTACAAAGGAGTGCAGATTGACAAGTTGAGTAGCTTGTAGGAGTTCCAACAAAAGGCTAGAGAGAGCCTACATTGTGCATGCACTTACATGAGATGGTTGATCAGTTTCATTAAAGAGTTATTAAGGCCCAAGCATTCCAATTTTGGTATGGGATTCATGACAAGGAGTTGCAACATAGAGTATATGATGCTATGTTATTATAGGCTACCTCACCTACTTTGGTGGTGGTCTTTAGTTTGGTTGAGTACATTGAGCTCAACATGGTGGAGAAGAGATTTGTGATATCTGGATTTGGTAGGGAGACCTCATCCATAATGAGTTATTTCTTCTAGAGTGCACCATATTGAGTTGACTTTTGGGGGTAGAGTGGAAAACCCAAATCTTATAGAGCGAGTGGAAGGCCTAAAGCAACTAGACCTTTACCTTAATTTTTGAGTCAATAGCAACCAATGAGTGATGGTGTTGCTTGTTGGACTTGTGATGGACCTGTCCAAAAGGGAGAGTGCACTCAAGGCAATGGACATGATACCTCTAGTGCATGACAACCAACATAGAGACAATTTGACCATTGCCATAGATTTGGTCATATTAGTGACCAATGCTTTGACGTTCACCCAGATTTATGGAGTGGTAGGGCTAATATGGCAAGTGGTAGAGGAGCTCTAGGTCATGAAGGATGAGGTGGTTCTACAATTGGTAGGGGCCCTATATCTTTCATTGCCTCTAACATAGCCATAGCTTCTTAGATTGAGCAATTGGAGCAAAGATTGGCCATCATGGCCATAACTCAAAGAAGATCAGATTTGGGTGCAGAGGCTTCTACCTCTTATGTTGGTGATAGAGATACCCTAAACTTTATGTGTGGAGCAACATAGATAGATGCATCTACCATAGTGACTAAAAGTGCAATACATGCTCCAAAGCTTAAAGGAACATTAGTGGAGTTGGACCCACAAAGAAGAGAGGTTAGTGGATAGATCAAACTTCCCTTGTCTTTCACACTCTTTGAGGCACTATAGATGATATCTATGGATCCTAAATGTCCTGGTATAGTTGTGGTAGGTAGTGATAGAATGCATGCTAGACTAGATACTAGTCAGCCACTTGCTACCATATAGATTTAGTCTAGGATGATGTTGGAGGCGGCTCAATTGATTATGTGCTTCCTTTTGTTCTCATCCAATGACATGTTTATATTGGAAGTTGACCTCACTCCAATGTTTTGGTTGGCTGCCACACTTTGTGAGAGTAGGGATGATGTAGTTCTTGCTTGTAGAGCAGGGGTGGTTGATAGTAGAGCTGACTTGAGTCTAGAGCATAGGATCCATTCAATGATCAATTGTTTATGGTAGACAATAACAATTAGGTTGGAATACGTATAAACTAGATTTGCATTTGAGTGAGCTTGGTTCACCTTTAGAGTTGTCCTATTGGATAGCCGAAGTGGGATTTTCCATTTGGTGAGACCTTCAAGCAAGGTTTATATACCATAGAGGGTCTTATTAGACTCTGTGCATAACCCTTATGTTGGGAAGATTGCAATTGTTGGTCTTGGGTTACGGAAGACCGATATGGAGAGGTGTCCACTTCAGATCTAGACATCTATAGGGGATGGTTTTAGATAGTACATCACATGTGGGGAGCTCATTGTCTAGATTCAGCCTAGTCATTTGATTGATAGCTTTGTGGTTAGAGCTTAGGCCATTATAATAGTAGCAAAGTCATATGATGTGCTAATTGGTAGAGTAGTGTTATAAACCATAGGTTTCAATATTAACTATTGTGAGTAGACAACTTCCTATAGGCCAGGTTGGTATGTCAAGTGAGGGATGAGTATGTCACCTAATGGTGCACTTTAGTAGTGGCAGTCCTTGCTCACTATAGTTAAGGATAATGGCATCAATTTTAGCTTTCAATGGTTTTGTTAATTGACATGCTAACTTATTGGGATTGTTCTATCCACCTTTTATGTTCCATTTTTGAGTTTGGAGGAGGCATTGCAACAACATACAGATCAGTTGGTGCAATAGGCTTGGAGTGAAGCCTTTATGTTTAATATAGAGTCTAATTAATTATAGGAATACTCTATGTGACAAATATCCTAGAGGATGTAGAAGAGTTAGTGTGGAACAAATCCTCTAAAGGAACATTGAAGAGTTAGTATGGGGCAGATCTTCTATGGAAGTGTTGAAGTGTAAGTACAGAACACACCTTCATATCATGAGATTCCATTTATAAGAGTGAGCAAAAAGATAATTTTTGTTGGACCCATATCATTGGGAATATATATGCAAATGAAACTTGTATTATCTTGTTTGAAGCATATTCTTAAGGGCTATCCATAGACATCAATATAATAGAATATAGAGCTCTAAAAAGAAGTTTCACTCACTTGAAGTTTAGGATAAATATTTCTTACAAGAGTTATGGGATTCCATTACAAGAGTCATGGAACTACGTGCATGGCCCCCTGGAACCTAGGGCATGGGACCTATGATAAGGCTTTGGGACCATACGACGTATTGGAAGGCTACTCGCATGGCTCCACACTTGTGGAACTTAGTGATGTGACGTGTATCAATTGGTACCAAACAATCTAGGGTTTAGATACAAGATCAATTTGCATCACATGTTTCCAAAACTAGATAATGGTCTCCAAGTGCAAGAGTATAAATATGTGTAGAGCTGGCAATCCAAAGACTTTGACAATTCTTGTTTTACAATCATTGTTTTACAATCCTTGATCAACAATTCAAGAGTAAAATAAAAATCTTGTGCAAGTGTGGACGTATGTAATACTCCGAGGACAAGAGAAGAGAGAAAACACAGATTGCACACTCAAACATTCGATGCCCCAAGGGAGCACATTCTCTTTATTATATAGACAAAGAGGATCTCCTCCAAGGAAGCTCCACCATAGGATTAGGGACACAGATAGGTGACATGTCAGCAAGCTCCACCCTTGGATTACTTACTTGGATGGGTGACATGTCTGGTCTCGGTCCTATCTGGTTGGTCAAACAAGCTTTGACCGGAGGGAATCTTTTAGGGAATCTTCCTGTAGGAATCTCAGAATCACGTAAGGTACCGTTGGAAAGCTCTCGACGAGACAAAGCAGGGGGAGGGAAGGCCAGCCTTTCCTCCATCAACGCGGGGTGGGGGGGGTGTAATTTTGAGGCCTAATTCATCTGTTTAGGCCTCCGAAATCGCCTTCAAAGATTTCAAGCATATTTCGGTTCCTACTCTATTAGTAGAAGTCCCCTTTTGGTGATACCTCTTTTTGATCTATTTAGTCCATCATGTGCAACATCCTTCCAGATGTTACCAAACTAATTCTCACCTTTAAATCATGTGTCTAGCTATTGATTCTAAGGTTCTCAAGTCTATTTCGGTTTCTGACCTATTAGTAGAAGTACTCTTTTGGTGATACTTCTATCTTATCTATTTTCACCATCATGTATAATATCATTCTAGATGTTACCAAACCAAATTTCACATCTAGATCATATGGCTAGCTCTTGGTATTACAACGTAGGTAAATATTGGCCAAACCACATGAAATTTGGCAAAATTTCTATGCATACTTTTCTTGACCATATTGATGAATGATTTTTGCACCACCTCATAGTCAGATTTGGATTCCCGTTACTCTCACAAATTCCTAATTGCAATTTTTCTCCAACAAGTGGTATTATAGCATTGGTCTTTGGAGAGAGAATGAAGGATCACAGAAGATTGGAAGGTCAAAATCAAAAACATTAATTGTAAATATTTTAGATTTAGGAAAATGCAGATTGAGTGCTATCTATATCAAAAGAAGCTACACCTACTTCTTGGAGCAAAAAAACCAAACAAGATGGAGAAAGGTGAGTGGGAGCTTTTTGATCAACGAGCCTTAGATGTGGTGAGATTGACATTGGCAAGAAATGTTGCATATAACATTGTATACCAAAAGGCCACTCACAAGTTGATCAAGGCATTCTCATATATAATTATATATGAGAAACCTTCAACCTTGAACAAGGTATTCTTGATTTTCCAATTGGTGACCATAAGGATGAAAGAAGGAGCATTAGTTCAAGACCACATGAATGATTTCAACTCAATCATTTCAAGACTAGAATTTATGAAAATCAAGTTTGATGATGAAGTTCAAGCATTGTTGCTATTATCTTCAATACTTGATAGTTGGGGGAGCAACAATATAATAGTGAGTATTTCCTTAGGATCAAGTGCTCTCAAGTTGGAGAGTATACAATGATTCTCAATGAAGGCATTAGCAAACAAAATTCTTTAGAATCATCAAATGCGGTGCTATTTGCTAGGAGTAGAAGCAAAAGACCGCAAAGAGATCAAAGTCAAAGAAATGGTAAATTGAAATCAAGAAAGAGAAGTGAGTCAATAGGCCACAAGGAAATATGCAAAGAAATTTTGTGTTGGAATTACAACAAGCCTAGTCACTTTAGGAATTAGTGCAAAAGTCCAAAGAAGGAGGAGAACTCAATGAGTATAACAATGAAACAAGAAGATGCTCTTGTTTGCTATGTGGAGTGTCTCGTAGAATCTTAGGTGACAGATTTTGGTGCATCATTTCACTATACCTTATATAAAGAGTTGATGCACAACTTTGTCGTAGGAAACCTTAGAAAGGTTCACCTCATTGACAATAAAATACTATTTATCAAAGGAAAAGGCAATGCCAACTTGAAGACCTCTCAACGGTCAATATGGACATTGATAAATATCAGATATATCCCTAGACTGAAGAGGAATTTGATTTCTATAGGTCAGTTGGATGAGGAAGGATATCAAATATCCTTTGAAAGTGATCAATTGAAGATCACTCACGGAAACTTATTTTGGCACTAGGACAGAAGGTTGGAACCCTATATGTTATGGGAAACTCCAACCATTTTATGATAGTTGTAGATGCGATCTATCCTTCAATCTTATTGCACAAAAGACTTGAGTGAGAAGGGTATTAAGGAGTTAATTACCAATGGGAGGATCTTAGAGTTGAAGACTATTCAACTTAGCTTTTGCAAACCATGTATTTTGCAAAAGAAAAAGTGGTCACACTAAGGTCACAAGAGCAAGAAAGCTAGAGTGGATACACACAAATGTGTATGGCCCAACTTTAGTTGAGTCTCTTCTAGGATCTTGCTACTATATCACCTTCAAAGATGATGCTACCAAGAAGGTATGGGTTCAATGTTTTCAAGCAATGGAAATCTGAGGTTAAAAACCAATCATGTTTGAAGATCAAGTGCTTGAAGTCAGATAATGTAGTAGCAATGAGTTCTGAAGATCAAGTGCTTGAAGTCAGATAATGTAGTAGCAATGAGTTCTGAGAGTATTGTGCAGAGAATGGGATCAAAATGATCAAAACTGTTCTTGAGACACCACAACAAAATGGTGTGGAAAATTTCTTGAGTAGATTCTCAATGAGAGAGCAAGATGCATGAGACTGCAAGTAGGTTGCCACAGATCTTAGGGGTAGATGCAGTCAGCATAACGGCATACCTCATAGATTAAGGACCCTCAATTCCCTTGGGATTCAAGATCTTTAAGGAGGAATGGTTAAGAAAGATGGTGAATCTCTTGCACTTGAGAAATTTTGGCTCTATTTCATATGCAAAGATTGAAAATTGTGATAGGGGCAAGCTTGATTCAAAGTCAAAGAAGTGTTTGTTCATTTGTTACAGATCAAATGACATGGGTTATCATTTTTTGAATGAAGTTGATAGAAAAGTGCTAAGAAATAAAGATTTCATTCTCCATGAGAATACTATGTACAAAGATAAGCTTGGATCAGGTTTTAAGGTTACAAATAGAACAAGAAAAACATCAAGAAGAAGTAGTGTTGGAAGACATCTCAAAGAATGATGTTGTAGAAACCAAAGAGGGCATACCAAATCCAGTCACCTACAATTGATTTGAGTAGATCTACTAGATTTTAGGAACCAATAGAGAGGTATTCTCCATCCATGTATTAGTTACTCCTAACTAAAATGGCAAAATTAAGTGCTACTCAAAAGGAGGACTTATTGCAATGGAGGCTTGCAAATAAGGAAGAGGTGTCATCCCTAGAAATGAGACTTGGTTATTTACCAAGTTGCAAGAGGGAAAGAAAGCATTGTACAACAAATGGGTGTACAAAATCAAAGAAGAAGATGGAAGCAAGCAGTACAAGGCCAGACTTGCGGCAAAGGGCTTCCAACAGACCAAAGGTATAGACTACAATGATATTTTCTCTCTTGTAGTTAAGATGACTACCATCAGATTGGTCTTTGGTCTTGTGCTTGTAGGGGACTTGCATTTAGATCAACTAGATGTAAAAAATACATTTCTACATAAAGACCTTGAGGAGGATATGGCAAAACTTGAGGGATTTCACAACTTGGTTTGCAAGTTCAAGAAGAGTCTTTATGGTTTGAAATAGGCACCTTGATGGTGGTAGTTGAAGTTTGATGGCTTTATGGCCAACAAGGGTTACACCAAATGCAAAATGAACCATTGTTACTACATTAAGTCATTTGTTTTTTCATACATCATCTTAATGCTTTATGTTGATGATATGTTGGTTGTTGTATCCAACATGAGAGAAATCAACAAGCTAAAGCGCCAATGGTCTGATGTGTTTGAAATGAAATATCTAGGTCCTACATAATATATAATTGGAGTGAGGATTACAAGAGACAAATTTGTAGGTTCTTTGAAGCTATCTTAAGAGAAGTACATCAAGAAACTAATGGAGAAATTTGGCCTTCAAAATGCTACATTTTGAACCACTCCCTTGGGAAGTCACTTTAAACTCTCCAAGGAGTTTCCCCAAGAATTGATGCAAAGAGTGAGTACATGAGCAGAGTACCCTATGCATCAGAAATTGGCAATTTGATATATGCTATGGGAGTGTAATTTGCTCATGTAGTGGGAGTTGTAAGCAGATTCATGTAAAATCCAAGAAGAGAGCATTGGGAAGCAATGAAATGGTTGTTATGCTACTTGAAAAGTACCTTTGATAAAGAACTTTGTCTCAAGCAAACAAATGCTATTTTAGAGAGTTTCACTCATGCAGATTTGGGAGGAGACTTGGAAAATAAAAAGAGCACTACATGGTATGTGTTTACCTTGGTTGGTATTGCAATTAGTTGGATGTCTTTTTTGCAGATGAGTGTTGTACTTTCTACCAAAAAAGCTAAGTACATGACCATCTCAAAGGCTAGCGAGGAGATGACCTGGTTAAAAACTTTTCAGTAGAGCTAGGCAAGAAACAAGACAACAATGGAGTTTGCTAAGAATCTTGTGTTTCATGCCAAGACAAAGCTTTGGTGACTTTTCAGTCTTTGCACAACTGAAAAGAGTGCACCAAAGCATAATAAATTGTTCACATGCTTCAATCACCAAAGCATATCTAATTGAAGTATCATTTCATTTGTAAATTGATAGAAGGAGGAGTATTGACTTTGGTAAAGATTGCAAGAGTAAGCAATCCCATACATATGTTTACCAAGGTAGTCACAACTGAAAAGCTCAAGCAGTGTATAGTTGCAGTTGGGACTTCAGAATTAAATTTCTGCATCGAGTAATGTTAGACTCCAAGTGGGAGATTAATAAATGTGGAGTCTAATTAATTATGGGAATACTCTATAGGAAAAATATTCAAGAGGATGTAGAAGAGTAATATGGGATAGATTTTTATGGGAACATTGAAGAGTCAATATGGCATAAATATTCTATGGGATTGTAGAAGTGTGAGTACATGATAGATCTTCAAATCATGGGCTTCTATTCATGGGAGTGAAAAAAAAGGCAGCTCATGTTGGGACTCATATCTTTGGGAATACATATGCAAATAATGTCTGTATTATCTTGTTGGAAGCATATTCTCAAGGGCTTTCATATACACCAAGATAATGTAAAATAGAGCTCTTAAAAAGAAGTTATGCTCATTTGAAGTTCAAAACAAGTGTGTCTTGTAGAAGTTGTGGGATTCCATTATGAGAGCTACGGGCTATGGGATTGTGGGATTGCAAGCATGGCTTTGGGATATGCAAGCATGGGACCTATGGGCATGGCTATTGTGGGAAGCCTCCAAGACCATGGGAACTACCGGTAGGTTACTCACATGGCCTTCCACTTGTGGAACTTAACGTGGTGGCGTGTATCAATTGGTACCACACAATCTAGAGTTTAGATATAGGATCAATCTGCACCACATATTTCCTAAACTAGATATGGTCTCTAAGTGCAAGAGTATAAATATGTATAAAGTTGATAGTCAAAAGAGACTTTGACAATTCTTGTTTCATAGTTCTTGATTGAATGTTCAAGAGTAAAATGAAAATCTTGTGCAATTGGATGCAAGCAGATGTTGGTTTGTGGCCAAGCTGTCTAAAATTTGGCATAATTTCTATATATGCTTTTCTTGACAAGATTGATGAATGATTTTTGCTCCATCATAGCCAGATTCAGATTCTAATTGCTCTCTCAAATTCTTAGTTGCAATTTTTCTCCCAACAATTTGCACCACAAAGAGGTGAGTGTGAAGATGAGCCTCCAAAGTCTATTACCTTGTCATCTTTGGATACCACACTCATTGCTTGGCAATATTACACAAAGGGAGTATGTCTATTGGAGTTGTTTGGTGAGATTAGCATTGGACTAGTCATGGTACTACAAGCAAGTATATGGATTTAGATGTACTTGTAAGTGGAGAGAGATAAGATTGCTAAGCAAGTCTCTCTACATCATATGGCATACTTGGGCTATCACTGTCTTGAGTTATTATTGATGTCAACAGTCAAGGGTCACCAAAAGATCCTACTAGCAAACATTTCCTTGCTAAGAGCCCAAGATTGGAGAAACATGGTCCCATTCATTTGGTGATTTTTGGATGGCCATATCAAGGACATACATGTGCTAGCCAAGGTCAAGATCCCCATTTGGGTGTATTTTGGGAGATGTTATGTATACTATGATATCTCCAAGTTCATTAGTTTGTTTCTTTAGCCTATATTTTGGACAACTACCCTTTTATGGGTGATTCTCATACACAAGTAATGGAGAGTATATATTAGGTCCATTCTTGGATGAGACCTACCGTGTTGTTGGATGCAACTAAAGTAGGATCACAAGCTCATTGTATTTATCTTTAGTGGAGAAACCTCTTACCTAAAGAGGTTCTATAGCGTGCTTACAATGGGATTCAGCAACTAAACTCCCTTACTATCAATGATATTTTGGATGTTGTGCATTAGTCTCAAATGGTAGTAGTGGCTGATAGGTCAACTATGGTAGTGGTGAACCTTGTTGGATAGCCTAGAGCCTCTTTACCCACACTTATGAGTTTCCCTAGCTCCCATGCTTTTTGATAAGCAGATCTTAGACTTGTTTGAGACTTATAATCATAATAGTTGGTGGAGCCCAACGCCAATGAGAGGGAGTAGGTGATGGATTTTGTACCAATATAACCGTTGATATATCATTGTCAAAGGCATCCAAGTGTTAGGTTAAGCTATGGACCTGAATTATTTGACATAGATTATGAGCCTTGGCTTGGCAGATCAACATAAGATGCACTTGATAGGCACCACCACTTGGACATTTGTGAGCTTTGTGCCTATTGAGATGATTCAGGTACATGTTGACGGCAATGGACCGAGTAGGCATGATACTCTTGGGACACAACCAATGGCTACTAGTGAGAGTATTCTACTTGGGGTCCATCTAGGTAAGCATGGTCTACTTGGGTTCCACCCTTGGTCTATTTGAGATCCAGCTAGAGGACGTATGGAGCTTGTAGCCAAAGTAGAGGACATTTTTTGCACTAAGGTTAAGCATTCTAGTGGTTAGGAGCATGAAATTACTATTCTCAAGGGCCCAATGTAGTAGCTAATTAATACATCTTCCACTCTTATATCAATTACAAAGGATACTTGGGAGCCAAACATTGGACACAAGCTTATAGGAGAGGAAAGATGGAGGAGTTTGGAGGTTCTTGAGGAGCTACATGAGTTATTTTGCCTTCAATATGAAAGATTTGGGAGCTTTAAAAGGACTTGGTATTTGGATTGAATTGACTAGTGATGCTCTAGTTTTTGACATCCCTATAGATATACGGACATGGAAAGAGCATTGATTCAAAACCAAAGTAGAGACCTTTTTGAGATTGGTTTGGTGGAGATTTCACATAGAGAGTATGCTTTAGCTACAATGATGCAAACTAAGAAGGATATGCATGGAAACTATACAAATAGACTGATATATGGAGATTACCATCCTATCAACCAATAGACTAGGACTATGCCTCCATTGGAAGAAATCTTTGATGCAATTGGGCATACAAAGGTTTTGAGTACTTGGGATCTTTGTGCAAGATATCATCAATTGTGATTAGGGAAGAGGACAAATCCAAGACAATATTTTGGGCTATTGATACTCATGGTAAGGATATATTGTATTCATGGAGGTTCTTACCATTTGGGTTAAAGAATACTCTTACCAAGTTGCAAGGGATCATAGACAAGATCCTAGCATGATTGGATTTGCTCATTGTTATATTGAAGACATTTTGGTCTATAACACTACTATAGAAGAGCATGAGAGATATTTGTTGGAGGTTTTTGAGAGATTGAGATCTCATGGACTTAAATTATATCCTAACAAATGGAAATTTTTTCACAAGCAAGTTGAGTATTTGGATCATATTATCTACCTTGCAGGACTTGGTGGTAGAGTCTATTGCAAATATTCCTTGGCCAATGGATGTGAGCAAAGTGCAAGCATTCATTGGATTAGTAAACTTCTATCATTGATATGTTGGAGGATTTAGCGCCATGCCAAGGCCTTGAAAAAGTTAACCAAGCTTACATAAGAGTGGTTTTGGGGAGATGAGCAAGAGAGAGTTTTTATAAATCTCAAGGAGAGGTTAACATACTCTTATTCTCAAAAAGATTGATTAAAGGATAAGCATTTTAGGTTGATATTGATTATAGTATGTTGAGAGTCCCAAGAATATGCAAGACAACTACACAAATATGCAGATATGTGGAGATTACCATCCTATCAACCAATAGACTAGGGCTCATTGGTATGTTATGCCTACACCAAAGAAAATCTTTGATGCAATTGAGCATGCAAAGGTCTTTAGTACTTTGGATATTTGCATACAATATCATCAATTGTAGATTAGGGAGGAGGACATGTCCAAGCAATATTTTGGGTTATTGATCCTCATGGAAAGGATGCATAGTATTTGTAGAGGTTCTTACCATTTGTGTTAAAGAACACTCTTGCTGAGTTCCAAAGGGCCATGGATAGGATCCTAGCAAGATTGGATTTTCTTTGGTGTTATATTGATGACATTTTGGTCTATAGCACTATTGTGATGAAACATGAGAGACATTTGTTGATTGTGTTTGAGGATTGAGATCTCATGGACTAAAATTATATCTTGGGAAATGTGGATTCTTCCACAAGTAGGTTGAGGATTTGGGTCACACTATCTACCCTAGTGGACTTGGAGTTCAACAAACCAAGGTGGAGGCTATTGCATGTATTCCTTGGCATATGGATGTGAGTAGAGTGCAAGTATTCCTTGGGTTGGTGAACTTCTATTGCCAATATATTAGAGTATTTAATGCCATTTTCATAGCCTTGACAAAGCTAACCAAGCTTACACATGATTGGTATTGGAGAGATGAGTAGGAGCAAGCTTTTATAGAGCTCAAAGAGAGATTGCTATCTACCCTTATTCTTAAGAGAGTGATCAAAGGACATCCATTATAGTTTCATATTGATTGGAGTATGTTGGGGCTTAGAGTAGTGCTCATCCACTAGGATGAGGAGAAGGAGTTTATGGTGGCCTATGCTATTTGCTTCAAAAATTCAATGGAGGCATAGTATAGTTTATATGAGAAAGAGTGTTTGGCAACAATGTAAGCAATAGAACATTTTTGATATTACATATTTGGTAACGCTTCCACTCTTATCATTGATCATTAACCACTAAAGTGGTTGATGGAATCCAACAAGATTTTAGGGAAGCTTGCATGATGAACTTTAATTTTACAAGAGTATAATTTCATGGTTATTTACAGACCTAGAGTAGTGAACCTTGATGCAGATGGGTTGAGTAGAAACCCATGTCCCAACTAGTAGATAAGACCGGAGCACATTGGCATGGTTAGACATATGAGGAGATGGTGCTAGGTTGGCATGAATCTACTTTTCTATGTATTATTTTTGAGACTTTGATGGTTTCTCTCTCAACACATACAAGAGGAGTTGTAAAGGTCACAGATCTAAAGAGTGGAGATATTGGTATAGGTCTACAAGACATTCATGATGATATTTTAGTGATGGATTATCTTTTCATTTGTGTTGTGGATGGCACAATTGATGCCAAGGAGAGAGATCATATCCTTCAACAAGCTAGGTGGTTTAGATTGGAGTGCAAAGACCTTCTTTGTGTATGGGAGGATGATAGAGTGCAATTAGTATCACTTCAATCTTAGATACCATAGTTGGTACATCATGCTCTTGAGAAGCTAGGACATTTTGGAATAAAGTAGATGTATATATTACTCTAGAGTTATTATTGGTGGTGGGGTTATGCATATCAATGTATAGCAAGCTGATGCCAAATGTGTGATTTGTGATTGAGTTAGAGAATCATTTAATGCTCCTATGCTAAAATTATGCCAATTATCTATCATAGGATTGGGTTACCATTGAATTTTGGACTTTGTGTAATCTTTATTGTTAATTGAGACATCATCAATATATTTTTGTTATGTTTGAGCACTTTTCCAAGTAGATTGAATTAGTGGTACTTCTTGACAAGTGCAATGAAGGGATAATATACTCATTCTTGGATTGGGTTATTGGTCATTTTGGTGAACTCATTGAGGTTTTGACCGATTAGGATACAATGTTCTTTGGAGAGTTTTAGGTCTTATGTGACAAGGGCTTGATTGATCATTGTACTACCTCCCAAGATCACCTTGACACAAATGGTATGGTACCTACATTTTTTGGTTTTGGATTGTTTTATAAAGTTTTGAATAAGAGGTACGTTAGTAAAGTCAAAGGAGGGCTAAACATGACAGAAAATAAGAAGAAGAGTGTGTTTGAGCCAAACCCAAAGTCGACCTTGGGTCAAGTCCAAAGGACCCGTGATGGACAAGAGAGAAAGAAGAAGAAGGGGACTTCATATTGGGTAGCATAGCCTGATCCAAAGAACATGTAACAAAATTCCTTGGGGTTTGCCAATCAAGAAAGTACGTGGGAAGAAAGTGACGACCTCGGGATCAAGAAGTTCTTGATAGTGATAGGAAACAACCTCACAGAATTAGTAATTGGAGCGGAGAAGCAATTGAAGAATGACCGAGCACGCATGACTATAAAGTCAAGATTTCTGCAAGGAACCAGCACAATATCCAAACGCTACCTTGGCCTTATTCAGAGTCAACCCAAAGTTATGCAAATTGCAAATTCACAAGAAGATGAGTGGGTTAGGATCTCGAGAACAATCTTTCACAAGAAGAGAGTGAGGAAACACATGATGAACCCAAAAGTGAGTAAGCAGAGTGCGGTGAGAAGACTTGCAATGCGTAGATTAGATGTAGTGGTAAGGATCAATGTCTTAGCAAGGCTCTGTATCATGTTCCTAACTTGGAACTGGAATTTTAGTTTTCCAGGTTTCATGGCATAAATCACAGCAAGTGATTGTGAGGATGACCCAAAGCATGAGGGGAAGAGAGGAAATCCGGCTTGAGGGACTAAGTCAGATTGGAGAATAGTCCTAGGGAGAGAAGCAGGAGAGATAGGAGGTACCACCTTCTATTGGAAGTGTGATGCCTTAAAAGAGACTGCTAAGGTGATAAATTCTTTCAATCGACCCGCACCAAGAATGGGTATAAGGTGGACAACAATAGAGATCCCAAGCAGAGAGGGATTGTAAGCGCAATGATGGCAATGTTGAAGCCGGAGCAAACCACCCATGTCACAATGCAATAGGTAGTGTTCTTTCACCAAATGTTTGCAAGAGAAGCAATAGATTGAGCAAAATATCTACATCAGCGAGCGGGGCAGATGATTTTGGGTTGCAGGATGGACATGCAACCACATTACTTTGTGCTCTTTGTAGCTCATTTCTATTTTGGGCTTAATTTACTAACTTTAGAGGAGAGAAACCAAATGAAATTGCACTTTTATCCGGATCTATGCAAGGAGGTGGATGCGGATGAACGGTACTAAATGGAGAGAGTGAGAGAAGATATCGTGCGTATATACATTGCTACACAACATACATCGCTGTCAACATCATACACTATAGAAGCACAACTCACACATAAGTAATACATAGACTCTAAAGTGCCACAATCGCCCCCCTAGTTGGCAGTTAGGTCCCTCTAACTCCAGATAGCCATCTATTCTAAGTATATGGTATACCCTCTAATGGGCAAAGATCAGGAGGCCGGGTGCTATGGAGCCCCATAGTTAGTCGCCTGTCTGCAATCAATACCATATAAAGAATGAACTAGCTATAAGTCAAGTACATCTAGGACATAACCACTATCCCTGAGGAACCACCATGAGGGAAGGAGTCATACATGCCATATGCCATCCTCTTGAACAGCTATCACACACTAACATAGTAGCAGCTCCACCAGAAGAGCCACATAACATACACCTCAAGCATGCACGTACAAGTGCCAAGCTTGGGTCTATAGTACCATCAATGTTTGGGAGGTGGCATGGCCCACAATTGCGCACATGATCCTTCCAAACAACACCATCACGTCCTTCTAACACAAGGACTCCATATGGCAAAACCTCGCGCACTCTCTAGATAGTGTGGCCTGTAGAAACATCAAGTATCATTGGTGCTGTCTGTTGTAGATATATATAGTCGTCTGGATGAAATCGACGGATCAAGGGTCTATAACCTCCTCCTCAAATGGTAGCATAGCGTAAAGTATCTCTATGTTGAGCAATCGCCAAGTTCTCAAAGGCCATTGGCATCACTCTCCAAAAGATCTCTGTCCGCTGAGAACATGCTCTCATCCATACATCAAGGTCATCCAAGTCCAAAACTACAGTAGCATCTCGATGAATGGCTGCAGGTAAATCTGGATCTCGCCCATAGAGTAGAAAGTATGGAGAGAAGGATGCTAAGGAGGCTTTCCGGCTGAACTGATAGCCCATGGCCAACCAAGGTAACTGGAGATCCCAATCTCCCAAGTGGCCTCTCTGCAAACCATACTTTTGCAATCCTCTCTTCACCGTCTGAACCACTCTCTCTGCTAAGCCATCTGCCTTAGGGTGATCTTGAGATGTAGTATGATGATCAATCAAAGCCTTGTTACACAAGACCTGAAACTCCCCCCAAGAACTCTGTACCTTGATCAGTCAAAACCTCAGCTGGTGCACCAAAATGACTAAGAACTTGATCCAGGAACGAGTAAGCTGTCCCTTCACTAGACTTGTCAAGAAGTGCCACCAACTCAATCCACTTGGAGAAGTGCTCCACCATCACCAAAAAATACCGATGATGTCTCATAGTCAACAGTAAAGGTCTGGCAAAGTCCAAACTCCAACGGTAACCCAATCCCATGATAGGTAATGGATGTAACTGTGGCATAGGAGCATTGAATGATGCTCTAACTTGGTCACAAACCACACATCTGGCAACAAACTGTTGTACCTCGGTCTGCATACCGCGCCACCAATAATGACTCTAGAGTAAGCTATATGTACGCTTTACTCCAAAATGTCCTAGCTCCTCATGAGCATGATGGACCAACTATGGTCTCTGGGATGGAAGTGGTACTACTCGCACTTTACCATCCTCCCATACACGCAAAAGGTGTCTACCCTCCAATCTGAACCGTTTGGCTCGCTGAAGAACACGGTCTCTCTCCTTGGCCCCAACTGTGCCACCCACAATACCAGTGCGAAGATAGTCCATCACTAAGATATCATCATGAATGTCTTGTTGAACTGTACCAATATCTTCACTCTCTAGATCTATGACCTCAATAACTCCTCCTGTATGCGCTGAGAGAGATACCACCAAAGCCTCTACAAATATACACAGAAAGGCCAATGCATGCAAACCTGGCACCATCTCTTCATCTGTCTCACCATGCCAACGTGCTCCGGTCTGATCCTGCTGGCTGGGACATGGGTTTCTACTCAACCCATCTGCATCACGGTTCACCACTCCAGGTCTGTGAACAATCATGAAATCATACTCTTGTAAAATCAGAGCCCATTGTGTAAGCTTCCCTGAAAGCTTGTCGGACTCCATCAACCACTTCAGCGGCTGATGATTAGTGATGAGAGTGAAGGGGTTACCAAATAGGTAACATCAAAAATGTGCTACTGCCCAAACTGTTGCCAAGCACTCTCCCTCATATGAACTATACTTTGCCTTTGCTGAATTGTTGGAGCGACTAGCATAGGCCACCACAAACTCCTTCTCCTCATCATCATGACGGGTGAGCACCGCTCCAAGCCCCAACATACCCCAATTAGTGTGAACCTGAAATGGTCATCCCTTGATTGGTCTCCTCAAAATAGGAGCAGATGTCAATGTCTCCTTGAGCTCTACAAAAGCTCTCTCCTACTCATCTCCCCAACACCACTCATGTGTAAGCTTGGTCTGCTTCGTCAAGCCCTTAGCAATGGCACTATATCCTCTAACATATTGGCGATAGAAGTTCGCCAACCCAAGGAATGCTCGCACTCTGCTCACATCCGTAGGCCAAGGAATACGTGAAATAGCCTCCACCTTGGTCTGCTAGACACCAAGTCCTCCGGGGTAGATAGTGTGACCCAAATACTCAACCTGCTCGTGGAAGAACTTACACTTCCCAGGATGTAATTTGAGTCCATGAGATCTCAACCTCTCAAACACCTCCAACAACTGTCTCTCATGCTCCTCCACAGTAGTGCTATAAACCAAAATGTCATCAATATAACACCGAGCAAAATCCAATCCAGCTAGGATCCTATCCATGACCCTCTGGAACTCAGCAGGAGCGTTCTTTAACCCAAATGGTAAGAACCTCCACTGATATAACACATCCTTGCCGTGAGGATCAATAGCCCAAAATGTTGTCTTGGACTTATCCTCCTCCTTGATCGGCAATTCATGATATCCTGCTCGAAGATCCAAAGTATTGAAGATCTTTGCATGCCCAATCGCATCAAAAATCTCCTCTGGTGTAAGCATGGCATACCAATCAGCCCTAGTCTGTCGGTTGATAGGACGGTAATCTTCACACATCTACCTATCTATATAGTTTCCATGCATATCCTTCTTGGCTGGCATCACTATCACTGAAACATACTCTCCATGTGAAATCTCCACCAAACCAGCCTCAAAAAGGTCACTACTCTGGCTCTGAATTAATATCCTCTCCATATCACTATATCAATAAGGACGTCGGAAAACTGGTGTGTCGCTAGTCAGCTCAATCCGTATACCAAGTCCCTTCAGAGCACCCAAATCCTTCATACTAAAGGCAAAACAACTCGTGTGACTCCTCAAGAACCTCCAAACCCTCCAAACCCTCCGTCTTTCCTCTCCAATAAGCTTGGGTCCAAGATCTGGCTCCCAAGTATCCTTTGTAACTGTAGTAGGAGTGGAAGACGTACTGACTGACTGCTACACTGGGCCCTTGGGAGCAATAGTGTCATGCTCCCAACCACTAGAGGTCCCAACCTCTGTGTGAAAAACTCCCTCCACTCTGGCTGCAAGCTCCACACGTCCTCTAGCTGCATCCCATGTGGACCAAGGGTGTAATCCAAGTAGCCCACGCTCACCTGGATGGACTCCAAGTAGACCACTCTCCCTAGTAGCTACTGGGTGTGTCCCAAGAATACCATGTCCACTTGGTCCATCGCCCCCACCATGTGCCTGAATTGTCTCGATAGGCACAAGGCTCATAAGTGTCCGAGTGGTGATGCCTATCAAGTGCATCCTACGCTGCTCTGCCAAGCCAAGGTTCACAATCCAGGTCAAATAGTTTAGGTCCATAGCCTGACCTAACACTTGATGCCTGGATGCCTGGATGCCTCTAACACTACTAGAACAGCGATAATACCGGTGTGAAAACCCATTGCCCGCTCTCTCTCATCAACATTGGGCTCCACCGACTGCTGTAACTGTGAGTCCCAAACAAGTCCAGGTCCTCCTTCTCAAAAAGCATGGGAGCTTGGGAAACTCATGAGTGTGAGAAATGCGGCTCTAAGCTGTCCTGTGAGCCGGCCTGTCTCTCACTCAGGATGAACCTCTGATGGCTATTATGGTAGCGCACCATGGACTAAGAAGGCAAGGAACCCCAACTCCATCATACTCCTCCAAGGCTAACACTCCAAGACTCAAGACATTGCTCACTAGAGAACTCAATGAGAGAGAGATAGTTGCAAATGAAAGGATGATGAGTACCTCCTCACTCCTTGTTTATATACTTGTGAAATAGTTACGTACCAAAGTTACTAATTACCGTAGTAACTCAAGTTACTAGACTAAAAGTCAAGTAAAGTCAAAAAGTAGAAAGGAATATCCATTCACATGGGCATATTCCCCTAAGCATGTGGTCTTATCTTGACCCAACCACTAAAGCAAGGATTCCTTCACATGGGCTATCCTTGGACTAAAGAAGAATCCAAAACAAAAAGGCTTGCGGGCCCAAGAGTTCTCAACTCTTTCCCCAAAGCCAAACACCTAGGAATAATACCAAGTCAACACACTAAAATCCAAAATAGTGGTGCTCATCTTTTCTACTTCCTCTAAAGTAAGGTCCCATCTATCTTAGCTATGACTAACTTTAGCTAACCATGACTAATATAGAACCATCCTTTATCTCTATATAAATAATATCTCTTAAGTACTTGTAATACCAAGCTAAATATCACAATACCACACACATGCACAAATGGGTGTTACATTTACCCCCGGACTAAGTTTTCACTTTGTCCTCAAAGTGAAGGTCTCTCTACCTTCTATGGTACATCTTCAACTTATCATGGTTAATCCTATCAAAGTGTCTTCCTCCCAACTCCTTGAGATCATAGGTGTAATTGCCCCACACCTTCTCTACTATGAAAGGTCCAAAGTACTTAGGCAAAAACTTCTTTTGCACTCTCTTGAATCGAATGGAATCAAACAACATTACCCAATCACCTTCTTTGAAAGGCTCCACCTTCTTCTTGCCTTGCCTCTTGTCATAGCTCTCCTTTTGTTTCCTTTGGGCTTGCTCCACTCGAACCATAGCAACTGCTCTTGCCTCTTCCAACTCCATGAGTTGATCCTTCCTTGACTTCCCTGCATCACTTCCTTGTGCTTTCTTCAATCTCCTATGAATGCTTTGGAAGGTAGGAAGATCAAAGTGAATAGGTAAGGTAGACTCAATACCATACACCAATTGGAATGGAGAATATCCAGTGGAAGTCTTCATGGTTGTCCTATACTCCCACAAAACTGCATGAATCCTCTTGTCCCAATGATGTTTAGCCCCCTCCATTTCTGCATCTTTGGCCAACATCATGCACAAGGTCTGATTGGTTCTCTCTGCCAAGCCATTGGAATTTGGCTTATAGGATGTAGTTACTCTATGTGTGATAGAGAAATGTCGTAGCATGGCTGTAGTAATGCTTCCTGTAAACTCTCCTCCTCTATCAGAAACCAACTCCAAAGGGCATCCAAACCTAGTGATAATGCGTTCATAAAGAAATCTACCCACTTCATCTTCATTCTTGTCCCTCAATGGTCTAGCCTCAACCCACTTGGTAAGGTAATCAGTAACTACCACAATGTACCGATTGTTCCTTGGGGTTCTATTGAGAGGTCCTACAAAATCAATTCCCCACTTCTCAAAAGGTCCTAGCAATGGAATTGATCTAAGTGGTGGAGTGGATGTAGACTTTCTAGCAAAAGCTTGACAAACATGACAAGTTTTGCAATAATCAAGACAATCCTTGAAAATCCCTCTCCAATGGTAACCTGCATCTAGAATCTTGAAAGCAGTCACCTTTCCTGCAAAGTGTCCTCCACATACTAAACCTTCATGAAACTCCTTTATGAGTAGGATAGACTCTTCCTTACCCACTGCTCTTCGAAGTAGACCATCTGCTCCTTGGTGAAAAAGAATATCCTCCACCATTGTGTAAGGTCTAGATCTTGCTGCAAGGGCCTTCCTCTCCCTAGCATGCATCCCTTCTGGATAGTTACCTCTTGTCACAAAATCCACAATCTCCTTGTACTCCATTGGAATCTCTTGAGTGACTGAGATTGTCATGAGCTCCTCATCCGGGAAGGAATCATCTACTGGCTCATCTCCATCATGATCATAGGCTCTAGATAACAAATCAGTATTTGCATGTTTCTTTCCTGGCCTATCCTCAATTGTGTAGTCATACTCAGACAAGAGTATCATCCACCTTGCTAGTCTCCCTTCAACATTAGGCTTGTTGAAGATGTACTTCAAAGCCTTGTGATCCGTGACAATTGTGGCTTTCCCTCCAATCAAGTAGTGTCTAAACTTCTTGAGACCAAAGATCACTGCCAACCCTTCTCTCTCTGTGACAGAGTAGTTCTTCTCTGCTGAAACCATCTGCCTACTAGCATAAGCTATTGGATGATCATGCCCATCTTGGTCTAATTGACTAAGAGTGCATCCTATAGCTACATTAGAAGCATCAGTGTAGAGGATGAAAGGCTTACTCCAATCAGGTTTAGCAAGAATTGGAGCTACAACAAGGGATTGCTTGAGCTCCTCAAAAGCTTTGAGAGCCTCCTTGTCTTCCAAAATCACCATGTAATCTACACCCTTCTTCATGTAGATGGTCAATGCATAAGCCTTGTTGGAAAATGAGAAGATGAACCTCCTATAGTACCCAACCATTCCCAAGAATTGGCGTAACTTTGTCAAGCTTGAAGGGAATGGAAGGTCTGAGATTTTCCTCACCTTCTCAAGATCAACTGCTATTCCATCCTTGGAGATGATGTGCCCCAAAAGTAGACCTTCTTCACATCCAAAAATGCACTTCTCTGGGTTGAGTGATGCATTTGCCTCATCCAAGCGTTGCAAGACTTTGATAAGGTGCTCAAAGTGCTCCTCCTTGCTCCCATAGACACAAAAGTCATCAATGAAATCTCTCACAAATTTCCCAATGAAAGGTTCAAATACCTTGTTCATGAACCGTTGGAATGTGGCTGGAGCATTGCAAAGCCCAAAAGGCATGACCTTGAAAGCGTAAGTTCCCCAAGGTGTGGTGAATGTGGTGAGTTGTTGATGCTCTGGTGCAATCTTTATTTGGTTATATCCACTATAACCATCTCCAAAACTGTACCTCTCATGACCTGCAACCTCCTCCAAGATCTCATCAATGAATGGCAATGGGTAGTAGTCCTTCTTGGTAACAGCATTAAGCTTCTTGTAATCCACACATACCCGAAGCTTGCCATTCTTTTTCTTCACAATGACAATTGGAGACACCCATTCTGAATTCTCCACCTCAAAGATAAATCCAGCCTCCTTGAGCTTATCAATCTCCTCCTTCACAACCAAAGATATTGGTGGGCTAATGCGACGTTGCTTTTGGCGGATTGGTCTTGCATGTGACTCCACCTCTATCTTGTGCTCCTCCAAGGTGACTTCCTTCAAATCCTTGTAACTAAAAGCAAACACATGGATGAACTTGCGGAAAATCTCCTCAAATCTCACCTTCTCCTCCTTGGTAACATTTGGGCCATACTTGAGGGTAGATAACCTTCTCTCTACCTCCTCAAGTGTCAATGGTGATTTATCTGGGTCCTTCAAAACCTCTGGCTTAGGTGCAAAATCCATAGCACACAAGGGATACACATCTGAATCAGATTCAGATTCATCTTCCTCCGTGGAAGTCTCCTCTTCCATGCTTGTGTCCACACCTGAAGCTCCTTCTTCAGAATCTGATTCCCAATAATTAGAAGATGGGGTATCTAAATGTGAAGTGTTGGTGGTGTTAGTCACAGGAACAGTGATTCTATGGTTTGATGGCCCAATCCTCAAGTACCCTTTGTGCCATCGATCAGTTGTGCGTGCTGCTCTCAACCATGGCCTCCCAAGAAGTAAGTCATAGCTTGAATCCTTCAAGACTTGGAAAGTCATGAGATTTTGAACTCCCATAACTGAAACTACCACCTTATCCATCACCCCTACTGGTCGAACTTGTTGCTTGTTTGCCATGCTCACCACAAATGTTGAAGGTCTTGAGGGTATCATACCCAACTTCTTCATCAACCTTTCTGACATGGCATTCACTGCTGATCCTCCATCAACCAATGCATCCTTGATGTTGTGACCATTCACTCTCACATCAATCTTGGAGGCATATTCACAAGCCTCCCATGGTGCTGGCTTGGCATCCACCACCCCCATTGATACTGGAACTTTTGCCTTCTTTTTCTTTTTGCTCCTTGTAGAACTCAAACCACCTCTAAGCTCCTTTCTCAAGGTAGGGTTCAAAGCAATTAATTGGCCCACTGTGATGTTAGCCTTGTGACTACCAACATCCTCCAACACATTGTAGTTCCATTGTTGCTTTGAGATCAAGAAGTCCTCCATCCCCAACTTCTTCCTTGGAGTCTTTGTTGTTGATGGTGTTGAGGTGCGAGTGCTCCTAGTAGACATAGGAGTATCCTTGCTTGAAGTAAATCCTTGAGAAGAGTGAACATCCTCTGCAAAACGAGCTCTCTTCTTCTCTTGTGCCAAAAGCTCCAAATTAAGACCCTTGGAGTTTGAGCACTCTCCCTTCTCATACTTGCTCTCAACCACATCTATGGATGCTATCCCCTTACCTTTGTTGGGATTAGGAGCCACTTGGGTTTCACTACCTCCCTCTTTCCCTCTATTGGCTCCCTCATAACCCCTTCCTCCATGGTAAGTGGAATTTGGGCAATTCCTTTGGATGTGGCCTCTTCCCCCACAACCAAAACAATTTCTATCATTGAAATTGTTGGCTGGTTGGCCTCCTCTATATGGATGGTTTCCATAACTCCTAGGCCCTCTCCCTACATTCTGATCCACCTCTCTCTTCTCCCATAGTTGCACCACATTGATCTTGAGATCCGCAAGTTGTTCTGTGATGGTTTGGAGTGGATCTTTTGGTGGAGGTGCAAGAATTGGAGCAACTACTACTTGTGGTGCAACCCTTGTCACCAAAGTATCAGAAGTTCCACCATACTTGTAGCCTTGAGGAGGATGCACAACCTCCTTCACCACCAAATCACTCTCATCCCCTTCCAAACTCTCCTCCATACGAATTGCGATCTTGATAGCTTCAACCTTGGAAGAAGGTTTCTCATATCTCACCTTGCTTCTAATTTGTGGTCTCAATCCTCCCACAAAATTCTTGGTGAGCATGGCCCCTATGCCAATCATTGTAGTCTCCACATCATCCCCACCCTTCCTCAACACTATGCGAAATCTGGACTCCAACTTTTCCACTCTTTCCACATAGACCCTCACTTTCTCTCCATCTCCTTGCTTGAGAAATGTAACCTCACTCATCAATCTCTCATAACTCTCATCAGGAAGAAAGTTCTCAATGAGTGCTGAAGTCAAAGTCTCCCAAGACTCCTCTTCCCCCTCTCTCCTCTCTCTCTTTTGGTATTCTGACTCATACCATGTAAGTGCTGCATCCTCAAAGAAATCTGGTAATAATGAGGCCCACTCATTCTTCCTCCTCTCATTGTTTCCTATGCAAGCTCTCTTGAAGTCTCTCACAAAGGCCTCCACATCTTCTCCATCCTTGCCAAAGAAAACCGGAAGTTTCCCCATCTTAATCCCTCACTATCTTTCTTTTCTCTTAATTTTTTTTTTCTCTTTTCTTTTCTCTCACTCTATTACTAATAGAGTATATACATGACTAACACCATCTGAGAATAATCCACTCTAGGGAACACAAAAGGTTCAGGTTGCTCCAAGATTTCTATAGCAACATCAAATCCTAGAGTGCATATTAATCTAACTCTCATGGATAGTTTATCCATAAGTTGAAAGATTATCTCCATCACTAATCTTGAGAACTAGCTGATGAAGGTGGTAGTATTTCTGTAGCTGTACTAAGACTCTCTCCAAGATCCTTCACCAAAGTTTCCAAAAGTGCTTTTACTCCACTACACTCATGTCCTTTTGGAAGTCCTTCAACTCCACAAACCTCACACAACTCCTTGGTCTTAGATCTTCTCCCTCCCAATCTTGGTGAAGAAGGTCCAACATGCAAACCCAAGTCAAGTAAGCCTCTCCTTTCCCTCAATCTCTTGCTCTCAAAGGTTAATGGACATGAACTTGCCTTATGTCCCTTCTCTCCACATAGAAAGCACTTAGACTCACTCTTTCCTCCAAGTGGTGTAGGTTTTTGGATCCTCTCAACACTCTCTTCAAATTCTATTGTAAACTCTCTTTTCCTCAAATCCACCCCTACAATCACCTCAAACCCTTTGGGAACCTTGCATAATCTCAATTTCCACTCTTGATGACCCTCCATGTTCCCAAAGATGAATCTAAACACTCAAACATGCTTTTTGTTGATCTCAAACTTCTCATGCATGAGATCTCCACTCTGCAGAATTGACCCTTCCTCACAATGTCACTCAAATCTCCCAACAAATATGTCACAGTCCTCTGAAATTTTCCACACTTGATCACAACTCTAGGGCGTCCCTCCCTGCAAAATTTTAGATCTTTTCATCGAGCCATTTGGCCTAGACACCTTTCTATTCAGCACCCATATTTCAGATTTGGTCTGAAAACCACCCCCCTCACTTCAAAAACTCATAACGCACTGCGCAAAAATGATCTCTCTCTAATTTTTGTGGCACCAGGTAGGATACAATGCACTGAATTTTCTTGGAAATTTTCAGGACCATTCACTAAAAATTGAAGAAATGGCAGACTCTGTACAATTTTCCAGAGAGCATGCAGTTGCGGGAGCACTTTACCCTATCAACTTTCAAAAATTCTAGCCCAGTGCGCATAGAAGCTCTGTCAATAATTTCAAGTGTGCTAACTGAAAGATAACCCAAGCTATCATGTGTAGAAATCTCAAGTCCAGATCTCAAACTTGAGATTTTGCCCAAAATCACCTTAATCCCCAAAATCTGCAATCCACCTCACACAATCTCTCCAATTCCTCTCATGTGTACAAGATGTACAAAATCACCTCAAAGACATCATAATGAACTACAGGGTATACAAATGGATCTTGGTTCTCTAACATAAGTTCAGCCCTCTCCTCTCCTAATGTTCTCTCCAAGTGAGCTCTCATAGCCTCCTTCTGCCTAATGTAGAATTGGACGCGGAACATTATCTTGCCTTCTAGAGAGGTCCCGGCAACGGAACCAAAAATGTGAGCCGGCCTGTCTCTCACTCAGGATGAACCTCTGATGGCTATTATGGTAGCGCACCATGGACTAAGAAGGCAAGGAACCCCAACTCCATCATACTCCTCCAAGGCTAACACTCCAAGACTCAAGACATTGCTCACTAGAGAACTCAATGAGAGAGAGATAGTTGCAAATGAAAGGATGATGAGTACCTCCTCACTCCTTGTTTATATACTTGTGAAATAGTTACGTACCAAAGTTACTAATTACCGTAGTAACTCAAGTTACTAGACTAAAAGTCAAGTAAAGTCAAAAAGTAGAAAGGAATATCCATTCACATGGGCATATTCCCCTAAGCATGTGGTCTTATCTTGACCCAACCACTAAAGCAAGGATTCCTTCACATGGGCTATCCTTGGACTAAAGAAGAATCCAAAACAAAAAGGCTTGCGGGCCCAAGAGTTCTCAACTCTTTCCCCAAAGCCAAACACCTAGGAATAATACCAAGTCAACACACTAAAATCCAAAATAGTGGTGCTCATCTTTTCTACTTCCTCTAAAGTAAGGTCCCATCTATCTTAGCTATGACTAACTTTAGCTAACCATGACTAATATAGAACCATCCTTTATCTCTATATAAATAATATCTCTTAAGTACTTGTAATACCAAGCTAAATATCACAATACCACACACATGCACAAATGGGTGTTACAGTCCAACTAGATTCACCACTGCCATAGGTGACCTATCAGCCACTACCACTATCTGAGACTAATGCCCAACATCCAAGATATCATCAACAAGGATGTGGTCAAGTCACTAAATCCCATCATAAGCACGTTGTAGAACCTCTCTGGGTAAGAGGTTTGTCCACCAAAGACGAAGACGATGAGCCCGTGATCCCACTTTGGCTGCATCTAACAATACAGTAGGTCCCATCCAAGAATGGACCTGATGTGTACTCGCCACCACTCTAGTGCGAGAATCACCCATCAAAGGAACATTCTCTAAAAGGTAAGCTGGATAAATAGACTGATGAACCTGGAGATGTTGTAGTATCCATAACATCTCCCAAAACACACCAGAACGAGGATCCTGAAGACCTATTCCTCTACCAGCACGTGTATGTCCCTGACATGGCCATCCAAAAATCACCAAGTGAATAGGCCCATGTCTCTCTAGGTCATGCGCCCCTAATAAGGAAATGTCTCCTGGTAGGGCCTTTTGGTAACCTCTGATTGTTGACATTGGTAATAACTCCGGATACCGATAGGCCAAGTGTGCCACATGATGTAAAGAGACTCGCCTAGCAGTCTCATCTCTCTCTACATACAAGTACCTCTATACTCGTATACCTGCCTATAACACTGCAGCTAGTCTGGTGCTGATCCCACCAAACAACTCCAATAGGCATATCCCCTCTACTGGATACGGCCAAACAATGAGTGTGGTATCTAGAGGTGTCAAAGCAATAGCCTCTGGAGGCTCATCCTTACACTTATCTCCTGATGCTACGAAGGCTCCACTCCAAGCCTGCTGCATCAACTGATTTGCATGCTGCTGCAATGCCTCCTCTAAACTCCACAATAGAACATCCAAGGTAGATGGAACAATCCCACTTGTACTCCAAAGTCGAGTGATCTCCTATGGTAATGGAGTATCCTTTGCATGGGCGTTCCCCTCCAACAAGTCACCAGGCCATGTAACTACACCATTGAAAGCTAAAACTGATGTTGCTATGGTCTCGGACTGTAGTGAGCCAAGACTGCCACTACTGAAGCGTACTGGTAGGCAACATACCCGTCCCTCACCAGACTGCCAACCAGGTCTATAAGAGGTTGTCTCCTCCCAATAGTCAATGCTGAAACCCGTGGGGTATTACACTGCTCTCCCAACTAGCACATCATATGACTCAACTATTGTCGCAATAGCATGAGCTCTCACCACCAAGCTATCAGTCGGATGACCAGGCTGAACCTAGACAACAAGCTCTCCAGTGTGATGTCCTGTGTCAAACCACCACCTAGAGATGTCTGGATCTGAAATGGACACCTCTCCACATCGGTCTTCCATAACTCCAGACCGACAACTGCAGCCTTCTCCAACATAAGGGGCTGCGCACCATAGTCTAACAAGACTCTCTATGGTGTATAGACCTTCCCTGAAGGTCCCACCAAATGGAAAATCCCCCTTTGGTTATCCAATAGGACAACACCAAGTGTAAACCACGCTCTCTCAAAGGCCGGTCTAGTTGGCAACTCCTCCAGTCTAGCCGCTACTGCCTACCATAAACCACTGGTCGTTGAACAGATCCCATGCTACTCAACCAAGTCAGCTCCACTACCAACCACCTCTGCTCTAGTAGTAGGAACTGCACCATCCCTACTCTCACACAACGTGGCA
Source organism: Lunularia cruciata (assembly GCA_948567375.1). Taxonomy (NCBI): domain Eukaryota; kingdom Viridiplantae; phylum Streptophyta; class Marchantiopsida; order Lunulariales; family Lunulariaceae; genus Lunularia; species Lunularia cruciata. Next base: position 45,369,375 of record OX419758.1, read on the forward strand.
GCCAACCGGAATACTGGGGATGGGTCAACTCCCAATGTAAACATATCACTGGTCAAAAACAAAGGATGTCGCATAATTAGCTGCACCGCCCCCAACATCATGCTAGACTCAGTCTGTGTAGTAGCAGGTGGCTGACTAGTAGGTAGTCCATCATGTATTCCATCACCGCCTACCACACTTGCATTGGGACGTCTAGGAACCATGGATGTTGTCTATAATGCCTCAAATAGTGTGAAAGACTAGGGAAGTCTGACCTGTCTCCCAACCTCTCCTCTTTGTAGGTCCAACTCCACTGATGCTCCTCTAGGCTATGGAGCACGTACTGTGAGCCGGCCTGTCTCTCACTCAAGATGAACCTCTGATGGCTATTATGGTAGTGCACCATGGACTAAGAAGGCAAGGAACCCCAACTCCATCATACTCCTCCAAGGCTAACACTCCAAGACTCAAGACATTGCTCACTAGAGAACTCAATGAGAGAGAGATAGTTGCAAATGAAAGGATGTTGAGTACCTCATCACCCCTTGTTTATATACTCATGAAATAGTTACGTACCAAAGTTACTAATTACCGTAGTAACTCAAGTTACTAGACTAAAAGTCAAGTAAAGTGAAAAAGTAAAAAGGAATATCCATTCACATGGGCATATTCCCCTAAGCATGTGGTCTTATCTTGACCCAACCACTAAGTCAAGGATTCCTTCACATGGGCTATCCTTGGACTAAAGAAGAATCCAAAACAAAAAGGCTTGCGGGCCCAAGAGTTCTCAACTCTTTCCTCAAAGCCAAACACCTAGGAATAATACCAAGTCAACACACTAAAATCCAAAATAGTGGTGCTCATCCTTTCTACTTCCTCTAAAGTAAGGTCCCCTCTATCTTAGCTATGACTAAATTTAGCTAACCATGACTAATATAGAACCATCCTTTATCTCTATATAAATAATATCTCTTAAGTACTTGTTATACCAAGCTAAATATCACAATACCACACACATGCACAAATGGGTGTTACAGTACTGCACTCCTAGTCAATGCTGTAGATGCATCCACCTGTGCTACTCCGCACATGAAGTCCAAAGCATCTCTATCACCAACATATGAGGTGGAAGCCTCAACACCCAAATTTGATCTCCTCTAAGCAATAGCCATACTAGCTAATCTCTACTCCAACTGCTCAATCCGAGTAGCCATAGATGTGTCAGAAGTAAGGGCAAGTACCACACCCCTACTAGGTGTAGATCCTCTACCACCTCGTCCTCCATGAACTGAAGCTCCTCTACTACCTGCCATAGCAACCCTACCACTCCGTAACTCCAAGTGTAGGTCAAAACACTGGTCACTAGTGTGACCAAATCTTTGGCAGTGCTCACACTGCCTCTGTGTTGGCTATGATGCACCTGAGGTATCAGGTCCACTGCCCTGAGTACACTCTCTCTGATGGTGAGGTCCACCACAAGTCCAACAAGCAACCCCACCACTCACTGGCTGCTGCTGATCCAAAAATGAGGGTAAGAGTCTAACTCCACTCGCTCCATAGGATCTTGGCTGTCCACCCTGTCCTCAAAAACCAACTGGGCGTAGTGCACTCTGCTGCACTCTAGAAGAAATCACAGCCATGGATGAGGTCTCCCTACCAAATCCAAATGTCACCACTCTCTCCTCCACCATGTTGAGCTCAATACGCTCAACCAAACCAAAGACCACTGCCAAAGTAGGCGAAGTAGCCTATAACAACGTAGCATCATGAACTCTATGTCGCAACTCCCTGTCCAGTATCCCATACCAAAACTGGACTGCCTGGGCCTCAGTAACTCCCTAAGTGAAACTGATCATCCGCCTCATGCGAGTGTATGCCTCGTGTAGGTTCTCTCCAGCCTTCTGCTGGAACTACTGCAAGCTCCTCAGCTTGTCAGTCCGCACTCCTTGGTAGTTCTGCCTCAAACATAGGAAGAACTCCACCATGGGGTTAAACCCCGGTACCACACCACCTCTTGCAGCGGTACCTCCAATCGTAGTGGCACTATCTCTAGCTAGTGCCCCTCCTCTAGCTCCACCCACACTACTCAAGCTAGAACTCATAGGTACAACCGATCTACTCCTGGCCACCGAGCCTGAAGTGATGGAGACATAGTGTAGAGACCAATACTGTCTCCATAACTCAATCTCCTCCAAATGAGCTCTCTTGAACTCATGGTAGTCATCCATCGGCAGAGCTTCCAGATGCTGAAACAACCCCTTCTATGCCATGAAGGGTGTGAACAAAGTCGGGTTCCGCATCTACTATAGATCACACCAACTATCAAACTCTTGGATGAAGTCATCCAACTCAATGGTACCCATTGTACCAAAGTAACGCCTAGGGCCTTTGGAGGCCCCATAAATCTTGTCCATGTCCCACAACAACGGTGCGGACACACCAAGTGCACTCTCAATTGAATCAACTCCTGTGTCAAACTCCAACTCAGAGTCAATCTCCTCCCTCACTGGGACCTGAGATACAGGCTGATACCGAGCACCACTCTAAGTAAACCTATTGCGTATTGTAGGGCTAACTCCTCTAGAATCTCCAAAGAACTCTGTCGTGACAAAGTAACCACAACAACAAACCCGAACCACCAACTGCAACCGCAAGTGCACCCACCAAGTGCCAACACCACCAAGTGCCAATACCAACTAAGCACCACCCACTAATGTAACTCTAACCGAGATAACTACACTAGGAGAAAGGGCAACCTATAACCTGCCATCATAACACACACTCTCACGGTCTGTAGGTCATCACTTCTTGCCTCATTGGAGAGAAACAAAGGTAGTCTGACTAGTCATCACTCCAACCTCACCACCGAGAGCACACCAGAGCACCAACGCTCAAAAGTCAAGGCACCTCACACAAACGTGGTGCACAAACAAGAAGCAAAGAATGGGAGGATCCAATCACAAGAAATCTAAATGAAAACCCTCCATCTCATAACACAACACGGGACTGACTCTGCCACCATTTGGCATTTTACATAAGAGAAGTTTGTATCCAAGTCCTAAGCTACCAGGATCACCAAGAATGGGATCAAACTGCCTTTCCTAGCCAAAGCTACATGCGTATAGATAACAATGGCACAATCACTAGGACAACAAGTGACGGTGGACCAATTGGCTAGGGCACCAGTCTAGGAACAAGAGATCTAGGGATCAAACCCTGTTGCGCACAATCTAGCAGGAAAGGCAGATTTTGCCAACCAATGACCAAGATCAACTCTAAACTAGCTAGCCTCACGCCAGCAAGCTGGCTTGCTGGCCCTTCTAGGCCTTCGTAGCCTCTCATAGCCCACAGCCCTATGCCTCGAAGCCTCTAAATGCCAAATGAGGCCTTTCTTGTTGCCACTTCAAACCTCCTCCAAAATTAGCAAAACTTCTCCAAATCTGCAAAATTCCTCCAAACTAGCAAAACTCCTCCAAATCTGGCCAAAATTTGACTTAAATCCCAACCAAAATCTGACATAAACCCTAAAGTTGGTTGTCTGCCAAATCCCCCGCTAACTTTCCACTCGAGCCAAATTGACAGCACGAGTTTTTCCAAATCACAAATTCATGAGAAGAGCTTCCTAACTCCACCTTCAATTTGACTTTTTGAGCCCAACTCGCAGCGAATTGGTCATGCTTTCACCCCCTGAGCTCAAAATCACAACCATTGCTAGAAATTTGTTCCTTCTTTGCTCAAAATTTGGCCAGCGATTCCGCACACCGTCCGCCTAACTGCCAAATCCCGCATCAATTGAACAAGCTTCTGCACACTAGGGAAACACTGAACTTGAATTGAGCTACCAATGATCCACCAAGCTTGGAGATACCACCAACACTCAAAGTTCTTGCACCCAATTTCCCCCTGACTTCACTTCTCTGATGTAATCAGATTGCTTACCACTCTCAACTCAACTCAATTTAGATCAATACTTGATCTGTCACTTTATAAACTACCAACAATTGGGCATTGATTACAGTCAAGCCACACCCACTCAAGCATAGAGAATCCAGGTGACACTCTCCCATCTCTGTCCACCATAGCCAAGAACTCAAAAACTCAACATCAGAGAAGTGAGCTCTCTGGAGCTCAATTCAAAACTATACCCCTAGACTTGAGCTAGCTCTGAAACCCTAACGGTCCCATTGACGGTACACTTGACGGTCCAAATGGTGCAAAGTGACGGTGGGCCCCACCGTGAAGTCAGTACCCCAAACAGGAAATCTGACTGTTGGAAAGTAGTCTTTGAGAAACTGCTGAAATAACTCTAACTACTATCACAGGAACTCTAGTGTCCGAGCATCTAGATGTGGCACTACAAATGGCATGATAAAGAAGATGAGTACTACAAGAAGAATGGGAATTGTCGCAATTGACATCCCAAAGGCAAGGAAGAGAACTAAGCCTAGAAGTCACCCTGTGGCAGTTTATCCACATAAGATGCAAAAGCTTAACCCAAAGGCAGTGGTGGTGAAAGTGAAGGAAGTGACTCCGGAAGAAGAAGAGGAGTCCAAAGGAGAAGCTTCAAGAGGAGAAGAAGAGTTCACATTGTGAAGTGAAGAATTGAGTAATGATAGTGAAGGCAAGGCAGAGGTTCAGCAAATCCAAAGACATAATATGGATACAGGAAAGTCGAGTCCAGAGGTCTCTACTATCAAACAGGAGTGTGAGAAGAAGGAGGAAGATGTAGTCTTGGCCTATCTAAGAACTACCAAGGGAAAAGAAGTGTGCGTGCAGTCAAGGTGGGGCCTAGTAAAGTCACCACAAAAGAGGAGGAGAGCTCTGGTGGGGAAACCTTGGATTGCGACAAGATTACCTTGGATTACAAAGATTGTGACTTTGGAGTAAGGCGCCAATAGGAGAGTTGCTTGTAGAGGAAGATGAAGTTTGGGCCGATGACAAGAAGTATGATGGAGTGGAGTATCTATCAAAGGTCATGTGTCTAATGTTGATGTTTTTATTGCAAAAGAAAGCATAGATGGTGAGTACTAACCTCAACGTGCGAGACAACTTAGCAGTAGTAAAGAAGTGAAGTGCGGAAACCTTGTTGTTGAGAAGCAAGCTAACAAGAGTAGAGATGGAAGCCAAAGAACTTTGAGTGGAGGAGATTCTTTGGAGTAAGCATTCCAAAGCGATGAGGAGTGATTTGGTGAAGTGTCGCAAGGAAGCTAAGGAGACGACGGCATTGGTAGAAGTGCTGAAGGGAGAAATTGCTGATGTGCAAGTAGAATTAATACATTCAAGGGAAAGTGTAGCAATAATGGAGCAAGAGTTGGAGAGTCTAAAGAAGAAGGCCATTGAGAAAGATCAAGCCTGGCAGCGGGAGTTAGCAGAACATGGTAGCAAAAAAGATTGATTGCGAGGATTGTTGAGGGTGGCAGAAGAACAAATTGTGGTAAATTGACAAGAGAAGAGGCAATGAAGGTTGAGTTTGAGGACAAATTACAGATGTATCACAATGATTTGGAGGAAGAAAGAAAGAAGGAGAAGCTCAAGATAGTGACGTAGCAAGAGTGGTAAACGAGATAAAGGTGATGCTCAGCACAAAAATCAAAGGGAAATTAGAAGAAGCTAGGTTGCACGAGTTGAAGTTGTTGGTGCAGGAGATACGGAAGAGGAAGGCAAAAGACAAAAAGTTGAATAATTTGTTAATTTGTCAACGAGAATGAGTAGATAGGAAAATGTTTGAAGTAGGAGACAATGTGTGTCATAGATTGGATCTTGTTAGGACCAAGTTGGATAAACTTCAAAGTGAAGTGCACATAGTTAGAAGACCCAAAGTAAGTGAGGTAGGAGTTCAGGTGTCTTTGGACCCACTACCTAAAACATTAGAGAAGAATGGGTCAAGAGCTAAAGAGTTAGGAAGATTACCCATGACCTCAATAGTTTGTAGTGAAGAAATCATAGAAAAAGAAGAATTAGGAGTGGAATATAGACCCCAAGATGTAGAAATTCTTGAAGGAACATTGGATTTGGAAGCCAAAGTCAAAGTTGACATTGGATCGGATTAGAAACAAATTGAGATTTGAAGAGGCAAATATGAAGAGATGCATTGTCATTTTGGATCTGCAAGTTGGTAAAGTTGTTGTAGAATAGTGTAGTTGTTAGCAACTATTGAATGCTCTTCTATTTAAAGGAGGTATTTGCAGTGTATTTTTGTTTAGTGCTCATTATTTTGAGAATAGATAAAGCAAAGTGCTATGAAATAGAGCTCATCGCTTGAGCTTAATTTTGAGTATCAACGCTACGTTTGTGTTTGTATGGAGAATTTTGAAGTGCAAGTTAGTGTGTTTGTTGGATGTTGGATTCCGCAACCTTGATCTTCATTTTGTGTGTTTGATCTTAAGTGAAGTGAAATTGGAGCAATGCCTTGATAGATCGGAGAGGAATTGTAGTGTTGGTAGTATTTTGCAATTGTAAGTGCAACGTAGTGTTGATGTGAAGCAATTTTGATCAAGGAACTTGTGCCTTCAGTGGAAGGGTGGAACACAATTCTGAGCCAAAAGTGTTTTGTAGTGAAGTGCCTTTTTTGGAAGAGATTGAATCATCACAATCAAGAATGTTTGGAAAGATTTGATGGAGTTGTGATTAAGTGTGACAAATTGTTGTGACAAGACTGCAAGTTAGTGCTTGTTACTCTCTTCTGGATGTGGTTTCTACTTGAGAGATTAAAGATGCAACCAAGAAGAACTAATTTGGCTACTTTGCTTTGTATTTAGGCTTTTCTAACTAGTATCTATGCGGGAACAAACTTTACTTACCTGATTACCGCAAAAATGATATTTTCCGGGTTGTCACATGATTTATGGTGCCGTTGCTAGGGATAAAAATCTTGGAAGTGGAAAAATACAAAGCCAAACTTTAAATTGGGTTTGGAACCAATTTGAATGTCTGCATTGAAAGACAACGGGAAGAGAGAGTTCAAAGACAAACTTTGCATTGTGAATAAGAAGAATGCCTAAAGATCCAATCTATTGTTGACAAAAAAAAATGGGAGGCATTGGACTTTCAAGTCCTTCACAAAGTCCAAGAAGCCCTGCGAGAACTTGAACAAAAGAAACCCAAAGGCGAGTGGCAAGGCTACTTCTCGTCTCCATCTTCCAAGAAGAAGAAAGAATCTAACAGGCAAACATACTCATTGTAACCCAATACACCGGCTTCCCTTAAAGCTATAAAGAAACTCAAGTTTATAAAGAAATTCATTCACAAAAAGACAAAAAAAACCTTAATGGAAGAAGAGTGCTAACATCTCTTACAAAAATTTCCTCAATTGGCTCAAGGGAATTTTCACAAACACTTTCAAAGTGTTGAACCTCTTACTCTGTTTCCAGTCAAAGTTGACACCATTTGAGAAGAAGAATCTATCGACAAAGACCCCATTTTGAATTTGACTAATTGGAACCCTTGGGCTATCAACACGACATCAATACCAGCTAGTTCCTTGGGTCCATCAAGTTCAACCTTACAACAACCAAACCCACCAAGTCAAACAATGACTTTGTTACTAGTCACCCAACATGCCTATCAGAAGTATAGGAGGATAGAACAAGACAAAGATCCTGATGAATTTATCAAAGAATTCAAAGTCATTTCCTTTGCCAACAAGGAACATGACTCTACAGATTGTTTGTAAAATTTTCCAAGTCTGCTCTAAAAGAAGGCCTAAAGGTTGTATACCCATGTAACCAAAAAGCGGTTCACACCAACCAATTGGGCAGACTTGCTTCCTAGAACAATTTTGGGAAGTTGATAACGATACAAGTGTCTTTGCAGCACTCAATGATTTGGACCAAGGAAAGAAGGAGAAGTTGAGAGACTACTCTGAGCGGTTCATGGCATTCTTGAAACAAGTCCCAAAGCAATCCGGTGTGGTGGGTTACTCTGTTGCCCAAGCCATCACCTGGTTCCTTGGCGGACTCTCACCAGAGATTTGTATCTTTGACAGGGAGGGGAACATAACTTCCTTGGACAAAGTACTCAAGCATGCCACCTAGTATGAGGTGGCTCACTCTCACTTGTCCAGCAACCAAAGAAATCAGGAGAAGAAAGGCAAGAAGCCCAGAAGGAGAGCTTCATGGAGCACATCTCCTTCGTCGGAGGAATCCTCTACGTCTTCAATTCTTCTTTGGAATCCAAAGAAGATTCAAAGCCAAGGAGAATACAAAGATGCAAAGGAAAGAAACCAATAACACCTCCAACAAAGAATGTACATAAGGCGGATCAAAAGCTGGAGATTCTTATTAAAGAGTTTGCGGATTTCAAGATCTAAATGATTGGTGCTAAGGACCAAAGAAAGCCTCCATCATTTGGCAGATGTATAGTGCACTACGTTTGGTAAATCTGACCATGCTAATACAAAGTGTTTGACTTGCATTGCATTTCCAATGCAACAAATTGATTGGGTTCCAGGTTGGGACCAAAAGTGAGGAAGATGAGGCTGTGTACTAGACCCAAGAGGTACAAACTCAAGCAAGTACATTGTATCAAGGTCCAAGGTATGGACCAAGGGAGTATAACAACAATGCTTCCTCACAAAGACCACCAATGGGCAGCTAAAATAGGCCTCAAGATGTTGCATTGGGTGCTTGTTATAATTATGGCTTGATAGGACATTGGTCTCCAAACTGTCTGGAGCCAAGATGGCAAATTGGGCACATCTTGCTATGTGGAAATTGTAAGGGATCAAGGCATACTAGAAACCAGTGCTCACAACCACCAAACCCAAAGCCGCCAGTAAAATATGTATAGACCCCAACTGAGCGTGTTGTGCTCCAGGAAAAAGGGGATACCAATGAAAATTGTACAACACTTGAGGAGAGGCCTCAAGAAGGGAGTCCGACTTCAAAAGGTGAATGGCTAGACCTCAAAATTTTGAAGGTTGAGACACGCTTGGGTAAGAAGAAGCGTGATCTCAAAGAAGCAAGTACTACTTCTTTGTCTTCAAAAAAGGCAAAGAGGTTGCATCCAAAAGCTATTCTTTTTGCCAATGAGGAAAATATTCTAGCAAAAGCCAAAGCTAAAGCTTTGCAAAAGGAAATCAACAAAGCAGTACAAAGAACTTGGGAGATGAGTTTGAAGGATAAGAAGACGGGGCCTCCTATGTTTCCGGTGGATATCAGATCCGATGTAAAGGATCTAATCCAAGTCGAGGTGGGCAAACACAAAGAACTTTGGGTTAAGACCGCTAGTACTCCAATCACCATCTTAAAGCACCCCGAAGTCCAATTTGAATGAGGAGAGACTTTGGACCCAAAGATGAAGGTGAAGAAGATGAAGTTGGGAGGAGTCCCTTAGTATGATATTGTGGCCAATTTGGCGTATACAAGTGCTAATGTCACATTTAAGCAATTGAGGGAGGACAACAAGCTATATGCTGGCAGCTGAGTTCAGCACTCAAGAAAGTAAGGGCGATGACCAAGAAAGACTTGCCCGCAATATATCGCATTGAATAGGAAGATTTGGGGTCTTGCAAAGTGGACGCGGAGTTCATAGGCTGCATGATCACATTCATACCCATTGATTCAGGGTCGGGTGTGAATGTCATGATAGAACACACTGCATATTGATTGGGATATACGACGTTTGAACCAACACCCCAAATTCTAAAATTTGCAGATCAAACCAGGAGATGGCCTTTGGGCATGCTGTTGAATATTACTACGATCATTGGAGGGGTGCCCTTCAAGTTAAACTACATTGTGTTGCGACCAGTAACCAAAACTGGTTACCTGCTCTTTATTGGAAGACCTTGGTTGTACAATGCTTAGGTTATTATAGGTTGGCACCAGCAAAAGCTAAGGTTCAAGGACATCTCATCCAAAGATCAGAAGTTGGTGAAGGTGAGTTGGATGAAGGTTCACCACCTTGGGGAAACAACTTTGTCAAAAGATGAAGATGAATCCAAAGATTCTTTGTCTTTGTCTTCAAGAGACTCCAAATACAAAGTCCAAGTCAACTACTTGGAATGCTACAAGGTAGAGGTTGAAGATGAAGACCCATACGACATCGCCTTGGGTGAAAATGACTTGGACGAAGGGGATTTGATTGTAGTTCAACTCGGATTACGCCGAGTGAGTCACGTTGAAGGAGTCATCATCCCCAATGATTGTCAAGATGTTGTCTTGACTAAAGGAAAAATTTTGAAGACAGTCACTTCAGAGGAGTTGGCAGGATATACTACCCTATTTATAGAATTCCAAGATGTATTTGCTTGGTCTATTGATCAAATGCCGGATATTCTACAAGAATTTGGAGAACACCAGATTGATCTGGTTGAAGGTGCAGTTCCGGTTCGACAAAGACAATACCACCTGAACCTAAAGTACTTGCTTTTGGTCAAAGATGAAATCTACAAGTACTTAAGGGCCGGAGTAATCTTTCTTGTCTTAAGCAATGAGTGGGTCTTACTCATCATCATTGTACCAAAGAAGAAAACTGGGAAGATTTGAGTGTGCCAAGATTTTTGCAAGCTGAATGCAGTCACACGGAAGGATCATCATCCCTTGCCTTTTACCAATACAATTTTGGACCAAGTAGCTAGTCATCCTTGCTATAGTTTTCTCCATGGATTTTTAGGGTATAATCAACTATCCATCCGAGAAGAAGACAAGGATAAAACTACATTCACTATTGATTGTGGAACTTTTGATTATAATCAAATGCCCTTTGGGTTATGTAATGCTTCCGCTACTTTCCAACTAATGATGAATGCAATTTTCAAGGTTTTTTTGCATAAATTTATGGAAGTCTTCATTGATGATTTTTGTGTGTTTGGGCTAAGAGAAGTACATTTAGATTACCTTTGCCAAACTTTTGAAAGGTGTCATTTTGTCGGTTTGTCATTACACCTAGAGAAATGCTTCTTTGCAATGAAGGAAGGACTTCTTCTAGGGCATCAAATGTCAAGCCGAGGTATTGAAGTCAATGTTGAGGAGGTAAAAGTTATCTCAGCTTTGGAATCCCCTAAAAACATCTCAGAGCTAAGAGCCTTCTTAGGACATGTCGGATACTACAGACTCTTCATTTCAAATTATGTGGTGCTTGCTGCACCCCTTACAAAGCTTTTGAAGAAGTCCAAAGACTACTTGTGGGAAGTGGAACAAGAAGAAGCTTTCCAAGTATTGAAGAAGAAACTTGTTGAAGCACCAATTATGAGGGCCCCAAATTAGGATGCCCCTTTTCATGTGTATGTGGACACTTTTTCCATGGCAATTGGAGTCATCTTAAGTCAGAAGGATAGAAGAAGAAGGACTACCCAATTTATTATGCCAACCTACAATTATCAGTTTCAAAAAAATATTATTCAACGACTGAAAGAGAAGCACTCAGAATGGTTTATGCTTGTAAGAAGTTTTGCCACTACTTGTTGGGATACAAGTTTGTCTTCTATGTTGACCATTACGCGTTGCAACATTTGGTCAAGAAGGAGGGCTAAACGGGAAGGAAAATAAGAAGAAGCGTGTGGTTGGGCCAAACCCAAAGTCAACCTTGGATCAAGTCCGAAGGACTCGAGATGGACAAGAGAGAAAGACAAAGAAGAGGACTCCATATTGGGTAGCGTATCCTGATCCGAAGAACCTATAAAAAACTTCTTTGGGGTTCTCCAATCAAGAAATTATGTGGGAAGAAAGTGACGACCTTGGGATCAAGAAGTTCTTGATAGTGATAGGAAACAACCTCACACAATCAGTGATTGGAGTGGAAAAGCAATTGAAGAATGACCAAGCACACATGACTATAAAATCGATATTTTTGCAAGGAAGCAACACAATGTCTAGATACTACCTTGTCCCTATTCAGAGTCGACTCAAAGTAATGCAAATTGCAAATTCACAAGAAGACGAGTGGGTTAGGATCTTGAGAATGATCTTCCACAAGAAAAGAGTGAGGAAACACACGATGGCACCAAAAGTGAGTAAGCAAAGTGTGATGAGACGACATGCAATGTGTAGATAAGATGCAGTGGTGAGGATCAATGTCTTTGTGAGGCTTCATATCACGTTCTTGGCCTGGAACTAGAATTTTAGTTTTCCATGTTTCATGGTAGAAATCATAGCAAGTAATTGCAAGGATGGGCCAAAGCACAAGGGGAAGAGAGGAAATCCAACTCAATGGGTTGAGTTGGATTGGAGAATAGTCTTGGAGAGAGAAGCAAGAGAGATAGGAGGTACCACTTTCTATCGGAAGTGTGATACCTTAGAAGAGACTATTGAGGTGAGAAATTCTTTCAATCTACCTCACACCAAGAATGGGTATAAGGTGGATAGCTAAAGAGACCCCAAGCGGAGAAGGATTGTAAGCGCAATGATGGCAATGTTCAAGCTGGAGCAAACTCCCTATATCATGATGCAACAGGCGGTGTTCTTTCACCAAATGTTTGTAGGAGAAGCAATAGACTGGGCAAAATGTCTGCTACAGCAAGCGGAGCAGATGATTTTGGGTTGGAGGAAGGAATGCAACCACATTTCTTTGTGCCCTTTGCAGCTCCTTTCTATATGGGCTGAATTTACGGACTTTGGAGGAGAGAAACTAAATGTGATTGCACTTTTATTCGGATCTGTGCAAGGAGGCAGATGCAAATAAATGATACTATATGGAGAGAGTACAAGAAGGGGACAAGTACTACAAGAAAAGTGGGAAGGAGAGAATTTTAGCAATTGACATCCCAAGGGCAAGGAAGAGAACTTAGCCTGAAAGTAGCCTTGCGGTAGTACAGCCATAGAAGATGCAAAAGCTTAACCCAAAGGTAGTGGTGGTGAAAGCGAAGGAATCAACTCCAAAAGAAGAAGAGGAGTCCAAAGGAGAAATTGAGTCAAAGAGAGAAGCTTAGGAGGAGGAGAAGAAGAAGAGTTCACACTAAAAAGTGAAGAATCAAGTAGTGGCAGTGAAGGCGAGGTGGAGGTTTAGCAAACCCAAAGATGGAGTTGTATACAAGGAAGCCGAGTCTAGAGGTCTCCACTATCAAAAGGGAGTGTGAGAAGAAGGAGGAAGAAGGAGTCTTGGCCTGTCCAAGAATTGGTAGGGGGAAGAGAAGTGTGCATGCAGCCAAGTTGGGGCCCAGTAAAGTTGCTAGAGAAGAGGTGGAGAGCTCGGGTGGGGAAACCTTGAAGGTACAAAGATCATGACTTTGGGGTAAGGTGCCAATAGGAGAGTTGCCTGTAGAGGAAGATGAAGTCCGGGCCGATGACAAGAAGTACAACAGAGTGGAGTTTCTATCAAAGGTCGTGTGCCCAACATTGGTGTTTTTGCAACAGAAGAAAGCAGAGATAGCGAGTGCTAACCTCAACGTGCGAGATGAGTTAGCAGTAGTAGAGAAGTGGAGTGCGGAAACCTTGTTGTTGAGAAGCAAGCTAACAAGAGTAGAGATGGAAGCCAAAGAACTTTGGATGGAGGAGATTCTTTTGAGTAAATATTCCGAAGCGATGAGGGAGGATTTGGTGAAGTGTCGTGAGGAAGCTGACGGTGTTGGTAGAAGTGTTGAAGAGAGAAATTGCTGATGTGCAAGTAGAATTAATACATTCAAGGCCAAGTGTAGCAGTAATGGAGCAAGAGTTGGAGAGTCTAAAGAAGAAGGCCATTGAGAAAGATCAAGCCTGGCAGCGAGAGTTAGTAGAACATGGTAGCAAAGAAGATAGATTGTGAGGATTGTTGAGGGTGGCGGAAGAACAAATTGCGGTAAATTGATAAGAGAAGGAGACAATGAAGGTTGAGTTTGAGGACAAATTGTGTACATATGTATTGCAATGATTTGGAGGAAGAAAGAAAGAAGGAGAAGCTCAAGATAGTGGGGGAAGCCAATGACATAGCCGGAGTGGTAAACAAGATAAAAGCAATGCTCAGCACGGAGATGGAAGGGAAATTAGAAGAAGCCATGTTGCATGAGTTGAAGTTGTTGGTGTAGGAGACATGGAAGAAGAAGGCCAAGGACACAAAGCTGAATAATTTGTTAATTCATCTACAAGAATGAGTAGATAGGAAAATGTTAGAAGTAGTAGACAATGTGTGTCTTAGATTGGATCTTGCTAGGACAGAGTTGGATAAACTTCAAAGTGAAGTGCACATAATTAGAAGACCCAAGATAAGTGAGGTAGGAGTTCAAGTGTCTTCAGACCCACTACCTGAAACATTAGAGAAGAATGGGTCAGGAGCTAAAGAGTTAGGAAGATTACCCATGACCTCAATTGTAGCTTGAAGTGAAGAAATTTTAGAAATAGAAGAATTAGGAGTGGAATTGAGTAGACCCCAAGACAGAGAAATTCTCAAAGGAACATTGGGTTTGGAAGCCAAAGTCAAAGTTGACATCATATCAGATTAGAAACAAATTGAGATTTGAAGAGGTAAATATGAAGAGGTGCATTGTCATTTCGGATTTGCAAGTTTGTAAAGTTGTTGTAGAATGGTGTAGTTGTTAGCAACTATTGATTGCTCTACTATTTAAAGGAGGCATTCACAATGTGTTGGTGTTCAATGCTCATAATTTTGAGAACAAATAAAGGAAAATGTTGTGAAACAATGCTTGTTGCTTGAGCTTAACTCCAAGTATCAGCGTTGTATTTGTGTTTGTGAGTGTGGATATTTTGAAGTGCAAGTCAATGTGTTTGTTGGATGTTGGATTCTGCAGCCTTGATCTTCATTCTATGTATTTGATCTTGAGTGAAGTGCAATCAGAGCAATGCCTTGATAGATTTGAGAGGAATTGTAGTGTTGGTAGTATTCTGCAGTTGTGAGTGCAGCGGAGTGTTGATGTGAAGCAATTTCAATTGAGGAAGTTGTGCCTTTAGTGGAGGGGTGGAACACAATTTTGAGGCGGTGTGTAGTGTTTTGTAGTGAAATGCCATTTTTTGGAGAGACCAAATCATCACAATCAAGAATGTTTGGAAAGATTCTATGGAGTTGTGATTAAGTGTGACAAATTGTTGTGGTGTGACTGCAAGTCAATTCTTGTTACTCTCTTCTGGATGTGGTTTCTACTTGAGAGATTAAAGATGCAACCAAGATGAACTAATTTGGTTACTTTGCTTCATATTTGGTCATTTTTTACTAGTATCTCTATGGGAACAAACTTTACTTACCTAATTACTACAAAAGTGATATTTGCCGGGTTGTCATAAATGGCTTAGCAAAGAGAGTGGTTTAGATGATGAAGAGTGAATTGTATAAGTAGAGTTTGTAGAGAGGCCACTTGGGACATTGGGATATCCAGTTACCTTGGTTGTCCATGGTCTAATGGTGCAACCGGTAAGTCTTCTTCGCAACCTCCTTTCCTTAATTTCTACTCTATGAATGAAATCTGGATTTACCTACATCCATTTGTTATGATTTTATTGTAGTTTTGGATTTAAATGATTCAGTTGTATGGGTGAGCGCATGTTCTCAACCGGCAAAGATCTTCCTAAGAGTGATGCTAATGGCCTTTGTGAACACAATGATTGCTCATCATAGGGTTACCTTATGTTATGCTATTATTTGAGGAGGTTAAAGACCCTTGATCCATCAATTTCATCCAAGTGACTATGTATATTTATAATAGATTGCACCAATAACACTTGATGTTACTACAAGTCATACTATCTTGAGAGTGCACAAGGCTTTGCCTTTTCAAGTCCTCATATTGGAAGGATATGATGGTGTTCTTTAGAAATATAGTGTGCACAATTGTGTACAATGCCACTTCCCAAAGATTGATGATACTATGGATCCAAGCTTGGCACTTGTACATGCAAGCTTTTGGTGTGTGCTT
Organism: Lunularia cruciata; assembly: GCA_948567375.1. NCBI lineage: Eukaryota > Viridiplantae > Streptophyta > Marchantiopsida > Lunulariales > Lunulariaceae > Lunularia > Lunularia cruciata. The sequence continues at coordinate 45,385,132 of OX419758.1, forward strand.
AGCACTTGTACATACAAGCTTATGGTGTATGTTATGTGGTTCTTCTAACAGAACTGCTATTATGTTGGTGTGTGATGGCTATTTGAGAGGATGACATATAGTGTGTTTGACCTCTCCCCTCATTGTGGTTCCTCAAGGACAATGGATATGTCCTAAATGTACTTGACCTATATCTAGTTCATCCTTTATGTTATGTTGATTACAATTAGGCAATTAATGATGGGGCTAGATAGCACCCGGCCTCTTGATCTTGGCCCACCATAAGGTATATCACATACTTCAAGTGGATGACTATCTGAAGTTAGAAGGACCTAACCACCAACTAGTGGAGTGATTATGGCACCTTAGATTCCATGTATGGCTTATGTGTGAGTTGTGTTTCTATAGTGTATGATTTTGACAATGATGTATATACACATAATAATTGTCATGATATTTGTAGCACCAAAGGTAGTTTTCTTGGATGCTAGAGTGGTAGTTTTGGCAACAATTATTTTGCTAGTTGTTTATGGACTACTTGATGGTGGCCAGATTTCATATTACGGTTAATGATCACATGATGGGACCCACCATCACTTGTGCCATTTGCACCATCAGATGTATTGTCAATGGTGCGTTAGGGCTGGAGACCTAGGTCAAGCAAGGGGTATACTTTTGAAGTGTAGCTCCAAAGAACTCATTCCTATGATGTTGAGCTTTCAAGTTCTTGGCTATGGTGGACAAAGTCTAGTGAGCATCACTTGGAGTCTCTTAGCTAGAGTGGGTGTGACTTGATTTTAATCAATACTTAATTGATGGCAGATTGTTGAGTGGAAGATTGAATTCAAATCTGATTTGAGTATGATTTGAGTGGAGGAGTGAACTGATTATTGTGACGCTTTAGAGTTCATATATGACTTATGTGTCAGTTATGCTTCTATAGTGTATGATGTTGTGTAGCAATGTTTATTCACATGACATAATAGAAATATATAATTTCCTTCTTGAAATGCCAAGAATTGTTTGATCTTGTCACAAGGGTTGGTGGCATTTATAATGAGACTTGACAAATAAAAATTATTCATACTAGAAATACATAATTTCTGCCTTCTTGAAAGGCAAAGAATTGTTTAAGTGGTTGAAACTTGTCATGTGTGCTCCTTCAGATCCTAGATCATGATGTTTGTGCTTGGAAGAAACATGCTAACCAAGTTGTGCACTTTCTTGGTGTGTTTCATCATCATTGTTTGGTTACATACAAGGCATTGATACTCCCAAGGAGGTTTGGGATGCAATGGAAAATATCTTTCAGGTCTAAACAAAGGCAATAAAGCTTCAACTGAAGAAGCAATTAATAGAGGTTAAGAGAGATAATTTAAGCATCATTGGTTATATTTATCATATCCATTGAATAGTTAAATAGTATAGGAGTTAAGGTTGAAGATGATAATATAATTCTTCATACTATTCAAGATCTACCAAAGGGAGATGTTTAAACCTTTTAAGACATCTATAAGTATAAGAGATACTTATTTTCTATTTAATGCATTAGTCCCAATATAAATTTCTGAAAAGATGCGGTTGCAAGGTGGTGACAATAATACTATCACTCAAGATAAGGTGTTGTTTGTTGGGAGAGGTAGAGCAAGAAGCATATGATGTGGAAGTTCATTTGTGGAGATAAAGTTGATAAGGTCAATCCTCATTACTTAACCCAATGCAATTCCATGATAGACAAGCTCTGCAATTATTGTAAATAAAAAACTCATTTTGAGAAGATTTTTTTAAGAAGCAAGCTAATATTAAAATAGACAAACTCCATCAATAGAAATATATGGAGAAGGATTCTTACTCCAAAGATCATCTACTAATGATTACTCGTACTGCTGAATCTATGAGCAATTGTGAAGTAGAGTGGTTCATTGACTTAGCTACTCAAACCACATGACCCGTCAAGCTAGTATATTCAATTCCAAAGAAGCATTATCTGAATTATCATTTGTGAATATGAGTGATGATATTGAACATATTATTATTCATACAAATACTATCTTGTTCTCATCTCCATAAGGGAATTTTTGTGGTTTAGGAGAATTCATGCATGGGTGCCTATAATCACAAAGAACTTAGTTTCTGTTGGATAAATTATTGAGATGGGTTTTCAGGTTATATTTAACCAAAGATGGTGTGTTTCTGACAAGTATGAGAAATGTGCTATCCATGTAGGATGAAAATTTGGATAAAAAGTAGGGATTGTGTTTAAGTTAGACATCAAGATCCCTACTACTATAAATCAAATGCTATGTTTATTTATGGCTCTACTGCACTTTAGATCTTGAGATGTGGCATAACAAAGTGTGCCACATGAACCTACAAAGATTAAATATGCTACCTACCTCAGGTCTGGTTACAGGATTTCTAATATTGTTTGATTGTTTGTGTATAGGGGTTGTGAGACTTGTCAATTTGGTATGCAAGCTAGAAAACCTTTTAAGCATGACGGTACAAGGGCCTCAATAGTGCTAAAGTTGATCTTCACTGATGTATGGACCGTTTCAGAAAGAATTTGACATGCTCTAGATATTTTGTCTCATTTATTGACAATGTTTCTAAATATATGTAAGTTTACTTTCTGAAAGTGAAATCAGATGTCCTTTTGGTTTTCCAAATATTCTAAGCTTTTTTTGGAGAAGCAATATAGTCATAATATCCTATGTCTACATTTTAAGGGAGTAGAGTTTATTTCAACTCATTTTGATGATTTTCTACATGAGCAAGGTGATCAAGAAAGAGGTCACTTGCAATTACAAACTTCAACAAGACAGATTTAGAACAGACATATTGCATAGATTGCAAGATCATTGAGATTGCAATACCTAAGTGCTATTGTACAGAAGCATTTAATTGTATGATTTACTTGATCCTAATGAGAGGAGGGAAAAATTAGATTCTAAAGCACAGAAATATGTCTTTCTTGAATGTACCTATAATTCAAAAGGATATAGGTCTTATAATCTTGAATTCTTATTTTTATTTATTTTTATTATCTTAATTTTTATTTTTATAAGATATGCCTTATTTGAGGAGTTAAATCTTTTTATCAGGCTCCTGCAAGTTGCACATCTGATTTACCACTTATGGCACCCTTTAATCCTTCAATTGGTCCAAGTAATATTTCTATTCCACAATTCCAGTACTTCAAGTGCCACCGGTGTTTCTAGTGAGTAGTCTAGTTCTCATCCATTTATAAATCCTTGGTAAAGACATGGTATTGAGAAGCCAAGTCTCTCAAGTCATATGACATTTACTCCCTACTTTGTCCAATAATATTTCTCATCATTTGTTAGAAAAAATGGTCAGTCAATCATGTAGTTCAGAAATTCCACTTTATTTAAATGAGGCTACAAGTAGTTCTTGTTCACCTGAACCTATGCCTTAGCAAAGGGATCAGTAACTGGTCAAATATCCATTTAAATGTTTTCAAGTTGAAGTGTTTTTAGCCCAACACCATACATATATAATATATAGTAAAGGCTATACAAGAACCAAAACCAAATTCTCTTAAGGAAGAAACAAATCATGAGAATTGGTTGCAAGCCATGGAGCTTAAAGTTGCAACATTGCATCACCAACAAACATGGGAGTTGGTGAATTTACCTCCTGAGAAGAAGGCAATTTGCTGCATGTGAATTTTTAAGGTCAAGTGAAATTCTGATGGTTCCATGAAGAGGTACAAAGCAAAGCAAGACTTGTGGAAAAGTGCTATTCATAGCAATATGGAATTTCTTTTATGAGACATTCAGCCTTGTTGCCAAAATGTTATTTATTTGTACTCTCTCCGCATTGGCCACTTTAAATAAATGGAAGCTCTATTTTAACAAATGCATTCACCAATGGAGATTTGGAAGAGCAAGATGTTATGTATTTGTTCTTTCTCAAAGTCGGCCACTTTAAATAAGTGGAATCTCTATTAGATGGATTTTGATAATGTATTCCTCAATTGAGATTTGGAGGAGGTCTATATGATCCAACCACATGGATATGAAGATCCAAGTTATCCAAACATAAGTTTGTTTATTGAAAAATTCTCTACATGGACTTCAGCAAGCTCCACTAGCTTGGAATGTCAAAATAAATTTTATCTTATATCCATTAGATTTCAAATGTGCACTTCAGATTCTTCTATGTACAGACTACAAGCCGGTGACAATATGGTTTTAGTTCAGATTCTTAGTTGTACAGACTACAAGCTAGTGAAAATATGGTTTTATTACTCATCTATGTTGATGATCACTGATTATCACCAGTAACTGTCAAGATCTCATTTGGAAAATATGATATCAATTGAAGACAGAGTTCTACACTTGGGAAAACTCTAAGACATTTTGGGAATTGAGTTTATTCAAGATGGCACCTTTGGTTACTACATCATCAATATTCTCTTAATATGTTGGAGAAATTCGTTATGATGGAGTCTTAATCTATTTTTACTCCTCTTCCAACCTCTGTTCAGTTAATGCTAAAGATAGTGAGTTGTTTGCTGATCCAAAAATGCACAGACAGATAGTTGGAAGTCTATTTGTTTGACTCTTACTTAGACCAGATCTAAGCTTAGCTATTGGACTATTGAGCCTATTTGTACTAGTACCAAGGAATTCACATCTTGACACAGTTAGAAGGATTTTACATTACTTGAAGTTTACAATCCAATTTGGTCTTCACTATTCAACTTTGGTCTTCACTATTCAACTGGTGGGTTACATAATTTACAAGGTTTTACTGATGGTGGACTGGGTAGGAAGTGCTCAAGAGCTAAGATCAACATCAGTTTATGTTCTCAACCTTGGAAGTTTTGCAATTAGTTGGGCATCAAAGAAGCAATTATTACTTGAAGTTTACAATCCAATTTGGTCTTCACTATTCAACTGGTGGGTTACGTAATTTACAAGGTTTTACTGATGGCAGACTGGGTAGGAAGTGCTCAAGACCAAAGATCAACATCAGGTTATGTTCTCAACCTTGGAAGTTTTGCAATTAGTTGGTCATCAAAGAAGCAATTTATTGTTTCTTTATCATCGACATCGGCAGAATATAGGGGTGCCACTAATGCTATCCAAAAATTAATTTTTTCTTACACTTTATTACAAGATATGAGATATGCATTTATTGTATAATCTTATATACATATAAAATATCAATATTATTAAAATTGCTAGCAATCCAGTATTTCATGCTAGGAAAAATCATATCAAGGTTCATTATATGTTATTAGAGAGAAGGTATTGGTCTACGTTTAAGCCCAAATACATTATGGGCAAACATATTACAAAGTCTCGCTTGAAACAGGTCACAGACTTTTTGTATTGAAATTCTTATACATAGTTCAAGTCGGAGATAGAGGTACATTGATGAACTTGAGTATTTATTGTTTTCCAAGACCTGGCAAAATATAATCATAATGCTAAAAGCTAGACTAAAGCTCAACACAAGTAGACATTGAAAGCCAATTCTCTTTGCCAAAGAAGTTCCGTGTCTGCAGCACCATGGCCAAGCTGTGGGAAGACAAAACACACAATCCGTTGGAAATGATTGACCTTTGGATAGAAGTGCTAATATTTGAAGTTAAACATAGTTTAATGTTTTGTTAGTGTATGGGAAGCATTAAATACCCTCCATTGCAACATTGACCTTTAGATAGAAGCATGGTGCTTATGTTTGAATCTAAACATAGTTTTGTGTTTTGATATTGCATGGAAAACCTGTTGACATTGTGTACATAGGTGCCAAGTAGGGTTTAGAGCAGCCAATATATAGATCTGCAATATATTCTTGCAAATCAGCAAGTTGGTGATATTTTCACCAAAGCTTTATCTAAAGATAAATTTTAATGTTTCAATCTCATCTAGGCGTAAAAAATAGTGACGTTAGCTTGAGGGAAAGTGTTGATAGAATATCAACAAGCTAATATTCCTAGCGGTTAGTATACTCGCGAAAAGATTAGTCTTTAGTAACCATTTCTCGTTAGTCACCATTTTAAATTTATGGTGAAGAGTGACTCTATATACTCGCATACTTTCTCTTCCTATTAGAAAAGAGCAGGACTTACAAGTCCCGCAGACCATTCTTTGGTGAACTTTGGGATCTCCACTCTAATTTTTATTTTTGTAATACAAAGTGTCTCCAACACAATAACGTTAGATTTTAGCCTTCATGGATCATGTCAGTTGCATATGTTGCTTCAGTCTCGGTTTATTATATACCGAAAGGCCATTTCTACCACCCTTTAGACTTACCCACCAGATGCAACGTAGACGGTGCGAACAACAACCAGCCAAGAAAGGAAATTCACAGTAGTAAGACGATAATACCTGTGGAAATGTTGATGGGCTTTAAATTATGCCGTGGACGTACCTTCCAGATTTGAGGATAGAAGCCTGGGCTGGAACTTGATCTTTGTGAAGACATATGCATCAAGAATGCCAATCGGTTGTGAGAAATATTCATGAGCATGAAAATATACTCCTCACAAGCGGCCAGCATGCTCGATGGATATCCCTTGTAGAGTGCACTGCATTAGCCATAATCATTTCAGCTTGAGAATCATGATGCTGGTGCTACTGCACCAGCATGCCAGCTCCAACAGCTCCAACAGCTCCATGCAGTCCACTCGTGATCGGCTGGAGGTTAATGTTGCTGCCATACGGTGACGCAAAATTGGATTGTGCATGCCATCGATCTCAAGAGATAGTCATCAGGAATGCTGGTCGGTTGCGAGGGTGCTATAGGCATGGCCAGATCTTTTCATGGTAAACCTTGGACACACGTATTTACTCCCTCACAAGCGGCTAGCATGCTCGATCAATATTCCTTTGTTCCAAGTTCATAATCAGAGCATACCTTTCCTGTCTGAATGAGAAGTTGGAAAGGGTGCCCACCAATTAGTTCCTAACGTCCGAATTGTCCAGTGAGCTCCAGATTGAAATCCATATAACAACGTCAGTGTGCCTGTCGATGTGATTGGACCTGATGTTGATCCCTATCTATTTCAGATTTGGTGCAGAAGAGATATACTTCAAGAATATTTGTCGCTTACAAGGGTTTGGAACTTTTATGGGGCATTACAATGTCCTGTTGTCCCTTACAAGCGGCTCGCATGCTTGATATATATCACCGCGCCGAGCTCCAGGACCTAGCTTGAAAATCTCAGCGGACTTAGAATCAAACTTATTGAGTCTCACTGCCACTTCAAGATTAAGGTTCTTATCGGACTGTGGCGCATGCTTCGCACTGACCTCGTCATCATGATTACTGATTTGCGCTCGTACCGATGGTGCTGTACACATTAGAAGAGATATTTATCGGGAATTCTAGTCGGTTGGAAGGTAGACTGTACATATCCAGAACTGAAATCCATCGGCAGGAAAATATCGTCTCCCTTGCAAGCGGCTAGCATCGGACGCCGTGACATTTCCAGCTTCAGAACGGAGCTACAGTTGATAGCTTCTCGGTAATAATTGCACCTAAGGATCAGTTGAGTCGGTTCTATCTGACTACAGGATGAATTTCAACTCGCTGTATCTGTAATGACAATCAGCAGGAGTAATCGGTTCACGTTGCCATCTGATATCCACTATACTCCCTCAAAGCGGCTACCGGTAAGAGTAAGTACACAATACCTCATATGTTCTATTTTAAAGATCAGATGTACGGATGCATGGCCGAGGACCTTCATGATCAGCTTGAAAATGAAACCCATGTGGGTTAAGGTTCCGAGTCCATTCTCAGCACTATCTAGTTCACTTACAGGAATTCTGAACTGATATCCATATAATATGTGTATATCTTCATGATCATATTCAGTAATCACCTGAATATGATCAACTCAGCTCCCCGAAACACTGAAATGGAGATGTGTACGTATACGCAATCGTGTTCCTCTGCGCATTACAAATACACTTTCTCACAAGCCTTAAGCAGAGGTAGCCATTGGTACGCCCTTATATCAAACGTCATGGCTATGACAGTTCCAACCTCTGAAGGATAAAGCATTCAGCGATTGATGGACCCGTCACGACCGGCGAAGGGTTCTATCTCCGCACGCATGCATTGCAGCTTCAGCAGATTCGAAGTTACTCCAAGTCAATGGAGGCTGGTCTTTAAGTTCCTGAGGGAAACATAAACAATACTAGTGGTTAGTTGCAAATTTGAAGTTTAGGTATGGCTGTGCCTTACGAGACTCATGCATTTGCGAACTCAAGGACCATGAGTGTACACATTATACTTTAATAGAATTCTCATTTTTGCGAGGAATTCACTGATACTTCGTAACAAGCCTGTCTGTATCGTATCACCTTTAGATCTTGCGCAGCAGTTTTGGACCGAGACCTTCGATCTTGTCGTTCCATGTAACTCGACCTCCAGATGCAGATGACGCACGCCATCGTTATTATAATCAGATTTGGAATATTGATGCTTGTGATCTGTATTTTGGGTCCAGCTAGATTGTTAATTTTACTCGAATGTCAATATAGAAGCTAAACGCATAGCTAAATCATATAAGTCGAGCTCGCTTGCAATGTGATTAAGGAGCCCAACACGAGCTCGAGGTAGCTAGAGGGAGACGTGAATCTAAAACCACAAGCAGCTTCACCTGACAGTTTTGTATCTCAATTTTGTCCCGTAGTGTCCGAGCCCCTCTTCTTGGAGTCCTGAGTATTAGAGTCAAGAATGCTGGAGTAGTCTGCTTTCGTAGCTTCTGTCATGTAATATGAAAAGCGAACACGGCCTACATGCACAGGGTTCTGTCAACATATGCTTGTCTCCACAATACACAATACTTTCATTCCGCTCGTGGTCATATAATCGTTTCATGAATTCTAATAGATTGTCCTTCAGAATGCATTCGATAGGTTGCTTGTGAGCGTTGCATATACCTTAAAGTTTACTTGTGCGACCAACTTGGAGAAGAGTCATGATCACCACGGTAGCCATATATTTTCCGATCTAGATCTGTAAAGCTCCCTTGGTATTTTAAAATAGTTGCAGCTTGTAAACTGATGAACAGAGGTTGCCAGTCACTTGCAAGGGCTGTTTAAGCTTGATTTGAATGTTTGAATTCAAATTCAACTCAACTGAATCCGAAGCTCAAGTAGGGAGCCCTTACAAGCGGCTAGCATTCCTTATTATCATCGTCTAGCTCTCCAGATTTTTATCAGGACTCATATTAGGCAGGATAGGCTCGATTATAACACTATACTTGTAAATGTAGACGAAGTTAGCAATGACTCGATCATACGTATGCAACACTCGAAAGACTAAGTGATAGAGTATGCCAGCACCTTGTAGGCAATTACGCACAGTTCTTCCTCATAACTGTTCCGATGGCCTTACAAGCGGCTACCATTCTTTATCCAAGTTGACTTGGACCAACACAATGAAGAACAGATGAATCTGCACAGATGTCAATTGCAAAAGTATTCAGATGTCGATATTGTGAGATTGTACGTGTATTGTGATGATTCTTATCGTTTACATTGCGTCAATCGATTTCGCCGATGCCTATATGCAAGACAAATTGATAGAGGATGCTAGCTGTTTGCAAGGGATAGCTGTAGGTACATATGTCAACGGATGATGTATGCCAGCAACCCTTACAAGCGGCTAGCATTCTTTATTGCAATTATCTTGTGCATGCCGATGGAGCTCATCTTCTCTTTTTATCTGAGGTAGTTGCATATATGCATGAAGACAGCAGTCATGTAAGACGAGATGATAATGGTTGCTAGGCGCTTGCAAGGGACTGGGCCAATTCAGACGTGAAATCTGTCAACAACCCTTACAAGCGGCTAGCATTCTTTATCATGAACGTCTTGTAGCTCCACGGCCAGCATCTCTTTCTGTTCTTCATTCTGTTGGCGCAAGTGTATGTCATAGAGTTTTCAGGTGTTGATAAAATTGAGATCAAGTGACTGAGGTTGCTAGTCGCTTGCAAGGGCCTATCGCTTAAATTGAACGAATCCTGTCGATAGCCCTTACAAGCGACTAGCATTCTCTGTCAGAATTTCTCCCGTTGCGGTACATGTAGCTGACAATGGTGACTCGTAAGCATAGACACGTCAGTGAAGCCCACCGACCCGTCTAATTCAAAAAGTTCTGCGTATTCCAATTCAATTGGTGCCCACGGAGGACAGGTAAGTGTACCGAATGCATACCATAGACGACGTACTCGACGTACCTATGCACGTACTTACGATCACCGGAGCTGCTCTTTGGTTACGTACTGGCAATGGGACCTCATGCAACGCGAGCGTTGATTGTAGTCCATGGCCAATTCTCTACCACGATCCTCACGTACTTCCATCTGCATGGCTACATAGCTCCTCCGTCAAATGAAGGCTCAGTTTCTCATGGTTCTTGCCAACTGACTGTGGCCCACTTTGATGGCTTCACCTGATCGAAAACCATGAGATTGTGAATCATTATTAGTCTAAGAGAAACTATTTTGCACGCTAGATAGAGTGAGTGAGAGCTTTCCAACTCAGTCTCATTTTGAACGAAGTTTGATTCGCAGTATAAGATTCAAATGAGCAGCACATTAGCTGCAGGATATCAATGCATCTGCAATCCCGACATCCAATTTTTTCTGCGGAATTCAGATTATGACAACAAGAATTCCAACTTATGTTCTCAATCTACATCCCAGAAAAGTAGAGGGTGGATTCTGATCATGAGATAGTACTCAGACTTAATATATTCTCCATGGAAATCAGACTAGTTCGGCTCGCTTGATTTGGGTCAAGTTTGAAAATGACACATAATGAACACATACATGGCTTTCCTGCATTGTTCTACTAAACTCTTTTAGTACGTGTATGCAAGGTTGTATGATAGAAACTTGGGGACAACGAACTCATCTGTATCTTACACTTCGAACTGTGGCATCTCGGTTTAAAGGTGGTGATCACATTCGAGACTTTGTAATGTCAGTGTGCTACGTGAATCTGCAGTCGTGGAGCTGAGTTCGAGCAAGCCGCATCCAGAACGTCAGGTACGTTGTATAACACCATACGCCTTAAAATAATGTCGGCGTCGCGATCGGGGAAGCGTAGAAGTCGACGTGGGCTGCATTACAACGACAACACTTGGTTTGCGTAGAGCAAGAGCAGACCTGGAGGTCAGACCTCATGATCAGATAACGTAAGGGCTTGTTCTACAGGCACATTGCCACTAAGAGCACTAGAAAAAATGGTCGAGCTCTAGATTTTATCATGAATCTGATAGGCTGAGATTGTAAATGAGTTGTAATTGACTGATTGATCATGATATGTTAGAGATCATGTTCTCATAGACTGCAAGACTGAGAACCTGAATTGTACTCAATGATGAGGTTGATCGGATCGGACTTATAATCTTATAGACCTCGTAGTCAGTCATCTTGGACTTACGTAGAGGTATGGAATTGTAAATCCACATAATTTCTGCCGCCCTTGGCCTGCTCTGTGCCTGTGTTGGAGAGACAGCTGCTACATCACAGCATGCATCGTCCAGCCAGAGCTTGAATCCAAACGGCCGGCCCTTCCGAAAGGTCCTGAATCTTCAAACCTGTCTCATTTGAAACGTCATTTGCGCGTGTGTTCATTTTCCCAGGATTTGTCTCTTTGTAAATCTCTGCATCGCGTGTTTCTATTGTTGTAGCTCAACGAAACTGTCATGAGATCGTGCACAACATATCCATTTCTCGGTTTTTTCTACATCTGCGCTTTCTTGTGCTTCGCTAGCGGTCTTCATTTTTGTTTGCCTCGATATTTCTTGTCAGAACAAGAACATCCAACCGCGTTTTCAGGAATTTCCTTTCTAGCTACGCGCATTGGTATGCTTTGCGTTCTTGAAAGCTAGGTGGTCAAACTCAGGTTCATTTCAGGGACCGTTAGATGTTCGTGAGTCAAAATATTGTGATCCATAACTAGCTCTTTCTTCAAATTTGTCAACCAGTAAGTACCCAGTCGTCAAGTGCATATCGTATTATCGTGGCTGCCATCACATGGGCAGTTTTAACTAGAAATTAGTAGAAAGTTGCAATGCACAAGTAATGAGGCAGGCAGATCCTTCACGCACAGATCTAGGTGCAGTTTATGTACTCAGACCGGATGAGTAAGAACCATATATGAACCCATTTCTAAAGCTTCTAGAGTCTGGTGTACGCTACCCTGAGCTGAAACATGAGTAGATCTAGATGCACAGTGCACCATGGAGATATAAATCAAGCACTCAAGTGTTGAATAAGGTCTGACCCATCTTAGCATCCTCATTAGCAGACAAAATCTGGTCAATGTTGTTCAGGGAGAATGAGTCCTCGTCTCGAGTCAATGCAATGGCAGGAAGCTGAACAGTGCGAGTCAGGCTTAAGCGTTTGTGGAAAGATGACTAGTAAAGGCATGAATTTGTGGAAATCTGAATCGTCGAGCCTGGACCTCCAATACCCAAGAGGTTGTCTGAGGTGAAAAAGTCGACAAAAGACAGGTGGGGAAGGTGGGCCAGCTTGCTGACTGGTTGTCTACGCTTTAAGTTCTCGCAATTGTGTGCATTTGAGGGTGATCGATCGTGTCACGGGATTAATATGAGCCCCTTCAACATGAGTAGGTGTTAGTTGTCTTGTATTTGTGGATCTCCCGCAGAGATTCTTTGTAAGTGCCGTACGTGTAACGCCTTTGTAATCCAGGCACCGGGATCGAATATTACTCTGAGGTTTATCGCCGTCGATTTCTTGCAGCCATTTTCTCCCCTCCTTGTTTTTCCAGAACTCAGTAACTTGTTAAGGAGGATCAGAAATGTAGCCCAAGCATTTTATATACATTTAGTTGGTGGTCTCAGCGTGGTAAACTGATCATGATGCATTTCGTCCACAAGCTTAGTACTATACATTATAATTGTACTGACCTAGCTTACTGTTATATACGGAAAGCCCTTGCTTGAATCCTTCAGTGCTGTCTCAACTATATATCTAGCTCTGGTTCATATGATTTGAGCAATATCATTCAGCTTTCACTGGCTAATTCATCCTTAGCTGACGACAACTTCAATGATCCGACGACTTCATGTTTAGTGTAAATTAGAGGTCTTGAAATCATGATCTTAGACGAGCTTTAATGCCTGAGCTGTCATTGAGTTGAGATGAGGTGTATCCTTGAACTTTTGACATCTAACAATACATGTCCAGCATAAGCACTTTCGGTGTACAGCTTCTCTCGGTATGTGTTACCTAGACCAAATCCAAGTCAGTATTGAACTTCAAGGGAAACTGTATCAGGCGATGCTTCAGTTGTCCTGCTGAGTGGAAGCACTCAGCAGGATCAGAGCAGACAAGTTTACCCTGCACAATTACCTATGCACATGATCGACTAGTCATACGTTTGACCACAAAAGTCTTAATTATAATCTTTTCAATTGCAAAGGACAAGCCCCGAAAGGTGATGACTGTAAACACTGCTCAGTCTGTGAATATTTTAGTACTTCTCTCCAAACTGCGAGCATGTACTAGGCGAACAATTTGTGGATGATGATTGGTTCTTACTAATGCTGAAACAAAGTACGCACAGCGTCGGCATTAGAGAAGAACCAGTCAACACTCCAAATTATTCCGAATAGATGGAGAACTTCAATCCATGATCCACGTGTCTCGTGTATTATAGTGCAGTTATCCAACTCAACAGCTTTGTCGAGAGTCTCCGAGGTTCCTCCAAGTGTCATGCCTGAAACTTTTCGAGATTGATTGGCCGTGCTTCAACACTTCTCTCATTCCGTGGGACAGAAACTGATGAAGTGCGGAGTTACTCAAACGTCAAAGCAATGCACATAAAATGATCCTTCCGAGAATGATCCTACACATGAAATGGCTCAGGTGCTCCTCAGTTTCACTCCAGATGAGATTTTTATGGGCAAAGGGTTCTAGATGGAATGTTCATATTTGGCCTTTACGAGTTCTCATGTTTGTTAGTAGAAGTCTAATACAGAGAAGGAGTGTCTCGAAGACCAACGTTTTCCTTGCACGTTATTGCAACAACCCCGCTGCACATCCCAATCCAGAGGTTCGCGTGGGAACACACGATCAACAATCTCCATCGATATCAGTTCCAATCGTGAGGCTTTATTGTGAGGCTTTCGAAACGGATCTGGAAACTCGTTCCGTGTTGGAAGTTTCTTGTATCTTTGACATTTGGACTTTCCTCTTTCTTTGGGGATCTGGGGGTATGAATCCCCAAAATTAATAGAATCACATGTACATCTGCGACCTACTACGAGCTGAAAATTGTTGCAGTTCGTTTGAAAATGTTGTAAATCACCGAACCTGTTAACGTTAGATATATATGTGTTGCAGAGCTTAACTTCGTACAAGGATTAGGAAAAAGCTACCGAAGAGTTATTTCTTACAAAGTATAGAACCCTATATCCAGTAGAGAAAGCTTCTGATTATGTGAGAACTGCTGGTGATTCTAGCTCTTGGACCACACCTTTCTTCGCTATCTTACACCTGCAAAATACCTCGTGCAGTCCCGCGTGGTCAATGAAAGTCATCCTTTGCGGTCTTTGAGGCTGACAAGGTCTGACAAGCATTCCACACAAGCTTGCCTAAGTAATACACAGTCAAGTGGACGACTCTTCTTTGCTTCAGTGAATGTTCGTGATGAGGATAATAGTTTGTCGAAGAGTTTATCCCATTGAATCATTTTGTTTCTTGCCTTGTGTACTTTGACATCTGGATATTTCTCGTATCAGGTTTCGAGCTAAAAACTACATTTAGACTCTATTTTCGTGAAGAGAACCTTTGAGGTTCGTAAACCTCAAAGTTGAAGCAATGGCGGGTTATCACCCAAAATTGGTCATGAAGGCCGAGTCAAAGAATTGACTGGGTTGGAAATTTACTCGGTATAATTTTCAGCTTTATTATCACTGCTGCTTTGGCATCACTTACATCATCACTTCTTCCGGTGCCCGACACGAAATCTCGTGTGCTCTTGGCTGAAAGTATTACTCTAACTTGATTAGTACTACTTCCCTCCTGGGCATCATGATTGAATACAAATTCTGTGTATTACCAATCCTAAAAACATACGTAAGTCCTTCTGGGTGGAATTCAAGAATGTACTTCATTTAATCACGTTCTAAAGTATCATACAATGGTTCTTATTAAGTACCAGCAATGTTCATCGATGAACCTATCACACTGTCTTCAAGTTCAAGTTCTGGTGGCCTTCTGTGGGACTAGATTACATGGTCTGCTATTGCTGATCACTCCAATACAGGACTTTGTTCTACCATCATATTTGCCTCCTCAATTGCAGCAACAGCCCAAGGAGGGACATCGGGAGCGAACTGGGCACTGCTGCCGAGAGCTGCGCCCTCACTCACGATAATCTCCGCCACATGCATCAAAATTAGTTGCTGGACACGGTAAAATTCTGACCCGCCCTGCAGGCAACAGAAAGCAGGGGATGAGTGAGCCGCAGAAAGAAACGAAAATCGTGACTAAAGAAAGGCGCATGAAGTGTAAAACTCTCCTACAGCGCGAGGACAAATCCTTGTAGTAAGACAGACATAAACATAACCTAGTGAAGTCCGTACTCAGAATATCTTCGGACTTTGTTTCACATGTGCAGAAAACATCAGAAAGACACAACAGGAACAGATGGGGTAACAAGAGATCATGAGAACGTAGGTTTCACCAGGCGGGCGGTTTAATCGAAAACTCACAGTACGGGCGAGAATTGGGCAAGAATCTGTTGAAATACTTTGCTGAACCAGTATGATGGGTACGAAGTTTACAGAAACCGCGTATTTTATGGTTTGGACTATTAAGCAGACAAATAACTACTTGGAAAGACTAAAAGCCACTGGAACCAGCAGAGACTAAATGCCAACCAGTACTTGTATGTGAGCATAATTGTCCAAAAGAAAAGGGACGACAGTTGGATTTCTCGTGCTTAGGCTTCTATATTAAATTAGAAGTTTACACTACGCAGATAGCTCAGAACTTGGTAAAATCATATAAATCTGCGCAGGAAGCAAATTATGTCGGCCTAGATCAGGAGAGTAATCTCTATTGGCTACAGATAAAAAACTTAAGCTAAACCAGGGGACTCCATCCTCAAGGAGGAAGAAAGTGAGCTACGAAACAGACCTCTAGTGACACCTAATTGTCCTTAAATTGCCTCTGAATCTGGGAGTTGACACGACTACACAACCACAAACCGACGAAGTAAGCAATGGGAGGTCTGTGGGAGGTCATATTCTTCGATCTTCTTCGATGTGGAAGATTAGATGATTACGAACCAGAACAACTATCTTGCTCACACAAGGATCTGAACGGCTGTCAGTCAGAAAGTACTCATCAGGCTGTAGTGGCGTACAAGTTACGAGAATGAACCAAAAACTGGGAACATGGATTTCCTAGAGGCATAAAAAGTCGATTGCTCCGTTTGTCTTCGCTCATGATGATGTTTCACGCTTTTGCTTAACGTTCATATCTAGTACAATACTACAGGAAAGATAATTCCATCTCCTTACTCAGCTCATTTCTTGCGGGAAATTTTAATATGCACGATTCATATATTGCTTGGCAGGGATGAGATATAAGTAAGATTCTTCTTACATAAATCAAGGTTGGCAGAGAAGGGAAAAATGACGTTAGGAAAGTGATCTGTAGATTCACAGGACTTGAGGTGAACGCTTGTGGGATCTCCTACATTTGAACTTTTGAATTTTGGTTTTTTGGCTTGGAAAGAACAGCTGTACCTATAACATCAGAACAAATAACGAAATTCTATTGCACAGGACGTAAGAGACGGAATAGCAGAAAGCAACAATCATATGTCAGCAAGGGTAGACTTTAACTGTTTTCAAGAAGACAAGAAACAACAAGCTCAGGTAACATTACTTGTTCCGCACGGGCAGAAAGAAGAAATTCAAACTTTGTTGACGTATAAACAATTCGTATCTTGCGGGATGAGGATAGAGGGCTAAAAATATTCAAGGTAGGGATCATCCTAAACACATCGAAACTGCTAACAAATTATTTGGAAGGCAAAATGCTTACCGTTGGTTTAACAACGCAAGTAACTGCGATTTCGACGCCGGCCTGATTCAACGACTTCAAGTAGCATACAGGTGTCGATTTGTTGGGATCGACATCTGGATGCGCCCTTAGGTAATGCAGAACGCGGCTGGTGATGCGGTCCACGTGAAAGATGTCCTGGATTCGCACTGGAAACGCTGCTTCCAGCAACTTGTTGTTTGCTCTTGAGTAGTTAGTGATTACCTGCATAACATGCAGTGGCAGATTACTACCATTGCTGCACAAGAGGAGGAATGCCATCTGTATCGGTTGCGTATAGGCTCTGACATATTCCAAGCCATGTGTGAGAAACTATTTGGTCTGATCTGCAAACAACTACGGAGTGTTCAAAGCCTCTTAGCTCATAGGTTCATATGTTAGATAACTGTGGCAGCAATCGCTTCCCTGGTGACTCATTCCTCAAGCTTTGCATCTGAACAGAAAATGAAGAGCCAATTGGTCTCATCCTCCATGGGAAAGCTCGCAGACTGTAATTATCCGTTGTGGCTTATCACCATTTCTCTGAGAATTGTTGTACTCCACTTTATCCCTCAACTATTCATGCCCGTTCAACTCTTCTTAGCTGATTGAAACCACTCTACTCATATCTACTTTGTAGTCATGGTGTTGGGTGTCCGTCATATAGATACTACCACAAGCACCCAAGGTATTGAGAGGCAGTAAGCACACCAATCTTTTGAACGGATATATTATGTTAGTTTAGTTAATCTCTAGTTTAGAGACTTCCCTTGACTTGAAGAATCCTCTAGAAGCCCTGCCAGATGTCCTCTACTTAGGGTAAAGAGTGGGCGCAGCCCTAATTAGGGTTATGCAAAGCAACCCCCTAGGGTTTGCTTAAGTGTATATAAGAGTGTTTTCTACTCCTGTTTCAGTCAGTTCTTCAACAAGGGTGATTCCCAACACCTCTTCCTTGCATTTCGTGAAGTCCCCTGAGTTGCCTAACATCATCTCAGGATTGTCTTTGGATATCTCAGTATTAGAGGCTACTAGTGCTGCGTGAGAGAACCTACTTGATGCTTGTGAGCTGTGATACAAGAGGAGAGATCTAGTATTGCAGTAGTGATGTCTGATACATCAGAGATCAGAGGGAGTGATAGACCTTCCACTTCAAAGGGTAGGAAGCTTGGTTCTTATCAGGTTATGGGCCCACAATCACCACTGGGGTTGATAGGAGAACTCAGAGAGATAGAGAAACTGGGGAAGACTAACTACAAAGCTTGGGCTTTGGATGTGAGGACTATCTTAGACAGTTATGACTGTCTAGAGTTTGCATTAGAAGCTCATGATATAGATGAGCTAGAGGCAAACAAGGAGGAGAGAGTCAAGCACTCTACTACTAGGAGGTTTCTGCTGAGGGCTATGGAAGAGCCAGCTAGAGACCTAGTAGATACTTATGTTTGGAGTTGGGAGATTTGGGAAAAGATCAGAAACTATTACACTGTTGAGAAGCAGGAGAGCTCCTACCGAGTCTGGTCTACAGTAAAGAACTTGAGACTGGAGGAAGGTGAAGATTTCATCTGTTATCTGTCAAAACTGCAGAAGCTTTTCAAGTGTATCAAGGAGGATGGGGTTGTACTTACAGAGAAGTATGAGATCAATCATCTCTTAGATAGTCTTCCTTCAAGCTATGACTCTGTCCTAGTAGCTCTGCAAGTTTTACCTGTTGAAACTGTCACATGGGATTTTGTGATACACAAATTGCTGGTGTTTAGCAGACACAGGAAAGACAAAGGGCTGAAGTTATATGAGCAGGGAGATGCTGCTCTGTTCAGTGCTTCTTCTCAGTCAAGAAGAGTGCCAGATGGAAGAGTGAGCAAACCAGAGTGAGTAACTCTGGTAAAGGAGTTAGTAGTGTTGATGACAGGACTTGTTATTTCTGTAATGAGAAAGGTCATATTGCACTCAGATGTCCCAAGAGAGGACAAAGGAGAGAACGAGAGCTGAAGATGGTAGGCAAGAGACCTCAACCAGTAAAGGGACGAAAATCTGGGAGTTCAGCTTACAACTCAGAGGAGTGCCATGAGATAGTCAGCGATGAGGAGGGGTACTCAGCAGAAGAGCTGGATTGTGGAATGTTGGCAGAATCACAATTGTCCTCAAACGGTTCTGGATGGTTCTTGGACTCAGGAGCCACCTCTCATATCTGTTATCAGAAGGAGCTGTTCTCAACTCTTCAACCTCTGAAGATTCCCAAGAGTGTTCGTTGTGGACCTGGGATTCTGAATCCAGTGTTAGGAACTGGCAAAGTTCCTATTGCCTTCATGGGATGTTCTGAAAAAGGCTATTTGGAAAATGTACTGTATGTTCCAGATTACACCAAGAACTTGATATCAGTACATAGCCTCATGGAGCATGGTGTGGATGTTCTGTTTGAAAGCAACAGAAATCAATGTACTTTGAAGAAAGGAGAGCTGGTCCTTGGGTATGGTACTGCCAAAGGGAAGCTGTTCAAGTTGATGGAAGCTGATGGTTCTGATTCTGCATTGGTAGCAGAAAACAGAAATGATATCCATCTCTGGCATTTGAGGTTAGGGCACTTGTCAGTGCAAAACCTATTTGCCCTGGAGAAGGTAGTGGATGGGTTGAAACTAGATCCCAAAGGAAAACTCGAGTTCTGCATTGGGTGTGCAGAAGGTAAGGCACACAAGGCTCCTATTCCCAAGAAATCTTCATCTAGAGCTTCTGGTATTCTAGATGTCATACATTCTGATGTATGGGGATACATGACTGAGAAGTCATTGAGTGGAGCAGCCTACTATATTTCTTTTGTGGATGATTACAGTAGAAAGAGCTTTATCTATCTCATGAAAAGCAAGGATGAAGTGCTGCGAAAATTCCAGAAGTTTGTAGCCATGGCTGAGTTGCAGACTGGGAGGAAAGTCAAGCGATTGAGAACAAATGGAGGCAGAGAGTACAGGAATGAGGAATTCCTCTCTTTTCTGTCCGAAAAAGGAATCCTCCTTGACTGTACTGCAAGAGACAGTCCTGCACAGAATGGAGTTGCAGAAAGGTTGAATAGGACACTGGTGGACAAAGCATTGGCAATGCTCCAACATGCCAAGCTGGAGAGAAAGTTTTGGGGTGCTGCAATTAGCACTGCAAATTTTCTTAGAAATATCAGTGGTACCACAGCATTGCAAGGAAGAACTCCTGAAGAATGCTGGAGTGGTAAGACACCTAATCTTTCAGCTTTGAAAGTCTTTGGATGTCCTGCCTATGTTCATATCCCCAAGGAGCAGAGGAGGAAGTTCACAAAGAAGGCTGAGAGAATGCTTTTTGTAGGATATGAAGAGGGATTGAAAGGATATCTTCTGTACAATCCTAAGTCTGGACAGATCATCAGAAGTAGAGATGTACTCTTTGATGAATTGAGGACTTGGAGTGAGAACAGTGATCAGTTGCAGAAGCAAGCTGATCAGTTTGATCAGCCTGATCAATCTATCTTCCCAAGCTGCAGAGTCAGTTTTTCGGATCAATCATCAGAAGAGCAATCTCTACCTGAAGCTGATGGTTCACCAAAGGAGAGTCTGAAGGTGTACAAAAGAAGGCCTAAACAGACAGTGGTTTCTGATTCTGATACTACAGAAGGTGACTCCCACAAGCAGTCTGCAGATGCAGAATCTCTGAGTGAGACTCCAGAGATATCAAGAGACGGCATGAATCTTCTGGGCACAGAGCCAAGAAGATCACAGAGAGATAGAAAACCTATTGACAGACTTGGTCTTCTATCAGAAGAGATGTTAGATGAATCTTACATCTGTCATGAAGATTGTGATCCAGTCACTTTACAGCAAGCTATGCTCAGACCAGATTCGAGTCAGTGGGAGTTGGCTATAGCAGAAGAGAAGAAGTCTCTTCAGACTAATGGTACATGGGTACTAGCTGATTTGCCACCAGGTAGGAAAGCAATTGGCTGCAAATGGGTTTTCAGGGTCAAACGTGGAGCTGAGAATGAGATCCTGAAGTACAAAGCAAGACTTGTTGCAAAGGGCTTCAATCAGAAAGCACCAATAGATTATTCAGAAACTTTTGCACCAGTTGCCAGGTATGGATCTATTCGCATGCTTCTAGCTCTTGCAGCAGAGAGAGATTGGGAAGTGGAGCAGTTAGATGTGAAAACAGCCTTTCTCAATGGAGATTTGAGAGAGACTATTTACATGGATGTTCCAGATGGATATACTGAAGGCAAAGGAAAAGTATGCTTGCTTAAGAAGGCTTTATATGGCCTTAAGCAAGCTCCTAGAGCCTGGTATGAGAAACTGGACTCATACTTGAGAGAGCAGGATTTCAAACGAGCAGATTCTGACATGAGTGTGTATACTAGAGATGATGTATACATAGCTGTATATGTAGATGATCTGTTACTGTTGGGGAACAGTGAATCTATCAAAGGAGTGATAGATTTCTTGTGCTCTGTTTTTGAGATGACTATCCTTGGTGCTGTAAAACTCGTTTTGGGAATCAAAGTGAGCAGAGACAGAGAAGCAGGATGGATCCGGATCAGCCAACCACAGTATGTGAGATCCATACTAGCTAAGTATCAGATGACAGAGGCAAATCCTGTCTCTACACCTCTTGATCTGGGGTGGAAGCACAGCAGAATCATAGATGGGGAGGTGAATCTCTGTGACAAAGTGTTGTATCAGAGTGCTCTTGGTTCTCTAATGTTTATCATGGTCTGTACAAGACCAGATATATGCTATGCAGTGGGAGCACTAGCTAGATATACTAGCAACCCTGCACAAGTACATTGGAAAGGTATAAAGAGAGTATTTAGGTACTTAAAGGGTACTCAAGATGCATTCTTGGAGTACAAAAGGCAAGGTAACATACTTGCTCCTACTCTTGAAGCATATACAGATGCTAGTTGGGGAGATGACACAGATAACAGCAGATCAACTAGTGGATATGTAGTTATGCTTAGTGGTGGAGCAATCAGTTGGCGTAGTAAGCAGCAAACATCTGTTGCACTGTCTACTACTGAGGCAGAATTTATGGCTGCCTCAAATGCTACTCAAGAAGTCATCTGGAACAGGAGACTTCTTAAGGAGCTGGGTTTTGAGCAGAAAAGTCCTACTACATTGTACTGTGACAATACAGGAAGTATAGCACTCAGCAAAAATCCTGTACATCACCCAAGGACTAAGCACATTGAGATTAGAAGAAGATTTGTAGAGGAGAAAGAAAAGGAGAATGTTGTGAAGTTAGTTTACTGTCCTACACAGGAGATGACAGCAGATGTGTTTACAAAAGCATTACCTAAAGATAAACACATGAAATGTGTAGTAGAAATGGGAATAGTCCTAAACTCTCATTAAGTGGGAGTGTTAGTTTAGTTAATCTCTAGTTTAGAGACTTCCCTTGACTTGAAGAATCCTCTAGAAGCCCTGCCAGATGTCCTCTACTTAGGGTAAAGAGTGGGCGCAGCCCTAATTAGGGTTATGCAAAGCAACCCCCTAGGGTTTGCTTAAGTGTATATAAGAGTGTTTTCTACTCCTGTTTCAGTCAGTTCTTCAACAAGGGTGATTCCCAACACCTCTTCCTTGCATTTCGTGAAGTCCCCTGAGTTGCCTAACATCATCTCAGGATTGTCTTTGGATATCTCAGTATTAGAGGCTACTAGTGCTGCGTGAGAGAACCTACTTGATGCTTGTGAGCTGTGATACAAGAGGAGAGATCTAGTATTGCAGTAGTGATGTCTGATACATCAGAGATCAGAGGGAGTGATAGACCTTCCACTTCAAAGGGTAGGAAGCTTGGTTCTTATCATATTACTTTCAGTAGCAACGCACTAAAGTGGTATAATTGACGAAGGAGTTAGTCACAAGAATTGGAACTGACCTGGTTGATGAAGCTCTGATTCGGAACCACCATGGGAACCCGTTCGATGCTCAAGATTTTCGTTTGTAGAAAACCAATGTCTTGGACGTAGCCAGCAAAATTTCCTGCCTGCAGCATTGATCACTGTACAGTTACTTGCCCGGGTGAAAAGAAGTGGACACCAAATTCGAGTGCGATATTAGACAACTTCTATACACGAGAGCTAAAAGATGGAGGCAAAGTTAACCCAAAATCCAACTACGCCGCAATGTCTTTCCTCAGCAGCTGAGCAATGGAGAGGTTTATCCTCATACCTTATTGAAAGGGTAAGCTTTTTAATTAACAATGACCCAAGATAGTGGAGACTAACGTCATGAGACAGCTCATTTCTTACGTGGGATACAGTTCTCTGACTCAGTTCACATAAACAAGACGTCTAATCATCCATTAAAAATAGAGAGCCCACTGGCAAATATAGTCACAGATGGCCAAAACATGAAACCAGGCCTCTCCGAAACTTGAATTCCTACTACCGTATTTGCAGTCCAATCTCTAGACTGCGGGCCAGATATTTCACACTTTCGACTTCAGAGTACTGGTCCTGTAGGCGTCCAGGATTTCCAGAACCGCTCGAATTTTTCATAGTCGGTAAACATACCCTTCCCGCAGTATGTGGCTCTGAACTTGAATTGAATCTTCATAATTTGAGTTCTTGATTGAATTTCTGTGCAGGAGTCTCTTTCATTTGGCTACCTAGCTCGAGTTTTAATGCCAGACACTAAACCTCACTGGATTCGTTTGGTAAAAAGCCTGACAGTGGTTTGCATTTTGGTCTAATTCAGACAAGCAATGACACCCAGAATTCCCATGTTATATTGAAGTTTCCATGCTGGTTCAGTTTTTGTATCCCTATCTGAAAGAGCAAAAGGTGAGTGCCAGGTTCAGAGGATCAGGATCGACTTAAAGGATAAAAACTGCCTCCACAGAGGATCGAACTCTGGACCTTCAGTTTACAAGACTGACGCTCTACCACTGAGCTATAAAGGCCTGGCAATGGCGTTGGAGAATAACCGGTCAGTAGCATAAATGGGTACCACTGCGCGGTCTCCTTTCACGAGATTTGACATTTCAATTCGTAGAATTATGATCCTTTCTAAAATGGAAGTTAAGAAATGTGAACGAAAATTAGTGGCAGCACGTGCTATTTATAAAGTACTATTAATTTGCTATTTTCAAGTGCAAGCATCTTCTTGCTTGCACTTGAAAATAGCAAATTAATAGTACTTTATAAATAGCACGTGTCCCTTATGGGTGCACCCATAAGGGACGACACGGTTCTTTAACACGACTTTGATACCTTAATTCCACATTCTCTTTTATCCACGTAACTAAATATTAGGAATTATTGTTAATTATTTCTTCCTAGTTGGTATTTGAAAATAATGATAAATCTAGGTATACTTGTCTGCCCAGATTAGTCTATTCAGTATATCACCTGCTGTACAGGGAGGACTTTGATATCGATGCAATCTGTACTTCCTGATTCTCACTAGAGGGTTGATTGAGTTCTATTATGCAGACTGGCAAAACAATTTTGATGCAGGACGAAAACAGACGTGTAAGAATGGATCAGATCAGATGTATTACCTAGAAGTCATTGAACAGGACTATATACTAGATTTGCAGGAAACACGTTCAAGAGTCACTTTTGTGGCGGAGTCCGTGTCCGGACTTAGTCTCTGATAGGAATTAAGGTACCTCTGGATGAACTGCTGGCAGTCAATTGAAGTGCTGGCAATTTAGATGGTAAAAAGACAGCAGTCACACCTTTATTCGCTCTCCAATCACAAAGGGCCGAGTGATAAAGAGAAGAGCGCCCCCAAAAAAGTTGCTGACAATCTCCTTTGCTGCAAGACCCAATGCAACCCCTGTGCGGACAATATGAAGGAGTCAGGCTTCCAGGCAGAATGGACACGCACGGGTGTGATATCTACCTTCTTGCTTACTGTAAGACAAGCAAGTAATGCATTCCAATAATGCGATTCTCTATAACTAGCTCGCCTATTCTAGTACTTCATCAACTAGGACGCCTATCGCCCGCTAGCAATTAAGCTTGAGCAGGATCTACCAATTCCGATGAAATATTTCCGAAGAAACCTAGGAGACATCTGACAGAGATACAAAAGCTTGTATTTGAGGAGGCAAAAGATTCGGAATCTTTCGTCAGAGGATGATGAAAAATCAGGATATGAGCAAGAACGAGCTAATGTTGGTTCTAGGACGATTCCTTACCTCCAAAACCTCCAACCGCAAGAAGGGAACGAAGAGCAAATCCATTTACTTCCCCTATGCAAGAAGCCGCTATAAAGTACAGGATCAAGGATACTATTTTGTCAAACGCGACGATACGTGGCTGTAACACAACATACGAAACCACTTCAGGTTCCTCATTATGGGTAAGCATCCTCGCATCCGCTCAACGGCTAGAACTTGTGCATTTTCAACTGAAAATATCACAAGTGCAATAACGGTGTCTGCGCAGTCCCTCTACATAATTAGGACAAACAAGTTCCAACCTAAAAACTTGCAGATTAATGACTATAAGAGAATGTACAACAGCAGGTTAGATCAAGAAAAATAGGACTCTTAGACAGGAGGTTGACCCTCAACATGTCAAGCTTCTGAATACTGGAACCTGGCTGTGAGAGAAAAGAAATATGTTCAGCCGAGTGCATTTTTGGTCATGTCTTACAGAACCCTTCAAGATGGAGAGAAATCAACTTACAGCATCAAGTTTGTATTTGGCGCATAGGTGCTCCACATATATATGCTTCCATTTAAAAAAGAACCAAGTCACTGCGACAACCACCGACGTCGATCTTATTCTCGCTATCGTGCCCGCTCCAAGGGTGATCTTCAGAACTGGTGTCATAACGCTTATACTGCACAGGTTCAGCAGATTCGGTAAAAACAACGACTACTTGATAAGACACCCATCGTCAAATACGTTCATCAACTTTTACATCGTCAATGCTGAACCACCTTAAAATGAAAAACGTCTACTCCTCACGCTAATAAGAAGAAGTACTAGAGAACTGAGACCATCTTGAGAACTCGGATATGCATCTGAACCTTTGGATACCCATCTGCTTGGTTTATTCAGCGGTGCTCTATTGAACTGTTTAGTCCTCGACTACGTCCCACGCAGTCTACCTCAACAAGATCGACAAGAGCATTGACAACCCTTATATTAAGCAAGTGGAGCGGCTTGAACCTTTCACTCACAAGCGAGTGACGGCAAAAACCATAATCAAAAGTCGCAATGGCCCGGTCATCGCCTTAAAACTAGAGGCTGGGTAATGATCCTCCGCTGTCTCTTGTACTAGTTTCGAGTTGGTAACGTATAGCCTGTAAACCAAAGCACCACAGTCAATGATGCATGACTCACCATAGCTTCTCGACGAATACAAGGAACCTGATAGTTAGAACGATTCGGACACATCATGCTATTCAGCGCAGACTTCCAGATGTTGAAGACAGGTAGAGAAAGTCAATCGGAAAGGGGATCAATAAACAGGTGCATGCTGGACTGATATCAAAGCATAGGCTCGCATGACACAGACTTACAAAGTGCACTATTCCTACTCGAAAAAAGAGATAAAAATTAATATAGGTCCACACCAGTTTAACCACTTGCAAAACCCGTCAACGCGCATATAGACGAGATAGAAGAGTCCGAAATGAAGTGCTTCACGTAGAACTGCTACGGCCTGCGCAGTAACCGAGACAGTGAAAGTAAGCGAGATGATTTCGACGGGTAGAGATCGACCTGTGTAAGCAGGTTGTATATTGAAAATAACTACAGCCTTGGACATCTCATGATCGGGAAGTAGCCTTCGGCAGCTTACCAGAAAGGGCATGCACTTGCAGAGCGCAACGGCAATTTATGGAATGAGTAAAACAATTTTCGCAAGTCTAGAATATCGCTGTCATATATCACATAGCGTTGTACTGTCATACTTCAACTTCAACTTGAGCAACGTTGAGGCTACTTGATTGATTAACACCTTAATGCTGTGAATGATATAATCTTAACAGTGTCCATGAATGGAATTCGTCATATAGGAGTGGCCTTTGTAATTGTCTACGCATAAATCCAATTGACGACCATGCTTCACGGAAGCATTCGGCTAAGGACAACACGAAGTTACACTATGTTAGATTTATTTAATCTCTAGTTTAGCACAATCTCTAGTTTATGTGGTTTAGGTACCTCTAGGACTCGGTCATCTCTTTAAGATAAAATGGGGCACAACTACAATTAGGGGTAGGAAAAGCAACCTCTTAGGGATGGTATATGTATGTATACCTGAGTTCTCTGAGCTTAGTATAGTCAGTTCTCCTGCAAGAGTCATTCCTAGCACCTTGTACATGGTTTCAGGTGTTCTCTGTGCTGCTTATCTTGGGGTGTTTATCATGCTGTGTGAGTGAACTGTTGTGTACTAACTTTGAAAGCTCAGAGAGAGAGAGTGTGTGAGTTGAGTGAGTTGAGTACTGCTGTGAGCAATCAGGAGTGTCTACTCTGGTGAGACTGGGAAAGCTGAGTGCTAAGATGTCTGATAGATCAGAAGTCAAAATGACTTAGGATAGATCTTCAACTTCATTCAGAGGAAATAACAATTCTCATCAGGTTATAGGCCCCCAGTTGGCACTGGGTTTGATGGGAGAACTCAAAGAGTTGGAGAAATTGAGTGAGCACAATTACTTGTCCTGGTCTAGTGATGTGGCATCCATCCTAGATAGTTATGATCGTTTGGATATGGTATTGGATATCCATGATACTGATGACATGGATTCCAACAGAGTGAAGAGAGTGAAGCACTCTACGACTAGGAGATTTCTTTTACGAGCTGTGCAGGGGCAATATCAAAGACATGATAGATAGTTACTCTTGGAGTTGGGAAATTTGGAGAAAACTCAAGAGTTTATTTGCTGTTGAGAGACTGGAGATGTCTAATCGAAATTGAGTAGCACTGCTGTCCATACAAATACAAGAGGGTGATGAGTTCACCAAACACTTGTCAAAAGTGCAGAAAGCTTCAAGATGCTCTGGGATGATGGGTTACCGTTTCAAGAGAAATATGAGATTAATCACCTCTTATATACTCTTCCTCCAAGCTATGAACCTATTCACATAGCTCTAAAGGCTCAGCCTGTTGAGATTATCACATGGGAGTATGTGGCAAACAACATTCAACGGAGTTCCGAAAGGACAAAGAGAAAAAGCAAGGTACAAATAAGCTGTTGGATGCTGCTCTATTGAGTACTTCACAATCAAGGAGAAGACCAGGTAGAAGATCGAACATACCTGGAAAGATGTTGATGTCAGCAACAAGACTTGTTTTTCCTACCATCAAAGAGGTCATATTGCACCTCTATGTCCTAAGAAAAGAGAGAGGAGGGAACAAGAGATGAAGAAGGGAAGAAGGAGATCACATTCAGTAAAGGGATGCAAACCTGCAAGCTCAGCATACAATGCAGAGGACTACAATGACATTCTGAGTGATGAGGAACGATACTCAGTTGAAGAGTTGGATTGGGGACTGTTTGCAGAAACGCAAAAGTGCTCAAGTGGTTCAGGATGCTTCCTGGATTCTGGAGCTACCTCTCACATCTGCTACCAGAAGGAGTTGTTCTCAGCTCTTCAACCTCTGAAGACTCCCAAGAGTGTTCGTTGTGGACCTGGGATTCTGAATCCAGTGTTAGGAATTGCCAAAGTTCCTATTGCCTTCATGGGAAGATCTGACACAAGTTCTTGTGAGAGCTATTTGGAGGACATTCTCTATGTTCCCAAATATACCAAGAACTTAATGTCAGTACACCGTCTACTTGAACATGGAGTGGATGTTCTGTTCCAGAGTAATGGAAAGCAATGTACTCTGAAGGAAAGAGGGCAGGTTCTTGGGTATGGAACTGCAGAAGGTAAGCTGTTCAAGTTGATGGAAGCTGATTGCTCAGATTCTGCATTGGTTGCAGAACATTGCAATGATATTCATCTCTGGCATCTGAGGTTAGACCACCTATCAGAGCTGAATATCCATGCTCTAGAAAAAATAGTGGAGGGATTGAAACTAGACCCCAAAGGGAAACTCTAATTTGGCAATGGGTGTGCAGAAGGAAAGGCACACAAGACTCCAATACCCAAGAAATCATCAACCAGAGCTTCTGGCCTCCTAGATGTCATATATTCAGATGAATGGGGATACATGACTGAAAAGTCACTAAGTGGAGCAGCATACTACGTCTTGTTTGTAGATGACTACAGTCGAAAAGTTTCGTCTATCTCATGAAGAGCAAGGAAGAAGTGCTGCGAAAATTCCAGAAGTTTGTAGCCATGGCTGAGTTGCAGACTGGGAGGAAAGTCAAAAGATTGAGAACAGATGGAGGTAGAGAATATAGGAATGAAGAATTTCTATCTTTCTTATCAGAGAAAGGATAAAGGATCTTGACTGTCCTGCTAGAGACAGTCCAGCATAGAATGGAGTTGTAGAAAGGCTGAACTGGACATTATTGGATAAGGCACTAGCAATGCTTCAACATGCAAAGTTGGAGAGGAAGTTTTGGGGTGCAGCTATCAGTACTGCAAATCTTCTGAGAAATATCAGTGGTACTACTGAATTACAAGGGAAAATTCCTGAAGAATGCTGGAGTGGAAAGAGGCCTGATGTTTCTACATTGAGAGTCTTTGCATGTCCTGCCTATGCTCATATCCCTAAAGAGCAAAGGAGAAAATTCACAAAGAGAGCTGAAAGGATGATCTTTGGAGGATATGAAGAGGGTTTGAAAGGATATAGGTATAGGGTTTGAAAGGTTACCTCCTCTTCAATCCTAAGACTGGACAGGTTATCAGAAGTAGGGATGTCCTGTTTGATGAGTTGAGAACTTGGGGAGAAACAGTGATGTACAGAAAGAAGCTGAGCAGGTTGATCAAACTGATCAATTTGTCTTTCCAAGCTACAGGGTTGATTCTTCAGAAGAACAATCCCTAACTGAACCTGAAGATTCATCTGCAGAGGCTTTCAAGGTGTACAGAAGGCATCCAAAGCAGGTGGTGGTTTCTGATCCTGACACCACAGAAGGAGAAGACTCCCAAAAGGGAACCTTAGATGTAGAATCATTGCATGAGATTCCAAGAGGGTCAAGAGATGACATAAAACATCTGAGTGAAGGGCCAAGAAGATCAGAGGCTGAGAAAGCCTATTGACAGACTTGGCTTTCCTTTTGAACGCCGACCTCATTTGATAGAAGAGATGTCAGATGCATCTTACATCTGCAATGAGATAGATAATGATCCTGAGACACTAGAGCAAGCAATGCTTAGATCAGATTCGAGTCAGTGGGAGTTGCCTGTAGCAGAAGAGAAGAAAGCTCTTCAGGCCAATGGTACATGGGTTCTGATTTACCACCAGGTAGAAAAGCAATTGGCTCTAAATAGGTATTTAGAGTCAATCGTGGAGCTGAGAGCGAGATTTTGAAGTACAAAGCAAGATTGGTTGCAAAGGGCTTCAACCAGAAAGCAGCAATTGATTACACTGAAACCTTTGCACCAGTGGCCAGGTATGGATCTATAAGGATGTTCTAGCACTAGCTGCAGATAGAGATTCAGAAGTGGAGCAGTTAGATGTGAAGACAGCCTTTCTCAATGGAGATAAAGAATAGACCATCTACATGGATGTTCCAGATGGGTATATACCCATCTGGAACTTCATAGTAAACCTCTATGAAAACACATGCGACTTCATCAGTCCATCACAGTGCCAAAGTAGCTGAGCAAGTGTCAGTACCCCTGGTACCGAGTTTCTGCTCGAAAACTCATGAGTGCCAAGGCGAACTTGGTTGCTCCCCTAAAGTGCCACTCATAAGTAATGGAAATGTCCAAAAAACAGAAGAACAGAAATGGAAGTGTGGAAAGAAAGGGCAAGCAGAAGTGCAGGCACATTAATAAGCGCAGGAGTCTCAGCCGCATAATGAGGATCAGGCAAGAAAGAAAAGAATCCACCTGAGTAAGAGGAGGGAAGGAACCGAGACATACCTGATGGATCCCTGAAATCACAAACATTCATTGGTAGAGAGAAAATCCAGGACACAGCAATGAGAAGTTGTCAACCAGAGGTTCGTTAGTAATACAAGAAGTGAGCAAGAAACATCAGCGCTGCCCAGGAAGGGACGAGTCTACTCTTAGGGTTGGTATGTGTATATAACTGAGTTCTCTGAGCTTCGTATGGTCAGTTCTCCTGCAAGAGTCATTCCTAGCACCTTGTACATGGTTTCAGGTGTTCTCTGTGCTGCTTACCTTGGGTGTTTATCATGCTGCGTGAGTGAACTGTTGTGTACTATCTCTTAAGGCTCCTGATTGCTCACAGCAATACTCAGCTCACTCTCTCTCTCTGAGCCTTCAGAGAGAGAGAGTGAGCTGAGTATTGCTGTGAGCAATCAGGAGTGTCTACTCTGTTGAGATTGGGAAAGCTGAGTGCTAAGATGTCTGATACATCAGAAGGAGAATGACTGAGGATAGGTCTTCAACTTCATTCAGAGGAAACAACAATTCTCATCACACTATCTACATGTTGTTACAGTATGAACCCCACAACTTATGTTTTTTCAGAAAAACGAACGTGGGTTATGCTGGCTGCTAAAATAACTACCAGAGAGGGATATATAACAACAAGAAGAAATAGCCTCTCAAAGACAAACAGCATCTTTTGCCTTCGAACTTACATCATGTTTGCGGTTCAGAACCTGCCCAAGATATAAGACAGTCCAGCATCACCAAACGGCTTATATTACCATACGTGAATGGTGAGTGCAATTCGTTCAGCTAGAGTTCAGGAATACTACCTGAACGGAGGCATTTACAAGCGGAACTAATCCTGATGCACGAAGTCTTCTACTGGTCATAGGCTACAACACTTTAGAAAACACATCAGCCAAGGGTCTGTGAGCGTATCCATTCTCTGCTTAAAGGGGTACTTGAGCTTACTCTTTCTTCTGATTTCCATGAGTAAAGTTCAGAAAATAGATAAAGCTCCTACGGGCCTCATTGCATGACGAGTGGGCCATCGACAAAACAGAGGACGTCTGATACGGCTTATGGACTTTAGAGTCAAAGTAATGGAACATGACAGTCGAGCTTTAATTTCTAGGTTTAATTTACTTCAAAGAAATCGCCGTTGATTACTTCCCCTGTTTTGAAACTTTCTCTTGAAATTCTTTCTTTAGGTTTACTGTGTGAAGGTGATAGAGTACATAACAATTGACAATCCTGACACTAAATAATGCTCAGACACAGGTGAAACCAATTGCATTCAATACTATCTTAAGCTTCATTAAATGCCTCTAAATTACGAAGTCCACAAAGAAAACTTACAGCAGCCTCGGAGTTGTGAACTTTGCTGTGAATACTTTCGGGTAGCCAGTCGAGAGGATCATACTCCCTCGGGAAGTAGGGTGAAAGTGCAGCGCCAATCTTCTTGTAAAGAAAGCGGGACATATCGTCTAGAAAAAATCCATCTTGGACCCCTGGACCAGGACTCGCGGCGGGAGGTGGAGGGTGCGGATGTGAATGGGCTCTTGCTGCTCCCACAGGGACCCTCTTAATTTGAGGTAAGGCATGGCCATTGGATGACCGTCTTGTAAGCTGCTCACCATTGAAACTCGTCGAAACCTGCAGTACATATCAGAAAGTAACAAGAGCTTTACAGTGCTTGTAAGAATCAAATCCAGAGGCGAGACCTTCACGAAAGATCCGATTCTAAAACTCTGTCTCAGTATGGCCGTAATAAAAGAACATCCCACAGAACATGATCAAACCACGTTTCTATTTCTATCGAAAGCAGTAGCATCGACATACACAGCGCAGCTTGTTGGGATCCCCGAACTTGGGATCCTCGAACTCCTGCTCCAAGTTCCTTTCTGCAAATTTGAAAGTCTAGTTTAAAGGTTATTTTGTTATATTAAGTAAGATAATCGGTTATCGCCTTATCCTCAAATTTCTCCGATTCACTTAATACGTCAATTTATCCCTTAATACGTCAATTTATCCCTTTGACTTTCAGATTCCCACCTTCTCGTCGTCCCGATAACCCTCCCCAAATTCCAGTTCCAACGTTCAAAGTTACATGATAAAACGGTATAATAAATACAGGAATAAAATATTACGTTCTTTTGTTGATATATGGAAAAAACTTGATCAGTATATCAATCCCGACAGACAAGCATACGCATTTCTCTAGCAGTTCTCCATGGGAACCATAATGAGGTTGGTTGTACTGAACGAGGCGAATTGACCTATCATTAAAGTGTCTAACCGGAAATTCACCAGCCTCTGGAACCATTTTATTTTTCTCATTTTTCACATGCTCGTGCAACTCCGCAGAAAATACCATACCCAAATAACCGCTTTCGCTGGGGAGCAGTTACACGCTTCACGAAAGAAAAGAGAGAGTCAATTATGGCTAAAAGTTGGACAATCGGTGGATTGACCATGCGAAGCCCATCAGATGATAGAACAGATGTCCCGCCTATTTGGTTTACAGTCATTTGTACACCATTTACATCGCCAAATTCTAACAGTTCCCTGCTGAGCTAATGCCCAACCAAACTCCCACACAAACTCACTCTGTTGAGACGCGGCGATGGAACCACACAACGCTGCTGACTTCCATGCGCCAGGGGATTCCAGCAACGGTGAACCACAAAAGCGGCTTCCATGCTTTCCAATTCCTTCACAATCCTCCCGCTAGTCAGTTCCACTAGAACTGACTATTCTATTCCAATTCTGAACTGCGTCCACATCCGCCTTTTCAATTCACATTACCATCGAACTCACACTCAAAAATTCAAACGGCGATCAGCTCAAATTCCGCCATTTCCCGCATCGAGAGTTCGCCCATCACAGAATTCCGGCTCCCAAAATAAAACATCAACTAATTCAGTTGTAGCTCAGACTTTTTGACAGAACGAACAGGCGATCACTCCATCGAACAATCACAGTCAGGTCCTAAGATCCGAAGGGCCGGACTCGATGATCCTCTCACTGTGGGGCCAGGTTCAAAGGAAAGAGGGAACAGCAGTACAGCACGCACTGACCGCCTTCACCCTATACAAGAACCTGAGGTTGGGGGGTGACTGGGTCTACAGCAGCTTCTTCGAGTATTCTTGACCGGACCTCGAAGGGAGGAATGCAAACGGTCCGGTAGCTCGGTGCCCACGAGGTTGGAAAGAACATGCGAAGTCGCACGAGTCCCGCCTGCCTGCGGAGACGTCAGCATGAGGGCAGCAGCCGCAGCCGCCATTGGCCTTCTAAAGCGGATCATTATCCTAATGAACTTTGACTCTCACTCAAGTCAAGTCACGGAGAAGTGCATCCTCCCCACTTACGAAGAAGTGGTAGGCCACCAGTTGTGTCCCATCCAGCTTAACCAACTATTCCGAGATCGAGGATTTCCTTATTCCGTCGATCGCATCAGAACTTGTGAGGATAACAAGGAGCAGAAATCCTACAGACATGGTTGATAAGTTCATGTTACTCTGGTAACTAGAGGCATTAAATGTGTCATCATGTGTGACAACACTGTAGAGTTTATGCATGATTTATCTGAAGTACTTCATGCTCAGTGACATATGGGAGTGATACTGTTTCCTACTAGTTCTCCTGTACTACTCCTGATCCCACTGTAATATAGGCTTTGAATTTTGGCTAAACCCCGAAGCACCAAATAGAATGTTACCGATTGTCAACGCTCATTATGGGTCTGATATTCTACTCGGAGGTCTAAAACATAGCTATGATATAGTATATTGTCTTAATGAAAGGTTTGAGAGCCAAAGAGGAGACCTTGATGATCTCCGGATAAGGGTCGGCCCGAGACTCTGTAGCAGTCTTAGTCCATTTCAACTTAGACATCCGATTTTTCTTCCCTGCCAGTGAGTGGCAGGACTTGAGGTTGGTGGTGCACTCTGAACACGGCCTTGTGTTGGAGTAGATCGTAGTGGCTAACCTCCTGTCGGTGGCCCTGCATTTGGCTGCTGCTGCTACTTGCTGTAGGGGCGAACTAATGCTTGTTGAAGATTATTCTGAAACTTAAAATAGCTGTTTACACGTCAGTTGATAGATTCAGTCATAGTATACATCGTCACTTCACAGTGAACCTGGTAATACGTTTGACTAAAACTCACCGGAATACCATATACTAGAACTCAGCACGAAGGGTGTATGGAACTATTGCTACTAACGGGCTGCGCAAACAAAGTGGACCGAACGCACTGAATAGAAGCTAAGGGTCTCTTGCTTGGACTTAAAGCCAATTTCGGACGCCCTTGGAAAAGGCGTAGATATTTGAGGGGATAGAGAATGGGAAAGGAGATAAATCATAGTTTAGGCCATACGGACGTTGCACGTTTAAATCGTTGTTGGCATTAGCGCTATGGCTACAGGCCCTGAACCCTAGAAAGCTGACAACTCTTCGAATGAGCCAGCGTGCATGGAAGTAAAATAAACGCAGACCACGCTTCAAAGCTTTTTGACATTTTGACCTATCCCCAAAGAGTGGAGAGTTAATCTCGCACTTCATGCTTCAAGAGCAATCTAGTAAAAATAAGTTCCCTTTGCCAGACGGCTGAGCTCTCTGCTGAGTATGTCTTGCTATTTTATCTAGAGTTGAATAGTTTCTAGATTCAGCGATTGACGTCTCCTCTAGTAGACTGATTAGACCTTGACTCAAGCCGTGAAATCTCTACTAACAGAGGGATAAAGGTCTATGAAAGAATCTAGTACAACAACACATTGTGGAGAGTATTCTGGAGGACATGATTGATGAGAAGAAATCAGGAATTGTATAATATGTGCAATGTTTCAATAAAATAATCTGCGAGAGTGTTTGGTAGTGAACGCAGCTTCCAAGTTAGGGAGTGAACTATATATGGTGTATTTCTTTGATGGATATACTTTTTGTTTGAGTGTGGACTTCTCACAGGATAGCTTATTCTAACAATTGGTATCAAAAGTTAGGTTGATCTAGAGATTCACGATAGGAATCAGAAGGAATATCAATCTCAAACACAAAGTTTGTAATGAACAAATGTGAGGGGAAGAACAAGGATTATGGCTATTGAAAGTGAAGGACTTGCTTATACAACAAGGGTTGAACAGATCGCAAGACAAGAAGCTAAGAATGATGATGAGTGGGAGGACACGGATCTGAGGGTTATTAGCAAGATTCAATTCAATCTTGATGATGAAGTGCTGAATAATGTAATTAGCCAGGATTCACCACCAAAGCTGTAGTTAAAGTTGGAGAAGTTTGTATATGACAAATAGATTGTACCTGAAACAAAAGTTCTATACAGTGAGGATGAAGGAGGGCCAGAGCACCATGGAGCACCTCAATGCATTCAACAAAATCATTTAAGAGTTGATGAGTATAGAGATTATTTTAGAGGAAGACGGTAAAGAATTATTGTTATTGGCCTCATTGCCTTCATCATATGAGCACCTAATCACAATGCTTTTTGTATGGAAAGGATGATGTAGCATTTGAAGAGGTCTTTTCAACCTTACTATCCAATAAAAGACATAAAAGACATAACCAAGAGGATATGAATTTTGAAGCTCTATTAGCTTTGACAACTACTTTAGGAGAGTATGGGTCTATCATGAAGCAAAAATCAACAGTACTCTATCTATAAATAATGAAAAGTGATGATGGAGAAACAAACTAGAAGGAGAGTTCAGTGTTTGTGGTCTAATAATGGCAAAGAGTCTGAGCAGTTTTGCAATAGCAAAGGGATAGTCCACCACTTCACATACTTGGCAGCTCTCAACAAAATGATGTGGCAGAACATATGAATCGCACTCTTGGAGAAAGCTTGGAGTATGTTAAGCAATATTGGATTGGAGAAGAGCTTTTGGGCAAAAGCTATAAACATTGCTTGTTACTCGGTCAATATTTCTCCATCCGTTGCTCTTGAGTGTAGGAAACCAATGGAAAAATGGACAATTCTGCCTCTAGTTTATTCTTCAATTAGAGTATTTAGATGCAAAGCATGTGTTCATATTCACAAGAGTAGAGGATAAAGTTAGATCACAAATCTAGAAAATGTATATTCTTAAGATATAAGAAGAATAGAAAGGGATACATATTGTGGGATCCTATCAAACATTGCTTTGTTGTAAGTAGGGACATAATATTTGATGACACTAGTATAATTGAGATGGTTGTTATGTCTTAATCAAAGAAAGATCAGATTACATATCAGAAAGATATGGTAGCTTATGCTCTTCTCATGGAAAATAGTGAACCTTCTTCATATGAAGAGGTGATGCAAGATCAAGAGTGCCAAAGATGGCACAAGAAGAGGAGATGAAGTCTTAGGTCCAAAACCATTCTTAAAGACTTGAGAAATTACTTGTAGGAAAGAAGGCCATGGCTTATAGAAGGGTATACTAGAAAAAGAAAGGACTCTCAGAAATAGGTGAAGATCAATACAAAGCAAGGCTTGTAGCAACAAGTTATAGCCAAAAAAAAGGTATTAACTTCAACTAGATATTTTCACCAATGTAAAATATCTTTAATTTGTATATTGTTTGCAATAGCTACCTTGCATAATATGGAGTAAGAGAAATGGATGTTACAACTTCATTTCTACATGGAGAATTGGAAGAGGAGATATTCATGCATCAACCATAGGATTTTGTAGTACTAAGTAGAACCTAGTTTGTAGGTTACCAAGATCATTATATGGATTGAAGCAAAGTCCAAGGTAATGCTACAAGAAATTGGATGCTTTCACATTGAAGCATAGATACAACCAAAGCAAGTCAAATTGTTCAACATGGAACTATATTTTTGTATTTAATTATATTGATTCTATACGTGGATGATATATTGATTGCTACAAAAGACATGGTTGAGGTAGAGAAATGAAAAGCATAGTTAGGTAATGAGTTTGAGATGAAGGACTTAGGTTCATCAAAGAGTGTACGTGGGAGTGAAATCTTTAAAGATAGGAGTAAGGGAAAATTTTGAATATCCTAAAGTAATTGTAAAAGTCACTTGCATATTTTGGTATGGAGAATGCCAAACTTGTGAGTGTTCCAATGGCAAATCATTTCAAGAGCATATCATATCATTGGAGCAATCTCTATCAAATGAGGAATTAATATTCATATCCAACATTTGTTGTGCTAGTGTTGTTGGGAGTTTAATGTATGAAATGGTTTGCACTAGACTTGATATCTCATATGCAGTAAGCATAGCAAGCCTACATATGGCAAATCTTAGGAAGTAATATTAAGAAGCAATGAAGTGGATACTTTATTACTTGAAGGGCAAAATAGATCTTTATATTGTCTTTGACAAGGAGCAAGATCAATAAGGAGTGATTATTGAGTATATAGATGCTGATTTTTCTAGAGATGTAGCCAAGAGGAGGTCCATAACTTGATTTGTATTTATTCTTGCTAGTGGTCCTATAAGTTAGAAATCTACTCTCTAACCTATAGTTGCTCTTGCAACCATAGAGGAAAAATAGATGGAAACAACCAAGGTAGCTAAGGTTGTTGAATGAATATAGAGAATAGCCAAGGATGTAGGACTTCCAAAAATGAA
Source organism: Lunularia cruciata (assembly GCA_948567375.1). Taxonomy (NCBI): domain Eukaryota; kingdom Viridiplantae; phylum Streptophyta; class Marchantiopsida; order Lunulariales; family Lunulariaceae; genus Lunularia; species Lunularia cruciata. Next base: position 45,423,727 of record OX419758.1, read on the forward strand.
GTCCAAGCTTTATTATGATAGTCAAAGTGTTATTCACTTGGCCAGAAATCAAGTGTACCATTCTCAAAAAAATCACATCTATATGAAATACCACTTCATTATAGAAGTTATGACAAGTAGAAAGATCAATCTACAAAAAACATGCATAAAGGTGAATGCAACTAATATGTTTACTCAAACATATTCTAGTTGAGAAGTTCAAGTTATGTATGAAATTTCTCAGTTTACATTGTTATTGATTGAGATGATGTACCTAAATATTCTTAGAAATTTTATTGGCTAGATAGAAAATATAATACCATTAGCTAGACATATTCTCTAGAGGTGGAAATTTTCTTGGTAACATGTAGAAGGTTGTTATATATGATGGACTAAGTAGATCAAATAGAGGTGTTATCAAAAGAGTACTTCCACTAATAGAGCAAGAGCTTAAAACACCCAAATAAACTTTACATCTAAAATAGGAGTCCTAAACGGATGAATTAGGCCTTGAAAATAGAAATATTTTCTAATATTTTGTCACCCATACTATTATGGGCTTCTTAAAGGAAGATTCCCTAAAAATTCCCTTTGATCAAACTTGTTTGACCAACCAGATAGGACTAGGACCGACATGTCACCCATCCATGCAACTAATCTAAAGGTGGAGCTCACTAACATGTCACCAATCCAAGTATTTGATCAAAGGGTGGAGCTTCCTTTGAGAGGATCCTCTTTGCTATATCATAAAGACAAGGTGCTCCTTTGGGGCATTAGAATATTGAGTGTTGAAGTTTTGTGTTTCCGCTCTTGTATCTCTCTTAGGGATTCTTGTATCCTTGGAACATTATAGAAAACAAGCCAATGTAGAGATTGTTGAATATGTCTGGCTATTTTATCTTTGGATAAATCGTTTCTAAATTCAATGGTTGATGACCTTTTATGATCTAAGAATAGATATTCCTTCTTTAATGGATTGCCTAAGCAGCTAGGGTTTCTTAGGCCTTGAATCTAGTTAGAAAATCTCTACTAAGAAAGACATAAAGAGATCTAGCACAATAATACATTTTTGTAATACCAATAGCTAGACATATTATCTAGAGGTGAAAATTGGCTTGGTAACCCTAGAAAGTTATTATATATGATGGACTTAGTAAATTAGATAAATGTGTCACCAAAAGAGTACTCCTACTAAGAGAGCAAGACCCAAAAATACCTTAAAAACTTTAAAGCCAATTTTGGAGGCCTAAATGTATGAATTAGGCCTCAAAATGGATTACCCCACTAGAGAAAAAGAATGGCCTTCTCCCACCACTATTTGTCTCCTTGAGAGCTTTCCAATGGTACCTCTGAGCTTCTTATAAGAAGATTCCCTAAAGATTCCCTTTGGTCAAACCTATTTGACCAACCAAATAAAACAAGGACCAACATGTCACCCATCCATGCAACTAATCTAAGGGTAGAGCTCACTGACATGTCACTAATCCATGTATTTGATCCAAGAGTGGAGTTTCCTTTGAGTGGATCTTCTTTGTTATATAATAAAGACAAGGTGTTCCTTTAAGACATCAGAGTATTGAGCATGAAGCTTTGTGTTTCTTCTCTTGTGTTTTTCTTGGGGGTTTCTCTTGTCCTTGGAGTATTACAATTTTCAAGAGAATTCTCTAGATGATATGATAGATGAAAGATAATCAAGAGATGAGAGAAATCAAGAATTGTATAATGGGGGTTTCAAATTTAAGACCCATAGAATTTTATGTATATGGACCCAAGTCCATACAAAAATTTTATGGGTACTTGGAAAAGTTTTGCTTTCAAAATGGAATGATTATGTAAAATGTTTTATTGGTGATGAAAATAGGTTAAGTGGACTTAAGGGCTTCTATTTACACATTTATGGGGCACAAGAAGTGTTTAATTAGGCAATACATTATAAGAGCATTAGGTAAGAAGAAGAAATAGATTTGTAATGGCAAAATATAGTGTGACATGTATCATATGGGAAGTATAGGAACTATCCACACGTAGGGAACAAGAGAGGGAGGAAAGAAAAGCTTGAAATTTTTCCCTCCCCATTTTGAGGCAAGGATTAAAATCTTTTCCTTCCTTTGATGCCAAAGGACTTTAGAAATCCCAAAAACTATAAAATAAAGAGGAGTGCAGCACCATCTTCAAAATTTACAATAAAATTATGAAGGAGTTCCATCCGCAAATTGATTGCATTTGTAATTGAAAACCATAGAAGATGTTCACTAAGACACAATTCCTCTTCACAATTGGATGTTGTAGTTGTCATCTTAGAGTCCACTATTGCTCTTATTCCAATTCCATTTGTAGAGTTATTGAATATGTTTTTGTCCAAGCCTAATGTTTTGAATGAAATGATGGTAAGTGAGGAATAGATTCAAGATGATTCTCCACCACACGCCCAAATTTTGGATTATTGTCATGAAATTTGCAATGTCAAAGCTAGTTTGCTTGAACATTGGAGAGTTAATCCTGGCAATCAAAGTTATACCAATAATTGCTAAAGAAAACTTAATGGAAGCTAGATTTGTGTTAGGGTTATTGATCACACCATTAAAGCTACCATTCATTATGTTGTTTACACCATCAAATATGTTGTCAACAATGCCGTTAGGATTGGAATTCCAAATCAAACCAAAGAAGTATACCTTTGAAGTGAAACTCTAAAGAGCTCACTTCTTTGATGTTGAGCTCTTGGTTATGGTGGATAGAGGCTGGTTAGCATCACTTGGAGTCTCTTAGCTAGAGTGGATGTGGCTTGATTGTGTATCACAACCCAATGATGGCAATTTCTTGAATTGTTGAGTTGTTGATATGAGTTCGGTGTATGATTGATCTAATAACATCAACGAAGTGAATAAGAAGAGATGTGTGTTGGTGGTATCTCCAAGCTTGGCAAATTGATGGTACTCTTGATTTTTATTACTTGATTTTACTTGAAGTTGAGTGGATCGTGTGTAGAACCGCAATGGAAATTGCTATAGACTAATAATTGATTTGATATTTTAGTGGATGGTGTGCGGAAGCATTGCTCAAATTTTGCAAAATTGTGATTGAATTGAGTCAATAGGTCTTCAATTTGAGTGCAAGAGAGTGAAATTGGAGGTCTTAATATTGTGAATTTGACCAAGAGGGCAAAATTGGATATGGATTGAGGAACAAATCCTTCCACATCAAAGATTTGGAATCTCCATACCTTGAATTGGAGAAATTAGGTTCTTTAATGAACTTGGAGATGTGTCAAATTGGAGAGAGATTGATCTAATGTGGAGGTTTGAGTTGCGGAGGTTTGCTAGTTGAGAGATTGAGTTCACAAAACTTGGCCAGATTTGGCAAAGCTTAGCTATTTTAGATGAAATTTGATTTGGCAAGAAGAAAGGCTTCATTTAGCTAAATTTTGGCATTTTGAGGTTTTGAGGCATAAGGCTAGAGAGGCATAGAAGTGCTAGATTCAAAGGGGTGTCAAATTTGGTGGAAGTAAGCTAGTTTGGAGAAGGTTCAATTTGGCAAGAAAAAAGACCTCATTTGGCTTTATTTTTGCATTTAGAGGTTTCAAAACTTAAGGATAGAGAGGCCTAAAAGGGCAATATTTAGAGGTGTGTCAAATTTGGTAAAGGTTAGCCAGTTTGGAGAAGATTTGATTTAGAGGTGTGTTAGATTTGGTGGAGGTTAGCTAATTTGAAGGAAGTTTGATTTTGTAAGAAGAAAGGCTTCATTCGGTTAAATTTTGGTGTTAGAAGTTTTGAAGCATAAGGCTAAACATGCCTTGAAGGGCTAGATTTGAAGGTATTTTAGATTTGGTGTACATTAGTCAGATTGGAAAGGGTTTGATTTGGCAAAAAAAAGGTCTCATTTGGCTAAATTTTGGCATTTAGCGGTTTCAAGGTATAGAGCTAAAGAGGCCTAAAAGGGTGAAAAATAGAGGTACATCCAATTTGATAGAGGTAAGCTAGTTTGGAGAGGGTTTGATTTGGCATAAAGAAATGTCTCATTTGGTTGAATTTTGGCATTTAGAGGCATAAGGCAAGAAGAGAGGTCTAGAAAGGCAAACAAGCTAACTAGTTTAGAAGATTTTTGGTAGTAATGTGGTAAAATCAGTCCACCTTTAAGAATTGTGTGCAATAAGGTTTAAATCTTAGATCTCTATTCCCTAAATTGGTGCCCTAGCCAATTGGTACACCCTTACTTGTTGTCCTACAGATTGGTGGATTCATATTTATACTTATGTAACTTTGGCTAAGAAAGGATATTTTATCATATTCTTGATGATCCTAGTAGTATAGGAGTAGATATCACTTCTATTATATTATATGAAGTGCCAAATGCTAATGAAGTCAATTTGGTTTGAATTTTTGAGATGTAGGGTTATCATTTAGATTTCTTGTGATTGGACCCCTTCCAAACTTCTTGTTTGTGTGAGGTGCTTTGATATTTGGAGCATTGATACTCTGGTGTGTACTTGATAATGAGGATGGAGTGATGATGAATCAAACTATCTATATTTCTCTCCAGTGAAGTAAGAAATGATGACCTATAGATTGTGAGAGTGCATGTTGTGAGATGGTAGGTTATTGGTCATCCTTTCTCCTAGTGTAGTTATCATAGTTAGAGTTACATTAGTGGGTGGTGCTTGATTGTTGATAGCACTTTCTGGTGGTTCTTGGTGGTTATTATTGTGGTTTGGAGTATATTGTCACAATGGAGTTCTTTGGGGATTTTAGAGCAGATTTTGTAGTAGTATATAGTGGATATGCATGGAGTAGCACTAGATATAAGTTTGTATCTCACATCCCAATGAGTGAGGAGATTGATTTTAGTTTGGAGTCCAACATAGGAGTTGATTCAATTGAGAGTGCACATTGTTTTTCCACACCATTTTTATGGGACATGAATGAGATTTATAGGGCCTGGTGTGAGGTGTTATGCCAAATGCCTTAGATGTTACTCTAGTATAGTGGGTTCCATTGAGTTGATGTCTTCATTTAGGATTTGATAGTTGGTGTGATCTACAACAGATGTGGAACCAAATTTTCACTCTCTTCATGGCATGGAAGGGGTTGTTCTAGCACTTGGAGGGTTCACCAATGGTTGACTACCACAAGTTCAAGAGAGCTCACATGGAAGAGATTGAGCTATGGAGACAATATTGGTCTCCAATATACATCTCCATCATTGTAATATCAATAGCTAGATAGATAATCTAGAGATGAAATTTGGTTTGGTAACATATGGAAGGATGTTATACATGATGGCAAAAGTAGATAAGCTAGAGGTATCACCAAAAGAATACTTTTACTAATAGGCCAGAAACCAAAATATGCTTAGAAACTTTAGAATCAATAGCCTAAGCATATGATTTAGAGGTGAAACTTGGGTTGGTGACATGTGGAAGGATGTTACACATGATGGAGAATAAAGATCAGATAGAGGTATCACCAAAAGAGCACTTCTACTAATAGGGCAAAAGCCAAAATAGGCCTGAACTTCAGAGGCAATTTTTGAGGCCTAAATGGATGTACAAACTCCTCCGCCCCCCCCCCCCCCAAAAAACTAAAAGGCTAGCTTTCTCTCTCCCTATTTTATCTCACCGAGAGCTTGTACCTCACCCATGTGATTATGAGATTCCTTCAAGAAGATTCTCTAAAAGATTCCCTTAGTCAAAGCTTGTTTGACCAACCAGATGGGACCAAGACCAACATGTCCTCCATCCAAGAAAGTAATCTAAGGGTGGAGCTTGCTAACAGGTCACCTATCCATGTACCTAATCCTATGGTAGAGCTTCATTGGAAGAGATCCTTCTTGGCTATATAATAAAGAGAAGGTGCTCCTTTGGGTCATTGGAGGATTGAGTGTGAAATTTTTGTTTTCCCTATTATATCTCTCTTGAAGAGTTCTCTTGTCCTTGGAGTATTAAAATCACTTAAGACTCAATTTTTAAAGGTAGATTGGCAATACCACAAGTTCTAGCTCTGGTAGCATTGGTGATCTAATGGAAGTGCACTAGTTGGAGATGGTGCTACTACAAGAAGAAGTACCACTACATGAGGTGGTGTAGTGTCAAGGTGGTTTAATCCCATGGTGGAGTTCCTCTAGTGCTTGAGGAAGAACTACCAAGGGGTATGGATTGACAAGTCAAAGAGCTTGTAAGAATTCCAACAAAAGAGCTTAGGTGATGCATATATTTACATGATATGGTTGATTAATTTCACCCAAGGAGTTATTGAGGCCCAAGTAGTCCAACTTTTGTATGAGATGTTGGACAAGGAGTTGCAACATAGAGTAAGTGATGCAACATTGTTGTAGGCTATCTCACCAACTTTGGTAGTAATCTTTGGTTTGTTGAGCGCATTGAGCTCAACATGGTGGAGGAGAGAGTGGTGACATTTGGATTTGTAGAGTTACCTCATCCACAATTGTTATTTCTTCTAGAGTAAACAATGTCCACCACACCATGTTAGCTTTTGAGGGCAAAGTGAATAGCCCTAATCTTATGGAGCAAGTAGATGGCCTAGTGCACCTAGAGCTTTACCCTCATTATTTGGTCAACAACATCTAATGAGTAGTGGTGTTGCTTTTTGGACTTGTGGTGGACTTCAACACAAGAGAGAGTGCACCTATGGTAACAAGCATGATACCTCTAGAGCAATATAGCCAACCTAGTGATAGTATGACCGTTGTCATAGATTTGGCTACAATAATGGCCAATGCTTTGACCTCCACCTAAAGTTATGGAGTGGTAAGGTTATTATGGCAAGTGGTAGAGGAGCCTCAATTCATTGAAGATGAGTCATGGAAGAGCCATCTACTTCTATAAAGAATATGTCTAGTATGATGTTGGGGGCAACTCAATTGATCATGCACTCTATTTGATTTCAACTAATGACTTGTTTACATTGGAAGTTGACCTAGCTCCAATGTTCCAATTAGCTACCACACTTTGTGAGAGTGAAGATTGTGTGGTTCTTGCTTTTAAAGCAAAGGTGGTTGACAATGAAGCAAACTTGGTCAAGGAGCATGGGATCTATTGGCCTACAAGTGGCTTGTAGTAGGAAATAACTACTAGGTTGGAGGATTTATTAACTAGACTTGCATTTGAGTGAGCTTGATTTACACCTAGAGTTGTCCTTTTGGACAACTATAGTGAGATTTTTAGTTTGGTGGGACCTTCAAGGAAGGTCTATACACCATAAAATATCTTACCAGACTCTTGTGCACAACCTCATGTGTTGGAGATGGTTGTAGTTGTTGGTCTTGGAGCTATAGAAGACTGATGTGGAGAGGTGTCCATTTCAAATTAAGACATCTCTAAGGGTGGTTCTACATAGTACATCACATATGAGAAGCTCATTATTTAGATTTAGCTTGGTCATCCAATTGATAGTTCTATGGTGAGAGCTCAAGCCATTGCTATAGTAGTAGAGTCATATGATGTACTAGTTGGTAGAGCAACATTATACTCCATGGGTTGGCATTGACTATTGCAAAGAGATAGCCTCTTATAGGCCAAGTTGGCAATCAAGTGAAAGATGTGTATATTGCCTACTAATGCACTTTAGTAGTGGCAATCTTGGCTCACAATAGTCAAGGACCATAACATTAGTCACAACTTTCAATTGTTCCATTACTTGGCTTGATGAGTTATTGAGGATACCCCCATGCATAAGATATCCTAGTACTAAAAGAGATCACTTGGATTTGGAGTACAAGTGGGGTTGTTCCATCCACCTTGGATGTTCCACTATGGAGTTCTAATAAGGAGTTGTAACAATATTATGTAGATAGGTTGGTATAGTGTAACATTCCAAGGATAGCAGAGAAACACAAAGGAGAAAACACAAGTTTCACACTCAAACTTTGGTGCCCCAAGGGAGCACCTTCTCTTTATTATATAGCCAAAGAGGATCTCCTCCAAGGATGCTCAACCATAGGAATAGGTACATGGATAGGTGACTTGTCAGTGAGCTCCACCCTTAGATTAATTTCTTGGATGGGTGACATGTGGATCCTGGTTCCATCTGTTTGGTCAAACATGCTTTGATCAGAGGGAATCTTTAAGTGAATCTTCTTGTAGGAATCTCAAAATCACTTGGGTGAGGTACCATTAGAAAGCACTTGGCAGGAAAACAAATGGGAAGGGAAGGACAGCCTTTCCTATATTGGAGGGGGGGATCTACACATTTTTGAGGCCTAATTCATCTATTTAGGCCTCCAAAATTGCCTCCAAAGTTTTCAGGCATATTTTGGTTTCTGTCCTATTAGTAGAAGTGCTCTTTTGGTGATACCTCTACCTGATCTGCTTCATCCTTTATGTGTACCATCCTTCCAAATGTCACTAACCCAAATTCTACCTATAGATCAAATGTCTAGCTATTGATTCTAAAGTCAAGCAAGTTTTGATTTTTGGCCTATTAGTAGAAGTACTCTTTTGGTGATACCTCTATCTGATATAATTATTCCATCATGTATAACATCTTTCCATATGTTACCAACCCAAATTTCATCTCTAGATCATATGTCTAGCTATTGGTATTACATATAGTAGGCTTGGAGTGGAGTTTTTTACTATTAGTGTACCAATTTGAGGATGAGCGTCCAGAGTCTATTACCTTGTCATCTTTGGTACCACACTGATTGTTTGGTAGTATCTAGCAATAGGAGTTGCCTGGTTGGATCAACACTAGACTAGCTATATTACTATATGCAAGCATACATGTTCAAAGGTACTTGTATATGGAGAGAGATGAGACTACTAGATGAGTTTGTCTACATGGCACACTTGGCCTATCAAAATATGAGTTATTACCAATATCAATTATCAAGTGTTACCAAAAGATCTTACTAAAAGACATTTCCTTGTTTGGGATATAGGATTTGAAAGACATGGTCCTATTCATTAGGTGATTTTTGGATGGCCATGTCAAGGACATACTCATGTTGGCCAAGGTCAAGATTTATAAGATCCATGTTTTGTTATGTTTTGGGAGATGTTATATATACTATGACATCTCTAAGTTCATCAAGCCATTTCTCTAGTCTACATTTTGGAAAATGCTCCTTTGATGGGTGATTCTTGCCCACAAGTGGTGGTAAGTACACATCATGTCCATTCTTGGATACAACCTATTGTGTTATTGGATGCAACCAAAGTTGGATCACATGCTCATTGTCTTTGTCTTTGGTGGATGAACCTCTTACCTAGGGAGGTTCTATATTGTGCTTATGATGGTATTCAATGACCATCATATTTGATTGTTGATGATACCTTGGATGTTGGATGTAGGTTTTAGAAAATGATGGTGGTTGATATGTCACCTATGGTAGTTGTAAATCTTGTTGGGCAACCTAGTGCTTTACCCACACTCATGAGTTTCACAGGTTCCCATGCTTTTTGAGAGAGAGGTCTTGGACTTGTTTGGAACTCACAATTACATCAATTAGTGGAGCCCAATGCTAATGAGAGAGAGTGGGCAATGGATTTTCATATCAATAGTACCGTCATTTTAGCAATGTCAAAGGCATCGTGTTTTTGGAACACAACCAATGACTACTAGTGAGCGTGGTGGTCTACTTGGGATGCAACTAGAGGACGTGTGGGGCTTGCAACCAAAGCAAAGGGATCTTTTTCTCAAGCACATGTTGGGATTTGAGATTCAAATTTACCTATAGCTATCAATCACAATATTACTATAGTTTTAGACTTAGATGATCCAAACATATAGGTGGACGTATGTTCTCAATAGGCAAAGATTTTTCAAAGAGTAATGCCAATAGCCTTCAAGAAATTAGCAATAGCTTAGCATAGGGATACCTTACACTATGCTACTATTTGAGGAAGTGGTTATAGACACTTAATCCATTTATTTCATTTGAGTGATTATGTACATCCATAGTAGACTACACCAACAAAACTTGATGTGACTATAGGACAAACTATCTTGAGAGTACATGAGGTTTTGCTCTCTAGGGTCCTCATGTTAGAAGGACATGATGATTTTTTTGGAAGGATCATATAAAAAATTGTGCACTATCCCACCTTCCAAACATTGATGGCACTATGGACCCAAGCTTGTTAGATGTACATGCAAGCTTGTTGTTTATGTTATGTGGTTCTTTTGGAGAAGTTGCTACTATGTTGGTGTGTGGTAGTTGTTTGAGAGGATGGCATGTTTGACTCTTCCTCTTATGGTGGTTCCTCAAGGATAGTGGTTATGTCCTTGATGTACTTGACCTATAGCTAATTCACACCTTATATGATATAGATTGCAAAAAAGCAACTAATGATGGTACTTGATAGCACCCAGCCTTTTGAACTTTGCCCACAATAAGACATATCACATACTTGGAGTAGATGGCTATCTGGAGTTAGAGTGACCTAACTACCAACTAAGGGGCAATTATGGTACTTCAGAATTTATGTATGACTTTTATATGAGTTATGTTTCTATGGTATAAGATGTTGATAGCAATGTATATATGACAAGACAATTGTCACAACATTTGCAACACCAAAGCTAGTTTGCTTGGACATTGGAATGTTAGTCTTTGCAACCATAGTTATACCAATATTTTCTGAAAGACTATTTAATAGTGGCCAGATTTTTTATTGTTGCTATTGATCACACTATTAGATCTACCATTTGTTACATCATTTGCACTGTAAAATATGCCATTAGGGTTGGAGTTCTAGGTCAAGCTAAAGGGATATACCTTCAAAGTGTAGCATTATCATGCATTGAAACCATCAAGTGCCCATATTTCCTTGGGGTCTAGTTCTTTTCTATTTTCTTTTCTCCCTTGTACGACTTGATTGGGTCTTTCCATCCTTCTTGTGTTCTATGAACGTGTAAATTGAAATCCTCAAGAGCCATATTTCCTTGGGAGCCTTACTCCATTCTATCTTTTTGACTCTTGTATGGCTTGAGGGGTCTTTCCATCCCAGCCTTGTGTTCTATATGGTCACCTTTTCTTATTCCTAGGAGCACATGCAGAATATTTTATTAAATTACCACTTCAAATTGCTATTGAATCCAATACCCAATTGAAACAACCTTCTCCAACCTCTTTTATCTCACCCTTTTATGACTTGATGGGGTCTTCCCATCCTTTGTGTTTCCTACCCCGGTTGCCTGTTTTTCCCCCAACCCCCATTATATATTCTCATCGTAAAATGCACATAAACAAACGCACGGACATTAGGTCTGTAAAAGGACCTCGTGTGAGCTGACTTCTTTGATGTTGAGCCTTTGAGCTCTTGGCTATGGTTGACAAAGGCCAACAAGCATCGCCTAGAGTCTCTTAGCTAGAGTGGGTGTGGCTTGATTGTATAATCAGAGCACATTGGTGGCAATTTCTTGAGTTGAGAGTATTTGCTTATCTAAGTTGCATGTATTATTGATCTAATTATTGTGGCACTTTAGAGTTCATGTATGACTTCTATGGTCGGGAAACATAAGACATTGGCAATGAAGCTTATCAAGGCATTATCAAAATATATGGTCATAAAGGATGATGAGGGGGGAAAAATAATAAGCTTTCTAAGCTCCAACAAAATTAGATGCTAAAGCTTAAAATTGAAAATATTAATATTTCATGCATTTTTTTCCTTTTTTTATTGCAATAAGGATTTAATTATAGTTGGCTTTGCATCTCTTGCCCTTTCTCTGCAGGTCGAGCACTGCTTGCCTAAAATATCTTTTGTCCCTTTAAAATGTAATACTTATAATAAAGGAACATTGGGTAATGCTTTCTATAAACTTGTTTGATTTAACTTTATGGATGTGGCTTATGGTCATCTCCAGTGTAACTTCTTGCTTCTTTGCATGAGATAGCCTCATTAGTATGTATATTTGTACATTGGACTTTTCAGAGAGAAAATTGCCTTTGAAGAGATATATTGGAGACATAATAACAAAGTCTTATTCTTGGATATGAATATAGTGATGGCAGTTTTTTAAAAGAAAACTGTCCTTGATACCTTATAAGGTCTTAGGATAAAAATACTTGGTGTCTATGTTTTCCAATGTCATGGTGCCTTTATGAAAGTTGGAGTAATGTTTGGGGCAGAGGGAGTGTTCGTGAGGAATTTAAGAACAAAGGTTTTTAATATAATGAGCCAGCTTTAATAATTGCAATACAATACTCTCTAAGGAGGGAATAAAGCTATTATGATTCAAGGAATTCTTGAAGCTGAGAGGAAATGCCTATGCATTTCCATTAATAAGTTAAAGGAGTTGCCTGAGTTTACAAAAGGGTGAGTGCAATAGGGCAGATTTGTCAATGAGTTTACAAAAGGGTGAGTGCAATAGGGCAGATTTGTCAATGCAGTAGGCTAGATATCTCATATTGACTCTATTGGGGTTTAGCCCTATTTTAATTTTTTTGTCTCACCCTTGTACTGCAATGTATATTGTGTAGTGTTTGTATTTACACGCATGACATTATTTAGAAGAACTAGAGCATTTCAGTCAAATTCATGGAGGTTTGCAAGAAGCTCATGTCGAAAGGTGTTGCATTTAGTTACACATCAACATTTCTTGTTTGATATGCGAATGGATTTCCATCCTAGTTGAATGGAGTGAAACTATATAGAAAGTGTGCAAGGTATATGAAATCCTACAAGGAAACTTGGGATTGGAAAAACAAGAGTATTTGGGAAGTTCTTCTATAAAAAAAAGTGCAAGCAAGGATGTAGAACAAAAGAATATAAGTTAAATTACATATGTCTTCACTTTGATAGGATGAATTCAATGTTTGGTTGTCATGTAGATATATCTCTACTAGCTTTTGTAAGTATTGGGATTGTGAAAAGGTTCATATCTTTGGACCATGTGTTGAAGATGATTGAGACTATGGAGTTAGAGACAAAGGTCATGCTTGTGACAAGGGTGATTGTAATACTTGAAGATGATAATAGAATCCAAGAGTTTGAAGAGGATTCTCCTATATCTACCTAATCACAAGGAATTCCATTTAGTGTTCCAAATACCCAAGGGCAAGAGTTTTGTTGGTTTGAAGAGAAGAATTGGATAAATTTTGACTATTTTCTACCAATATATAAGGATGTTCTATCTATGAGTGTTCCATCAAGGCATGTAGATATTACTCCATCTAGAGAGAAAAAAGAATAAAAATAGAAGAAATACTATCTAAAGAGGCACTAGAAAAAATAAGAACAAAAGAGGAGGAGATCTAAGAAACAAGAGTAGAAGAAGCAATCCAAGAAGGAGAAGATGAGTCTAGGAAGAAGAGAAGAATCTCAAAGATGAATTCCAAGATGGCACTTACAATGGCAGTTTTGTCCCAAGACTTGGCTAACCATATTAAATGGAAAAGCAAGATAGTGGAAGCTTGAGAAAAATTAAAAAAATGGTAGAAATATGAAGCACAAAAGATTACAAAGATGGAAGAGCATTGATTTCTTGTCAAAAGAAAGAAGATTAAAGTTGAGGCACAAAAAACATTGAGAAGTGAAAAAATTAGATGTAAAGTAGAGAAACTTTGCATTAAAGAACAGAATGCAAAATTCAAATACTTCTTCTCTATGACTCTTTAACTAGCAAAGATAGAAAAAACTGCAAAGGAAATTAAGAGCATAATTACTACATTATCTAAGTTAGATTTAAAACACCCTTCTTCTTACTATAGCACTTATACATCAAATCATGAATTTTTAATGCCTCCATGAAATAATGAAATGATGATTATGACATGTAAAACATTCTTTTATATGATTTTAAGCAAAGGGCTTCTTTTATAATTCAAATTATTTTGTTTGCAATCCCATTGGATCAAATTAGTGAACTTGTTGGTAAATAAAATGTATTATTGTGCACTTGAGGATGACACACCAAAATTATTATGATCTTGAGGATGATACACCAAACTAATAATGATGTTGCACATTTTGTGTATATATGGAATAAGTTGTCTATCTCTCATATAATTATACTATTTTTTAATAGGATGACTAATGCTCATATAAACTACATATTTATTTGTCTCAATTCTTATTTAATTGTGAACAATCACAATTTGATCGCTAAAGACACCCTGTCTTGTTTGAAAGAGACTAAAATAAACTACAAATCAAGATAAACATGCAAATACATGCAAACTTGAATGAATGCTTAGGATGCACTAAAAGTAGTATGCAAGGTATGTGTGGAACTTCCACAAAATCAACTTGAATGCATATTCCTGTCCCAACTAGTCACAAACTCAATACACAAAGGAATTTAGAAAAGTTGAAATATAATCATTCAATCACAAGTGATGTATTCTTGAAAGGGGCTTGCTATTTCCACCAACATTTTTGCTATTTCTAGCACATTTAACCTTAGACTCCTAGCACTAAGATTAGTTTAGGGTTAATTTACAATGTTGTTGTGGAAATAGTACTTCCCTTCTTGAAAAATCCAAACACAATCAATCACACACAAGTGAGGTATTTTCAAAAAGTGGAACTAATCTGGTGAAAATAAAAAAATTAAGGTCATTCATTTTGGAAATAAAAGACCTTAATATAAGATGTCCAAGTACAAATTATCTACAATAGGCCTTTGGTTTTCTCACCAATTGAATGATCCACCTATGAATTGGTAATTGGTTTCCTAGAAGGTAAGAAGACTATCTAAGTGACTAATTAGAATTATGGTTTAAAGGATTGACTATAGTTACATAATTTTTATATTACTTATTACCTAAAATGGTCAAGCAATGTTGAAAGATTGACCACATAACCAGAAATGGTAAAGCAAGGAAAAAATTGTACATATATTTCAACTACAAGTTCAAAATAGGGTTGTGCTTGGCCTAAGCCAACTTTTCTAATTCCTATTCAAGTTTATGGACTAATTGGAGAGTCATTTAGATCAGAATATTAGAGAAATGCTTGACCATATCACAATTCTAGGTCAAAAGAATTTAGGACAAGCATGCGATATGCAAGGCATGGGTGTATGTGCAAGAAGGCAAAGCTATAAGAAATATGTATATTTTGTATAGCTCAGTCTCCATCATATGCACAATATGTGCTAGTTGTGCATATGCACATGCTGTGTGGTAAGCATTGGGTTTTAGTTTAGGGTTGGTGTTGGCATAGCTTGCATGGGATTCTATAATTTTGGACACTTGGGAGTGTTTGACAAGTTTCAAGAATTTGAAATTCAAAGCATCTATCAACCCATTCTAGAAACTAAAACTATAATGAAGAGAAATTAGAAATATTAATTACTCATTTGTGCCCATGCATAATGGATTGCAACCATAATTTTCAAATTGATTGCATCCAAATCAAATTCCCAAATTGCTTCAATTGCACTTTTGATCTGTTCTTTGTTCATCAACACCATTTGATGTATGTCATATTATTTGCTATGATGTAGAATTGAATGATCCAAGGTTCATCCTCTATTGTTTCCATGTGTTCTTCTTTGACCACTCATTCATAATCAAAAAATTTCATTATCACTAAAGCTCTTGAATTCTACAAAGTCTCTCCCACTTGTTTCATCTTTCCATTTGGTTCTCTATTGTAATACCAATAGCTAGATATATTATCAAGAGGTGAAAATTGGCTTGGTAACATCTAGAAGGATGTTGTAAAATTGGCTAGGTAGAAAAAATAGAGGTGTTGCCAAAAGTGTACTTCCACTAATATGTTAGAAACTAAAAATAGCATGAAAACTTTAGAGCCAATTTTGGAGGCCCAAATAGATGAATTAGGCCTCAAAAATGAAAAGATTCCTTCCCCTCCCAGAAAAATTTCTTGCCTTCTCTCCCCTATGATTTTTCTCATTGAGAGCTTTCCAATGGTACCTCACCCACATGATTTTGAGCTCCCTACAAGAAGATTCCTTAAAAATTCCCTTTAGTCAAACCTATTTGACCAACTAGATAGGACAAGGATTTTTTTGTCACCCACCCAAGCAACTAATCTAAGGATGGAGCTTGTGGACAGGTCACCAATCCATGTATCTGATCCAAGGGTGGAGCTTCCTTTTAGGGGATCCTCCTTGCTATATAATAGAGAGAAGGTGCTCCTTTGGTGCATCAAAGTATTGAGTGTGAAGTTGGTGTTTCCTATCTTATCTCTTGGAGAGTTCTCTTATCCTCGGAGTATTACATCTATGTAGCAATCTCCTCTCTCTTCTTTCTCTCTCTTGCTCATTGATTCTCCCTTCATTCTAAATCCTACTATTTGAACTCTCCTCTCCTTGAACTTCTATCTTGAAACACTTTTTTCCTCAAACCTTTTTCCCAATACTCTATGACACTTCAGCCCAACCGTTTTGAATCTCAACCCTAGAATAAGTCTCTCTTCTCCTTGAACCTCTCACTACACCCCAAAACTATCTCCTTGCCTTCTTTTGGAACCCACTCCTTCCACTCTTAAAATCCCACTCCTTCTAATTTTTCTCAAGCTTTGGCTTCCTTGAATTATACTCTCTCCTTACTTGAATTATATTATTTGATATTTGGAACATATATTAAAACATTCATTCATATATCAATATGTCTCTTTCAATTATTTCACAATGGTGACTTCTTTCCATAGACATTCATACCCTTTGACCCCTTGCAAGTCCACACTTCCACCTGTTTGACTGCAAATCCACACAAAATCTCACTTATCTCGCAATAATGCATATTGCATATACTACCTTGCCTAAAAGTTCACTTAATTGGATTTTGATACACTAATTTTTAGATATATGCACTCATTCCTCATCTATATATTTCATGCATGAGTATTGGTAAGAAATTGTCTAGTCACATTCCACAAGTATGGAGCGTAGATGGCTACTAACATAAATGGAATGGAGTATCTATTCCATTTATGTTAGTATATATTATGCATTTTGGCTAAACTTGCATATATACAATGCATACCAAATCACAAAAAACCAAACCAATGTCCAAGCAAGACTTTATATACTCTTTTAGATTTCATCAATTGAGAGAGAGACAATTCAAAGACTTTCTATAGAGACTTCATATAGGATATAAAGATCTTGGGATCTTTTCATTAATTACAATCATACAAACCAATAGAATATGAGTGTAACTTACTGTCTTTGTTTAGTAAACCAAGTGTAGCTTATTTTCTTGGATTTCACAACCATCATGTATGCAGTTGAAAGCAAAATAGTGGTATAAAACAGAAGTTATAGTTTCTTCCCTCACTTCTTTGTGCAGTTCAAAAACACCTGCCTCAAGAAAATCAGAATCTAAGTTGACTCCAAAGTCATCATCCTCCTTTATCCATATGTATGCATTACTTTTCAAAAATTTGTGTAGAATGATACAAATACTAACCCACTTTGACAAGAGATATTTTTCATAGATAGATCATTCTAGATATAATTTTAGATAGATCATTCAATTGAATTCTTATTCTTTTAGCAAGTGTCACCTAGCTTTCAGAAACCCCTATATAATGTTCACTAACTACTCTTGTTCATACAATACACAGATTGAAATTGGCTTTATCTTAAAAGTGTGCTTGTTTGAAAGACTGTACAAGGTGACACATGGGAATCTTAATTGTACAATACACTGATTGAAATTGGCTTTATCTTGAAAGTGTGCTTGTTTGAAAAATGATACAAGGTGACACATGGGAATATATCCTAAATCTCCAAATAAATATTGGGTGTTCTTGAATAAATTACATTCACCTCTAGAATTCAAATTGGATCAAATTGTAGACCTCCTCCAACATGTCATGTCATGACATGATCTGGTCATCTATGTCAACAATCAATAAATCCAACTCCATAAATATTACTCAAGAGAAACTCCACCAACTCAAATCAATAAACTCAAGAGAAACTCATGAAGAAAAACATTAGAAGGTAATATTCATGCAGCAAATCCTTACCTCCAACAAAGTTAACTATTCACCTCCAATCATCATAAACTACTTGTCCATTAGTGGAATAGTACCCCATGCAATTATAATATATCTCTCCATCAATAGTTGGTTTTTAAGTTATGGAAATAGAGTGCCATCACTAATCCTATGCACCAAGGAAACCTTTTTGAGCAAATTTCAACCATATTTGCTTTCTCTCTTCTATGTCATGCCATTTCACTTCCTTCCCTATGATTGACATAATTGCTATCATTACCCGCTCAATGAATCTAACAATAGATCTTACACTAGTATCCCAAATATTCAACCCCTAACAATTGACACCCGTTCCCATACCCAAACTTGTCAAGTGCCTCAGCCACTTACATTCATACCGATGTTTGAGTTCTCTTTGATGGATTTCTAAACTCAAAATGATCTTTTATAACCTCCACTAAGCTTGGAAAGAGATAATATCCATCTTAGTTAGTTGTAGAAATTCTTCACTATCCAACCCTTTATAAAATTTCAAACAAATTCTTTGAAATTGCATCACCGTAGCAAGAGATCAAGGGTATTATCTCCTTTATCGTCACTCCAATAGTCCTCCATTCCAACCTTGCATTCATCATGGCAAGGCAGTTTATGGTTGCTCTATAACTCAATTCTTGTTATTTCTTAAATGCACTTTACTATCTTCTTCCTGAGTAGGAGACATGGACTACAACGGCATTAATTCCGGATCAAAATTACACAATGCAATTTGAATTGACGAGCTAGGATTGTTCCTAACTTGGAGACAAGACTACCATCCAATCAAAATTCCATTCTTCCTAACTTGAAGACAAGTCTATTGCACGAGATCAAAATTACATATATGAACTGACAAGCTAAGAATTGATGAGCTAGGATGGCACGCAAAGCATGGATAGAACAAGAAATGAAATTGATTACTTGTGTTCGAAGGGATGGAGCAAGAAATGAATGACTACTTGTGTTCGAAGACCAAGCGTTGTTCTCATGCATTTGTGCCATTTTCTTTGCGCCTTTCTGGATTCTGACAGCGTGGTTATCAATTTTGAAAATCAGTATCATTAATACCTACTACTTCATGTATCATTACGATTTACGGGAATACATGAAACCCGTCAAAACCTACTAATCACTATTTTGATTACCCGTAAAAATTTTACAGCTATAGGTAAAAGGCGACCGCGTAGGAAAAATGAAGGATGGGAAGACCCCATCAAGCCGTACAAGGGAGAGACAAAAAAGTAACAATATGTAAAATTTGGTGGTACTCTTGGAACCATTGCCCATAAAATGTTTTACAGACAACCCGTAGAAAAACAATCTTCTGGCACTGAACAAACAAAATCTAAAACCCCAATGTGTGCAATGCTTCAATAAAATGATCTGTGAACCATGGATATCATATGTTTTTCTGATGAGCGTAGTCTTTGCTTGAACGTAAATATCTCGTAGGATAGCTTATTCTAATACTCTCGGCCTGGATACGCAACGACCCATGCGGGCAGAGGAGAAAGTTAACTCTGAGGATTGGGGCTTAGCCCCCAATTTTACCTTTTTTGTCTCTCCCTTGTACGGGCTTGATGGGGTCTTCCCATCCTTCGTTTCTTCTACGCGGTCGCCTTCTTTCTTACTTTCTTACTGAGAGGATTACGAGACATAGTGACAATCGCTAAACGATTCAAACCTATCGTAAAGAAATGGAGACCTTACAGAAGACAGTCGGAAAGATCTTATGTGTTGCGCTGCTGGATTTTGCCAGAACAATCTGATGTCCACGTGCTCTATTCAAAAGTCCAGACATAAAACCAAAACTGAACCCACCTGCACGCAAAGCTCCAACCAATTAACCAATTACTAAAGTAGACAGGCCCTTGAGGAGGTCCCAAGAAGTACATCAACTGGCATTTCCAATATAGAAGTCAGAAACGCCTACGTTCTGTGCTGCCCAGTGTACGTACAGTCTGTGATTCTGAGCAATCACAGACTGTACCTCTACGCCTGAGGGGTTTACCATCCATTTGATGAGCATCCTCCAGTGTTTACTTGAGCTATTCTAGGAGTCCTGAGAAGTACGTCGATATAAAGTGGCAAGTAAATCCCGTGACTATATCCAAAGAGAGCTATTTCTTGCCATGAACCCTATAGCACCATAGATCGACTGTGGGACGGTCACTGTATTTAGCCTTCCAATAACCTGGGTCGATCATATAAGATGTTCTTACAACATATTGGATATACGGGATCCGTGGAGGGTAAAATTGGGACTAAGCCCCATTTTACCCCTATGTCTTTTCCTTGTATGGCTTGATGGGGACTTCCCATCTTTCTTGTGCCTTCTTTCGTTCTTACAACAGCTTCCTTTATTCACTAACTCTCATGGAACTGACACCGTACCAGCTCTAATGAGGTCCGCTGCAAATTACGAAATGACAGGTAAAGAACACGTAATAAATGGGACACCGCGGAGTGAAATGTATGGAGCTGTACATTGTAGTCCAAAAGACGACGAAAGCATACTTTCCAGGTTGCTCTTCTTGCACAGTGAGATTGTGCCTAGCAATGTTGTGTCTAACGTATCAGAGAAATACTACCAGCTTGATGCTTTGTCCTACACTGAGTTCCGATACAGGAACTGATTCTGCTTGTTTGTCGCTTCATCACCAAAGGAGCCGAAACTTCCATCAAGAGTAGTTCATGTGCAGTCCGTCGGAGACTCATCTCAAACAAGGTTTACATTCGTATGCAAATGCTTAGACACCAAGACGCATCTTCGATATTCAACTTTCCTTTGCTTCTAACAATTAAGGAAGCCAAAAGGCAACCGTGTCAAATCAAGGTGAATACTTTACTGCCAATATGGCCCGTAAAAGCAGATTTCACGTCACCAACATACTTTCATAGGTGCAAGAAGATTTGAATGCTAAAAAAATTAACGGATAAGACTAGTCCCAGTACGGCAAGGCTCTATTTAAAGTCCGAGGCGTCTATTCCGAGATAGTGGTGGCATCCCTGCACGAACCATCCCTGGAGTAGCGACAGACTGTCTCTCCTTAGCCCGTGTAGCTCTTTCTTTTTCCTTCAATTGCTCCTCCCTTAATGCTTGTTTTCTTCTCACATCTTCCATTTCCTGTTCCATGGCAGTCTTCTCTTCTTTTTGTTTACGATGTTGCTCAAGCCTAGATGTATGCGAATCTTTTATGGAGAAAAACATGGGTCCCAACTCAGCAAGCCACTGAGGTTCAACAGCAGTGACACACTGCATGTATTCCTTGCTTGTTAGCACCAACTCATGATAGACAATGTAATCTGGAGTATAACCTAGGCCATAGAGGGCACTGCTTGGATGCAGATGACAGGGCATGCCATTGCGACAATTTAGGTACTCTCCAACTCCTTTCAGCCGAGCAGCATTATGGAAATAGGCAGAGCATATCACTTTCCGTACCTCATCCCACTCGCTCCCGCATGAGGTGAGAGGTATCTTTTGGGATTTCAAAATATCCATGAGCTGTGATCGAACTTCACGGGCCTTTCTAAGCCCTTTCACGTGCAGAAAATGATCATTACACCAGTCTCCACGGTATTGATTGGATTTCCACTGCTGATACACATTTAGAAGTGTCAGGTGATCACTTTCAGGCACGAAAAATTTCTCCCGAGCAGCATCGCTTTCTTCTGCTCGCTCTTTGGGTCGGAAGAAGACGGATGGTACTGAGAGCATAGATACTATGGTCAACACCTCGTTCACGCAGTTCAGCTTCTCCCCCATGAGTAACATCTTCGCTAGTGGCGGATCAAGAGGAAACTCTACCATTTTCCTTCCCAAGGAGGTCAGACCACCGACATTATCAAGAGCTCCTAATGTCCACAGCTGGTACATGGAATTAAGAATATTTTCTTGAGGAGGTGGGTCCATGAAGTCGAAGTGCAGAAGATTATCGATGTTGAGTGACTTCAGAAGAAGTACAATGTTACCAAGGTTGGTCCTCTGAATTTCTGGAACCGGGTTCTGAAGCATTTCTTCACGATAGGCTGTCTCGGTAAACAGACGATAGCAAGTTCCAGGACCTGTCCGACCGGCTCTACCTGCTCTCTGATCCGCCGCTGCACGACTCTCTGGGAATACTTGTAAAGCATCCATACCCATCCGTGGATTGTACACTTTTATCTTGGTATACCCAGAATCAATGACGTACAAAATTCCGTCCACAGTTAAAGAAGTCTCAGCAATATTGGTGGCAACAATACACTTCCGGGCACCACCTTCTGCTTTCTGGAATATCTTCGCCTGTAAATCAGACGGCAACTGGGAATAAATGGGAAGAATTGACATGGGGGTAATAGCGCGCTCGCTACTGCTCTCCAATTGCTCCATTCGTTCTGCAAGTGCAAAACAGCAGCATTCAATCTCATCTTGACCGGTCATAAAGATGAGAATGTCCCCAGGTGGGCACGAGATGTGAATGGACATGGCCTGTTTAACAGCTGCATCCACGTAGTCTTCACATGGACTTTTGCTGTACAGGATATTTACGGGAAACGTCCGACCGGGGATGTTGAAGACTGGAACACTGCACCAGTGAAAAACATCTTATTAATGGAAAATACCGCCAAGCGTTTCAAGAATAGAGATACATTGATGCGCATAAATTTCTAGACAATTACAAGGCAACTCTTCATCTACTCTTATTTAAGAAGAGTTCTTGTTACCATGCTGATCAGATACTGTATTGTGGCTGAACCTGAAACATTCCTCTCAACAATCCCGCGACATGTGATGCATCATCG
Organism: Lunularia cruciata; assembly: GCA_948567375.1. Taxonomy (NCBI): domain Eukaryota; kingdom Viridiplantae; phylum Streptophyta; class Marchantiopsida; order Lunulariales; family Lunulariaceae; genus Lunularia; species Lunularia cruciata. The sequence continues at coordinate 45,446,408 of OX419758.1, forward strand.
ATCGATCGATTCAGTCAGCGACTCATAAAGCCCATTAAATATCCAAAGAGGAATCGCAAAATCCAATAGACTTGGACAGGAAGGACACACCATACATGCATTACCTATAAGTTAACATACCTGCCAAAAAAGTCCGAAAACTTTTGAGCATTCAGAGTGGCTGACGTGACAATTAGCTTGAAGTCTCGTCGGCGTGCCACTACTTTCTTTAGAATTCCGAAAAGAACATCCGTACTGAGAGACCTTTCATGAGCTTCGTCCATGATGACCACACTGAAAGACCAGAGGCACTCACAAGTCAAGGAAGCTGGAAAATTGAGCTGGTAAGCCAAGGGACGAGAACAGCTCACTTTCAACTGATTATAGCATTCTGGAAAGAGAATACCTGTACTGATCGAGATCGGGTTCACGTAAAGTCTCCCGGAGAAGGACACCGTCAGTCATATACTGCATCGAGTTTCAAGTCGTGAATTAGCCTCAAAAGTACTGCTTACTCTAGCTTCCAAACTTTCTACTTCCAATCCGTTTCTCTATCTGCATGAGGTACGTACATATGACTCGCCTGTATAACCAAGTTTTCCTCAGGAGCGCCTCCCTGGGGACACTTCTCATACTGTAAATCGAACTCTAATGTGGAACTGACCTTGACTACTGTATTAGGACCGGTGACATCCTCGAAACGGATGGCGTATCCGACCTTGTCACCGAGTTCGCATTCCATTTCTTCACTTACACGCTTGGCAATACTCATAGCTGCAACTCGTCTTGGCTGAGTACAACCGATCATACCGTATGTGGTATGTCCATCTTCATGAAGAAACTGCCACATTGATTCAATAGAATTCGCAAGAATAAGACGGAGACCCTTCTACTACTATGTTCTGGGGCAACTGCAACCCAACTCAATCTTAGAGTTAAATGCAACTTCAGATTTTTGGGCATAACCAATTCAACTGATAAGACTGCTTGCTCGCTTGACACATGGATGCGCGCGTACTCTTCCGGAGTTCGTTGGTAATAAAAAGATTTAGAGAAGTACCTGAGTCATTTGGGTTGTTTTCCCAGAACCAGTCTCCCCAACTACCACAATGACCTGATTTTCCCGGATAATCTGTTCATAGAAGAACTTGTCTGTTAATACAAAGTAATCAATGTACTAAGAGACAGGTCTGCGTAGGCCGCTGAGACCATTAAAATGGAAAACTTATTCAGATGTTGGCCTGAATTATTGAACTTACAACGATGTGGTGAACAATGTTCGAACTGAGGGGAGAAACTGTTCTAGAAACTGTCTTCTCCCCTCTACCCGAGACAGGACGACAATTCTATGCCATCATGCATATAGGTCAACACTCTCCGGTCAAAATTTACCAAAAGAGATTCAATAGGGAACCAAAGTAGGCCCTGAGTGAAAAAAGTCAGCTAGAAACATGAAGTTACCTATTGATTCCATTTTAGTATAGAAGCGATTACATAAGCCCTTTCTAGACAGTAGTTTAAGCCTACAAATGTACTATGAAGAATTTTGAATAACAGCAAATTCCTTCTGGATTAAATTAAACTACATTCTGGAACACCGTATATACAACGGGGTTCTTCCGTATTTTACAGGAAAAGGGACTGTAACTTCCTGTAGAAGGAGGTGGTACACAGAGCTCGAAGTACAAAAAGAAGGAGAAAAGAACCTGCAACAATTCATCCCGGACGGAAAAAATGGGTAGGTATTGCCGTTGTTCTTGCAGCGTCTTGGACTTTGAAAAATCGCTTGCTGCTTCACCCTTCTTCATGTGTGTTGCAAACTTATTGTTCTCTTTAAAGTCAACCTCACCTTCTATCCCGACATCCGAACCATCAGCGTCAACCTAATGAATAATTTTTGTCAAACAAGTACAAGACCTTCAGTTAGTCCCAATTTGTTGCAAACCAAGAACGGCGTCATCCCACAGAATCATGCTTACTTCCAAATGACTGGGTGATGCTGCAAATTAATGTCCTAATTCTTTACCTGCTCAGATGTCTTTTCAACTCCCAGAATGTTGCCCAGCTTAGAGCCAGCGAGCTCCCAGAACCGCTGCCGTGACTTATTTTGACTTTGTTTCTCACGAACTTCACGCAACAAGGCTGATCCTTTGCGTGCAATCACTGCCAAGTTTGAGGTGGGGTCTTTTACTGGCAGTACTAGGTCAGCTTGCTTAGTATATACAACCCTTCCATCTAGGAAGGGAGGTTTCGTATCTGGGAAGAGAAAAAGAAATCGGATTTATAAGTACATGACAACAACCTTAACAGTAGAGAAATTGATGAAATATTCAATCACACTTGCACCTCATTCCTGAACTTCACATTGCATGTGTCTGAAAGCCCCTAGATCGAAAAACCGAAGCAGGTCTGGGATTCGTACGCCTGGATATACTGAGTGTATGGATATGGAACCCGTTCGTTAAAACACGGTTCTATAGCCACGTAAGACTGGACAACACATGAGATAGTGAACCCGGTATAAGAATTAAATCGCTCATAACACATTCACAGCCCTGGATATATAGGTTTACGAGAACAGATACCGTTCTGCGAACAAGTTATCCAGAACTCATGAGGTGCACAAGATCGTTAAGCAAGATGTACATGATACGCAACGCTAGAGTAGTATGAAATCCCTAAGTTAGAATGCATCGAAGGTAACCTACAGCAATGGCATAATCGAAGCAAACCTATTGGAACAACTGCATATATAGAGAAGAAACATCAGCAATTGAAAGGCGAAGTAAATGTCATTGAGAAACCAGTAGATAGCAATACGCATATTTGAGAGGCAGCCATCAAAGAAGCGGATGCCGACCTCCCACATCAGTAGAGAAAAGATACATCAGGAATAAACGGCCAACTTAAACGGATGGAGAAAAACTGGTGTCAAGAGACAAGAAGTAATCTGTAAATATCCCGGGTCAAGGAAGATCGGAGTCAGGAAACGACAATCGTGGAAGGTGTAGGAGAAAGAGCACTGGAAGTAGAATATATCGCGGGGCAAGGAAGATCTAAGTCAGGAAACGAAAATCGTGGAAGGTGTAGGAGAAAGAGCACTGGAAGTAGAAATCGCTCAGGGAACGAGGGAAGACGAGCAAAGCATCCAAGGACTGGATATCGATATATCACAGCAAGCGCTATGGACACCTGAGTCCAGAGAAACCAAACCACGGAGGGAAGCAGAAGACGGCCATAGTACATCTCCATGAAAACACATGCGACTGGATATATATCCAGTCCTGGTTCTCCAGAGGTCCAGATTGAATGATAGGATAGACCCACTTGGGAAAAATATACTGCGCGCAATTCCCAAGCAATGCCAAAAAGAGAGTAACCCTTACCGTGAACCAGAAGTATAATGCGATTTTCATCTTCATCATCAAACTCCGTTTGTAACTCCGTCCCTCGAACAGCACCAGATCTTAGAAGCTGACGATCTTCCCATTGCGCGTTATCAGCACTCAACTGAGACAGCTTCTTGCTCTGAGCCAAACTCATGCTCGACCCATCTCTCCGAGTCTGCAAATGGATAAATTTAAGAAGGTAAGCAAGAAATACTCTTATCCAAATGGTATTCTAGCTTGAAGATAGAATATAAGACCACGGAATGGTGATGAATACAGTAACAAAGACGAGATGTATGCTTACCAGCCTCTTGGCAAGTTCTGCTTCCCTTTTCCTAAAGGTTGCTTCATCTCCAAGAAATGGTGCAGCACTATCTGAATCGAAGGTAGAGTTCCCTTCTTCTCTGTCATACCTGTTCACACAAGGATATTCAATTAAGATCTCGACTAAAATGCAATATGAATACGCTGCCCTATTTCCATTCCACCATCACATTTGCGGGAGAACTTGCCGACGAAAGTACTCCAAAGACACGGGTCTAAGTAAGCTACGTGGCGAAATTTACCGCCCAATTCGGCATAATGAGGACATTTATGCACATTGAACTATGTAAATGACAACCAACGCAGTCATACCATGATCTGTCTGCATCCTGTTCAGCTTGTGCTATTTCCGCCTGCGTTGCTGCATCCACTTCCCAATCATCTCTATCATTCTTGCCACGTCCTCTGTCTCTGTCATCCTCGGTAATGATATTCTGACCAAAACGGCAAAACAAGCGAAGCAAATACTCATTTTGAAATTTCGCAATAATTAACTACATGCGCTGCTGGAGTATAAAGTCGAAGAATTGACTGAATTGAACATATTGACTGTTCCAAGACCTTGCAATCAACCTGAAATAAGAAACTTCCTACGTTCAGGCATCCATATATCTAAAATCCGAGACACTGTGGTCGGGCGCAAAGAGTCTAAACGGTAAGGTAGTTTGAATGTACCATGTTTCCCTGCCTCGGACTCGCAGATTGTGGCTTGAACCTCAACTGATGATGCTTGGTTGAACTACGAGCAGGAGACGGAGACGGATTTCGCGATGCACCTCCAGCTCGTATAGGAATAGGAGAAGGAGAGGCAGCATCCCATGGTGATCGAGACCATCCTGCATATCACAGAATGTGCCTTTTATGAGGATCACAGTTTTTGGCATGATTCTGTACGGTTGACTCTTCGACGATCGAAAAGGTGTGTCATGACATAATTTACTTACCATCAGCACGGGAGCCCTCCCATGGTGAGAGCAGTCGCAACTCAGCAGGCGATGGCGGAACATCTGATGGTGAGGCAGCACCGCTTCCAGCCCGATTGGACCATGAATTTCGATTTGGTGTACCGTCCATCTCCCATCTTTCGTCTTCCCAAGGAGATCGTACTTCATAGTGTCAAAATACACCGCAGCAGTTATCATTAGCATCCGGAAACTAGAACAAAAAGTGGGCAGGAAAGCGACAATGTGATCTAGATATACTGACCAGTGATATGTGGGAAAGATTAAAAAGAAAGAGTTACGATAAGCAGCATGAAGAGAGGCTTTTTGTCGATTTATATGACTTTTATGCCATAAACAACGCTTAATGAATAAAAAGGTATCAGCATCGCTGTCTTCAGAATGTACTATCCATGCAGACAAGTACCTGGGGTTCGACTTGGGGTTCTCCGAGGTGTATAACTCCTTCTATTCCTATCATTATCTCCATCCCGATAAGGAGGCTCCCGTTCTCGATCAAGACCGCTTCGCGGACTCTCCCGTTCATGTCTATAGTCGCGATCGCGTCTCTCCTCTCGACTATACTTTGTCCGTCCATCTCCTTCTCTCCGTGAGTAATCATCCCTTCCTCTTGAACTATGACTGGGAGATTCCTGGACATTGATTGAAACGTATGAGCAACTGAAAAGGGAAAGAAAGAAAGAGAGCTAAAGATCTCCCAATTAAGGGAACTCTTCTGGAGCTCCAAAAACAGGAAATTGTGCTCACCTGAGAAGAATGTTTGCTCTGTCCACGAGCAACGATCACCAACTCAGACTCCTCGGTCAGCCCACCTGCTCATCGTGAACAGTCTGTTATAACCATTAAGCACAACTTTTCACAAATATGTGCAAGTGACGCACCCAATAAAAATCTACACAAGAAACTTTGAGTGATCGCTATTTAACCGATTTATTAGAACACGGTTCCGTACCCACGTGAGACTACAGGACAAGGCATGCTTCAGGTGTGAGACGTAAATCCCTCATAGCGGTCAGTGACATATATAGGTATACGAGAACAGAAGCCGTTCTGGGAACGGGATATCCAAAACGGGTTATCATTGACATATATATGAGAGCAGAAGCCGTTCTGGGAACGGGTTATCCAGAACTCATGAAGTGCAAAGGAACGATAAGCAAAATGTACATGATTCACAATGCTAGAGTAGCGATAAAGCCGTAAGGTAGAATGCATCGAATGTATCCTACAGCAAAGGCACAATTGAAGCAAATTGAGAATAACATATGTCTAATGTACTAGTAAACAACGTGAAATCGACAACATCCATGCAAACGACTGCGCGTAATAGGAAATGTGATGTAAATCGAACGTCAGTAATCAGTGCGTGCACAATAAGGATGAAAACGTGGGGTGGAGTCGAGTAGGAACACTATAGACGCGAGGTCAAGCCAGGAATCAGTCAAAGAGCGAAGGAAAAATTACTAGGGAGGGAATTAGCTGGGAAATGGAGGAGTGGAGCAATGCGAGAGCTATTGGATGGTGTGGCTGCAGAAACGGGTCGGAGTGTAACAGGGTAACTACAGAGTCGAATCAAATCGAGAATTACAGATGGCCAACGGACGAGTAAACAAAATGAAATCGCGAGCATCTATGCAAATTACTGCGAGAAATAGGAAATGGTATGTAAAGCCCGCCAGTAAGCAGTGCGTGAACGATAAAGATGAAGAACGTGGGCTGGAGTCGGGTAGAAACACTGTAGACGCGAGAGGTCGAACCATGAATCAGTCAAAGAGCGAAGGAAAAATACTATGAAGGGAATTAGCTGGGGAATGGAGGAGTGGAACAATACAAGAGTTATAGGATGGTGTGGCTGCAGAAACGGGTCGAAGTGTAACAGGGTAACGAGAGCGAAGTGTAAGAGGACAGGATATAAAATATATCACAACAAGCGCTATGGACGCTTGAGTCCTGAGACACTAAACAGCAAAGGGAAGCAGAGCCATTGACATATGTCAGCACTATATGTCATTGACATATAGTGCTGAGTGAAGTCTCCTCTAGAGTTAGTTCTGTTTTAACTGCAGACCCAGATTTAGTGCGAGAAAGTGTAACCTCGACAATTGACAATTTGACTCAGCGTTGTGTAAGTGTAGCACAACATCTTTTGAATAGAAGAAATACCCTAAACCCTCCGAAACCGCACTGGAATACATCTCGGCATAATTCATATCAGCATGAGCCCATCAACATATAAGACCAAAACTAAGACCCATATATAAGACACAAACGACTAAAATGACCATGTTGGCTACAAATACAAGAACACTTACTTGAGTGTGAAGGCGTATGCGGTCTTTCAGGCGCCCTGTACTTGCGATCACCTCGCTTACTCCCGTACTGAGAAGTGTTGAGAGTGGAACCTCCAACATAAGAGCTGTCCACATCTTCATCTGATGCAACGAATGAATTGAAATGGGTCCGCTTAGACGTGCCCCCACTTCTTTCCTCTTCAGCTGCTCTCTTGGATCGAGCGAGAGCATCCAGTCCTGCGCTCGCACACATAAACCTTTGGCAGTCAATACAACATAGTCTGATGCGAAAGTATACAGGTTCACTAATTATGTGGATGCTCAAAGTATACAAGCTGGATAAGATAGAGAGATCGGAGTACCAAGGACAGACTTGCGCTCTGAAGGAACTTTGAAGATGACACGGGCTCCCCCAGAGGCCTGTAGCCCGCCTTCACTAGGTTGATCAGCGTCTAGCCGTGTGAGACCGCTCTCCAGTCCGCTGGAGGTGGTTTGAGAATTTTGTGCCATTATGCAGCTGAATTGTTACAAAACTGACATTTCACCTACAGAGTGCGTGTATTACGTCCAAGAAAACAAGTCTGTTAGACCTCCATTACAAAGTAGATGTTTGGAACCATCTTGATTTATCCATGTACAGACTCAACCCTGAAATCGTAGTTCATCGTCAGCCATCACATGAACATGGATGATTTCAAAGCCGTACAATGGCCCTCCCCAAACATCGTCGCCTCCATGCTCAAAGTCAATAAACTACCAAAGCCCTAAGATTCGAACTCCCTGGCATCCACAGAGACGCTCATGCAATATCTTGTAACTTCGCTACGTCTCAAATTCGTCCATCCTACCTGCCCGATTCTCTAGCCTTCCTTCCTCCCCAGGCAAACTCCACTTATTCAAGGCTCTCCAATTCGATAATCCCCGGGAGATAGGCTCTTCTTCAATGCCCGTCCTCTCCTCTCTTCCTTGTCCGGGCGCCTTGTTTTCGTTCTCGGCTTCGACGGAACGCGCGCTTCTCCTCCAGAAGCGTAAATTCATTTCATCATCGATTCCACTCTGTCACTGTACTGCCTCCTCACGATTCATCCAATTTCTTTCATGGCACGTCATTCCGTCCAAGTTCTCGTCATATTAGCTGATACAGAGGTCGACAGGTTTCGGCCTCTGTACAGCAGTTTTGGACTGCCGGTAAACGGTCGAAGACTGCAACAGTTTTGAACCAAGGAAGGAAAGACGGAGCAATACTGCCGGGAAATTGCCGGAAAGTAAGAGACATGGACACCCTTCCAAGAAGATGGTCATCCTTATGATTGCACTATCTTCGTTGGTAAAGGTAAAGGATGAAGAAACATGAACGCATTGCACTACAAGTCTAATTAAACTGCTTATCTCAACTAATCCAGATAGGGAATACGGTCGTTTTCTCCCGAAGTTTGTTATCTTTCTTGAGTGAATTTGAGATTTATTCAGTGTCTACTGTAGTACTTCGACAGATTAAAAATTAAAAAAAGGGGACAAGACGGCAAAACGTATTTATCTGTAATCTCCTTTTATTCCTCTACAGTAATTGAAATTATACTCAATTGAACCAATTATTGTTGATTGCATTGCATGCTATGCACTAATAATATATAGAACACAGATTGTATTTTTCAGAGACAAAGGAAATTTAGCAACAGGAAACCGTGTTATTCTAAACTGTTATTATAAGCGTTTGTAGCAAATTTAGCAAACATCAGTGACGTTGATGGCAAAACACTACTTGAAAAGGTGGATTTGAGAAAAGAAAATTAGTTTGATGTTTAAGTGACGGAGACTCTGGCACAAAGATAAATAGAGGAACCCGCAAAAACTGTCAATTTAGGAGGAAGAAGAGAAATTGAAAATCGCAAGTATAGGTGGAAAGTAGCAACACATTTCGGATTGGTAATGACAAACTCCAAAAAAGTTGGAAAAATGTCTTCTGAAGTGATGAACTTGTAACACTCGTTGATAATCATTATCAATGGAAGATACTGAAGATCGGTAAGTCTGAAGGTATATGCGAGAAGAAATATAAGGATCGCACCTAGTGAAACTGTAACACATATTTCTACGTATATGATGTAAGTTGTAAGTATTGCTTTATCGATCATTTGCATTTCATGAATTCTGGATAACCCGTTCCCAGAATGGCTTTCATATACCTATATATGATGGAAGTTGAAATCAACGTAGGAAAGCTAAAAGATTAAGGATTGAGCCGTCATCAACTACGATTCGAAACAGGTTCACACCGGATTGCCTCTACCTTCTTGTGGCTGCAAAGAAATGTAAGATGAATCAAGGTCAGAAACTCAAACATTTAATTTCATGACAAAGAGTCGAACAAAATCCGGAGGGGGCGATATGGAGCTCGTACACCTTGAGGTTGGAAGATTTAGAAGTGATATGGTTATCGATCGGGAATGATCTTTCCCTGTAACGGAAGATAAAGGCATTCGGCCCTTATCTTCTAACCTCTCAGTTGTTGAGTTTGCATAAGAAAAGGACATGCCAAATCTGGAACTTGACTTGTCAGTCTGAACGCAATCCAAGCGCCTTTTTCTTTGCCTTCTCATTCGGAGTCCAAGTTGTCTGAGTAACATTTCATCTTTTTAAATGTTCGTGACGTGTATAGTGGTTGATGATCATATGGCGTTTTGTTTCTACAAGCGCATTAGCTGAGAAACGCTTTGCTCTAACAGAAGATCAGTCTTGTTCCCTCTCCTGTCTGTATCACTATATATAGGTATATGAGAGCAGAAGCCGGGTGATCCAGAACTCATGAAATGCAAATGATCGGTAACCAAGATGTACGTGATGGACAATGCTAGAAGAGTGATAAGTCCATAAAGTAGAATGCATCGATGTAACCTGAAGCAAATGCCTAATTGCAACAAAATGAGAATAACATATCTCTAAAGGACAAGTAAACAACTTGCAATCAATGACAACTATGCAAACGAATGCGAGAAATATAAAACGTTATGTAATAAAATGAGAATAACATATATCTAAAGGACTAGTAAACAACTTGCAATCAATGACAACTATGCAAACGAATGCGAGAAATATAAAACGTTATGTAATAGACCACCAGTAGTGCCGTGAACGATGAAAATTAAAACGTAGGCGGGAATCGGGTAGGAACACGGTAGACACGGGAGGTCGAACCATGAATCAGGCAAAGAGCGAAATGAATCAGGCAAAGAGCGAAGGAAAAATAATGAGTGAATTAACTGGGAATGGAGGAGTGGAACCATGCGAGAGCTTATGGATGGTGTGGCTGTAGAGACATATCGAAGTGTAACAGGGTAACGGACAGGATATAAAGTATATCGCAACAAGTGATATGGACGCGTGAGTCCCGAGACACTCAACAGCTTGAGTCCCGAGACACTAAACAGCAAAGGGAAGGAGAAGGCGTCTTCATCACTATATATGTATCCGCTTCTTATTGTTCACTGTTGCGAAGCTCTTGCAATTCAATTACAAGCGAAGCACCTTTATGAGTCTTCGCCACAGACTTTTCTCATTAATATTCTGATTTTACGCAAACAAAACTGGGTGACAAGACTGATAAGAGATATGTTCCAAGTAACAATGTAGAAGCAGAAAAATTGAATCAGAAGAAGAGACTGAATGTTTGCATATTCGCTCTACTAGCTCTTTATTATGATGCAGACCTTGAAATAACGGGCAAGACAAGATCGAGGGCTCTCTGGTTGGTTTTCTTCGGGACTAAGCCCAACCGGTTTCATCTGATCAACTGCTCTGTCTTGTCTAATGTAGAGTCCATAACTTGTCAAATCTTATCAATGAAAACTGAACTAAGTACCATCAGGTACTACTTCCTCAGCATCTGTACAACAGTTTCCATGAAAGGGTCAAACTCAATTGACCTTCTCTTCTTCTACCACTAAAACAACTTAACGTTGCAGGTACGTCGAACTTGTACCGTAGAACTAACAAACTAATATCCGTCCGCCCAAAATTCCCTCTACACTGTCTGGCATTACCGCGACGAACCAGTTTGTGCCCTTTGTCAACCTGTTGAAAGCCTCTCATATGATTTCACACCCGCGGACATTGTCTTAAACAGCCTGCGTCTCAGACTTTTTCTCTAGCTTGATTGGGTAACCACCACGTGGTAAAGGAAAGGGTTTGAATGTTGTTCCAGTGTCTGGTTGTAGACTCTGCCACCTATGGCGTGAAACATAGAAAAATTAATCGGTGAAGAGTCTGACCAGTCAAATGTTAAGTGCTATGCTGCAAGGCACGAAACGATGAGAGATATTGCGTGCTAGGTTTCGGAACTGTAACTCCATTATATTCGGACATGAGAGCAGAAGCCGCTGGAAGAACGGGGGATCCAGAACTCATTACGTGCAACTGTAACTCCATTATATGTGCAATGAGAGCAGAAATTGGCAGAACGGGGAATTTAAACCCACTTATTACAGAACCGACGCAAACTAAGCGCATGCAATTCTAAGCAATATACCGAATGAGGAATTCATAACTCATACATGAATAACGCATCCAATATGAAGATCACTATTAAACGGTTTACCAAATACACATTCATTCGAGTACAGTACGACGCGATACAGCAGTAACTCTTAGATTATACTGCATTCGAATCTTCTGCATGTGACCAGCGTCCACTCCAACAGCATCATTCCAGTGATGGGCAATAATTACAAACCTGTATTTGGTGCTTAGGTGATGTACGAACACCAGCAATACAAGCTTCGCTAGCTCGCTTCCTGGACACATGTGAGTGCCACCTGCGAATGGGAGATATGTACCTGGTTTGGGAGCGACCTGCACAGGAAAAAGTAATGAATTGTTGCGCAATAGAAGTCCGGTTTCCAAGAATGTATCTAAACATGTCAGCGAAGACACAAGTAGCAACTGAGGACAAGAGAACACTTCGATTACCTTAAACCGGGAAGGATCAAAAGCAAGTGGGTTTGGGAAATTGTCTGGATCCAGGTGTATGCACGTTGTCATGAGATATACTCTCCAGCCTTTGGGTATCAGGTAACCTGTAAAGCTAACACGCAATTAATTACTTAGATTCTTGCACAACTTGACAGTTAGACAGAATCCCTTCAATCTGATCGCCAGTACGACTGCAAGAACTTGTGAAACATATAGCAAATGAGAGCAGAAGCCGTTCGAAGAACGGTGGACCCATTAGTGGGTTCTGGATCCACTAAGTGCATACGAAGTGCAGATGAAATATAAGCATGAATGTGTGCAAATCTCGAAATAAATAGCAACTCAAGAAATGAATTAAGTGAAACTAACAATACGAAGGTAAGCCGAATTAAAGACAGAATTGAAACATCGCATGAGTAACACCTGGAGAGAACCAGTATACATCGTGTAACCACAAGCAAGACGCGACAGATTAAGCATCTGAAATAGAAAGTCGGGCAGGAACCATTAAACACACAAACATCGAGCTAAGAGCAATATACAAACCATTAGTTGAGGATGGGTGGAGTGGAGTGAAGGGGAGAGGAGTGAATAGTATCTTGGCTGGGTCGGAGCGAAGCGTAAGAGGACTGGATATTAGGAGATGAGAGCAGAAGCGGTTCTAGGCATGGGGGGTCCAGAACTCATTAAATGCATACGAAGTGCATATGGAAGGTTACCAAGATATGCTCAAACCGAGAAGAGGGATAAACCTGTGAAGTAAATGAAGTGAACTTAACAAAACGAATGTAACCTGAAGCAAAGGCATAATAGCAACATATCGAGAACAGCATATATAAAGAACTAGTAAGCAACGTGAATGCGAAAACAGCTATGCAACATAAGTCGAGAAATATAATACATTGGGTAATCGACCACCTACAAGCCACGCTTGAACGATGAAACTAAGTTAAAGACTGAGGTCGGACAGGACCCTCGAGATCGGAAGTCATGTATGAACCATGAAACAGGCAAACAGCGGGTGAATAGTAATAGAGAGGGAATTAGTTGAGGACGGGAGGAGTGGAGCAAGCGGGAGCGGAGTGGATGTGGTTTTGTCTGAGACGGAGCGACGCATAACAGGACTGGATAGAGTATAACGCAACTGGATATTAGGAGAAGAGAGCGAAGCGAAAGAGGCTGGACAGAGTATATCGCAACATGCGCTATGAACGCATGAGTCCTAGAACGCTAAATAGCTGGAAGAAGCAGAAAGCCGGTCATAGTAAGCCTCCACGAAAGCACAAACGACTTCACCAGTGTTTAACACAGTACCGAAGTAGCTGGGCAAATACCAGTAGAACCTTGTACCGAGTTTCTGTTCAAAAGCTCATGAGTGCTAACTCATGAGCTTGTGAAACATAGTCAAATGTAATCAAGACATCATTGCAAATCTATTCTGCAGAAATTCATCATTAGGGTGTCAGAGGTCATTCCTCATATGTTGTCAAGTCTCTTAACACAGAAGAAACTTGCCTTTGTACTCCACGTCTTCAAGTGGCTCGCGTGCAGTGAACTGCAGTATTGTGGGTAATCTTAGTGTTTCGTGGATAACCTGCATCACCAGACATTGAAGTGCTTGCCTTAGGATTAATCACCATATATCGGTTCAGGCACGACGTGCACTAAGCACTACTCATATCAAGTTGAAGTTGACAAATGAAGAAAATATATGGTACCAAAAATTGATGCTAAAGAACGACTTGGCAATCTCTTTGGAGGCAGAAAGAAGACATGCAACATTTGCAGTGGGGATTTGACGAATCCATCCATAAATGTAACCTAAGATAATGAGTAAGTTGAATCACTTTCTTCTGGCTCCATCATCCAGTAAACTCTGTATCTTAATAGACCTCACATTGCATAAACAACGAACTACTGACTTTCTTGAATATTCTCAAGAAAAGAAACAAATGAATCAAACAGGGCACAGGATAGTATGTTCATCCTCGTATGTGTACTGAACATCCACCTGTAGTGTATACGGCATCCTTCGAGTTTCTTCCCAAGTCAGAGCTCCTCCTGGTGCTTTTGCGTTCAGGATTTCCTCCTGCTCAGCCTACCCACGTTGACTTCCAGAAGATTAGCGAAGCTGAATGCAAATATTATGATTGTTGGTCAACATCAGCATTGACTGACAATGGAGAAATGATGACGACAGAGACCAACGTCCTCCAAAGAGAAATCCAAGGAAAGATACCATTGACTGCTATTCATCAAGTTCATAGTACCCTATGATGTAATTGTCTTTCTTAACTACTATCCTTATACGCCAGTATAGGATGCAGTAAAAGCGAGAAATTGAGAAGTTGGAAAAATGCTCTAAGGGAGTGCCACTAACCACGACAGCGTCCAAGACATCGTGATTCTCTGTAAGATATTTGATAATCCAAGTAAGAGTTGTGGCGGTTGTATCGTGTGCTCCAAACAGAGTGCCTATCAGCAAATCTATAATTTCCTCATCATCTAATCTATCTCCATTTTCGTCCCGACAATCCACGAGTGCTCCAATAACGGTATTCTGCCTCAAGCCTTGCTCTGACATATTTCTACTCTTTGCGATTAAGGTCTGCAGGAACTCACAACCCTTCTGTCGAGCCTGCACGATGATATTGAACCCTTAGTTCCATCAAGGGAGTTTCACTACGTCATGTGCTCAGCTTGCAAATGGCGATGCAAAACATCAAAAAGAACAAGGTTTTGTTTCTCATATTTGATCAAGTGATCCATGAAACATACAACTGACGCAACCAACACCCGGAAATTGAAGGATTGTTGATATCTAGTCACCTGCAATGCTTTATACCACGTGGAGCCAGGGATATTGACAGGCACGGCCCACATGCCATCCGAAAGTGCGCGGTACATATCAACCAGCACTGTAGCCTCGGGTGTCCCCTTCAGATCGGTGAGCCCGAATACAAAATATGCTGCCACGTTAAAAGTGAACTGCACAACCATCGACAACGTTGAGGGATAGCTGACGGTCTCAGAGTTCTCCACTCTCTTTACGTCTACCTTTAACGACTTGGACGACGCTAGAACCAGAATTCCAAACCTTATGTAATCCTCCAGCGATTCACATGGACTGTGCAGGAAAGCACATGCAGAACTTAGAAACTTGCCAGGAGGTGAAGCGAAGCCCCAAGCTGTAACTTGTGTTGCTTCCTTCCTCATGAGAGTCTGGACGATCTAAACAACCGTTCTCCATACTCGCGACAATTGCAATTAGGAGCAACTAAACTTGCTCCGTCTAAGTAAACATCCTGTGCGAGACAGCACTAGCTGCACAGTGTGCGCTCACAAGGAGCAGAGGATCATTGTCGGTCCTCTTCACTTGTCGGACTATCCCACTTAGAATATTGACGGACATCAGACACATCGAACAGTACAGAGAAGATGAGGCCCACCTCCTTCATCTCCGTGGCTGTTCAAAAGGATTTCCACACAAAACATATTTAGCACGCACACAACAATTTCTGCAAACAAAGCAAGAACATTAATATGTACCTCTTTCATTTCTCGAGCTGTTTGGATGGACTTTCCAGCCCAAGAGTCAAGACCAGATTTAACATGACCCTCAATGCGTCCGACTTCATGCCTCAGGGTGTCCGGAAGAAGAGAACTTTGTATCACCTTCTTCAGAAAAGGATGCCGATGTGGGTCGCAACTGGACAGAAACTTCTTCCCTACGAGAGTTACGATAGTACTTGGGTAACTTGATCTGAAGAGGGTTCTCTCTGAGTACACGAACTTTGCCATATCACCTGTATTCACGATAATTGATGGTGTTCCCAAAACATGAGACTTGAAAATCCTTCCATACCTGGAGATCGGATCATGAGTAATCGGTGAGTTACAAAGGCAAAGCATACCTCGAATAGTCACAAATATATGTCGATACTTAAGTATATCGTCACACACTTGCATGACCTTACTCACACGAAAGTTATCAGACGGAATATAAACTCCTACACAATGACGAATGTTGCATCTACAAGCAGCGAGAGGTGACGTAAACATACTTCTTCATTCGAGGCCCAGCGAATTGTAAAGGGTCCGCATTTCCAAACGCGAACGTTTCTCCTAGCAGAGGCCATCCCTCTGATCCTCTAGGAATTCTTGGATTTCGGCTGATCACTATGCCCCACTGAATCACCTTCAGAAAAGCAAACAGCAGAGCTGCACCGAGAACCAGCGAATATAAGATGGACTCCTCCATTTTTCCCAATCTCACAATCTCAGCTCGACCCTGTCCTGCATTTAAAGGCCCGTGCGCGCTTCATGGACAGAGAAGCTCTTATCTCCCCAACGGATCGAGAGACTGTAGTTCAAAACAAGCGGAAGTCCTCGATATGGATGGCCCAGTGAAGTCACTCCAGTCTATATCACTGATTAAGAAGGGAGGGGCAGTTAAGACACTTGCACATACATATATATTCCCTCTCAGCTGCTCACCAGATCTGGTACTGGACGTTACTAATCGATTTTATTCCTTATCCTTCACCGTAGCCTCTTCTCCAAATGACTGTTGTAATCGATCGAGACACTATGCTCAGAGAACGCTCCACACAGCCGTAATCGCATCCCGTCTCTATCCTTTGCAAATTGCAGGAAATATTGCATGTCAATTCTCCTCACACCTATGGGCCCAGCATTTCAGCACTGTCGCGTACGAACCTGCTGAAGTGGAAGACATTCTCCTCTGTTCCCAAGAGTTGCATACTGTACAGAGGAATTCTGGCGGTGCTGGTCCTGAGAGCTACACTACTCCTACAGTGTGCACAACGACTCACTGTACCAGTTTGGAACCGACTGGGAATATACCACTTTTCAAAGAGAGGATGAGATTGTTTTCTTATAATATTTCAAATTTACAAGAGGAGATATTCGATATCTCGCCACCATTCATCTCATCAAGATTCTGCGTATGTATCTTATATTCATATGTTTGATAGCACCTTGTTTATGTTCAAGTATATTACACATTGATATATTAGATATTCATTTGTTTCATATTAGACTCAAAGTTCATGCGTCAAAGCAATGAGCCCTTGGAGCAGTCTAAACTAATTGTCAAATAATAATTACAATTATAATAATACAAATTTTATACTTAATAAAATTCTTTCACCTTATTAATTAAATAAGTAAATTACTGAATAAGACCCTGTTCAAAGTAAATCTACATGAAACCAATCATCATAAGATATATGTCACGATATATAAAGGTCTTTGAGTTCTGTTCCCACTCATCCATCTCCCACATTCAATTAATACCGTAAGAATACTAAGAGATGCACACTCTAGAAGGTCTGTCTAAATGGGAATTCTTATGAAAAATAGTCTGAAATCAATTTTATTCTACAATCTCATATGAACTAATTTTCTTTATTATAGATATTACAATCTATCTGGTATACGTTTCTATGAATATGTATAGATTGAGTTTTATTATTATAGTGTTTCTTAAGATAGATTTTCAGTCTTTATTCAAGTATATTGCTCGGAGTTATTCACATTCAATTTTATGTACTTTAATAGGTCTAGATAAATACTATTACTTTAAGTTACAAGTAAGGGATAATTATGCTGTCAAGAAAATTAAATGTTATCCAACATAGCAAGAAAACTTATTACTTGACAATGATTGATTCTATGCTATATTCTGATCGTGAAAATTAACAAGAGTTCATCAAATTATATTTTCTTCCTTAATCTTGAATGCATGTGTAACATATTTAATCATAAATTCTAGGATAAAATAATTTACTTCAGGAAAATTTCATAAACATAAATGTATCATGTTTTATTAATTTTAAGGATATCTAAATTTTAAAATAAATATAATTAATTTTATTAATAATTATTGATAGATAAATTAAAATAAAATTAGTGATTTAGATATCTATAAGCAAATAAATAATATCTTTGGAGACCAAAGATATCTAATGAATTGGAAAAAAATTTCAACATAATTTGAATTAGAGCATATTAAGCTACAAATTGGACAAAATTGTATATGTATAATTGACTTAGAGCAAAGAGCTTACTAATTAGAGAAAATTATCTATATATAATTAATTTAGAGAGAAAATTTACTAAATGGAGAACTTTCTCCATATTTGATTAATTAAGGATAAATAATGTCAAATTGGAACTAGTAGACTTATTTGCAACAGTTTTATTTTTTGGAAGGAAATGGAAAAGTTTGGAAATCAATGATGATAAATATAATTAATTATTTGGTTAGATTTAGCCTTGATAATCTTATGCAAAGGCAAATACACAAATCTTGGTTATCACAAAGAGTAATAGGGAGACAAGGAAGAAATATCCAAGGAATATATATATAATATTGCAAATTTTCAGTTGACAAGAGCTATGCATTTGCAATTCCAAAGAACAAAGTCTAAGTAAGCTCCAGGCTTAGAAAATATATATAAGATTCTCAATATAAATTAAATTACCCAATAAAAAAGAATCTTATATTTTTTAGCATCATCAAATAAAATAACATACATATAGGAAAAATATCGAAATCAAAAGTTTCTCCTTTTTTTACAAAAAGTAAGTAGCATTATTTTAGTCTACCGTTTGCTTACAAAGATAATTAATCTACATTACAATCTATCAAATAGCAAAAGTGTAGCCTTTCACTTCTTTCCAAAAGGTCATATAAGCATAATTGTATTAATACATCCTAAAAATAACTAATTAATGTTCAAACATACTTGTAGATCAATTTATACAAGTTCTCCAAATTATACCTAATGATCTCAATACTAAACCTATAATTTATTTCTCTATCAAAATTCAATACAGTAAAGATATTTCTAATCTCATCTTCTAGATATGGTGAGTTGCAACCCAATTTAGGAGAACTGTTAGATATTTATATAACAAAAAAAGTAGAATATTTTACTAATAATTATAGAAATTATAACAAGCTAAGCAGGTCAACTAAATTATAAATTATGATACTAACATAATAGAAGTTTATTGTAAAAATAGCTATAAAAGTTAAGAAGATACTAATAGAAGTACTTATGAAGTTTCATAGAAGAATATATAGAAGGTATCTAGTAATCTTACTAGAGATTGAGTAAGCTAATATGATACTCAAGAACCTCTCAAAAATTCAAAAAGATTAATAAACTTGGCTAATGAGTTAATTTTTAACTTTCTAAAGAAATTTATGAGTACTCACCTCAAGTAAGAATAACAAAATATCATGTTATCTTTAACATTCAAAGTAAATTCTATTTAGTTCTAAGTTAGCTTCTCACTTTTACCTTTTCAATATGTTTTCTTAGATTTGTCTTTTATGTTTATAGTAGAATGATATGGATGTAGTCTATGATCCTAGTGAATATTTATTTCCATATCATTTGGATTTTTTTATCAATGTGATATTTAAGAATTATTTCCATCAGTTCATATTCTTCTACTTTGGTTGCTAGGTTCTCTTCATACTATCCTTATATAATCCTTTTAATGGCATAATTTTCACTCATGGTCAAAAACAAGATGAGTCGTCTACATTTTGATGGTGAGTAATGAGTGATATGATCAATAACTCACATAAGAGATTTGAGAGATTTTAAGAGAAGGCAAATCCGACAAATTTTAAGGGTACACTTGACTGAAATTTAAGAAGTATTGTGAGGAAGTAGACCTAAGAAATTTTGAGCTATAGACTTGAGAAGTAGAAGACCTTCTAGCCCGCTCCATGATTGATGAACTTGAGGAGGATAGCAGAGCTACTTACTTGGATCCATTTGCAATTCACTTCTACATGGGACAAATTTGCTAAGCAAAGATGAGAGGAGGATGTTTGGTTCTCATATCATCTTGGAAGAGTACTTCTTGGCTCAATCCAAAGGACACTCCACAATCAAGGATCACCAAGATGTAATCAGCAAGTTCTTCTCAATAGGAGAATTTGTGGAAGTGAATGAGGTGACAATAGTAGCTACTTCCAAAAAGAAGAGACAATCCTCTACTAATGATAATGTAATGAGATCACCAAAGAGAACATAAAGAAGACCTCAAGTGTTTGATGTTTCCTCCAACAAAGAAGAAGTTGAGGATGAAGAAATAAAAGATGATGTAGTAGAAGAAGGGCTTACTCTATAGGAACCAAGAGAATTTGGAGGAAGAACAAGACAATCAAGAAGAAGTGCAGTCAAATCCTTTAGAAAAAGTAAAAAGATAAGAAGAAGAAGTAGTAGCGGTTGAAGAACACTAAGATCAAGAAGATCCACCAAAAGAGCTTACAAGTTCAACTCATGTGGGACCAAGCCAAGATATTCAAGATGAAAACTAGGTAGATGTGGAAAGCAAAGTAGGAAGACCTTACCCAAACCACACCAAGAAGAAGAAGGAAGACAAAGTTTCTTTTAGCACCACTTGTAGTTGATGGGGCAAATTTCATAATAAATTCAATAGGACCAACACTTAGGTTCTTGCAGATAATTCTCCCTTTGTATATAAAGGAATGGCCTAATATAATGGACTATAGTTTATTAGTAAATTGTTTGCACACAAAAAAAGTATATGTTGAGAGAAAATATGACCACAGATAAGGAAGACATAAAGAAGGTAAGAAATTTGTATAAGGAAGAATGTAGGAGAGTGGACATCTTACTATAAGATGTAGAAGATTTGAGTAGTATGAAGACCTCACTAGAAGACACCAAGAAGAGTCAAGATGAGGAAATCTAGAAGCTATGGGAGGAACTATGTGCACTCCCCCCAAAACTACAAGTAAACAAAGGAAGGATTGGTATGAAATAGACCTTCAGACCAAAACTAATCACATCAATAATTTTTAAATAATATGATAATTTTTTTGCACATCATCACCCATAGCCATAAAATATTAATTGGTTAAAAAAAATCATGAAACCCGTAGAGTATTACGGGTTACGTGGCCTTACCCATAAAGGCTAATGAACCCGTAAGGATTAATTAGTATCCTTAATTGCAAGTGGCATATGAGTTGAAAAGGGAAAGAAACGTGTTGTCACCTTAAGAAGTAAGCCATTTAGGGGGTTTGGACCTAAACTCCATGCTATTGTTCATATCTTGTACCTCATTTTGAATTGATTTCATGTGTATTTACAAGATATCATTTCTCTCTCCCACAAGTTTCAATTGTGAGAATTGTTCAATAAGGTGGGAACTTTTCAATTGGGTTTAGTGTGTTTGCATATTGCAAGAACTCTTCCTTGAGAACTCGTGAGGAAATATGCCAAGTTGTAGCACTTGGCAATTAGTAGTGAAAGAAATAAAGAGATGCATGCGGAAACAAATATCCAATAAAGAGAGTGAAAGTGATATCCACTTTGATGACTTTGATGACTAGGGATTTGATGGCTTAAAGAAATTTTAAAAATATAATGAAACATGGAATGATTTTGAGTTGGATATGGAGGACAAAGATAAATTGATATTGAAGTGGTGGTGATTTTTTCATTCTCAATGATATTTGAATGAGAGAAACATTTACAATAAGAGTACACATTTTGCTTGTACATTTTTTGAGATTTAGATCATTCTTCCTTTAGATAACTAGTAGAAATGGATGTTAAATCTTTTCTTTCCTAACTTGACCTCATTGGAGATCACAATGTTTTTAAAAAGAGAAATGCAAGAAAGGTCCAAACCCTTTTATGGTTTCAATTAGCAATAACCCTTAATCAGTATGGGCATAATTGAAATAACATGTGTGTGGCAAGGGGTACAAATTTGTGGGGAATTGGTTTAGGATCTATGAGAAATCTTAAAACAAAGTCATAATAGCTATTGTAGACACTCTTAGCACAAAAGTTACTTGGTTCAATAGAGAAGAGAGAAATAGACTTTCTAACATGTTTGCAACAAAAGGGTTTAAAGGATGTGTAGGATTAGTGATGGAACATTATTTCCTCTTTTCCAAAGACCCAAGGTGGATGGAGAAATATATTTCAGTTGCAAAGGTTCATATTGAATAAATAGCCAAGTTGGATGCAATGATATGCAATGAATCATTCATTTTTCTAGAGATGAGTGTTTTGAAAGTGCCCAAATTATTCATTTTTTGGAAGCAAGTGTTATGAAAGTGCACATGTGAGTTTTGATGTTATGTGTGTCAATTCTTATCAAATGGGAATCTTTAATAGGATATTTTGTTGGTATATATGGTGTGTCAATTTGTATCAAATAGGAATCTTTAATGGGAAATTTTGTTGGTGTAGTTTACCTCAAATTCGATTTGAAATCTTGTTGTTGTCTTGGTATGTATTTCCACTTTTGGTGGTGTAGTTTAGCTCCATTTTGAAAGATGTCCCATCTCAATATCTCAACATTGTGGAACGTGGTTGTTTGAAATGAATGGTGTGTTCTATGGAATTTAGGGATGCTTAGGTCATACCATGATATAACTTGCACTAAGAAATCAACCTTGTGTGTCAACATGAATCAAAGAGGGTCAAATTCTTGTTTTGAGCATCACCAATACCTACTTAACAACTCAAGATATGTACCAATGAGCCACATGGTACCTTCATTCTTCCTTGCACTAAGGATAAAATGGAGTTTAACAAATGTGTTGCAAGAGCAAGGGTTCTCAACAAGCATTGCATCAATGTGTTGAAGGCAAGTTGACATTTGCTAGGGAACTAAGAATTCAACTTAAAAGTAAGAAAAGGAATTTATATTTGATGAAGTGGATTGGTTGTTGTATAATATTGCATAACTATCTCATCAATAGGAACGTCACATGTAGGTAGAAGAGGATCACACAATAGAGTTCACCCAAGAAGAGGACAAAGAATAGGAACTAAATGATCTAAGGATTCTTGCAAGGAAGGGACCTAAAGAAATTTAATTAAGTAAACAGTTTCTTCAAGAGTAGAGAGAAGAGAAGTTATGATGCAAACATGTATTGCATTTAACAAGCAACCCAATGGGTTCTTGAATCCTCAATAATATGTGACGTACATGTTTTGATTTATAAATGAAAATAAGAATGTCTGGTCATGTTGGTTCATGGGCGAGTTGATCCATTGTACAAAAATTCCATTGAATATTGAGTCTTAGTACATCCAAAATTCCATTAAATATTGAGCCTCATTACATCCCCAATTCCATTGAATATCAATTCACTACTTGAATAGTACAAATTGTGGTAACAAGGAATAGGAATATGGAGTGTGGAAATGAGAATATGGATTCCAGACCTTCATAATATAGATTTTTTTTTGCATAATATATATTGTGGCAATGAGGCAGATTGATTCTAGAATAGACTAATATAGGATTTATTGGATCAATTCAGCAAAGTGCTTGTGCATTGTGTAAGGTTTTCAAGCAAAAAAAATGTCAATCTTTAATGAGAGGTAGATAATTAAAAGAAAGAAGTGGCAAAGGGAAATTCATTCAAATGTTGCATTAATATCCCTATTATTGAGTTGAAATTTGTTAATCTAGCAAAAGTGAGGAGAGAGAGCTAGGAAAAATTCAAGAGCATGCAAAAGTGGGAGAGAAATTAGGAAGGGAAGGGAGAAATGATCAAAGAAACAAAGAGACAGAGTAAGAGGTCAAAGGGAGGATATCAAGGAGAAAGGGTCAAGAAAGACAAAATCCAAGAGAGGGTTTGAGGAATTTTTTACTACAAGTTTGAGATGTGTATTATTGATTCAGAGAGGGATAACATGAAGGATAGAAAGAGAAATTCTTGAAAGAGAGGGAAGAACAAGAGACAATATTGACCATATTGAAGGCAAGAGGAATATCAAAGGGAAAGAAGGGAGAGAAATTTGCAAAGGGAGAGTGGGCTACCAATTATAAAGAGAAATTATTTAAAGAGAGTGGAGAACAATGGACAAAAGGAGGATTGTATTGAAGGAAGGAGGGATATCAAAGGGAGAGAAATTTGCAAAGGGAGAAAAGGAGACAAAAGGGAGAGAAATTTGCAAAGATAGAGAAGAGTAGATAAAGGAAGACGTGTAGAGGAAGGCAAATAGGTAGTAAGATTAGAAAGGCAATACCGTCAACTACTATGGCACACATGAATAAATAAGATGGTGGGGGATATGCCAAATATGGAAAATTTCAAAAAAGGAGAATGGTGAATTGGATTCCATGCAAGTGAGACCATTTGACATATATCAAGTGTGCTAGTTAGACAAGGAGTAGATTTGGAAATTAGTGGAGAAAATTTAGGAAAGAGATCTTCATTCATTGGTTTTAAAGTAAGCATTTCATTTAATTTTCCTTGCCAAAATATGCATTTAATTCATTTACATTATATTTTAAATGTCTGATTTCTTGCTAGTTTGCATTCTCCTCTCCTTTCTTGACTCTCAAAATGACCTCCATTGCTTGGTGCAAATTCCGCTCTTGACCTTAAAAAATGTGAAATTTTATAATTTGATTTAGGGTTTCCAAGCAACCTCTATCCAAATCCACTCCCATTCCCTTGCACACAAACAATCCTCTTGTGAGAGATCCACAACCCAAACCCATGTCCAATTCCTTATTCCTTCCTACATCCACACCTATTGACATTCTTGCTCTCATTCCCTTGTGCTACGGGGAATCCCACTCTTGCTCCTTCCCTCCAAACAAGATCCACCTATCTTATTGCACTAAGGGTAATCTTGATCCTACTCCCACCTCCTTGAACAATTCCTCTCTTGAGGCCATATTACCACAAGTGACTCCACGAGTGATCCCTCACCTCCAAACAATTACTCTAACTTCTCTATTTCTAAATGTTGCTAAGTTGTGGCTCTTTCTTGGTTGTGGGTACATATTCCTATCTATACAAAGTTTGTGAGATCATAGGATGGTACTACCCACAATGGATTGGTGCATAAGAGAACTTTCACTCTTACTTTTGGAGCAATCAAAAACATTTTTGCTTTGCAATTGTGTAGTGGAGGTAAGAGGTACCTTACTCATAGGTACAAGATTTGTTTTAGTGAGATATATCATTGCTAAAAGGTACCTTGCAAGACAATATGTGTATGTTGTTTGGAGACCCATTTTTTTGATGTTTAGTTTGGTTCTTGCACCTACTAGGTGTAATACCAATAGCTAGACATATGATCTAGGGTGAAATTTGGTTTGGTAACAGCTGGAAGGATGTTATACATGATTGACTAAACACATCAAGTATAAGTATCACCAAAAGAGTATTTCTACTAATAGGCCAAAAATCAAAACAGATTTGAAAATAGCTAGACATATGATCTAGAGGCAAAATTTGGTCTGGTAATATCTAGAAGGATGTCACACATGATGGGATAAATAGATTAGAAAGAAGTATCACCAAATGGGTACTTCTATTAATAGAGTAGAAACCAAATTATCCTTGAAATCTTGAGGCAATTACAAGGGCCTAAACAAATGAATTAGGCCTCAAAAATGTGCAAGTTTGCCCCATGGAAGAAAAGGCTAGCCTTCCCTCCCCCTACTTGTCTCATCAAGAGATTTCCAACAGTACTTCACCCATGCAATTTGGAGATTCCTACAAGAAGATTCCCTAAAGATTCCCTTTAGTCAACTTTGGTTTGACCAACCAGATAGAACCAGATCCGACATGTCACCCATGCATGCAACTAATTTGAGGGTGGAGATAAATGACATATCACCAATCCATATATCTGATCCAAAACGGTTATGCTTCCATTGAGTGTCTCTACACAATGGTATTAGAGCAAGTGTTTCAATCCAAGAGAGCAGATCATCCATCTTGGAAGAACATGGGCTACTGAGACTAAGTAATTTTGGGGAGAAAAACCATATAGCAATTGATAAGTTAGGAGTGTTTTAGAGAGAAGATGGGATGGAGACTCTTGGAGTACAATTTCATGCATCCCATTTTTTGTTCTTGAATTTGTTTCACATCAAGGTCATGTACATACAACAAGAGCAAGTGAGAGTATATCTCGTTTACCAGTTTGGAGAGTTCATGGACATAGTGATAATTCACCAAACTTGGTGATTCAGCTTGTAGTGATTTATGATAGAGAGCAGGATTTGACAATCAACATTTTGTTGTGATGGATCTGAATTTCCTAAATCCTTTCCCTTTCAACACTCAAGTAGAATTTTGTTATGTAATTAGACCAAAGTGATGTTTAGGGATTTCATAGTCAGGAATTTTGATGAGTAATTTTATTAATGAGTGATAGCTTCTAAAGTACTAATGGTAGTCCCAATAGTTTGTGCGCCTTCTTGAGTGATCATATTTACTCACTATTGAAGTAGAAAGTAGCAATTGAGCATTTGTAGGAACCATGGATCCACAATTGCAGGAGCTAATGCAAGGAATGCAAGAGATGCTAAACGAGTTTTGAGAGATCAAGATGACCATGGAGGCATTACAAAGTAAAGTATAGATCTTCAAGAATGATCAAGCAATGCAAGAAGGAGAACCATCTCAAAACCCAATACTTGCAATTGAAGTACTTGGAGAGGCACCCATGCTTATGACATCAAACGCGGTCAATGATGAAGCCATATTGCTACTATGGATGAAGAAGACCTAAAATATTGAGCCCTACAAGGAGCAACATTCTATAGGAGTAATGGAGAATTAGATCTCAAGAATGAATTGATACTTCTAATTTGTTTTCAACAGAGATCACCAAGCATGTTGTAGGCATGTTTGCATGTGGGTACTTGACCAATAAAGCCCTCACATGGTATGATGCTTCGGAATGATCAATGTTAGCAGAAAGAAGAAAGATCACATGGACAACAATGCAAGAAGGACTATTGAAGAATTTCTAATTTGTGGATTCCGTGTAGATGGCCTAAATTTGACTATAGGAGTTGAAGTAAAGAATAGCATATGAGAGTACATGGAGGTATTTCTTGATCTACAAGTTGTAATAACGAACATGAGTCTACCAAAGGATCTAGAAAATTTCAAATGAGAGTTGAAGGAGCGGATTTGCCAAGAAGTCATGGTACAAAATCCTCACATTATATTTGAAGCCATTGCGTGCACACAGAGAATAGCAAGGGCACTTGGAGGAGGTGAAGGAGTAGTCTTGTCTCAACATTTTCAAATTGAAATTGCACATGTGGGTGGACCAATACCTATAGAATTGGGCAACCTTTAGTTTCAAGACTGAGAAGCATGACCACTTCAAGTAGAGCGGGAGCGGGTGGAAGACTAGAAAGATGGAGTCCCACAAGGAGAAGGAACTCAAGAAGAACAATGTCATTGCTACAATTGTGGTTGTATTAGGCACATATCCATCAATTGGCGTGCTCATCTCCCCAGAGGCCCTCGGCCTCCATACAGGTGATCTTTGAACAACATGGAGAGATGCACTAAAGAGAATGATGCAAAATCACCTTAGAAAATAAAGGTCACCAATAAATGTACCTCATGGCCTTATTGACTCAATAGGGAAGCAAAAAAGCAAGGGGAGAAAGAAGACAAGTATGCAAAGGTCCAAAAAGGTAAACTCACAATAGATTGTTGTGAATGGAATCCTAGAAGGCAACCAGGTGAGAGTATTGATAGATCCGAGAGCAATAGAGAATTTCTTGTCTTGCTCTATTGCAACAAGATTGGGGATGGATCTAAAGAAAGATGAGAGCAACAAAGTAGAGTTACCTAATGAGCAAAAAAAGAAGATTGAGTCATTACCTAAAAGGGTAGCACTCTTTGTAGTAGAATATCAAGAAGCAATTGAGTAGCGAGTGATACAATTAGCTCGCTATGATGCAATCTTAGGCATGCCATAGATGGAGCATTACAACCCTATGGTAGATTGGAGGAAGAAAGTAATTAGCACCTGCCAATGGACAATCATTGGGGTTTAAGAAAAATCACATAGGCAAGAATTGCCTCTCAATGTCATAAGGACAACAACTATCTATAAGATAGATAAATGTTTCATGGATCCAATAAGAAAAATCCAAAGTGCATAACTCAATGGACAAATTCCTAAGAAATTGGAGGATGTGGTAAATGAGTATCAAGATGTCTTTCCAAATGGTCTACCCTTAGGATTGCCACCAAAAAGGAGAGTAGATCATAAAATCAAAACACTCCCAAGGAAGATACCTCTTTGTAAGGCCCCATATTGTCTATCACCTCATGAGTTGGAGGAGCGTAAGGCTCGAATTGAGGATATGCTACAGAAAGGGTTTATCCAACCCAATGTATCACCATATGGGGATCTTGTCTTGTTTGTGAAGAAGAAGGATACAATGCACATGTGCATTGACTATCAAGCCTCAATCAACAAACAACAAAGAAAAAATACTCCTTCCCTTGTATAGATGACTTGTTTGATCAACTTAATGGAGCAAAACACTTCACCAAACTAGACTTGTAGAGCAGTTACAATCAAATCAGATTGTAGAGGAAGATGTATACAAAACTACCTTTTGAACCAAGTATGGTTACTTTAAGTACCTCGTGATGCCTTTTGGCCTCACCAATGCACTTGCCACGTTCATGAGTCTGATGAATGACATATTTCATCCATATTTGGATAAGTTTGTTATTGTCTTCCTAGATGACATCTTAGTATACAATAAGACGATGATGGAACACAAATAGCATCTACAAGAAGTCTTTCAGATTCTAAGATAGAATCAATTGTATGCCAAAGTGCAAGTTTGGCAAGTCTGAAATAGACTACTTGGAGCATAGAGTAATTGCAAAGGATATCCAAGTCTTAACAGATAAAATAGAGGTCATTAAAAATGGTGCGCTTTAGAAGATCAAACTTAACTCAAGAGCTTCTTGGGGTTGACAAGCTTATATTTTCAATTTGTCAACAACTTCTCCAAGGTTGCACAACCTTTAATGGTACTACTTGGCAAGGAGGAGAAGTGGATGTGGGGAATTGCACAAGAGTTAGCCTTTCAAGAATTAAAAGATGCTTTGCTACATGCACCAATCTTGAAATGGTATGACCCAAAATGTCCAATCAAGTTGGCTATAGATGCATCAAGCGTAACAATAGGAGCAATCCTACAACAAGAGTGGCATGAAGGATGGTATCCAATTGCATATTTCTCTCAAAAGCTATTACATGTAGAATGCAACTATTACACCATAGAATGAGAAGAGTTGGTCATTGTCCTTGCAACCAAGCATTGGAAGCACTATCTTGGCAAGAAGGCATTTGTAGTGGAGACAAACCATAAACCTCTACTCTCCCTTGAGATGCAAAAAGATCTATCTTGTCACCAAATTCAATGGGCAGAGTAGTGACAATGATTCAACTTGAAAATCACCTATGTGGAAGGCAAGAAGCAACTTGTAGATATATTCACTCAAATAATGATGGCAAAACATTTGGTAGTAGAGGTCAAGATGCACCTTAAATTTTGGCCAAAGATTTTGGCTGCTACAAAAACCAATCCACAAATTGTTAGAGCTCAATCATCCAAAGGCGTCACCAACCCAAGGAATCACCTTTTGTGATGGTAGATTATGGATCCCAAATGTCACAAAATTATGCACCACCATCATAGTGGAATGTCATGATTTTGCCATTGTAGGTCATGTTGGAGTGGACAAGATCTTGGATGCAATCCAACACCATTACTATTAGCCCAAGATGAACAACAATGTGATACACTACGTTTGGAGTTGCCTATATCAACAAAAAAAAGCTTCTAATCAAGCTCCTACATGACTCCTTCAATTCCTCCCTACTCCTACACAACATTTGGAACAGGTGAGTATGGATCTAGTCTGTGAATTGCCCAAGACCACCTTAAGGTTTGACTCCATCAAAGTCTTTCTTGACCAACTTAGCAAAATGATTCATATACACCCTACCACTAGAGACGTGATTGCTCCACAAATAGCTCAATTGTACTTAGATGCAGTCTTCTTTCACCATGGCCTATCTCAATTGCTCATCATTGATAGAGGCACTCAATCCACTTGTTTGTTTTGGAACACAATCGTTGGTTTCTTCAAAACGAAGTTGGCCATGTCCATGGCTTACCACCCATAGACCAATGGACAAATAGAGTGGGATAATCATATTTTGAAGACATGCTGCAAGGCTTCACCTTAGATGGTGGGACACCTTACTTCCATTGGTGGAATTTTCTTACAAAAATTCAGTAAATGCATCCACTCAAATCACTCCATTCTTCCTCATGTATGGTGAGCATCTCCTCACACCTTTGAGCTTCATGAACTTCCATCTGGTGGCTACCAAGGTTGATGTAGTCAACAACTTTGTTTCTAGAATCCAACAAGGTGTGGAGAGTGCCAAGCATAGGTTGCAAATTGCCCAAAATTGATAGAAGCAATATGCAAATGCACATTGTAGGCACATGGAGTTCAATGTTGAGGATAAGGTATGGGTGTCAACAACCAACCTCACATTAGTTGGCCCTTGTAAGCTCAGACCACATTTTAGCGGGCCTTTTTCTATTCTTTGTTGGGTAGGTACTACGGCCTATCACCTTGAGCTACCACCACACATGAAGATCCATCTAGTGTTCCATGTTTCCTTAGTATGAAGATATGCTCCCCAATTGGGTCACTATCTTCCATACAAGACATTTGACCTTGTTTGACACTCATTGATGGCACGGAGAAATATGAAGTAGAATATATTCTCCAAAAACACATCCATGGAACTCACCATCCATGGGTGGACTATCTTGTATAGTGGGAAGGTTACCCACTATATGAGTGACCTAGGAACCAATTGCCAACTTGACACATGCATCGGTGTTGTTGTAATCTTTTGAGCAACAACTTTACACAAGGACATTGTGACTTAAAAGGAGGGAGGTTTGTAATACCAATAGCTAGACATATGATCTAGAGGTGAAATTTGGTTTGGTAACATCTAGAAAGATGCTATACATGATGTACTAAATAAATCAAATAGAGATATCACCAAAAGAGTACTTCTAATAGGGCAGAAATTGAAACATACTTGAAAACCTTAGAACCAATAGCTAGACATATGATCTAGAGGCAAAATTTGGTTTGGTAACATTTGGAAGGATGTTACACATGATGGAATAAATAGATCAGAAAGAAGTATCACCAAAAGGATACTTCTACTAATAGAGTAGAAATTGAAATATGCTTGAAATCTTAAAGACAATGTTAAGGACCTAAATGGATGAATTAGGCCTCAAAAATGTGCAGATTCCTCCTCAAGGAAGAAAAAGTTGGCCTTTCCCTCCCCCCATTTTGTCTCATCAAGAGCTTTCCAATGGTACCTCACCCATGTGATTTTGAGATTCTTATAAGAAGATTCCTTCCAGTCAACTCTAGTTTGACCAACCAGATAGGACCAGATCTGATCCATACATATAGCTAATCCAAGGATGGAGATCAATGACATGTCACCCATCCATACATCTGATCCAAGGGTTATGCTCCCGTTGAGTGTTTGCTTTGCTATATAATAAAGCCAAGGTACTCCTTGGCCAAGGAGTACCTTGGCTTTATTTTTACTGAGTATCAATCATATTGGCCAAGGAGTACTTTAGCCCCAACTTGTGCTTTCTCTTCTATGTTTCTCTACTATCCTCGGAATATTACACCAGGCAACCAAAGTCTATACAAGGACATTTTTTCTTGAATGTGAAGACTAAGGTAACACAGACATGAGAGGACTATGATTGGGTAGAGTAATGATTATTGAAATAAAGGCCAAGTTGGCATTCTTGCAAAAGCAGATCCAACATCCCAATGGTAGATGATTCAAGCAACCATTTCTTGAACAATCTGTCACACACCTATTTTTGGAGAGTGGCTTCACATGAGAGGATGCGGTTTACTATGGTACTCTTTTGGGGCCAAAAAATGAGCTTTATGTCCATGGAGCACATGAGGATGAGCCCAAGGAAGAGGATAAGTGAGAGTAGAGGTAGATAATTGTATTGAAAACTTATGTTTTCTCATGTGTTGAATTTTGAACATTTGATAATATTAGATGGATGGAGTTCTTGATAGTTTCAATCAATATATATTTTAGATGTTGAAGCATACCATGAGTATTTTCCATGTTTAATGATAAGCCATAGCTATAGGTTGAACTATATTTTTCATTGCTATGTTGAACTACATTCTGTATTGATATTAGATGTTAATTGAGCATAAGTCATATCCATGATTATGTTGTAGATGAACTTTTCTCTCTAGATTCTACTTCTCCTCATCATGAACCTCCTGTATTCCCCTACACATGGTCTTCAAGAGTCTCATTTCACTCTATATGACCTCATGTACCCTCTTAACATGATGTTTTTGTGCATGAAACTTCTCCTCTATATGATCTTCCAACATCCGCTACACCTGACCCTACCCATCATGTTTCTAGCAAGGACACTCTTCTTGATGACACCCTAGAGGCCCATGAATTAGGAGCTGTGAGAGAAAGCAAAGAGATATTTAGGTTGCACATATTTACATTAGGGTGTGTAGATAAGAGTCCATCTTTTGATCTTGTGAGTCTTGCTTAATTAGTGCTTGGGGAGGGTGGAGGCCCTTGCAAGAGAGATTTAGCATAGAGTGAGAAACTTATTCTTGAGAGGAAGGGAAGTTTATTAGAGATGGAAGAGCAAGTCAAGACATCCTAGAGTGAGCTTGTAGAGTTAGATAGGCTTATATCCTATAGACATACCATGGATGAAAACTATTGGCTTGATGAGAAGTTTTATTAAAGAGAGTTGTATTGAAACAAGATTTTTGGAGGAGTCTTGAGAACTTATGAGAAGTCAAGCAATATGCACATTCAAATAGTGGTGCAAAATCAAACATATTATAAAGAGAGTAGCTCTTGTTGGATTTAGATAGACTATATAGAGAGTGTTTCTTGTGGTACTACACTCTCTTGTGGTACTCAAATTAAGAGAGAGATTAGAGAGAATGAGGCTGAGCCTATAGGAAGAGAGTCTATGCCTCTTGGTACACAATCCTATACACATACTCATAAGATGCAGACCAATCCTTATCTCCATAGAAGGCCTATATGAGAGCTTAATGTGGTCATCCCTATTTCAAAGATTGTGCCATAGAGACCACAACTTGTATATGCCCTTGCACCCATGCTCCCTTTGGGACATGTGGCCAAGGAGATAGAGTGGTATGAGGAGAGGGTGATGACACTCTTTTGCTAGACATGATGGCCTTGTCCAGAGCATTCATTTCATGTATCAATTATGCTCATGAGAGGCCATGGAAGATATTAGTTTTGGATGCTAGCTATTTAGTGAATATTATGTGGGATAATAGTGAGGTATTCTTTTAGTGATATGATGCAATGCAAAGGTATAGATGGTCACATTTATAGAGCTAGGTGTAGGTTTTGGTATGTTCATAGAGTTAGAGAGTTTGTGGAGTTTTATGTGATACACTTTGAGGTCATGATTTGGACCAATAACACATGGGTAGATATAGAGCATCTCCTTTGCTTCCTATGGCAATGAAGGTTTATTGCCCAAAGGAGTATGTAGTAGAGCCTTGCTCATGGCCATACTTAGGGAAGATAAATATAGAGATATTTGCAGAGGTTTCACTCATACACCTTATAGTGCATTTAGTACTTTAGATCTATTGCCTTAGGATATACTTATAGTTGATAATGCATTCCTTCCATATTGTAATAACTATCTTTATGGTGCTCTACATCCTTGGAATTTACTCCTTTTCTATCTAGTGTACTAGATACCTCTTTGTTGGACCTCCTCATAGCACCCTTAGATAGATTTAGTAGAATTCCACTATTGAGTTCCTCAATGAGTAATGTGCTTTAGGTCACCTTAGAGATAATAGTGCAGATCCCCCAAAGGGTTTAGCTTTTGCGTTTCAAGACCTTCCCATGTATGATAGAGAGTGAGAGCTCATGTGGAGATATAGTCCAATGTTGATTAGGAGAGCCATTATTGTAGTTTGATTTGGCACTAGAGCAGATTAGAGTAGAGTACCTCATAACTGAATATTGAGTTGGAGTACACCATGATGCAAGATACTACTCACCTAGCCTCTACTACATGAGTGTATCTTACATGTACCTATCACCATTTATATTTCTAGATTTGGCATCATTTGAGTAGACTCAATGTCCTTGGAATCATGTAAATAAATTTTTATATATATATATATATACACACACACACACATAAATTTTGCATATGTATCCTTTATGTCATTGTACTACACTAACCTCCATATTCTGAACTTAACATATCCAAGTTCAATGGAAATAAAATTCACATTTTATTTCCATTGAGTCCATAATGACATGTCCAAAAATGGATTATGAATGGTATGAAACAATGTTTTTCATTATGGCTATTATAATTGAGTGCTTTGCATTTTGCTATTATAACCTTGTGTATTAAAGTGTGAGTGGTGAGTGGTGTGTTATAATATGGTGTGAATGGTGTGAAAAAGATAGCTATTATATTGAAACTTATAATGTTAGTGTGAATAGAGTGTGACATAGTTTAATGAATGGTGTGTGATTGGTGTGTGACCAAGTGTAATTCATTTTTTTCATAACCAATTAAAGAGTTAAACACTACAAAAAACACTCCCGCTCTCATTCTTCAATAAAAAACATTAGCAACCCTCCAAGATCAACACCAAAGCCAAAAACACTAACCACTCTTCTTCAAAATCCCATTCTAAATCAAGTCCATCCCAATCCCTCCCATTTGACCAATCTCCACCTTGCAAACAATCCTCATCCCAAACATTCCCATTCTTAATAATCTCCAGCCCAAACTTTGACAACCCAACAAGTATCACTTTTGTGATAATCAAGCAAATAAAGTTTTTTCCCGTAGAGATACAAATCAGAAATGTTCAAATACAAATACAAATGGTAACAAGTAGTTCTTCTTGGTTGCAGCTTTAATCTCTCAGGTAGAAACCACACCCAAAAGAGAGTAACAAGCACTAACTTGCAATCTCATCACAAATTAACACTTCATAATCACAACTCCATCAAATTCTATCCAAACAAATCTTGATTGTGATGATTCAGATCCTTCCAAAGACAGCCACTTCATTGCAAAGCACCTTAGCCTAATAATTGTGTCCCACCTTTCCATTGAAGGCACAATTTCCTTGATCAAAATTGTTTTGCATCAACTCGGCGCTACATTCATAAGTGCAAAATACTACCAATACTATAATTCCTTTTAGATTTGTCAATGCATTGCTTTGATTGTGCTTCACTTAGGATCAAACACACATAATAAAGATCACAGCTATGGAATCCAACATCCAACAAGCACACTAACTTGCACTTTGAATTTCTCTCAACACTCACAAGCACACATACAAAATTGATATTTGGAATTGAGCTTAAGCAACGAGCACTGAAATCACACTTTGCTTTATCTATCTTAAAAAATTTGGAATATTGAACAACATAAGATTGCAAAGGCCCCCTTTAAATAGTAGAGCAATCGACAATTGCTAACAACTACATTGTTTTACAAAAACTATACCAACCTGTAGATCCAAAATGACAATGCATATCTTCATATCTATCTCTTTAAAATATCAAAACTATTGCTACTCTGATCCGATGTCTACTTCTTCTTCGGCTTCCAAACCAGATGATCCTCCAAGTATTTCTCCTTCTTTGAGTCTATCTTCAACTACCAAATCCTTCACCATTTCTAGTACTTCTTCACCATGAATTACAATTGAGGTCATGGGTAACCTCTCTAACTCTTTATCTCCTGACCCACTCTTCTCTAATGTCTTAGAGGATAACTCTAAAGACACATGCACTCCTACTTTGGACTTCTTTTCCTCCTTCACACTACTGCAAAGTATTTCTAACTCTTAGTTCACTAGTTCTAATCTAAGACTCACATTGTCTCCTACCTCAATTATCTTCCTATCTTCTCTTTCTCTCAAACGAATCTGAAGAGTGTTCATATCTACATCTTTTGCTCTCCTCTTCCAAGTTTCTTGCACAAGCAATTTCAATTTTTATAGTCTAGCTTCCTCCAACCTTCCGTTAGACTCCGTGCTCAGCATTGCTTGCAGTCTTCCAACAACTTCTCCTACTAACTCCGATGCATACCCTGGAGATCATTCTGCCTTCAACTCTTCTTGGTACATCTTCAATTCATCTTTGTACTCAATTGTAAGCATCTTCTTCTCCTCCGCATATTGTGAACTTTGCATCTCAGCACTTCTTACCAAGCCTTGTAATCTTTCCTCCTCTTGATGTCGGATTGCCAACTCCCTCTGCCATGCTTGATCTTTTCTTGCTGCACTCTTCTTTAGGCTGTCTAACTCCTGCTCCATCACAACTGCCATCGCCTTCACATGAATACTTTTGATGCAAACTTCACTGACCTCCTCTTTCATCTTTGCCATCAACACCATATACTCCTTCAACTCTCCGGCTTGACTATGCATCTCTCTTCCCCTCTTCTTGAAACTCTCTTGCAAGTTCTTTAAAGTCTTCTTCTTCAAGATTGCATCCACCTAAAGTTCCTCAGCTTCGTCTTCTCTTCGGGTTACACCCTCCTTCACCACCTACAACTCATTCTTCACCTTCATACAATCTTACAGGATTACCTTCTTTTGCTTACTCAAGAGCTCCAACAATGGAGTCACAATTTTCATTAAGTATTTACTTCCTCAAAGCCTTCTTCATCTTTGACTTTGTCTTCTTATTGTGCTTCTTCCGCCAAAGCTTTCCCATGAAGTCTTGATCTTTGCACCTTCAGTGATATTGCTTCCAAGCTTTCTTCTTCCTTCAGACTAAGCTCGGACCTGCAAGTTCAACATTATTGACTTGTTGGCTCTACCTCCCTTCTAGTCTTCCTTCTTTGGCTCTTCATCCATCTCTTCCATCCATCTCTTCCATCCATTTCTTTCGGTTCAATCAATTGCTGAACTTCCTCTTCAGCATCACTCTCACGTTTGGATGTAATACTCTGAGGATAAGAGAAGAGAGAAAACACAAATTGCACACTCAAACATTCGATGCCCCAAAGGAGCACCTTCTCTTTATTATATAGACAAAGAGGATCTCCTCCAAGGAAGCTCCACCATAGGATTAGGGACACAGATAGGTGACATGTCAGCAAGCTCCACCCTTGGATTACTTACTTGGATGGGTGACATGTCTGGTCTAGGTCCTATCTCGTTGGTCAAACATGCTTTGACCGGAGGGAATCTTTTAGGGAATCTTCTTGTAGGAATCTCAAAATCACGTAAGGTACCATTGGAAAGCTCTCGACAAGACAAAGTAGAGGGGAGGGAAGGCCAGCCTTTCCTTTATCAAGGATAGGGACTCTACACATTTTTGAGGCCTAATTCATCCGTTTAGGCCTTCGAAATTGCCTTCAAAGATTTCAGGCATATTTTGGTTCCTACTCTATTAGTAGAAGTCCCCTTTTGGTGATACCTCTTTCCAATCTATTTAGTCCATTATGTGTAACATCCTTCTAGATGTTACCAAACCAATTCTCACCTTTAAATCATATGTCTAGCTATTGGTTCTAAGGTTCTCAAGTCTATTTTGGTTTCTGCACTATTAGTAGAATTACTCTTTTAGTGATACTTTTATCTTATCTATTTTGACCATCATGTATAACATTATTCTAGATGTTACCAAACCGAATTTCACATCTAGATCATATGGCTAGCTCTTGGTATTACACCGGATTCCTCACTCTATAGTGTGAGCTTGGCTTCTTTTGAGTCTCCTCCTCTGGACTCTATCTTTCCTTCAGACTCTATCTATGAAGTCTCCTCCTTCACCATCTTCTTACCTCACGGATTGAGTGTTTGGGTCTTTTGTTGTGTCTTGGGCAATGTTACCTCTTTGGGTTTAGTTCACTTCTTTGTCTTTGGACTTCTTCCTTCCACCATCTCCCTTTGTCCTATTCTGATGAAGTGATCATTGCTGGCTTGCAGTTGTAACATATATTGCTGCTCCTCCTCATCTGCTTCTTGTCGTAGATCAAGATGGAAAAGTGACACCATGCAATGCCTCTCTTCTATTGTCAACAAATTAAATCCAAAGTAGAAGTGTGTTGCAAATGGTGCAAAGTAATGTGGAGGAAAATTGGTTCTCCAATTGACTAGCATCTGCTTTGTTTGTTGGTGGAAGCACTCTGCCCAATTCACCTTCACTCCTGCAAACATTTGGTGAAAGAAGACTACCTATTGCATGTTCACATATGTTGTTCTTTTGGGTTTGAACATAGCCATGATTGCTCCCACAATGCTCTGCTTGATTGGGTCTCGATAGGACTCCCTTTTGTAGCCATTGTTAGTACGTGGGATGAAAAACAAATTTCTAATTTCCATGGTCTCCTATGTAGCATCACACTTTTGATAGAAGGTGACCCTAGTTGCCTCTCTTGCTTCTTTCCCCAATACTAACCTCCAATCTGACTCAGTCCATCGAGCCAGATTTCCTCTCTTCCGCTTGACTTTGGGGCCTTCCTCACAATTACTTGCAGTTATCTCTACCATGACACTTGGGAAACTGAAATTCCAATTCCATGCCAAGAATGTAATCCAAAGCATATTCAAGATCCGATCCTAACTATGACATCTAGCCTCCAAATTGCAAAGCTCCTCACTGCGAGTACATTCTTAGTCTTCTTTGCCATGATTTGCTCTCTAGTTCTTTGGCACTAAAAAACTCTCCTCTCTCTTGGATGTGACACTCTAAACCTTCTGGACTTCAGAAAATTTCACTCTCAATCAGCTTCTTGACGCGCATTACTTCAGGACAACTACTTAGAGGAACATGATATCTATTTGACATATTTGATTTCCCCTTGCGTAATCATAATTTTATAGTACCTCAAAGTGCAATCATTCTTTATTCAATTTCAAAATTGACTCCCACTTCTTCTATGTGTTGGTTTCTTGTCACTATCAAGGTATTCTTCTCCTGCCTCCGCCGTTTCTTGAAGTGTACTTCAAGAAATGGTAGAGGCAGTAGACTTCTTGCAAGAAACTTCTTGTTACACCATCTTCATATTGGCCTTCTTCAGATTTGTCTCTTTGTAATCCCATCCGAGTATTTCCAGTTCCCTACCCCAGGTCAACTTCTTTAGGTTTACTCCAAAGACACACAAGTCCATTCCTTCCTTTGTAATTTGGCTTTCTTAATTCACTTCTTCTTCAAAACTTTAACAAAACAAAACAAAACAAAAAATGTGGGTACTATACAAACCCATGTATTTTTAACCTCTTGTTTGAATGATCCCCACCCACAAGCAGTCCCCTACCCAAACCCTCCATTTTTGCCAACTATCTCCTACCCAAACCCACCCAAAGGATCCTCTACCCTTTGAATCAAACATACAAAATGGTATTTACTCAAGTTGAATCAAAATCAATTGATTAAACATACAAAATTGTATTTACTCAAGTCAAATAAAACTCAACTCTTGACTGAATCAACTTACTATAATATAACTTGTCTTGCAAAAATGCTATAAAACACAATTGCACCAACTTATACCTTAGAATATAACAAATGAAATATAACTCAACTCTCAATTAAGCAAACTTGACTATAACCAATGAACTATGAGTTGACTCTTGATTGATAAAGTTTATATGGAACACACTTCATATATACTTTGTTGAAATGCATTGGTGTTTGTACTTTATAAAATCAGCTATTTTGATTAGAACCATCCATAAAATCAGCTAAATCAAAACCATCCAAATGATTGGTGTACTCTATGCTTTTGAAAAAAAAGGAACTATTTGTCTACTCTATTCTATATTATGTAGAATTTGAGTAATTGTAGTCACTATGATAGTTTGGTACATGGAATTTGGGATTTGTGTCATAACTATAATCCCTTGGAGCATCTTCATCTGTGACATGTAGAGATTT
This sequence comes from Lunularia cruciata, assembly GCA_948567375.1. Lineage (NCBI taxonomy): Eukaryota > Viridiplantae > Streptophyta > Marchantiopsida > Lunulariales > Lunulariaceae > Lunularia > Lunularia cruciata. The sequence goes on from OX419758.1 coordinate 45,486,220, forward strand.
GCCATCTATCTTACTAAACATACTCATTACAATTTTGATTTCATATGGTGTTTTCATTGACCAAGTTAATTCCAATATCATAGAGTAGAAGCACCTTGACTTGGCTGATCTTTATTTTATGTGAAGTCTCTCTACTTTTTATCTCATCTTCTCACATCTAAGTTTTGTTTCCACCTTTGCTTTCACTTGAAGCTTCTTTACTTTTGCAATTTTTTTGGCTTTGATTTTTGCCAATCTACATCTTTCCTTGCATTCTAAAGATTTAATTCTCAATTTTGATTGGATGGAAAGATCTTGCAAAAATGAAGCCAAGGTGGGTGAAGATGCAACCTTCATATACACTTCACTTTTCCTTTTCTTCAATTCATATTATTTTTCACCCTCTTTATCATGCTCTTCTTATTGGAGTCTGTCCTTTCTTGCTCCATTGGTGTAGCTGTAGCATGGTCCACACTTTCCTTTGCCATCATTGGAGTTTTATCACACCTCAATTCCTCCTCTATAGGTGTGGCTTGTGTGGGAGGATTTTCATGAGGTAAATGAAGAGGAGGAACATGCTATGAACAAGAATCAGCTCATGACCATGGAACATCCTCCAAATTTGATCTACATGTTGTAAGAAAAGAATAAGATCTGTTATCCTCCTCATGTAAATCCATCCCCAAAATGTATTTTGATATACTTGCAAAAACAAAGTAGGGTCTTGGGTCTTGGGAACTATACCTAGAAATGAAATTCCAAATGAGAGAGGTGTATCATCTCCATTCATTTCATCTTTGTCTTCCATCTCATCCTCTTGGCACAACTTGATACTATCTTTCACCAACTTTCCTTTACCTAAAACTTACCAATGTAAGGAGAAAGATATTGACCTGGCCCCCAAACATTAGATCTATCCTCCAAAGACGGAGACACTTGTGATTCAATGTGTCTTTGATACTTTCCAACCTTGCTTTAGCTCACTTTCTCTCAAGCCTTCTTTTATGGACTTATCCTACCCATCATTAGTTGAATTGTAAGACTTCATGTACCTTGCCAACTTTTTGTTCAACTTCTTGCCATTCATGAACTCAAGGAATCCTTTTCCAAAGTTCACAAGATAATTGGCCATGTGACTAGAAGTTGTAATCTTATGCATAGGTTTCTTAGTATTTCCACATGAATTTGTTTAAAAAGGTTCCAAATTATATAAATAATCTAAGATTTATGCATAATGAGAGGGGATCATTCTTAACCTCTCATCTTCTCCTTTCCCTTTTGCACCCATTGATCCTTTAAAACTTTTGGGACTCATTAAGCCTCTTGCTCCAAACCTTGAACCTTAGGACCCATCCAGTCTACTACTCCAATCCTTGTGGAAGGTCCAATTGATACAAAATTAAGAAGGTCTTGGAATCCAAAAGGAATGTACAATAGAATGTAAACTGCGGAGGTTTAGCGCAATCTAGATCTCTAAGAGCGGAGTACTTGGAAAAGACTTCTCCTCTCCTCGCTTCATGTTCCACTTTTTATTGGTTAGTCTTATAGGTGTGAATATACCGTGTGACAAGATGAGTCAAGGGATTCATGCTCTCACAAACGTGTGGGGTCTACAGTGATGTGGATTCTCATTGTTTGGGGCAATGCCTTGCTTGTTTCTGCTACTATCTAGGTCAATAAAGATGTGGGTTGGTTATGATAGAGGGGTCACCCTTATTTCAACTTTAGGATCTGTTATAATTACTTGTAAACGTGTCTAACTCTAATGCTATTGAAAAGGGTTGGGGAATGACAAAGATAAAAAGAAATAAGAGAACTATTATTTTGATTTCACCTCTAGTGAGAAGATCTTGCTAAATTGTGCTTTGGTTAGTCTTCATTTCTCAAATTCTATACTCTACTCTAATTTCAAAAAACCTCAAAGTTAGGGCATAATTGCCAAATTTTGTTGGCTATTGGTGTATCACATACAGAGGAGGATTTACTTATCAAATTTGTGCTCATGGTCACCTTTCACACCAATCTTCAATTTGGTGAGAAAGAACAAGATTCAAATTAGGTTTTGAACACACATCTACTTAACCATCCAAATACCTCCTTTGCATATCAATTAGAGTTTCCTCTACATTGAGAAAATGTGCATATATTATTCAAATATCAATGTCTCATCTCTAAGTCACTCCTCTTTTCATTGCAACACATGAAATATTATTATTTGGTATATGTACGATTATAACTAATAGTCATTATTTTTTCACCTAACTACACTCATAGATCCTTTCTCACCCATGTGCTGGAAGGATTGCTGAAACATCACATAAACTCGATGGCTACTCATAAAATATTTTACATCCATTTCACTTTTGTACCACGTTTCTTTATGGATACTTGTAAATATCTTTATGGAATCCTTAAGGTTTGTAGAAAACATTTAAATTTCCTGATTGAAGTGCATTATTCTTCTTAGTTATGTAATATTCAAAGTAGGAGTCCAAAGAGGATAATATGGAGTTTCTCTCTCAAGGATAAATTTTTTTTCCAAGATATATGTCAATAATTTAATGGTGTACAAATCATCAAATTAGGATAAAAAACAATTGTGATTGTACAATTTAAATGCAAGAAGTGCCATTTTGAGAGATCTAAGAACTTTTGCAGTTGTTAGATTTCTCAAGTTAGGAGTAGTAGAAGCTATTGAAAATAATTCATTCAATTCATGCAAGAGAGTAAAGTGAAAGAGTAAGAGCTCTTTGTTGCTTCTATTGAATTTTGAGTATTTGCAATGATCCTTTGGTGAGTAGTAGTGAAGAACTTTGTAGAAGGAACTCAAGTAGTTGAGTATGTGTAATCACTAGTACTTGTGGCTAGGGTGTGGGATCCATGGCAATTCTGAAGGAATGGAGCAATGCCTTGATAGTTGTGCATTCTGGGAAGGGTGGAATGCATTCTCTAGATTTGTATTCTTCATAGTGAAGTAGCCTCTTTGGAATGATTGGATCCTCACTTTCAAGAATTAGTTAGAACTTAGCTTATGTGAAAGTGATTTTGGATTTTCTTTTTGCTATAGTGTGCCCCAATTGGTGACTTTACCCTATTTTGAGAGTGGTTCCTATCTATTAGGTTAAACAAGAATTAGTAAGAACTATATCAATGTTACTTTCTCTTCAAATCTTTCTATTTCTAAACCATGTTTCTATGGGAACAAGTTTTTTCTTACCAATTTATTGCAAAGTGTATGACATTGGGTTTTCAAGATTTATCACAAGAATCCTACCTCTTGATTTTGTGGTTCTCTTGCACCAATATAATCACCTTCATGTCTTCTTCTTGGCCTTGGCCACTTCCTCTTTGGTGCAGTCCCCCTTTGCCTTTGGATATAAATTTCCTTGTGCATGATATGCACCATGGTAATGTAATCCATGAGCTTTGTAGGAGTTGTATGAGTTGCAATTTTTCTCTCACCAAAGAAATCACAAAGTGTGCACTTTCCATCATTGGCACATGGATTGATTAAACTTATCCTTATCCAACTTTGGTCCACACTTTTAGTAAAGAGTTTCTTAGCCTCACTCTCTACTTTGAGTTTTCCTTCATCTGCAAATTCAACTAGTTGTTCTTCTTTGAGCCAAAGACTTTCAACTTTTTATTGAACTTTGTGCCAAAGTTCTTCTTCTTTAATTTTCATAGGGTGCTCTTGTTCTTCTTCTTGGACATCCACTTCTTGATTCAAACTGGGAGGTTCTTTGGCATAAGGTGCAACCTCTCCTTGTACCTCCGGTTCTCCTTCTTGCTTTACCTCTTGATTGTCCTTTTCTTCTTCATTTTCCTTGGCCTCTCCTTTTGAGGAGGACAGTCTAATCACCTTTGTACTTGATTGTAGCTTATTTGTGGATTTCTAAGCAGAGCTCCTCTTCCTCTTAGTGACCTTTATATTCTCTACCTCTAGTAGTACAAACTTACAAATTTCTATATATTGAGCATTGACTACATGGTACTTCTTGATAAGTAATTTTCTTTTGGTTATGGTGCAAAATAGCATTGAGGATAAAGTGGCTTGGGAACTTCTTGCAATCTTCTTTTGTAAGTAAATTCATCCTCATGTAAAAATGGATGGAAAATGGTGTGAGATAGGTTGCTCCTCTATCTAGCTTAAAGTCTTTATGCATAGTTCTTGCTTGCCAATAGAACATCTATGCCCAATTTATTGCATCTCCTTGATACCATATTTGAAGAAGACAACCTGGTTGTTAGTCAAGTAGGTTGTTCACTTTGGCTTAAAAAATTTCATAACCACCTCCATGATCACCTTCTAAGCTAGATCTTTGTAGTTGTCAACTCTCCACCCATTATTCTTTGAAATTTTATTGTTGAAGGTTGTTTTAATCTCATTGGTTAACTCTCAATAAAAAAAATTAGCATCTAGTGCCATTGCTCATGTTTTTCCTACATCCAATCCAAATGTCTAGTTCTATCTAGTTGAATATGTTTCCTCCAAAGTCTTCTCCTTCTTCTCCTTCATGATGGTGAAGTCATTCTATTCCTAGTTCCAAAGCAAGAACCTCACAGGCTTGCTTTGGATGACTTTGGTCCTATAATGGATGGTCCATTTGTTGATTGCTTGTGCCCAAAGAATAGCTTTGGAGACCTTCTTATAATTTATGGAAGTAAAGAACATATTGCCTATTGGGTATGGAAGAAGGAAAATGCAAAGGCTAGGATGAATCCAAGTAATTGACAACTCCAAAGTGTATGAATACTACAAATGTCTACTAAGACTTAGGGAATTTCATTCAATTGACTCTAAACACAAAATTGCTTTTATAGAAAGTGAAATTGGTCATTGTGCACTTGGTTTTATAGTCAAATTCCCTAGTTTTTCTTCAATCATTTTGTGGCTAGGGGTGGTAGCCACTTCTCCTCCATATATAGGAAGCCTTTGGTGGATAGAAAATTGTCCTTCCTTGCACATGTCATGTCTTTGGTGAGTCATTCTTCTCTATACATGCAAAAAAATTGTTAAAAAATTACTCATTCATTGAATATGAACAATCTTCTTGAATGCTCATTGAAAAAGAATTCTTTGTCTAGGTGTAGGGACATTTAAATATGTATAAAGTCTTTGGGGTATGAAGGCCTTTGGGTACAAGGACACTTGGACTGACAAGCACTTGGACTTGTGTTCTTTTCTTCCAATCATCCTTTGGCTCTATCTTATTGAGAATCTTTCCCTCCAAATGCCTTTGGAAGTACAAATGGACTCCTTCTATTTGTACTTCTTTCTATTGTGATACCATTTCAGATGCCACTCTCACTAAGGAAGTTTCCTTCCTAAAAAATAAATTATTTAGCCACATCTTTACAAACAAGAATGATTTATTAAAATGAATTTTGTACAAATTTAGGCACCATAACATTACATATGGGTACTCAATTTGATAATATGGACCCACTAGGTTAAGACTAGTGAGTTGGACATGCAATGATTACATAAGATCCAAACTATTGGTATTGAGACCTAGTTTGAGGCGACATAAACTCATGTGCTAGCTACTAATGCATCAAGGAAACCTAAGGGAGAGCCTAGAGAGATGGCAATGGATATAGATATAGTATCATGGAGACCATGAGTTTCATATGACATCCCACTTCCACCTCCTTTTAAGATATGGCGATGGAGAGAGAGATTTCTTGCTTGAGGGTATAAGGTTGAGGAGATGATTATCAAGGAAGTCCATTCCTTGGATTATTTACAATGGAGATAGCAAGAGGAAGATCTTAGTTTTGATGCTAGTTATCTAGTAGATATTATAGGGGAAAGCAATCTCCTCTTTACATAATGGTGTGATTTTGTACAATGGTAAGGATGGATACATTATAGATGTAAGCATACTTTCCAATATGTACCATAGTTGGGAGTTAGAGAGTCTATTTCTATATTGTGTTGGTTTGTTTGAGGTTATCATTTAGATGGAGTGCACAAGAGTAGATATAGAATACCTCCTCCAATTGTTGTACCCACATTTTAAATTTTTTTTGTCAATCTTTAAAGAAGAAGTGTGTTGTTGGAGAAGAATTGAAGGCAAAAAGGAAGGAAGTAGAGAAGAATTGTGCATTTTGAGCCAACCCAAGGAACTGGACTTTGTGTCAAAGGAAGAAAGACTCAGATTGGATTGAAATGACTTGACTTAAAGGAGGGTTACTTTGCATTGAATTGAAGGTTGGAAGTCAGGATTACTGCAGGGCATGTATCTCAATGACCAAAATGTCCAAATCATGCATGCTATATCTTGTTCAAAGTGTCTCTTTCAGGGCTTTCTATTGCCATCAAGATCATAAAGTTTGGAGGTTTGTAGCAGACGTTACAAGCATTTGAAGTTTTTGGAGTAGATGCACTAGCTATCTTTGGACTTATATGTCTATGACTTACACTACATTGGGTCTAGAGACTTCACCTCAGGACAAAGGTGACCCAATCTGAGGTAGTTAGACATCAGATGCATGTGACTTGGGAGGTCTTGCCAGAGTCATCTAAGGAAATTAGTGTAGGGAAAGAAGACAGTGTTAGGATACCCATAACTTCAATTTCAATCCTGATTGAAGATATGATAGAATTAGAAGAGGAAATTGTAGTAGTGGATGAACTTGAAGTGCAGGAGATGAGGAAGAAGGCAAAGGATGAAAAATTGAACAATCTTCTGATTTGCTTGAGAGATAGAGTAGATAGAAAAATTAGTGACGTAGGAGATAATGTTTGTCTCAAATTAGATTTAGTGAAATCTGAGTTAGAGTAGATTTGGAGTAGTGTGAAGTTAGGAACCCAAGGTGAAGTATCAGATGTCGGAGTGCAAGTGTCTTTAGATGAGTTTTCTAAGCAATTAGGAGTGAGTGGGTCAAAAGATAAGGAGATAGATAGAATGCCCATGAGTTCAATTGTAGTTCAGATTGAAGAAGTGATAGAAATAGCAAAAGATGTAGAAGTTGACAGAGCCAAAGTATAGGAATTAAAGGAAGTTACATTGGTTTTAGTTGAAGAGGAGGAAGTAGACATCAGATTGGATTCATAACCAATTTGAGATTTGAATCAACATATATGAAGAGTGGGTTGCTATTTTAGATATGGAGATTGTTAGGGAATAGTATATTAGTTAGATAACTATCAAAGTGCTCTACCTATTTTAAGGAAGCATTTGTGGTGAGTTGTTGTTCAATATTTATGTTTTTGAAGTTGAGTAAAGCAAAGTGCTATAGCTTGGTGCTTGTTGTTTTAGCTTAATTTTGAGTATTAATCTTCTATGAGTGTTTGTAGAATTTTAAAGTGCAAGTCTTAGTGTTGGATGTTGGATTCCACATCTCTAATTCTATTTTGTGTTTTTGATCCTAAGTTAATAGCAATCAAAGCAATCCTTGACAAATCTAAGAGGAATTGTAGTGTTGGTAGTATTTTGCATTGGTGAGCGCAGTATAGGATTGATGCAAAGCAATTTTGACAAGGAAGTTGTGCCTTCAATGGAGGGTTGGAACACAATTCTGATGCAAAGTTGTTTTGTAATGAAGTAGCCTGATTTGGGAAAATTTGAATCATCACAATCAAAATTGGTTTGGAAAGATTTGATGGTATTATGATAATGGAGTGTTAATTTGTGACAAGATTATGAATCAGTGCTTGTTAATCTCTTATGGGTGTGGTTTCTACTGGAGAGATTAAAGATGCAACAAAGAAGAACTATATTGTTCTGTTTTACTTTGTATTTGATCATTTTTAACTCATATCTTAGTGGGAACAAACTTTACTTACTAATTACCATAAAAGTGATACTTGCATGGTTATCATACCAATCTATATGGAGAGAGGGATTCTAACCAAAGGAAGTACATACTAGAGTGTACCTCTTGGCTTTGCTTTACAAGCAGATGGGTATATGGAGCCCTATTAATGTTACTTGCTTAGACCATATTCAACTATTATGGCTCTAGGACTATCCTTCTGAGATATATTGATAGTTGATAATTACTCTCTTCACATTTGTAAGAACCATCTACATGGTGCTATCCATCCTCTTAAATTTACTCCTTTTCATAATAGAGTAGGTATATCACAAACCTTATCATGGGACCTTTTGATACCTCTACTAGATAGTTTTAGAGCATTCGCATGCTCTACCATAGACTACTTCACCAATGAGTGGACAATGTGTTATCTTAGTGATTATAGTATAGATCTATATGACACTTTAGTAGCATCTTTGCATGATCTCTTGTTGCATCACTTAGAGAGGTATTTTTTAACAATATGGAATTCAGCGACAAAGTAAGTAGGGCTCACGAAGTAGCAAATAAGAAAAATTAGCCTAGAATATTCCAAAAGTATCTAAGAGGCTTCTTGGGAAACTTCTTGGGAAACTTCTTGGCTAGCTTAGCTTGCACATCAAGTAAGCAGCTTTTAGAAGGAATCTTCTAAAAGATTCAAACTAGCTTAGCTTGCATGCCAAGTAAGTGACTTCTAGAAGAGAGCTTCTTGAGAAACTTCCTAATTAACTTGGCTTGCACTCCAAGAAAGCGGCTCAAGGAAGCTTCTCAAGAGTCTTGTAGCATCTTTATAAATACAAGAGCCAAAGCTCATGCTAGGCATTTGGAGTTTTCCCTTATTCAAGTATCCCAATGTGAGCTTCCATTCTCCTATTTTTCTCCTTCGTCTTGGACTTTTACATATTGGATGTGGCTTTATATTCCAATGTGGATCAAGAACTTATTTATGTACCTTGATATCATCCTTAGTGCTTTAATTCTGGTGCATAGTACCAAATATTTTCTTCCTCATGTAGGATTAATTTTTTATGTCATTTTGTTATTAATTTTTTATGTATATTTGATAATTTTGCTACTCTTAATATAAAGTGTATGGAATGATAAATTCTCAAAAGTGTAAATTTTGGACTTATGAATTCTCAAACTCTAAAGGGTATGGATTGATGCTCATGATTATGACTATTTGGGATAATTTTGCTGCCTTAAGTGTATGAATTCTCAAACTCTAAAGAGTATGGATTGATGATTATGATTATTTGGGATAATTTTGCTACCCTAAGTGTAAAGTGTATTGAGTGATGAATTCTCAAAAAGTGTAAAGGGTATGGACTTTTAAATTCTCATACCAAGTGTAGCCACTAACCACATGAGCACATTGCTTGATCAAGAAAGCTAACCCAACACATTCCAATAACACCAAGGCTATCATTGATACTCTAAACACACATTAATGTATCCCAATGCACACCTTTGTTACCCAACATACACCAATAATACCTTGATCACACATCTTAAACCCTTGCGCTCATTGCATATAGGTCACATCTAGCACGCACCATTGCATACCCTGGCACATCCCTATCATACTCATCATTTACCAATGCTCACTCCAGAACACCTCACCATATTATAATACCATTAGCTAGATGAATCATCTAGAGATGGAAATTTTCTTGGTAATATGTTTAAGGATGTTAAACCCAATAGTCTAAGTAGATCAAATAGAGGTGTCACCAAAAGAGTACTTCTACTAATAAGGCAAAAGTAAAAAATACCATGAAAACTTTTGAGCCAATTTTGGAGGCCTAGAAAAAAGAAATATGCCTCAAAAAATGAAAAATTCTCTCCTTATGAGAATGAGACATTCCTTTCTTCTCCTCCTTATTTTTTTCATTAGGATCTTTCCAATAGAATTTCATCCATGTTGTTTTGAGCTGCCTACCAAAATATTCTCCAAAGATTCTCTTTGGTCAAACTTCTTTGACTAACCAAATAAGACAAGAATTGACATGTCACCAATCATGCAGCTAATCTAAAGGTGTAACTTGCTAACATGTCACTAATCCATGTATCTAATTTAAGGATGTAGCTCATGTTAGACGATCCTCTTTGTTATATATTAAAGACAATGTGCTCCTTTGGGGAATTAGAGTAATGAAGAATGAAAACTTGTGTTTATCTTATTTTTTCTCTTGGGATTTTTCCTATCCTTAGAACATTAAAATGGTATCAAAGTAGGTGTTTTAATCCAAGTGAGTGGAGCATTCTTTCTTGGAGGAACATGGGCTATTGAGACTAAGTAATTTGGAGGGAGAAAAAGTAGTGCAATTAATAGATTGGTGTGTTTGGAAGAGAGTGGATGGAATGGATGCTCTTGTCTCAATCATCAATATCCCCTCCCAAGTGATCATATTGACCATTTATTGAAATATGAAGTATCAATAGAGCATATATCTTATGTATGAATCATGGAGTTGGAGTTGCAAGATTTGATGCAAAGAATGTAAGGAATGTTGAACAAGTTTAGGGATATCAAAATGACAATGGAGGCATTACAAAGTCAAGTACATACTTTCAAGAATGATCATATAATACAAGAAGGAAAATCATCCCAAAACCCAATAACAATAGCCAAATTACTTGTAGAGTCACTCATGCTAATGACACAAACCCCATTCAACAATGAAGCCATATTGTTATTGCGGATGAAGAAAACATGTAACATCCAATCTTACAAGGGGCAATGTTCAATGAGAGTAGTGGAAAACTAGATCTCAAGAATAAATGAATACTTTGAATTAATCACAATAAAGATCATCAATCATTCTACAAGCATGTTTGCATAGGAGTACTAACCAATAAAAGCCCTCACATGGTACAATATTAGGGAAATATCAGTTGATGGAAGGAAGAGAGATCACTTTGATGGCAATGCAAGAAAGGCTGTCAAAGAGTTTCCAATCCATAGATTCTATGCAAATAGCTTGAACCCAATTATGGGAGATGAAGCCAAGGAAGAACATATAAGAATACATGGATGCATTTCTTGATCTATAGGTCAAAATAACTAATATGAGCCCTATAGAACCTCTTGAAAATTTCAAATGAAAGGTTAAAGAGAAAATTTTCCACAAGGTAATGATACAAAATCCTTGCACTATTTTTGAAGCCATTGCATGTGCTCAAAGAATTGTGGAAGTGCTTAGAGGAGGTGAAGGAGTAGTCCAAATACAACACTATTGGGCTAAAACACCACACTTTGGTGGACTAGTTCTTATGGAATTGGTCAATTTGGGCACATTGCAATCAATTGTTGTGCCCACCTTCCTAGGGGCCCTTGGTCTCTATACTTGCAACCTTTGAACACCTTGGAGAGCTGAATCAAAGAAGAAGATATTTAATTTACATCAAAAAATGAAGATCACTAATAAATGTACCTTGCTGCCTTATTGGCTTAATGGAGAGGAGTTTTTACTCCTACCCATTAAGGGGAGAGGAAGAGTACAAGTCCATAAAGGTTGAAGAAGAGAAATGCTTAAGTAATTATTGAAAATAGAGTTCTAGAAAATAATCAAATGAGAGTATTGATAGACCTTGGAGTAACAAAGAATTTCTTATCTTGCTCTATTGCAATAACGTTGGAGATGGAACTAAAGAAGGATGCAAATGAAGAAGTAGAGTTACTTAATGTTGAGACACAAAGGATTGAATTGTTACTTAAGGTAATTGAAGGTAGCATTCCTTGTAGGAGAGTATCAAGAAAAAATTGAATGGCAAATGATCTAATTAGCTTGTGATAATATGATCTTAGGTATACCATGGATGGAGCTCTGGAGATAGGGAAAGATCCCAAAGACAAGAATAGACTCTTTATATCAAAGGGAGAACACATATTAGTAAGCCAAATAGATGTTTTATGGGTCTAATAAGAGAATTTCAAAGTGCACAACTTTATGAACAAATTCATGAGAGTTTGAAAGATATGTTCCATGAGTTTCAAGATATCTTTTCAATGATTTACCTTCAAGATTACCACCAAAAAGGAGATAGATTATAAAATAGAGATACTTCTTGGAATAACACCTCCTTGTAAAGCTCTATATTGACTATCACCAATTGAGTTGGAGGGAGTCAATGCTCAAATTGAATATATGCTACAAAAAGGGTTTATCCAACTCAATTTATCACCATATGGAGCTCTTGTCTTGTTTGTGAAGAAGGAGGACAATAAAATGCAAATGTGCATTGACTATTGAGTCCTAAATCAACAAAAAATGAAGAAAAAATACCCATTACCTCACACGGATGACATTTGATGAACTCAATGGGGTAAAAATGATTTACCAGACTTGATTGCAGAGCAATTATAACTAGACCAAGATCACAAAGGAAAATAAACACAAACTAACTTTTGAACAAGGTATGATCACTTTGAATATCTAGTGATGTTGTTTGGCCTCACCAACATACCAACCACTTCCATGAGTTTGATGAATGACATATTTATTTTTTACTTGGATAAGTGTATTATTATTTTCCTAGATGACATCGTAGTATACAATAGGACAATGAAAATTCATATGCAACATTTGCGTGAAGTTTTCCAGATTCTCCAACAAAGAAAATTGTATGCAAAAGTCTCAAAGTGCAAGTTTGGCAAGTCTAAGGTAGATTACTTGGGTTACTTAGTAAGTGCAAAAGACATCCAAGTTTTAATAAATAAATAGATATCATTCAAAAATGAGTTGCTCCAAAAGATCAAACTCAATTCAAGAGTTGTTTGGGATTGACTAGGTTCTATTTGGATTTTTCAAGGATTTCTCCAAGCTTGCACAACAAAACCTCTAAAAACACTACTTGGCAAGGGAAAGAAGTGGATACAGGGAACTGCACTAGAATTGGCCTTTCAAGAATTAAAAGATATATTATTATATTGTAAAAGACTAAGGAAAGAAATAGGAGAATGCAAGATAGGAGTGAAAGATCACATTGGGACTCTTGAATGAGTGAAATTCCAAACCCTAGCAGAAGCTTGGGCTTTGGTATTTATAGGGAACATACAAGGCTCTTGAGAAGCTTCCCAAAACCCGCCTTCTTAGACTGCAAGCTAAGTTAAGCGGGACCAATAAGCTTCCTCCTAGAAGTTGCCTACTTGGCATGCAAGCTAAGCTAGTTGCTTGAAACTTCCCAAGAAATTCCTTCTAGAAGCCACCTACTTGGCATGCAAGCTAAGCTAGCTAGGAAGCTACCTAAAAAGCTTCTAGTTAGAAGTTGCCACTTGGCAAACACATTATCCCATACTTGGAAGGTACTAAGAAGCTTCCTAGCTGCTTCTAAAATATTCTCATAATGCTTGGCCTATTTGTTACTTTGTAAGTCTTGACTAACTCATCCATAAACTCCATATTGTTACATATTCTCACACCATTAATTGGTAATGTCCTTGCTACCACGGAGGATTCAAACTCCTAGATGACCATTTGTGCACTCTGGAGATGTGAAAGAAGCTCTTGGGTGGCATCATGAAGGAAATACCCTTTCCAAAGGAGTTTAGACTCAATATGTTGTTGACAGCCATGTTGAATGTGGTGATATGCAAGGATACAATCAATTTCATACTCCTTATGATTGTTGATAAGGACGGGAGGAAGAAGGGGTTGGAAACAAGTAGAAAAGGAATATGGATTAGAAACAAAAGGTTTTATTTTGGAAATATGAAAGACAAGGTGAATTTCCATATGACAAGGCAAAGCAAGTTGATAAGCAACAAGAGAAATGATTTGGGTGATATCAAATGGACCTATGCCAATTAGGAGCAACTTTACAAACTTGGGTACCAAGTGGGAGAGGTAGGTTATAGGAAAGCATGATTTTATCATCAAGTTGAAAGGTGAGATCATAATGATGTTGATATGCATATTACTTTTGATGATTTTGAGCAACAAGGAGATGGGATTTGGCTTGATGTAGGAAAGTGGGATATTGTGATCAAGAAGGTGGAATTATGAGGGGCATGAGATGGAAGAGGAGCAAGAAAATGATCTAGAATAATTGAATCTTGGCCAAAATTAAGGAAGAAGGAGAGAATCCAATGCTTGCTTGCTTGGAATTATTGTAGGTAAACTTCGTAGGCATAAAGCATTCATCCAAATTGGTATGGTGAACATTGACAAAAACACAAAGCATATCCTCCAAGGTGCGATTTGCAAGTTTGGTTTGCCCATCAATTTGAGGATGATAGGTCATGGATAAAGCAAGCTTGGTGCAAAGTAGCTTGAAGAGTGCTTGCTAGAATTTACCCATGAATCAAGGATCATGGTTGGAGATGAGTACACAAGGTATTCCATGATGCTGGAAGACATTGTCAAAGTAGATCTAAGCCAATGTTGGAGTATCCACTATATCAAAGGTTTGTCCTAAATGAATTTGCTTACTAAGTTATCAACAAACACCATGATTGTTGTATGACCTTGCTTTGTCTTTGGCAAGAATGTGATGAGATCTAAAATCATGTATTTCCATCAAGTAGATGGGATGGGAAGTGGTTGAAAGAGTCAACTCTATTTTTGATTATTGGCCTTGTTGCATTGGCAATTCTTACAAGATCGGACAAACTCTCAAACCTCTCATGCCATGTTAGGCCACCACCATTGGCGTTGTTAGGTACCCAAGCTCTTGTCTACACTCATGTGACTAGCAATTGGTAAGTCATGGGCTTCTTGAAGGCAAACAAGTCATAGATCACCCTTGGTTGGAATATATATGTGGTTCTTACAAAATAGAAGCTTTCCTTGAAGGAGAAGGTGTTGCATTCCTTATCATGTGTTGCAAGATGAACCTGCACCATCTGAAAGAAAGGATCTTGTTGTAAAGTGACCCTAAACTCAATTTGGACTTTTGAATCAATTAACAATATTGTAATTGCTACCTTGATGAAGGTTTAGGAAGAGTTTCCAAATCAAGTCATCATGATAGGGCATTAGGGATGACATAGAACCTACCAAGTTTATACTCAAGTTTGATGTCAAATAGCTATAATTGTTCCTCACATTGATGATGTGGACTCTTCATGTGCTCCAAATGTAATGTTTGCAATAAAATTTATAATTATTTTGCATGATCACTTGTTTCTCCAAGAGATAATACCTCTATACCTTGGTGGCATAGACCATTGCTTGTTATTCTTGAGCTTGAGTAGAGTAATCCTTTTCTGTGGTGTTTATTTGGAGAGACACAAGCCAATGAGATGTAACTTATATGGAAATTCCTACTATAATGCAACTCCAATAGTAAAGTTTGAATCATCAAAATCAACCACACAAGGTAGTTGAGGATCATATGGTTGAAGAATGGGTCTTGAAGACACCATATGTTTCAAATTTTTGAATGCTTCTTTGTGTTTGGTGGTCTATTGAAAGCTTGAGGTCTTCCCTAAAAGATTGGTCTATGGTGCAACTACATGAGCATGGTAGTGGATGAACCATTGGTAAAAAATTGCCAATCCATTAAATGCCACACTTTTGTAGCATCCGATGGAGTAAGCTAATTGATAATGGCCCAGGTTTTCCCCTCTTCCATCTTGATCCTCTTTGATGAGACCTTATGAACCAAGAAAGTAACTTCTTTTTGCCAAAAGGTATATTTTGACTTCTTGTAGTAAAAATCCCATTGACATAGTCATCTTAGGACTTCTTGCATGTGATTCATGTGTTTTGCCTCTATCTTTCTATAGAAGAAAATATCATCCAAGAACACCAAAACATACAAATCCAATCGCACATCCAACGTCAAATGCATCTGATCCATGAAGACTATCAAAGCATTACTAAGCCTAAAAGGTAGAACTCTCCATTCAAAATGCCTATACATTATGCAAAAGGTAGTCTTTTGTACATCCTCTCTATCAATAGCAATCTACCAATAGCCGCTTCAAAGATCTAACTTGGAGAAGTTATCATGCTCCACTCAATTGATCTAGCAAGTAATCAATTTGAGGCTAAGGATATGTATTCTTCTTTGGTTTTTTATTAAGTCACAATAATCAATACAAAAGCAAAGTACTCCATCCTTCTTTGGGACAAATAGAACCGGTGCTCTCTTAAGAGATGTACTATATGATATGAATCCTTTCCAAACAACTCCATCAATGTTGTTTGAAGCTCTGTTGACTCCTTTGGTTAGAGCCAATAGATTGGTCTATTCATAGGAGTACTTCTTGGCAATAACTCAATCTTGAAGGGCATATTACAATTAAAGGGTAATCCCTTTGGTAGATCATCCAAAAACACATTTCCAAACTCCTCAACTATCTGATCAATCATTGCTTGATGAGGCTTTTGGCCCTTATCAGATTCTCCATACCTAATTGGGTTGATCTACATTACAAAAATAGGAATATCTTCCTCCAAAGCTTGCTCTATGGCTCTTATTCTCCTTTTGGGATGGACTATTCTTAGTTGCCTTACTCAAATAAACTAATTGGTAATTGTTACCTTCGTGCTGTACTTGAATTTTTTATCAAGTCCAATTAAATTGAACCTCATGATGTTCAAGCCAAGACAAATCTAGAATGATATCACAGTGTAGAGGTGCCATTATAAACCTCATTTGCTCCAAATACTCTTTCCCAATCTCAAATGTAATAGGATGTGAGGTAAGAAATGCAAAACTTTTCTACCATTTGACATCATCAATCTACTTCTAATTACTAGTTTGATAGGAATACCTAATCCCATTGTTAATTGCATGGACACACAATAATCAAAACTTACAAATCAACCAAAATCCTACAACCTTGATTAGATATCATACCTTGCAAGTGAAGCAAACTTGCATAGGTTGAGCCTTTAATCATATTGGACCAAATCAAGTTCTCAATAGATGGCTAAAACTCTCATATTAGGATTCTTTGTTTCCCTAATTATCATGCTCCATGAACTCTATTTGGGAAATTTGTTGAGATGATCCATTTTTGAGTGGAAATTCAACAATGTGATATCCAATTGGGTGATAATTAAATCAGTCACCATTTTATTACAATCCTTCCTTATTTGTAGTGCCGAGTGATCTCTATTTAATGGTATCAATCTCCATTGGTGTCGGCTTGTGTGTAGTGTATTAGTAGGTTCTATGAAGGTTGAAGTCAAGACCAAGTTGTTGCAACCAAGGAATCAAAGCACTCAACCAGCTACATGGCTTTCTCCAAGTGACTGGGCTTTGGAATGGTCATTTTCTATTTGAGGTGTGACTTCAAGTCCCTAAAAATTGATAAAGAGCTTCACTTTCTAATATAAATGGGAATTTATGGTGTTTTAGAATTGAGTGATGCATCTCTCATATAACCAATTTGCTTGAATTTTGCTAATCTATCTTGTGTGGCTTATATAACATTTATAACTTGGAATTGTCCAATTATTGCATTCTTGAATTCTTGCCATATTGAGATTGGCATAACAAACTACCATTAAGCTTGCTCCACTCAAAATTACTACCATAGTTTTGCCACTCTATCAATTGGCTTGAAGCTAAAAGAATTTATCTCTTTTCATCTTGAAGAATTGTAGCTTCAAAATAACATTCACAATCAAATAAAAAATTCTCTGCTACATCCAAGAGATTCTTGCCTTCAAATACCTTGAGCTTTGGAAATTGGATTTGATCTTCTCCTTCTTGAAATGGTGCTCTCTCTACATGCTCTTGTTGATGATCTCTTGCTTCCAACAATCAAGTAAAGTGCTTGATTTTTTATTGCATAACAATGATAACTTTTGGCATTGCCGCCATAATTACTACTCTATCAAAATACTATCATTATCTTAGTTAACACATAGATATAACACATCCAAAATTCTTTGTAAATTACAATCAGAATTATCAAGGGTTCATCAAACAAGGTGATCACATTCATAAAATTTTGCGCAATGCATGAGATGATGAACTATGTGAAATGATGCTTGGATAGTACATGGATACAAAAATTCTAATGATTTGAGAGAAATGGATTTGGTGGTCCATAAATCCTATCTATCCCAATCTTGATTTAATACTAATACAAAAGACCAAGGAGAGAAATAAAAGAATGGAAGATCAAAGTGAAAGATCACATCAGGACTCTTGAATGAACAAATTCTAAATCTTAGCATGAGCTTGGGATTTTGTATTTATGAAGAATATGCAAGGCTCTCAAAAAGATTCTCAAGAAGCTTACTAAAAGCCACCTTCTTAGAGTGCAAGCTAAGTTAACCAGGAAGTTTCACAAGAAGCTTCCTCCTCGAAGTTGCCTACTTGGCAAACAAGCTAAGCTAGTTGGGAAACTTCCCAAAAAGTTTCCTTCTAGAAGCTATCTACTTGGCATGCAAGCTAAGCTAGCAAAGAAACTTCCTCCTAAAAGTTGTCACATGGCATGCACATTACTTGATACTAGGAAGGTACCAAGAAGCTTCTTAGATGCTTCTAGAATATTCTTACAATTCTTGGCTAGTTTGGCTTATTGATTACTTTGTAAGTTGTGACTAACTTTTTTGTACACTCCATGTTGTTATTACATATACCAATCTTGAGACAATATGACTCAACATGTCCAATCAAGTTGGCTATAAATGAGTCAAGCATTGTGATAGGAGCAATCCTACAATAGGAATGCAATGAAAAATAGCACACAATTGCAGATTTCTCTCAAAAATTGTTACAAATGGAGCACAATTATCACATCACCAAATGAGAAGAGTTCACTATTGTCATAAAAACCAAGCATTGGAAGCACTATGTTGGCCTTAAGTTATTTTTAGTGGAGATAGACCACAAACCACTAGTCTACCTCTAAACACAAAAGGATCTGTCAGGTAAACAAATTCATAAGACAAAATAGAGAAACCGGTTCAACATGACAATCACATATATGAAGGGCAAGAAGCAACTTGTAGATGTATTCACTTGGATGCCTATGGTGAACAATCTAGTTATAGAGGTCAAGTTTGAACTCAAATTTTGCCAAGGATTCTTATGACTACAAAGATTGACCCATAGATTGTAGGAGCTCAATCATTTAAGGGCATAACCAATACCCAAGGACTCACTTTTTATGTTGGCAAGTTATGGATCCAAGATTATGCAATCAAATGCCATTGTAGGTCTTGTTGAAGTGGACAAGACCTTAGATGCAATCAAATGCCATTACTATTGGCCCAAGATGAGTAATAATGTGATAGAGTATGTTGAAAGCTACCTACTATGTCAAAAAAGTAAAGCCTCTAATCAAGCTCTAGTGGATCTCCTTCAACCCCTCCTTACACCTAAAAAATGTTAGGAATAGGTCAACATGGATCTGGTTTGTGAATTGCCCAAGATAACCTCTAGTTTTGATTCCATTGTAGTCTTTGTAGATTGACTTAGAAAAATGATTCATGTGTGTCTTACAAATAACGACGTGATTGCACCACCATGAGCTCAATTTCCCTTAGTTCTTGTAGGCTTTTCTCACCATGGACAAGCTCAAGTGCGCATCATCAATTGAGGCACTTAATTCACTAGTTTATTTTGGAGAACACTCTTTGGTATCTTCAAAGGTAAACTTGCCATGTCCATGGAATACCTTCACAACTTGATGGACAAATAGAGCATCCCAAATGCACTCCGACACTCATTGATGATACAAAGGAATTCAAAGTCTAACTCATTCTCTAGTAATGCATATGCAATACCCACCATTTACATGTAGATATCTTGAACATTGGAAAGAGTACCCATTATATGAAGTAACATGGGAGCCCACAACTAACTTAATCAATGTACTTGTGTTAGTGCAATATTTTGAGCAACAATTTTGCAATAAGGACCTTTTGTCTTAAGTGGGAGGAGGTTTGTAATTATAGTTAGCTATATAGATTGTCGAGGTGGAAATTGGCTTGGTAATATCTTAAGGAATGTTATACATGATGGTCTTAGTAGATCAGATAGAGGTGTCACCAAAAGAGTACTTCTACTAATAGGACAAAGGCCAAAAATACATTAAAATTTTAGAGTCAATTTTAAAGGCCTAAATAAATGAATTAGGCCTCAAAAATAGAATTTTCATTCCTTTTGGAGGTACAAGTGTCTCTCTCTCCTCCCATGTTTGTCTCATCAAGATCTTTTTAAATGATACCTCATCCATGCTATTCAGAGGTTCATATTAGAAGATTCCCCAAAGATTCCCTTTAGCCAAACTTGTTTGACTAACCAAATATGACAAGGATCAACATATCACCAATTCATGTAGCTAATCTAAGGGTGTAGCTTGTTGACATATCACCAATCCATTGTAATATTGATAGCTAGAAATATTATCTAGGGATGAAAATTGGCTTGCTAACATCTATAAGGATGTTATATATTATGGATTAAGTAAATCAGGTAAATGTATCATCAAAAGAGTACTTCTACTAATAGGGCAAGAGTAAAAAATAGCCTAAAAAATTCAAAGCTAATTTCCAAGGCCTAAATGGATGAATTAGACCTTGCAAATGTGCAAACTCTTGCCCCCTTAATGGAGAAAAGGCTAGCCTTCCTTCCTGCCCTATTTGTCTTGTTGAGAGCTATCCAACGGTACTTGAGATTCCTACAAGAAGATTCCATAAAGATTCACTTCGGTCAATGCTTGTTTGACCAACCAGATAGGACCAAAACTGACATGTCAGCCATGCATGCAACTAATCTAAGGGTAGAGCTTGTTGATATGTCAACAGTCCATGTATTTGATCCAAGAGTGGAGGTTCCTTTGAGTGAATCCTCTTTGCTATATAATAAAGACAAGGTGCTCCTTTGGTGCATTGGATTTTTGAGTGTGAAACTCTATGTTTTTTCTTTTGGGTTTCTCTTGGAGGTTCTCTTGTCCTCAAAATATAACATCCATGTATCTAATCTAAAGGTGTAGCTCACTTTGATAGGACAATTTTTAGTATATAATAAAGACAAGGTGCTCCTCTAAGACATTGGAGTATTGAGGAATGAAACCTTGTGTTTTTCTTGTTCTCAAAATGTTACACATATCCCTAAAAAATTCCTAGCATTCTCTACATATACCAATATATACCATGCTAACACCCAATGTATTTGAGTGCACACCATGTAAAAAAGGCATTTTCTTATAAAATTAAACCATTCATGTTTATTGTAAACTTAGTACATGTGTAATACAACAAGGACAAGAGAAGAGAGAAAACATAGATTGCACACTCAAACATTCGATGCCCCAAGGGAGCACCTTCTCTTTATTATATAGACAAAGAGGATCTCCTCCAAGGAAGCTCCACCATAGGATTAGGGACACAGATAGGTGACATGTCAGAAAGCTCCACCCTTGGATTACTTACTTGGATGGGTGACCTTTCTGGTCTAGGTCCTATCTGGTTGGTCGAACGAGCTTTGACCAGAGGGAATCTTTTAGGGAATCTTCTTGTAGGAATCTCAGAATCACATGAGTAAGGTACCATTGGAAAACTCTTGACGAGACAAACCAAGGGAGAGGGAAGGCCAGCCTTTCCTCCGTTTGGGGGGGGGGGGAATCTGCACATTTTTTAGGCCTAATTCATTCGTTTAGGCCTCTGAAATTGCCTTCAAAGATTTCAGGCATATTTCGGTTCCTACTCTATTAGTAGAAGTCCCCTTTTGGTGATACCTCTTTCTGATCTGTTTAGTCCATCATGTGTAACATCCTTTCAGATGTTACCAAACCAATTCTCACCTTTAAATCATATGTCTAGCTATTGGTTCTAAGGTTCTCAAGTCTATTTTGGTTTCTGCCCTATTAGTAGAAGTACTCTTTTTGTGATACTTATATCTGATCTATTTTGACCATCATGTAAAACATCATTCTAGATATTACCAAACCGAATTTCACATCTAGATCATATGGCTAACCCTTGGTTTTACAACATGGCACATATTACATGTTAAAGCTATAATCATCCTTTCTTTCATCATTTGCAAGCAAATTGAGTGTAATTGGGAGTTAGAAATTTGGGATAGCTAGTGTAACTACTAGCATGTAGAGTATCTATGTCAAAAGCATATTGCTAGTATGTTTTATTTCCGTTGGACTCTTTTCTACCCTTATTAATTTTGAAACTATGAAATGGTAGCAATTTGCTATTTCATTCAATTCCTTGATTCTAAGTTTCTCAAATTTGGATCTAATTTTCTCTATCTGCAAGATCTTGTGAGCCACAACTTTCAATTTCTTTGGCTCCACTTTCAAGCATAGCTTTTTGATTGTTGCTATTTTTTGTGCATCAATTTTAGCCAATTTGCATCTCTCTCTAGCTTTTAAAGACTTGCTCTTCATTTTGGTATGGATTGCAAAGTCATGCAAGAAAGTTGTAGTGGATGGTTTGATCTTAGAATTCCCTTACAAGGCTTTCATCCTCACTCTCTTCTTCCTTGTCACCTTCTTGTGCTAAATTTTCCTTTGTTCTTGTGGCTTTCATAGATGGTACACAATCCTCAAAATCAACATGATGCATGCAAGGAACATCATTTGAATATGCATAAATTCTCCTTTTCTACCTCATCTACTATCTTAGTAAAATGACTTGAGTATGTCCTTGGCTAACAAGGAATGTGTAAATTTATGCTTAAGTGGTTACCTACATTGAAATTTCATCTCCATTACTTCCTCCTCCTTCTCAAGTGTAATTCTAGATCTATTATTTGCAAGGGATGGCCCTTGCAAATATATTCAATTCATTTCCAATCCCAGTTTACTAATGTTTGAGGAGCAATAGTAAATCTATTCTATCAAAGTGAGTGCAAAGATTTAACTTATCATCTATAGTTCTCCATCCTAATTTCAATTCCTTCTTGGTCAAACCTTCTCTTGTGTACTTGTCCTTCCAAAGTTGGGCATCTTTGTATGATTTCATATATCATGCATACTTTGTGTATAGCTTAGTTCTTATCCTTGGCTCAAGAAACCCTATTCCATGCCATACTTTGTGTACAACTTATTTCATATCATCAACTCAAGAAACTCTTTTCCATGACACACCAAATAAGTAGTCTATAATTTAAAGTGGTGCTCTTCTAAACTAGTCTCTTGAAGTTGCACCCATTAATACGTAAGAAGTACACAATATCTTTTAAACAATAAAGAATTTGTACTTAATGATGAGAAACCATTTGTAACCTATAATCATTGAATTTTCTTTTGCTCTTTATAGAAGGCACCAACAACACCCAATAGGTCTTGATACCGCTTGGTATAAACATTAACAACAATATAGATTGACATAAGGGAGAATTGGAAGAGTATTAGAAGAGTGAGTTTACTCTATGTTTTCTACCTTTGAACAATAGTTTCTCCTATGCTATAATCCAATTTCTCAATGACGGTGGCCCATAGAGTTTATGTATCTCTTAACTCTCAATGATGCTCAAATTTGAGTTTGATGGGGTCAAAAGAGAACAAGGTGATTCATCAATGGGACTACACTTAGGAGATCTAGTGTAGAGGACTAAAATTGAGTAGAGATAGCTATCTTTGCTATGGAGGCCAAGTTAATGGTCTTATAGAGGTAGTTCAACATCTTGATGGGTGGAGATTCAAGGTAACTCAAATGGGGTAAATTCTCACTCATCTCTTTGTTGAGAGAGGCTTTATGGGAGAGGACAAGGCATAATATGAGAGCAATGGAGATAAGGTAGATGTCCCATTGGAGGAGGAGGAGGTAGTATTCCATCATGAAAAAATAAGGATGAAGAAGAGAGTTTGGAGCATGATGTGGGAGGTGAGGGAGAGTATATTTAGAAGCCATCTTCAAGTTTGTATATGTCATTTAAGCACATGTAATAAATATATAATGAATGAACTTCTTCAAGTTATGGATGGTTTTCATGTATATCTTAATGTTTAAAATCCCTTTTTGCAACTATCTTTTTGCCTCATTTAATATACTATCTTATAGAACTTTATACATAGAATGATGTTTAAAAATCTTTATGCACAAGACAAAATCCCATTCTTGATACTCCATTTTATGGAGTAGTGAGCATCCATTGTAAAAGACCAAAGAGAAAAATAGGATGATAGAAGAATGGAAGGTCACATTGAAAACCTCAATTAGAAGGAACTTTGAATGCCTAATATTAGCTTGGGCTTTAGTATTCATAGTGAAGCGATACAAGGCTCTTGAGAAGATTCCAAGGAAGCTTCTCTCTCATAGTCGCTTTCTTGGAGTGCAAGGTAAGCTACCCCAAAAGTTATCAATGAAGCTTCCTACTCAAATCCACCTACTTGGTATACAAGCTAAGCTAGCCATTAACTTGATGTGCAAGTTACTTGATCCTTGGAAGGTACCTAGAAGCTTCCTACTAAGAAGCTTCTAAAGAGCTTCTAAATCATTTGAAAAAGAAGCTTCCAAGATATCCTTAGAATTCCTATCAATATTTGGTTATGTTATTAACTTATTAGTCTCTATTAACTATGTATGCTAACTCCATATTATTACATTTATGATGACCTTTTAAATGTGAGATCCCATGGTGAGGATCCTAGGGAGTTGTGGGTGTGATGAGGAGAAACCATCCCACCATAACTTACATTCTAATGAGTCCCATACTAAGGGAGAGAGTAAGGATCTTCTCCATAGGAGGGTACAAGCATTATTACTAGAGTAGGAGATGTATTTTAGTGCCCAAGAGAATTCTAGAGTAAAGAGATTAGTTGAGTTGGATAGGTTAGTGATAGAGATGGAAGTGCATTTCAAAGATAAAGACAATGCTAGAGCTAAGAGATTGTTGAGTTACATGGTGATAGGACTTATAGATAGATTATGGTGGATTGTAGGATTCAATATATCTTTTACTTACGTTGTTGTGTTGTGGTTTGCATAACTAGTGAAAAAAGAGTTTAGTATGGTTTACCTCCATATTAATGGAGTAGATTGCAGGACTGATCTCATGGTTGAGCTATTGCCATGTAAGCAATCTATGTACATGTATACAACTGGCCATATGGATTATGGTGTTGTCCTCTTTGAGGGCACTTATGTATATAGATGGTGGAGAGTTGATAGAAGGGAGGTGTGTTTTAGTTTTAGGAGTATCTAGCAGGAGGAGGACGTGTTGGGGGGGGGGGGGGGTGAGAGTTATATCAGAGCATCAAGCAGTGTCAAGGAAGCACTTGAGCTGGAGATGTTATTTGCTCCCAATCTACCACTCCCAAATCCTTTTCTCATCAGGCTTTAGATTCTACACCATGATAACCTTTGGGGTTGGATGGTAGTGCAATTTGGGCCAACATTCATAGAGTTGATGATGAGAAGCCCGGATCTAATTGTTCTTCATATGCTTACTTATGGAACTTGAAAATCTATGTGCTCTTATAGATGGAGAAGAACTTAATCTAATTCAATGACTTCAAGTTGGAGTTGTGAGGTCCCATTTGGCAAAAAGAGAACCAATTGAATGACAAAAATGCAAGTGATTGGGTCCCAAGAGGAGAAGTCTTGAGTTTTTTTGACCATCAAGGGAGTTAGGAGAGAGCATTTGGGGACAAAAGATAATGATTGGAGGGAGGAGATGATAGGCTATAATTTTAAGATAGGAAACAAGTGATTTGAGTAGATTCTTAGGGGGATATAATCAATTTAATTAAGGGGGGTAGAATTCATACTCAAGTATACAAATTAGACAATTTGGAAAGCTTCATGACACAATTTTTATGATCTGTCAATGGGATTAGAGAAAAGATAGAGTGCTTATATTGCTGAGTGCAAGAAATTCTAGTTTTGGATCAATCTTAAATAAGATCTGGTTGATTGAAGTTGGAGCTTTGGAAAGTGAGGTGTTGGAGATGAGATGAGATGATGACCAGGTTTGGAGTTTTGGTCACTCCCCAAGTTATGGTTCAAAATAGCTTATGAAAACTTCCAACATTGTTGGTGATTAGGTCTTGCACCTCTATGAAAAGGTTTCATGAAAATTCCTTGATTAGAGATTTAGGATATTGGATCAAGCATTCTTGGGTTTGTAGAGCTCATAAGTTAGTCCAGCTTAAGAATTGATCAATACCCAAGGATTGAGGTTAGATTAGGCTATAAAACTTGGCAAAATTTTAGATAAGGGCACAACAAGCTATTATGAAAAATTTGGTTGACTTTGGGTTTGTGGAGAGTGAGAGCTGATGCGACATGTTTTATTGAAAATATTATCATAAGCTCAATAGAACATTGTTTTTTCAATCATGATTGAATGTTAATTCTCCCACTTTTGTGACTATGGTTGAAGACTTTAGGTTGCGAGAGATTTTTGGAGGATTATGTATACCTTTGATCCAAAAATCAAGGGAAATTTGGCAAGAATTCCTAGCAAACCCTCAATTGTGGATTTTGAAATTGAGGTGGAAACTACAAAAAATTAGCCAAGTTTGAGAGCTTTTCAAGATAGGTGTAGTAGTTAGATTGTAGTTTGCTTCATACTATTAGAAAGCTTATCTTACAGGCTTTTCATTAAGTTCTAGATCATTTCTCCACTTGGAGTAAAAATTGGTTTGGAAATTGGAGTACAACTTGGAAGACACTTGGAGTACATATTGAAATCAACTTGATTACAGGGTAGGAGGCTTTGAAGCTGATTCCCACCAAAAGCATAGAGAGTTATTGTTGAATTCTCATGGTTGGATCCTCTCCATGCTTGCATGCTTGTTTGTATGCCATGTTGGCTTGGATTGGTGTGCAGACATTGCACTTAGATTCTTTCTTTCCAAGAGTGTTGTGTATTTCTCCTTGGTAATGTTGGAAGTGATGACTACTAAGTAGACTAGGAGTGTGTGTTATGATGATAGGTTAGGTTACCCATTACTACCTTAATCGGTAGAAGGAATACTAGAAACAAGAGTGGAGGTTTGATTGTTGGATAGCATGCATGCTCAAACTAGTAGTGAAAAAATTACAAACAACTTCTGATTTGTAAGCTCTTCAACTAGACACCTTATGTATTCCCAAAGAGAGAGAAAAAAGTACAGCAACATGAGTTCCAATTTACTATAGAGACTTTAGAGAGGACATGGGTTGAGTTAGTAGAGGCAAGTAATACTCTAAACTTGGTGAAGACTGATCTAGAGGAGGCTTATGAGGATGTCTGGACCTTCCTTTGGGACAAAGCATGGAGATTCACTACTTTGGTCCTTATTGGGACTTAGATTTGAGAGACCCATACTCATAACATACATGTGTAAGAGACTATGATGCAAACATCTGGTGATATGTGAGAGGATCTTAGAGCTCTAGTATATACTCAAAATTATACTACTGAGACTTCATAGGTCATAGGGCTTAGACTCATAGGACCCACACTTCACATGCCCTTGGGACTCGGACTCATGCTCCTAGGATGCACACTTTCACTAAAACTTCACAACAAATTTTGACTTTGATTGGAGGGCCCAAGGAGGAGACTTATTGTAATACTCCAATGACAAGAGAACTCTCCATGAGAGATACAAGAGAGAAAACACAAGTTTCACACTCAATACTCCAATGCCGCAAAGGAACACCTTTGCTTTATTATATAGCAAAGAGGATCTCCTCAAAGGAAGCTCCACCCTTGGATCAGATACATGGATTGGTGACCTGTCAGAAAGCTCCATCATTGGATTAGTTGTTTGGATGGATGACATGTCAATCCTTGTCCTATCTAGTTGGTCAAATGAGGGAATCTTTAGGGAATCTTTAGGGAATCTTCCCATCAAGAGCTCAGAATTGTGTGGGTGAGGTACCATTGGAAAGCTCTTGATGAGACAAATCATAAGGGGGAGAGAAGGCCAGCCTTTTTTCCCCATGACAGAATTTTTTCATTTTTAAGGCCTAATTCATCCGTTTAGGCCTCCAAAATTGGCTCTAAAGTTTTTAGGCTATTTTCAGCTTTTGCACTATTAGTAGAGGTACTCTTTTGGTGAGACCTCTGTCTGATCTTTCTAGCCCTTTGTAAAAAAAATCCTTCTAGATGTTACCAAGCCAATTTTCACCTCTAGATAATATATCTAGTTACTTGTATTACACTTATGTACAAAGATGTGATATGGATATTGTTCTTTGGAGACCAATGGTTCCATAATATCTCTAACCCCAATTCAGATTCAAGGGAACTCTTGAGGAGTTTAGGTGGCTTTGGGAGAGGAAGATGGCTTTGAGAGAAGAGGTATCTAGACTTAGAAATCTAAGAGGGGGGATTACCTTATCTAGACAATTCATTCCTTGTATCCTTTACCACATAGATAGGAAGAGGAAGATACTAGTATTGGATATTGGTTGTCTAATGGATATTAGGTAGACTCAATGTTCTTGTTTTAGGCAGTGGTGTGAGACTACATATGCTCTTGGATGGAGGAGTTATGGAGCAAGTAGTGACTTTTAGTATATTACACAACCAAGAGTTAGGGAGTTTTTATAGTATTTTGTGTCTCACTTTGAGGTTATCCTCTATACAAGTGATGAGAGGAGGGATATAGAGCACCTATTAAGTTCTATGTGGCATTATAGTTTCCTACTTGATCAAGTACACATTGGAACCTGCCTCATGGGATGCTTTGGTGAGAGAGATGGGTTCATTGATGAGTATAGAAGTTTTATGGTTAGATCTTATAACGCATTTACATCACTAAGACTATCCATCAGAGATATAATCATTGTTGATAGTATAACATTTCCATATTTTAGGAACCATTTCCATGGTCCTATTCATCCTCCTAGATTTACTTTACTTGATATACCTAGATCATCACACACTTCACCATTGGATATCTTGGTAGATCTACTAGATAGATTTATTATAGATATTCCACCCAGCTATTAAATTTTTAGA
The DNA here is from genome assembly GCA_948567375.1 of Lunularia cruciata. Taxonomy (NCBI): domain Eukaryota; kingdom Viridiplantae; phylum Streptophyta; class Marchantiopsida; order Lunulariales; family Lunulariaceae; genus Lunularia; species Lunularia cruciata. The sequence goes on from OX419758.1 coordinate 45,514,840, forward strand.
GGAAGAGTGGACATCATGCAGACTTAGAGATCATAATAAAGATCCATATGAGCTTTTAGCAAAGTCTTTTAGGAACTCTATATCCCATGCAAAGGACAGAATGTAGACATATAGCCCTTTTGTTCTCTATAGATGTCTATAGAGATGCTTGGAAGATGCACTAGATCCTTGGTCATGCCATACTTAGGCTTCATCCAAAAGATACTTTGTATATTTTATGATCAGGATATCTTGGTATTTTTTATGCACATTATGGTATTTTACTTCTTGGGTACATATTACTCCCTTCTTTGTAACCTTTCCATTATTTCCTTAAGTGGAAGCATATAAATACATTGTGTATTTAGTGGAATGTATAACTTCTTCTTACTCTTACTCATATGTACACAAGCATAAATGCTTATATGCATACATATATATAAGCTATATCTTCTCTTGGGTTTTTTCTCATAAATGTCTATTACTCCATAAGACACACAATTTGCAAGTATGCAAGTTACATTTTGCAATTTTGCAAGGACCATGCATTTATTTACATAATAGATTCATTTAAATAGTAAAGAAGCACATACAAGAGCAAGCTCTCATCCTTGCTAAGCAGAAACTAATGCTTACAAGAACATACTAGCATTGTGATGTGCATATGCACACATAAAAAGCATGGTGGAGTGATTCTAGATACTGGGAGCACATATGGGCACATACAAGCAACATCAACATACTTGCTGATAATAGCGCATACAAGCTTATATGAGCTTATATGTGCATACAAGTGCATATGGAAATGTAAGAGTGAGGAAAGTTGAGGTTGAAAAGCATTTTATTATTTAAGCACATATTTCAAAGTTGTTGTTTTTGTTGTTATCACTATCATCATCAACATGATTCTATCTGGCATGGGGAATTTTGGGTCACTACAATAAGATGTATCTATATCTTGCAATAGAGTAAAAATGCTTTTATTTCCTTATACCTCTTCCTTGTGTATGTTAATTCAAGATTCATGGAAAGGAAGATCATAACCGTGGAATATTATACTTTGAATCTAAGCTTCTTTGGTTTGCATCTAATCTACTCTACATGCAAAGAATTATCCGCTTTGAACTTGAATTTTTCCGCATCAAGCTTCAAATTTTCCACTTCCATCTTCATTCAAAACTTCCCATTTTAGCCAATTTTTGAGTATCAATTTCAGATCACTTGCATCTCTCCTTTGCTTTCTAGGGAATCATTCTTTGATTTTGTATGAGTTGCCATGTTATGCAAAAAAGAGGCAAAGGATGGCTATAAAACCATTAGCTAGATAGATTATCTAGAGGTGAAATTGGCTTGGTAATTTCTTTATGATGCTATATATGATGGTGGATTAGATGGAATTGTCACCAAAAGAATACTTCCACTAATAACGCAAAGGTCAAAAACACCTTGAAAACTTTAGAGCCAATTTTAGAGGCCTATACAAATGAATTAGGCCTTGAAAAATATAATGGTCCTCCCTTCCAAGAGAAAGGCATTTCCTTCTTCTCCCTTGTTTGTCTCATTGAGAGCTTTCCAACAATATCTCATCCATGCTATTTTGAGTTTCTTACAAGCAGATTCTCCAAAGATTCCCTTTGGTCAAACTGATTTGACTAAAAAATAGAACAAGGATTGACATGTCACCAACTCATGTAGCTAATCTAAGGGTGGAGCTTCTTAACATGTCACTAATCTATACATTTTATCCAAGGGTATACTTCTTTTGAGTGGATCTTCTTTGCTGTATATAAAGACAAGGTGCTCCTTTGGGCCATTGGAGCATTGAGGAATGCAACCTTGTGTTTCTGTCATATTTCTCTTGGGATTTCTCTTGTCCTTGGAATATTACAATGGTATTAGAGTAGGTGTTTTAATCCAAGTGAGTGGATCACTCCTCTTGGAGGAAAACATGTTATTGAGATTGAGTAATTTCAAGGGGAGAAAAAAGTAATGCAATTGATAGCTTGGAGTGTTTGAGAGAGAGGATGGGATGGATGTTCATGGATTGTAATTTCATGTACTTGACTTTCCTTTCTTGAATCCATTCCACATCAAAATTATGTACATGCAACATGAGCAAGTGAGAGTATATCTCGTTTCTCATTTTGGAGCAAAGTTCATAGACAAAGTTAGAAATTTGCCAAACCCTATAATTCTACTTATAGTAATATATGATAGAGAATGAGATTTTACAATTTTCATTTTGGTTCAATATAATGGATTTGAATATATTGAATCCTCTTCCGTTCGATACTCAAGTAGAAATTAGTTGTGTAATTAGACAAGAAGTAATGTTTAGGGGTTCATAGTCCACAATATTGGTGAGGAATATTATCAATGAGAGATAGCCTTTAAGGTCCTAATGGTAGTCCCAATTGTCCATGCCCACTCTCAAATGATTATATTAACCCTTTATTGAAGTAGGAAGTATCAATTGAGCATCTACCATGTATATGAATCATGGAGCCATAGTAGTAGGATCTGATGCAAGAGATGTTGAACAATTTTTGGAAGATCAAGATGACAATGGAGGCAATACAAAGTCAAGAACTTACCTTTAGGAAGGATCATAAAATGAGAAAAGGGAAATCATCCCAAAAACCAATAATAATGGCCGAAGTACTTAAAGAATCACTCATGTAGATGACATTGACCCCAATCAACAATGAAGCCATATTGTAATTGCAAATGAAGAAGACATGCAACATCAAGCCTTAAAAAGGATAATGTTCTATAGGAATAGTGGAAAGATAGATCTCAAGAATGAATTGATACTTTTGATTTTTCACAATTGAGATCATTGATCATTCCTTAGATGTGTTTGCATATGGGTACCTGACATATAAAGCACTTACATGGTATGTTACTTGGGAATGATCAATTTGGTTGAAGGACAAGAGATCACTTAGATACTGATGCAAGAAGTGCTACTAAAGAATTTCCAATCTGTGGATTTTGTATAGATGGTTCAAACCCGACTATGGAGGTTGAAATAGAAGAACAACATACAAGAATAAGTGGAAGCATATCTTGATTTTCAAGTTGCAATAACCAATATGAGTTCAATAAAAGCTCTTGACAATTTCAAATGGGGTTAAAGAGAAAATTTGCCAAGAGATAATGGTAAAAAATCCTCACATTGTTTTTGAAGCCATTGTGTGTGCGCAAAGAATATTAGTAGTGCTTGGATAAGTTGAATAGGTAGTCCCAACACAACAGTATTGGGGTAAAACACCGTAGGTTGGTGGACTAGTTCCTATGGAATTGTGCAACATTTGTTTTTGAGATTAAAGAGTATGATTGCTCTAAGGAGAATGAGGATGGGTAAAAGAAATGAGAGATGGAGTCACACAAGGAGAAGAGGCTTGAGAAAAACAATGACATCATTACAATCATGGTTGAGTTAGGCACATAACCATTATTTGTCATGCTCACTTTCCTAGGGCACTTGGCCTCCATACAAGTGATCTTCAAACAACTTGGAGAGATGAATCAAAGAAGAGGATGCTAAAATCATATAAAAAACAAATATAACCAATAAATGTACCTCATGGTCTTATTGACTCAATGTAGAGGAGTAAAAGCGGGGAGAGGAAGAAGACAAGTGCACAAAGGTTGAGGTAGACAAGCACATAGCTGGTTGTTATAAATGGAATCCTTGAAGGCAATTAGGTGAAAGTATTGATAGATCCTAGAGCAATAGAGAATTTCTTATCTCACTCTAATGCAATAAGGTTAGAGATAGAGCTTGAGAAGGATGAGAATGAAGAAGTGGAGTTACTTAAAGTCAAACAGAGAGGATTGAGTCATTATCCAGAAAGGTAATACTCTTTGTAGGAGAGTATCAAGAAGAAATTGAGTGGCAAGTGATACAATTAGCTCATTATAATATGATCTTAAGCATGTTGTGTATGCAACATTACAACCCCATGATAGACTAGAGAAGGAGAATAATGAGAACTAGTCAATAGAAGATAATTGGAGATAGAGAAAAGTCCTAAAAGTAAGAATTATCTCTCTATGTCATAGAGACAATAACTATTGCTAAGACATCTAGATGTTTCATGAGTCTAATAAGAGAAGTCCAAAGTGCACAACTTGATATACAAATTCTTGAGAATTTAAGAAATATGATCAATGAGTTTCAAGATGTCTTTCATGATGACTTACCCTCAAGATTACCACCAAAAAGGAGAGATCATTAAAGTGAGATACTTCTCAAGAAGACACCTCCTTGAAAGTCCCATATCAACTATCACCTCATGAGTTGGAAGAGTGCAAGGCTCAAATTGAGGATATGCTATAGAAAGGGCTTATACAACCGAACATATCACCATATGGGGCTCTTGTCTTGTTTGTGAAGAAGAAGGATGGTATAATGCATTGACTACCAAGGCCTAAATCAACAAATGATGAAGAAAAAATACTCATTACCTCACATGGATGACCTATTTGATCAAATTAATGGGGCAAAACATTTCACCAAACTTGATCCACAGAGCAGTTATAACCAAATCAGGATCACTTAGGTAGCCATACAAAAATTGCCTTTCAAACAAGGTATGGTCACTTTGAGTAATTAGTAATACCGTTTGGCCTCACTAATGCACCAATCAATTTCATGCGTTTGATGAATGACATATTTTATCCATACTTAGATAAATCTATTATCATTTTCCTTGATGACATCTTAGTCTACAATAGGATAATGAAGGAACACAAGCAACATCTATAAGAAGTCCTTCAAATTTTGTGATATAACCAATTGTATGTCAAAGTATGAAAGTGCAAGTTTGGCAAGTCTAAAGAAGATGATTTGGGGCATAGAGAAAGTGAAAAAAGTATCTAAGTTTTAATAGTAAAATCTATGTTATTAAAAATTAGGATGTTCCAAAAGATCAAACTCAACTCAAGAGTTTCTTGGAATTGTTGATCAATTCTATTGTTGATTCATCAAGGACTTCTCCAAGGTCACCCAACCTCTAACACCACTACTTGGCAAAGGAAAGAAGTGGATGTGGGGAACTACACAAGAGTTGGCTTTTCAGGAATTGAAAGATGCATTACTACATGCACTAATCTTGAAATGGTATGACCCAATATGTCCAATCAAGGTGGCTATAGATACATCATGCATTGTGATAGGAGTAGTCCTACAATAAGAATGGAGTGACTCATGACACCCAATTGCATATTTCTCTCAAAATTTATTATCAGCAACGTGCAACTATCACACCATTGAATGAGAAGAGTTGGATATTGTCCTTACAACCAAGCATTGAAAGCACTATCTTGGCCAAAAGGCATTTGTAATGGAAATAAACCACAAACCACTAGTCTACCTTGAGACATAGAAATATCTATCCCTTTGACAAATTCATTAGGCAAAGTGGAGACAATGGTTCAATATGACAATCACATATATGGAAGGCAAGAAGCAACTTGCAGTTCTATTCACCCAAATGCCTATGGTGAACAATTTTTTTGTAGAGGTCAAGATGAACCCATATTTGTAGCCAAGGATTCTTACTTCTATAAATATTGACCCATAAATTGTAGGAGCTCAATAGTCCAAAGGCATAACTAGTACCTAAGGACTCAACTTACATGATGGCAAGTTATGGATCCCATGCGCTCCATACCTAAGAAAAACCATCATAGTATAATATCATGATTTTGCCGTTGTAGGTCATGTTGGAGTGTACAAGACCTTAGATGTAGTCAAACACCATTATCATTGGTCCTAGATGAGCAATGATGTGAAGGAGTACTTTTGAAGCTACATACTCTGTAAAAAAAAAGCCTTTAATCATGCTTCCATAATCATGCTTCCAATCCTTCCCTACTCCTACACAACATTGAGGGAAAGTTAACATAGATCTGGCTTGTGAATTACCTAATACCACCTCAGGTTTTGACTCCATTTTAGTCTTTGTAGACCAACTCAACGAAATGATTCATGTGTGTCCTACGACCAAGGATATGATTACTCCATAATTAGCTAAATTGTATTTAGTTGTGATCTTTTCTAACCATGGCTTGTCTTGAGTGCTCATAACCAATTGTGTCATGCAATTGACTAGTTTGTTTTGGAGCACACTCTTTAGCATCTTCAAAACCCAACTTTTAATGTCCATGGTATACCATCCACAAACTGATAGACAAATAGAGCGGGCCAATTGCAGTATCAAGGACATACTATGGAGCTTCACCTTAGAAGAGCAAGAAAGGTGGGACATCTTACTTCCACTAGTGGAATTTGCCCACAACAATTCATTGAATGCATCTACACAAGTCACACCATTCCTCCTCATGTGTGGATAACACTCTTTTGCACTTTAAATCTTGGTAAAGATTTGTCCAATGGCTGCAAAAGTTGATGTTGTCAACATTTTTGTTTCTAAAATCCAACACGGTGTGAATGATGCCAAACATAGGTTGTAGATAACCCAAAATTAACAAAAACAATATGTAGATGCACATCATAGGCACATAAGTTCAGTGTTGGGGATCAAGTGTGATTTTCTGCAACCAACCTCATATTAGTTGGCCCTCATAAGCTTAAACATCATATTGTTGGCCCTTTTCATATCAACATAATGGTCTATCACCTTGAGCTAATGCCACATATGAAAATCCATCTAATGTTCCATGTTTCCTTGCTACGCAAATATGCACCCACACCCACTTTCCTTCCATACAAGAAGCTCAACAATGTCTACCACTCATTGATGACACAATGTAATGTTCCAAGGACAGGAGAACCCCCAAGAGAAACACAAGAAAAGAAACACAGGGCTTCATGCTTGGATACTCCAATGCTCCAAATAAGCACCTTGTCTTTATTATATAGGAAAGAGGATACACTTAAAGAGAGCTCCACCCTTGGATCAGATACATGGATTGGTGATATGTTAGCAAGCTCCATCTTTAGATTTGTTGTATGGATTGGTGACATGTTGATCCTTGTCCTATCTGGTTGGTTAAATAGTTTGACCAAAGGGAATCTTTAGGAATCTTCTTGGAGGAAGCTCAAAATAGCATGGGCCTAATTCCTTTGTTTAGGCCTTCAAATTGGCTTTAAAGTTTTCAAGGTGTTTTTGACCTCTGCCCTATTAGTGGAAATACTCTTTTGGTGAAACCTCTATCTAATCTAATTAGACCATCATGTATAATATCTTTCTAGATTTTACCAAGCCAATTTCCATCTCTAGATAGTATGTCTAACTAATGGTATTACAAATAGAGGAATACACAATCAAACAGATTCTCCAAAAATGCATCTATGATAGCCGCCATCCAAGCATGGAATATCTTGCATATTGGAAAGGGTATCATTTTACGAGGCAACATGGGAGCACATAGCTAAATTGACCAATGCATTGGTGTTAATGCAATATTTTGAGCATTGCAATGAGGATTTTGTGTCTTCCAAGGGAAGGGGTTTGTAATACTATTAGCTGGATAGATTATCTAGACATGAAAATTGGCTTGGTAATATCTTTAGGGATGTTACACATGATGGTCAAAGTAGATCAGATAGAGTGTCACAAAAGAGTACTTTCACTAATGGAGCATAGGCCAAAAACATCCAAAAAACTTCAAGCCAATTTCAAAGGCCTAAACAAATGAATTAGGCCTCAAAAATAAAATTTGGATCTCCTTGTGGGTAGAAAACATTTCCTTTACCTCCCTTTTTTGTGTCTCATTAAGAGCTTTCCAATAATACCTCACCCATGCTATTCGGAGCTTCCTACAAGAAGATTCTCCAAAGATGCTTTATTTGGTTGGTCAAACAATTTTGACCAACCAAATAAGACAAATATCAACATGCCATGAATCCATATAGCTAATCTAAGGGTGGATCTTGTTGACATGTCACCAATCCATATATTGACCAAGGATGTAACTTCCTTTGAGTGTAACTTCTTTGCTATATAATAAAGACAAGGTGCTCCTTTGGGGCATTAGAGTATTGAGGCATGAAACCTTGTGTTTCTCTTGTCCTAGGAACATTGCAATGGCATTGTCTTTGAGGCCGGGTGATGAGTTTCATCCTCTTCCAACCTTCATCTTCATGTTCTCCTTCCTTATTCTTCTAACCTTCCTTTTTGTGTGCTCTCCTTCAACATTTTTTTGACCTTTGTACTTACGTTCTCCATCCTTATCTCCACCTTAAATCTCCTCATCTTTCCCAATATCAGAATGTGTATAGCTTTCATCTCAAAGTCCATGAGTATTTTTGCTATCTAGCCCTTGAGTACAAGGGACAAATAAAGGAATTGAATCTAACCATGCATAAGAAAATGCTTGAGTGGTTACTGATCACGGAGTGTCAAATTCCTCCTCTTCAAGTGTAATATCCTTGTCAAATTGCCCCATTCTATCAGCCAAGCCAAATCCAAGGCTTACAAGTGTAAGAGGGAGCAATCTTTGCTTTGTATCCAAACATGATTTCCATTCTCTCAAAATGAGTGCAAAGATGATTTAACTTATCATCTATGGTCTCCAACCCTTTTTCAATTCTTCTATAGGAGACTTTCACTTGTGCGCTTGTCCTTGCAATCTTGAGCACCCTTGTATGATTTCATGTAATGAGAACATTTCTTGTATAATTTATCTCTTGTCATAGACTCGGAAAGCCTTTTCCATGTCATACCAAATAAGTTGCCATGTAACTGAAAGCTATGCTCTTCTGAACTGGATTCTTGCAAATGTCCTCTATAGTTTGTGTGAAATGCTCTGCATCTTCTAAATAATCTAGAATCTGCCCATAATGGTGGGACATCATACTAAACCTTTCATCTTCTATTTTCATTCTACTTCCAATGGGAGCAAAGGCAAACATAACTATTTTCTTGAGCAGATCTTGGAAAGTGCAGCCTTTTGGAAATATACAAAGACTTGAATTGGGATGGAATTGAGATAAGGATCTTGATCTATGTTCTCCATGATGTCTAATAGTGCAATTTTACAAACTACAATATATGGCGCTGAATGCAAAGTACTACTATCCAAGATGGAAATGGAAATGGCTGGCAGCACTTAGTGTTAACTCCACTCCCCTAATTGCAATTAGAGAATCAACGAACCACATAAAATGGAATCAATTCACTTTGGATTTATTGACTAGTTCCCTATGCATGAATAATTGGATTATGAGAGGGAAAGTTTGAACATCTCAAAGTGTGTAGGATGTGCATGTTCTTGTTCCACCCAGCCCCTCGTAGCACTCTAATTTCCTCATAACTCTTCTTTGTCTTTTTGGTCGGTCTGTTCGTAAGACGACCAATATCCTTCCTCTAATCTTACATGCATACACCCCTAACTCTATAAATGAAACACCCCTGCTTAAATCCATAAAAACTTTCATGGGTGATATTTAGTGGTTAGCAAATTGTTTTTACGAGTTCCCCTAAATAAATTTTACTGATTCACCCCTTTACGAAATTCAACTCCTACCGGTAAGGTTCTGTCCTTCTTACCTTTGAAACCTCCTAATGTATTCAACATAAAGTATGAAAAACGAGAGCAACGGGAGATCAAATATACACTAGAAGGTGATTTGAGAAAGTGAGAGAAAAAGGCTACCAAGAAGGATGGGAAGGCCCAAAGATGAGGATGAGACCCCAATGGTATCGGTATGAGAGAGAGACGACAAATATCCACTAGAAGGTGATTTAAGAGAGAGAAAAGGCGTAAAAGGATGAGAAGACTCCAATCAAGAATGAGACATAAAGTGTAAAATGGAGTTAAGCTCCAATGATAATAATATGGGTACGAGAAAGGAAAGGCTACAGCGTGTGGTAACAGGAACAAGAAGGATAGGAAGATCACATCAAGTCGTACGTACAAGGAAAAAACATAGTAACATGGACTAAAAAAATGGTATCGGTATGAGGAAGGGCGAGGGATAATACATTCCAGCCAATGAGGAGCCAAAAACACATTATATGATGCTAGATTCACCACGTGGACAGCGGCAAAAAATCCCCGGGATCCGCTCCCCTCGACCGCCTGCCCGGATACCCGAAAGTGCAAACTTTCTTCCATTTTCGCGAAAATTTTGCCAATGCGGGAAACTGCAGTCGTTGGATTGTGATCGCAAGGGAGGATTTAGGACGACAAAAGTCTGGGCAGGATCAGATGGGTGGGCAGGAGAAATTAATCTGTTGGATTCAAGCGAGAGACGGAGAGGCGACGAAAGCAGCAGCAGTGCTGCAGATCGACGAAGACGAATCGGGATTGTAGTCAAGAGAAGGTGAGAGTTACGTGACATCTTCCTCGGTGTTCACACTCGCAACACCTTGCGGAATTCCCGTAAGTTGAGCGTCGAGTTCGTCTTCGAGTCGAATTTCATCCTGTTCCGAACCAACTTTTTTCGCCATGGCATCTCTAGCAATGGCCTCTTCGATCTCTATGTCGCTCGTTGCACCAAGCCTCGGGGCTGCATCCCTTTCTTTCTCGTCGTCCTCTTCGTTGAGAGTGGCGTCGTCGACGAACGCAATCGCTCCCCTGCGTCTTTCGAGAGGAGCCCGAGTCGTGGCCATGGCGCAGCCAAAGCCCGATATCAGTGAAGAAATTGAGAGGATGGTTAAGTCGGCTACTGAGTGCGGTGATCCCTCAAAGGAAGAGTGCAGGGTGGAGTGGGATAACGTAGAGGAGTTGAGTGCAGCCAGGGCTCACCAGAGAGCCGCAGCCAAGAAGAAAAGCGACCCATTGGAAGTGTTCTGCGAAGAGAACCCCGAGACTGACGAGTGCCGTACCTACGAGGATTAAACAGGCGCAAATTAACCTCGGTGCGTCTTGTGAGTTTCTGATGTCCGCTCAATTTGGAGTTCTTGTTTTGAATGCGGAGATGATATTACTGTAAATGAAGAATTCTCAGCAAAAGAATTGGTGTATCTTGTTCTCCTCTAAGGTCCCTAGGGTCAACCCACACTGAAGTTTTGTCTATCGGAAGCGCCGTCTTCTCGTAGAAAGAATCTCAATGCGAAGTTGCTGTGTAGATCCGTTTGTTATCATACTACACTCTCGTTATCTCTGTCTCTCGTTCTTCACCTTGAGGATCATTTGTACCTGAAGCAATCTACCTTGAATGGAAACAACCACGCTAGCTATCAACCCTAGGAGTCCCTGTCTAGTTCTTTTAATTAGGAGTAAGCTGTCCCCGCGGTATGCAACTTTATGCCTCTCCATTTGATGGGACTACCAATCCTGCGTATACTACGCATAAGTTTCTTCAATTCCTCCAACAACCTCTTAGACAATCCGAGGAAGTCAATGGTCATGCAACCGCTGTGACAGGAAAGCTTTTGTTGATTTACACGTTGTATGCACGTTTAATATGTTCTACACTTTCTATTTTCTGTATTTTCCAATATACATTTACTGGCTCTCGAGAAACAAAACTGTTACAGTTCTTATCCATAACTCAGTGGCTGTTTACATATCAATGCTCTGTAAGTCTTGTCCGAAGTCAGATGGGATAGTTTTGCCCTGAGATTGCTGGGTGTTCTCGTTACCTTTCTCTGCATCTTACCATCCCTTACTCGCGATTTGGCAGGTGTAAAAATTATGGACAACTTTGTTCCAGTTTCTGTAAAGTACGGAGAAATGCTTTGGCCACGAACATTGAATTGAACAGCACGGAGATATTTCTCAGAACTGTATGACGCCTCACAGAGCCGGCAAGCCCTCTTGAGCAGCTGACTGTCAAAGCTTCTGGATTATAATTGTACTGTTTACGATAAATATTTGTCATACACCATGTCGCATGATGTTTCTCTTTAAGAACTGTAGCAGCGGTGTGTTTTGCCGGCTAGCTAAAATGCATGTCATGTAATGAATGCAAAGCATATAAACCTTTCAAGTTAGCGAAGTGCCTGTACCCTTGGGTGAGTGTGGAAAGTTTGGACCGAGTGTGGTAAATGTGAGCACCAGTGATGTGCTTAACATAGGATCCTGAGTATAGCCATCGATACTTGGATTCTGGTGCGTTTGAAACTTCTGTGCCAAATCTACTCATTTATTGGAGGATAGTCATGGGAGATGTCAATAATTTGATATCCGCTCTAAAATCTTGAAGGATACGTCCTTGAAGTTCTCCTTGAAGAACTTGTTTGCAACTGCGTTCTGATTCTTGGCGTCACATATATGAGGTCTCAGTATTACAATAGTGCATGTTTGTTTACACTTAGTGAACCTACTGAAAGTACGATCACAAATACGTCGGACTCTATCGGAATTTGATTTCATACCGGCATAGATTTATACCAAACATACGTCACGGAGCTGATATCACTAAGCAGTTAAATAATCAGTTAAGGTGACTTTTCCAAGGCTCACAAATTTCTCGCTGAACACTGCAGTTACTTACTGATGGAGATCAAGCCCACTTGCAAGGTGTGCGTTTCAGCAATGTGAAGGAATTATAAGTTAGCGGAAGGAGTACCATGATCCTAGCAGTGGTACGAAATTGTAGTGACTAATGTCAATGGATCGCCACGGGAAAACTTCTCGGGCTCCTCTAGAATCCCGGTTCAGGATGTTCAGTTTCTTGGGCGTTCTAAAGCTGATCAATGACATTTGTTGCCACGCTGGAACGTTTTTCCAGCTCATAATATGTACACCAAACGCAAGTAGAGAAGTCGGAAACCTTACGATCCATGTTGGAGCTGCTGCGAATGAGTTGAGAGTCTTGGCAGCTTCGTAAGACTTGTTTTGGGAGTGTAACGAACATCTTGGTAAGACGAAAAGCACTATGTTAAGTCCTCAACTCGTTGGTGGTATCCACGAATCCTGCAACATTGAGATCTTGAAGGTATCCGAGAATCCTATATCAGTGATAACTTGGAGGACGAAAACAAGCTCCAATGCAGGGGCTTGTGTGAGGAGGATCGAGGGAACACGAGGTGAGGCTACGGCCATCGAGCTCAGCAAAAATAGTGAGATCTGCCCTCGATCGGTAACAACGGGACTAACAGCGGGATCAGTTGTGAAGTTCCTTAAGCCAGTAAACGTGAAGAAATTCCCGTTTACAGCCCTAAACATCTGGCACCTTGAAATCGATGGTGAGTTCAGTATCTGAGGCGTAAACTAGCATGTAAGAAAGCAGAAGAAACGAGGAATTCGGTAATTCCCCATCACGAGGTAATCAATGACTGAAATCGAATAGGACAGCTTTTGCGAAGCGCGAAGATTGACAAGATTTAGGTTAAGGAACAGTGTATGAATTAAACTTGAAACTATTCAGCTTAGCCTAAATAGCTGAAAATACAAGCTTTCACTTCAGTTTGTTGAGCTTTAGATGATAATGAGAGTGCAGCTGCTTCTGATCATTATAGCTCGATGATGCATGTCGTTTTGATGGCTTGAGTTCGTGCCACTTCAACTTACTGCTATGAGTGTAATCTAAAAGACGAAGGCGACAGGGATATCACCCATCAGCAACTGCTTCAAGAATTGCGGTGTTGAGGCAGGCAGACAATTTCTTCGTCATCAAGGTGTCTGTGCATCCGACAGCCGTTTGCAGGATGATCCCTTGGTCGTAAGCATGGGAACTTCACGGGTTCCCACACTTGTTTAGGAAGTCAGCGGCATGCCGAGTCCAAGAACGCGGTAGGAAGTCCAGGTTACCAATAAGTGATCTCGTACGGAATGTGTGGAAAGATCAAAGAAGCAGAGTATACCAACACAGCACGTCAAATGCCTACTCGACTACTGAAGTATTCAGAAGGATTAGGACGCAAAATGTGGATTAATATCAGCTTGTTCGGTTTTGTTTGTGAAACAGTTATTCTTAATTTACACAAAATTCTATGACCGTATATGCTCCGGACCTGCATCCTGATGAAATAGATATGAATCTTCGATCAGAGAAAGAACTTTTATGAGTTAGTCGTGCATCTCATGATAGGCAATAGTGGGAGAAATGGCCGTATAGAAGTCAAAGATGTTACACTCTTGTATTGGACTATATCCTCCATTTAGACAGATTAATGGTCACTAATTTGTTTTGACAGTTTCTTCATATTGCTGCCAATCTATGCCGACCTCGTGACGTTAAAACTGAGGATGGTGAAGGCATTAGGCAATAGGCATGAGAAACTGCAAGGCGTGGGAAAGTTTCATTAACCCAAGGCAACAGAGCCAGGGGACACATCTCATATATTACAATGATTTGTTGTACAGACTTCTGGGTTTCAAACCTATTCTATCTTCTAGGTGGAATTTATGGTTGTGGAACAAGAAGATAAATGGTTGATACATTCGTATGAATCACATTGACGCACTTGGTGAACTGATTTGAAAGCTAATCTAGAGCAAATGCCGATTAGTGTGGAATCCGTACATTGAGGATCTTTTAGGAATCTTTTACTCCTTCGCCATTTTCCGGAGATCCTGTAAGCATTGCAAATCCTAAAATGCTTGTCACATAGCCTTCATATGCGCAGATCGAGTCAATGCCATCTGGGTTGTGTGGCGGCAGGCAGCCTGTAACCCAAGTGGGAGTATGAGAGGGTGGAGTTGAAGCTCCCCTTTAAGACTGTCGGATGCATTAGAAGGAACGCCAACTTGAAGCACGGAGTCTAATGATCAAGCCTTTCCTTGATAAGGGTGTGCCCACATAATGTGTATGTCGTATCACTATTATATTTTGTAGTTTACTTTAGACAACATGTGTCCATAATTCTACAAAGGATAGTGGTTGGTGTAAAGGGTAGTGGTGTAATCCATAGGAGAGTAATCACATTAGGTAATGTTCCTTCGGTTGCTCCGTTGTGGATAGACCGTATGATATATATAGCTCGGATATTTCAGATGCGAGAGGGCAGATTTCTCATAAAGACTCTATTGGGACTAAAATATCCGAGCGGTCAGATTTCTCATAAAGACTCTATTGGGGCTAAGCCCCATGTTACCTTTTTTGTCTCTCCCTTGTACGGGCTTGATGGGGTTTTCCATCTTTCCTTTTTCGTACACGGTCGCCTTTTTCCCCCATAATGTGGAAGGTGATGGGGTCTTCTCATCCTTCGTTTTTCGTACGCGTTCGCCTTCTTCTTTTTCCTACACGGTTCTCCTTTTTCCTACACGGTCGCCTTCATCATAATGTGGAAGGTGATGCGTGAGACGGGTGACCGAGTAGCGATCACGTTCTGCTCTGTCCCGTCAAGAGACAGCTTGGGTGAATGTATTCTGACGATAATCTTGTCGTAGCAGCTCCCTGCAACCTCTTTGTCAACTTTTTCCTGGTGTCACTTAATCTTGGGTAAATGACTGACTGAGAATCCGGTGCTCGCACTGACCAAATTGAGGGTTTTTCTGTCATATTTCAGAGAAGTGCTCTCTCATGGAAACGACTTTCATGACTCGATAAAGATGATCCTTCTGTAAAGTTAGAGACACTGTGTAAGCGGTGATCAACTTGCCAGAAGTTAGAAAGCGACCACGACAATTGTACCCCACAAATAAATGCTTCAATCCCATACAAAATCACTCTGTTTTAAGAATGTTAAGGTAAAGTTCGTTCTGCATATTCCATGGATGTGAAAGATTGTGGTAAGATTGCGAGGTGCCTCGCGGAAGACAAAGTTCAGAAGTTTGTCTTTCTTGATAGATTGGATTATGATCTCTTTCTCTCTCTCGTTTGAAAGACCATTCCCCGCTTGGTACAAACATTATGACTCCAAATAATACAGTTTTGGTACAGGACGTCATACTAGTCTAGAGATCAAAATGCTTCGTCTTGTGATGACATATTTCTCGGTCCATATAAAAGAATCTTAAGTTGTCCGTTTGCGTGATATCTCGGAGGCAGTGCTGTGGCTTTGTTCCTTGGGTTGAGAAGAAACAGATCAATACTGTGGTCCTATTTCACAAACTGGATGACCATGGAATCTAAACCAAAGCCTGGGTTTACAGTGTTTCCCGCAAGTCGGTCAGTAGAATGAGTGGGTTTAGGCAGGAAACAGTAAGGAACTTCCTTGTGTAGGAAAGGAAGTGCACATTGGACTAAATTAGCTACTGGGAAATGAATCCTAGAATTTAGCGCCGGTTGAAACTTCTTCGGAGGATTCGATCTGTTCAAATGTCTGGAGCTCGATCCCTGAGGCAAGGATCGAAATCAAAAATGAAGGGAAGTGAGCTTTCGACATTTTTATTCTAAACACTAGCCTAATTCTCTCGGAGATTCTGGACTATATCAAATTCCTGTTAGAGCTGGATTGTTATCCTTCCGAATTTCCAGGTTACTTCGTGATAATAGCAAGATGTCTGTTCTGTTGAGGAATTTGAATAACACCTGAATTTCCTGGGAAAACACCAGACAATTTGACAGTATGACAAATTGTTTGATGAAAATGCTCTTGAGACAAAATTTTGAGACAAAATTCTCACATAGAACATGTCGGGTGAGCATAAGTGAAAAGGTTCTTGTTTCTCCGTCGGTGGAGCTCGGAATGATTTTAGTTTCCATCTTAAAAATTTAGATTCTGAAATAATTTGGTCCAGATTAGTAAGCGTTTTTGGTGTAGCGTTTTGAGGTTGCGAGAGACACAGTGGACGTGCCATTGGTAAGAAGACCAGAAAGATTGAGAAGAAAGAAAGGCATCATCCTACATCATCATCCTATATGCACCTTACTGTTTTGAGGTGAATGAACTGTGTCAGTAAAACCCTTCAGTAGTGATACCTATGGCGAAGAAATGATCCAAAAAGTGTCATAACATGGGCAACTCCCGCAGGACTGATCACTTCTCAACAAGCGTCGTCGATCCGAATCAATCCCTCGGGGTGATGAACGGTCGAGCTCAAGATCAGAAATATTATTAATCGAATTACTATCCTCATCGGACACCTTTAGCGCTTCATTGAGTGTTAAATTAGATCAGAAACAGGAAATCCTCTCAACGATTCTGGATACACCACACATAATTGCCTGTTAGAGCAGCTACAATTCCGATTTTTCAGATTATATCTAGTTGGTTTTGTGATTTCAGCAAGATGTCGATCTTGTTGAGGCGTTTAGATACGTAAATTTCCTAGATTCTATTGATTATGCGTTCAAATTGTTCAAAGACAACGCTCAAGAGCTAGAAGCTTGATATTCTCACCTAGAACGTCTCGAGTGAGTACTACCCACTTATCAGCAATCTATCTTTGTCGTTCAAGAATATCCACAGCAGAAATGAAAAAGACATGATATATTTCTCGGTTAGTAATACATATTGCAGTGTTCACTGATTTGGGACAATGATGCTAGGCAGTGATAAAAGTGGAGCTAGAGCACGCAACATTCAACGCCTCCCTACTAAAGCTGCTCTCTGTATTATACTCTGAGGTTTGTTCGTCTGATACAGCAGCCAGCCGGCAGATGTAGAAGTTGTGAGGAAACTTTCTGGAAGGAACAGTAGAATATCGACACTAAATATCCACAGGAGGACGTCCAATGGCGCACAATTGTTTCTGGTACTCGTTTCGCAAATGGTAAAGAGTTCCAAAGCTCATAACGTAGACGATGGCCCATCTCCAATTTCTGATTGCGATTTATTGATTACGTTGGTGGGTTATCTCATGGCCAAGCTTCTGTCCCGGTTTCTTGTTGGCAGGAAGAGTGGAAGATCCGAAATGCATGAAGCGATGCTACCCCAGAACCTGGTCACTTAGAACCGTACCAAAATTGTTCGACCAGGCTTGAGGCCATCTTTCCTCATCCAACTCGATGGACCAGCCACTTTATTTTCCAAAAATTGACTTCGAAATTGATTGAGATTGAGGTCGACTCTACCCCGTGTTCTGCATACCAGCTGCAATTCCCTTCATGGTGATGATGAGGGTGTCCTCTAGTCCAGGGGGGTACTCGTTGGTCTTGTTCAATCCCACCAGCTCCGAGGATTGTTTCATCGAGTTTTCTCTCCGTGGCGCACCAGGAACTCCTCTCTTAGGTGTATCAGGGGCAGGAGGCATCTCATCACGGATTTTCTTTAGAGTGAAAGCTTGTTGGACATTCAGGGTTGTGATGTATGGTTCTCTCAGTCTTAGTCGTTGTTTCAGCGTTGGGTTACCTCCGAGCACATCTTCGTGGCCGGCAACCTTCAAGAGGAGCTCCCTGGTCTCTGAATACATTAATCTGAGCTTTTCACCCAAAGGTTGCAACTGCTCCGAGACAAGCAGTTCATCGTACAGCGCAGCTATGCGAGGATCACCCTTCGCAAACACCATCTCAATAAGATCAATGGTGACCCGGAAGAATGGCCACTCATTGTACATCTGACGAAGCAGAGCAAAGTTCTTGTTGCTCTTCTGGATTGCAGCCTTGAATGCTCCACCAAATCCTAGCCAGACGGGAAGATGAAACCGAGTTTGAGTCCAGGCAAAGATCCACGGAATGGCCCGCAAGCTTTCGATTCCTCCATTTGGTTTCCTCTTTGCTGGACGACTTCCAATGTTCATTCGCCCATACTCGGTCTCCGGGGTTGCCGCTCTGAAGTAGTGTACAAATTGGGGGTGCTTGAAAACAATGGATCTGTACTCTTCGGTTGAAACTTTTGAGATTTCATCCATAAGCTCGCGCCATTCAGGCTTGGGGGAAATGGGAGGGTGCATACCATGTTCCAATGTGGCCGCCGTGAATCGCTGTAAGGTCCTGAAGCACAAGTGCTCTTCGCCGAAAGATTGCTCGATCACCTCTCCTTGCACTGTGACTCGTAGAGAACCATGAATTGTGTCCGGGGGCTGGGAAAGGATAGCCAAGTGGGTGGGACCTCCTCCTCGGCCGACAGTTCCTCCACGTCCATGAAACATGGTCAGTTTGATTCCATATTGCTTGGCCACCTTTACTAGATCCTCTTGACATTTGAACATCGACCATGCAGCAGCCAGCCTTCCGGCATCCTTTCCGGAGTCGGAGTACCCGATCATGACCTCCTGCTTGCCATTGATCCTGTTCAGATACCAGTCAATCGAGAAGAGACGCCGCAGTGCAGCTGGAGCTCCTTCAAGATCATCGAGTCGCTCGAAGAGTGGCACCACACGCAATGGGATTAAGACCTTGCATTCGCGCTGTAGAAGCTCCACAGCTAGTACATCAGAGGGTGATGTGGCCATCGAAATGACGTACGCTCCAAAAGAGTCGGATGGCAATTCAGCAATCACCTTGAAGGTGTCCAGAACTTCGCGAACCTCGTCGCTTTGTGGCACGTCCGAACCAAAAAGTGGACGCCTTCCCTTCAGTTCTGACAAAAGCCACTCCTGCCTCTTTTCCTCGGACCATTCCTTGTACGAACCTATTCCGAGGTGGGTGGTGATTGCATCAAGAACATCGGTATGACGTTCCGACTCTTGTCGGATGTCCAGTTTCACAAGCGATAATCCGAAGCATGAAACTTGCCGCATAAAGTCCAAAAGGGTACCGTCTGCAATATTCTGGTCTCCAGTCTCATTCAAAGAACGGTAGCATAATTCTAGAGGCTCCAAAATCTGATCCGCAGATGTGTAAGTGTCTTCCTCTGAGAACTCTGACTTCCCGGTTGACAGAATTTGTCTCATTCTCTCCCGAGTGTTGTACAGTCGATCGCGGACCTCTCCCAAGATTGCTCGGAATGGCTCACTCGACGGGATTTGTTTCCAGAATTCTATGTAATGTTTGGCATCCTTTTTCTTGTGTGCCTCCAATTGTACAGCTCTAGCTTTGAGTTCATCGGTGCATCTCCACATAGAGAGCTCGAAAATCAAGTCCTCCATCTGTGCGAAATACAAATTGGACGCCATAAGGCGAGCCAATAGACAGACGTCCCTCGTAACTTCTGGGGTAACTCGTGGATTTCCATCTCTGTCACCTCCCATCCACGAAGAGAATTGGATGAGGGGTACATTGTATGGAAGTCGCTCATCTATGCCGATAGACTTGAGAGCAGTGTCAACACGACGTAAAAATTTGGGCAACCCCTTCCAGATGGTCTCATGGAAGTAGCTCATACCAGCACGCATTTCATCCTGGGGTGTGGGCGGAGTTCGACGAATTTCGTCCGTTCGAAAAGCAGCTTGAATTTCTCGCTGAAGGGACTCATCAATTTCCTGTTTGTCGTTGTTGGTGATGTCCTTCTTGTACAGCTGAGAAAGGCAGTTCCTAATGCGAGAATACTTCTGCAGCAAAGAGCGCCGAACAGACTGGGTAGGGTGGGCAGTCAGAACGAGGTCGACCGTTTGACATTTCAGTGCTTCAAAAATTTCGACGGGTGACTTGCCGAGCTGATGAACAAGTCTGTCGAAGGTTTCTTCGATGTCGGATTCCGTCAGGGCGCTGCTCTCATCTGCGAGGTCACCTCTCTTCTGCTTGGCTCTTCGACGATTAGCAATCTGCACTTCCTCTGCAAGATTGCTGAGATTAAGCATGTGGGAGAAAGAACTGGCTACGACGATGGAATCACCCGGGTCAAGAGATTCGAGCACATCCTTCAGCTCGGCTAGTTTCTCCAAGTCAGCCTTCCCTTCAGTTTCTCCATATTGTCCAGCCAGCTCGTAGCAGTTTTGAACCGTGTCTTTGATATCTTCTCCGTGAAGGTCCTGCAGAATGTCAAGGAATCTGTCGAGTAAAAGAGCATCGTACTCAATCAACTTATCGTCTTCAGATACTTTTTGTGGCGCAAGAAGACGCATCTGTGCATTTATTGAAGCCATCTTCTCATAAGGCGTAGACTGACTGGTGGAACCCTGATTCGCCATCGGCTTTAATAACTCTCAAATGAAGGGCTGCTACTTCTTACTCTTCTCTAGAACAATAGCGCTAGCTCACTTCTCGATCTTCCTGGCCGACTTCTGTACTTGATACAGATGCAATCTGTGCTAATTTCTATGGGACCCGCCTTTCCCGCTCGTCTTCTCTATCGTACAATTGACTCTCTGCCTTCTCACTACTTCCCTCTGTACATGTGCAGGTTCAACTACTAAGCATTTCGGGACGGTGTAAGTAGCAAATTCCTTTCCTCCTAGAGCAAGCAAGCGCCGAATCTTGTCCACGGCCCGATGGAGCTGTGAAATGCGTTGGGCTTGACCAATCTCGTTCCCAGAAGGGTTCTATACTCTCTTTGAATCGGATCCCACCTCCTCAAATGTTTTCTCTGGTGAGTCCTTTCATTGATAAAGCCAAGCACAGCACAAACAAACACATCCTCCCTCCACCTCAAGTCTTCGACTTTTCCTGCCGCATGCTCCAAACAAAACAAAATAGCGCCGAATCCACCGAGTCAGATGCCTGTTGCTCTCTCTCTCTCACTTCAGCCACCTCACAGCTCTGACCTTCCCTCTTCCATATTTACCATCTCTTGCTCCCACTTAAAACCTAGTTCTCATCTACTTCCACTACGTACTACGGCATGCCACCCTTTGCCTCCTCCTTCCATTTTTCGCACCGGACAATTACTACTACACTGTTCTGTCCTCCAGGATCAGATCTTCTTTTCGTGTGCCTTATCTCCGTGGTGTTTAAAGACCTCCCCACTCTCCACTAATTCTGTTCCTTTTCTTTAGCGATATCTGACCCGATATTGATTCCTTTTCATCATTCCCACTTGAACGGACAACCGGTTCTTCCTTCCTTCTGAAAGCCTTGTACTGTAGACTCCACCATCACCATCACCCCCTGCTACGGGTTTCTGGACGTTTTTCTTGCGTACGTCATGCAACCAAAGCTGCACCAGCTTGCTTACTGTATTAGTTAATGGGTATCCGGAGATGAAGCCCTTGCAGATTCTCTTCACCTGCACGTACGCTATCCAAGATTACAGCGATTTCAAATCGGACACAAACCCATCAATGTTAGACATTCTGAACTTTACTCTCACGAACTTTTGTGACATGACACTTGAAGGGCTTCTTGGACCATCCCCAGCTCTTGACACCGAGTCAGAGTGCAGAAACTTGAATATAGGATTCTAATTCAAAGGATTCTCCACAAGAACATAGTACCAGTTATGAAGCTCAGCGAAATGTACTAGTCTAATGGATCATTTCTTGAAGGCTTATTTTTGAGTCATGATAACTTCAAATCGACAAACGAAAAACGTTACTTATAATTCCAAACATCGTTTTAAGTGCAATCAGTCTTTGGTAAACATTTCATCTTCGGAATCGTCAAACTACAGAAATCGAAATCGTGAAACAACAGAAACGTACTTCTAATTGGACCAAAGTACTAGCTTGGTGGAGGTTCTTCCTCGTAATTGAAGTACACAGGTCACTTTTTGTTGCAATCATGTTCAGAACACAAAATCAGCTCAGGATGCACGTAAACATGTTCATCTGACTATAGCTGCTATGTTGTTTTGTTCTCGTGGCTACCATGTGGGTATGAATGGTAACTATTGGGTACAGAAATAGGATATACATGGTGAAAATGTTTCTCATGGATCTTCTGAATATTCAATATGAACGAGCTGCACCTCACGAAAGACAAACCAGATGTAGCCTGTACAAGATCTACAGTGATATAGAGGGTTTACCTCAATTCCCAGATGCACATGGTGCATACGTATACCCGGGCAGGCAATATCTCAATACATTTGCAGAAGAGCACTGGGAGAGAAATGCCGAATCAAAAGACTTAATAACTACGCAAGGGTATTTCAACCTACAGGTACAGTGATATAGCTGCACTTTAGAAGTCAAATCAGGTGTTGTGTGATCGCCCGTGTTAAGACAACAGATGACATACTGAATTGAAGGATGCAAACGAAAAGAGACTGAGACCTAGTACTTCCAGCGAGGCCATTCGCAATGAGCGCCACCTAAGAGAGGATCACCTTGTATGTACGCAGCGTGACGAACTATCGGTTTTGGCTTCTGCTCGATCGCATTCTATTCAGTTTCCGTAGTCCTCTCACTACATTAGAATCGAAGGGTTGTATGTCAACTGTCCATGATCGAGCCGTTTTATCTCGAGTGTGAGCCTTATTTAATATCTAGGAAAGCAAGGATAAGTGGCAGCAAGATTACCAATAGAATTCTTCATAACGCACATAGATTGCCTACTAAAAATTAAGTATCAACAACAAACTTGCAAAGTAAACTCAACTAGAACTCCTGAATCACATATAAGAAAGCTTTTTTCATCCTGGCTGGAGAGGCCCTCGCGAGCATCCTGTAGCTCACCGATCTCTAGCCACTTTGAACAGTTTCTAAAGATCGTCATCCGTCATGCCCTACGCAACTAGCGTGACCTGGAGCCTTAGAAATTATGAACCAGAACAGCTACATGTACAGGACTTCAGAGCTTCACGTTTCCTGAGATAGACATGTGCATTTGTTAGTGTGAATCGTGCGTCAATCTTCCCATACCGAGCGAGGACATTGCAAGCGTCAAATTTAGAGATCTCGGTTTGCCATCCACGACTGATGTGCTAATTGTGCCATGGAGGATAAGCCGCAAAGGTTTTCCAATGTGCGAAAGTGGATCTCAGGACGTCAAGAGTTCCAGATTGAGGTACAATAGTGGACGAGAAGCCAACTTCATCCTAGTGCAGGAAAACATCTTGACCTCCTATCTGAGACAGAAACAAAAGAATTGTAGACGGGCGCAAAGCGTAAATGTCATTCACCTTCCATATCTTAGTATCAATGATGGTTTGATATGCGATATGTGAGATGAATGACAATTTGATGGACCCATCTTAAAATTTCATCGTCTTCATGATCACTACTACCTGTCCGCTGTTAACCGAGTTCTTCTCGCCCCGATCGGATCAGCGCTGAAAGTTCTATATCACGTGAACTGAAACACGTTATATAGAACTTCGGAATTTTGCAGATTGACACTGGAGTTGAGTTCAGAATCTGAAGCCGAAAGTTGCATTCATGGATCACTAAGATACAGGAGAAGAACATTGCTGCAAGCAAGGTGGTGTGCATGATTACATTCCACATACTAGAAGTTGTCCATATTTCTTACAGGGCAACATTAATCCTCCTGATTACATGTGTACAAAGCAGGAAAAAGTTTCTTTTGTTTCTCAAACAAGTAGATTTGTATGTGAGATGTTTCGTAAGCTTGCTTGGCATGGCTCTTCAAGTGTCTGCATTGTTGAAAGTACATTTCAGATGGCAGGCAGTACATGTGGCATTGATATAGCATATGTTAGAGTTTGTATCTAGCACCAATAGTGATGTTAGGTCGAATATTTAGGTCTTACCTTTTAGTGAGAACTAGTAGTTCATTCCATCAACATGCATGCTATTTATCCGGTGACATAGTTAAGAAGCTTGGGCAGTGGGATGTGTGAGCAGCAGACTAGATAAGCAAATCCCGGCAACAGAACCAAGTTTTCCATTAGCTTAAAACTAGTTGTTCATTCCATCAACATTAGCTTAAAACTTGCATACTACCCTCTAGGTATTCTATTCTTCACTCATGTAACTAGATTCGCAATAAGAGGAATAGGTAGATGTGTTTTATATACCTTATTGCATTCTTTGTGTGTTGTAAATGCTATGCAGATTTGCATCACTATTTATGATAGTTTTCACAAGTTATGACGAGGTTATGATAGTTTCAATTGGCACACATTTCCTAATATTTACAAGTTTTGAAAAGGTTATGATAGTTTTCAATTGGCTCACATTTCATATCAAGGGTGTCAAGAGTGATAGAAGATTATTCTTGTCATAGTATTTTAGAGAGGTCAGAGTGACTAGGAGAGATCTTTCAAAAGTAAGAATAAATTGGGACACAATGGGATTATGGAGCAATATGAGAGATATAACACACAATATTTATTAGTTAATTCAATAGAGAGAATTTCTTGATTTGGAAATTCCAAATGATGATCATTTTCAAGTCAAAGAGCTCTACAAGTATAGTTAATGGATAGATATTATATACCAAGCCATAGCAGATAGAGAAGAGACAAATTATCATCACCATGTAGAGATTATATAGCAAGCCATACTGTATGGAGAAGAGACAAATTTTCATAGCAAAAAATGCTATAGAAATGGACATTTGTGCAACTATAGAAGAGCAATATTTACAACAAATGATCAATCTAAAAACTACAAACCTGATGTGGAGTAGATTGATTACTTTACATGAGCAGTGTGCTTCAGAGAACAAGCATGTTTTCAAAAAAATATTCCTTCAATTGCAAATGAAATGAAGAGAAAGAGATAACATGTTTTATTGACCGAGTAGAAACTCTTGCTAGTCAATTAAGTAACTCTGGTGTATAAATAATCTTGGTAATGATTGAGTTCCTCAATCATCACCAAGATTTTTTGTAGTTTACCATAGGCTTATCACCATATAATAGCTGCATGGGATAATGTACCTAAAGAGCAGCAAACCATCAAGAGACTCGTTGCAAGACTATTTAAGGAATAAACCTTTAACAAATCTAGAGAGGAGAAAGAAGAGAGTTCAAGGGAGAGAGCCTTTCTTGCCACTGATAAAAGAAGCATTAGAGGTAGCAATGATGGCGGGACTACATCCAACATCTCTGAATTGAAGAAGAGAACCAGCTGCAAAAAATGAAAAATGAAAAATGAAGAATGAAGAAGAAGAATGAAGAATGTGCACTAGACAAGAGAATGCAAAGGTGAACAAAACCTCTCAAGAGGAGAGCACCACAACTAGAGTACCCTTAGAAGTCAAGCCAATGCTGTAACAGTATTGCATTAATTGCTAGCTCAAGCAATACCGTAAGTATTAATCATCTAGACAATGATATTTGGTATGTTGATGGAGGAGCTTCAGAGCAGATGACTAATAGATGAGAGTGGTTCCAAGATTTCAAGAAGATTGAAGAAGAAACTTGGCCCATGTAGGTTGTTGATGATTACAAGGTTTGGGTTTTTGGAGTGAGAGACATCTCGATTTCTTGTCAGCTTGGTGCAAGAGGACAAGAATGAGTCATCAAAGGAGTTCTCTACATTATGGAGTTGAAGTGCAACATGTTCAGCATTGGTCAAGCAATTGAGAAAGGTATCCAAACCACCTACACCAAAGAGTGCTATTACATGGAGAAAAATAGAGCAATGATGAAGGATATCAGTGACTCACAACTCTACAGTCTTCACATCAGAGTTACTAAAATAGGTAGTATTTCCCAAGCAAACCTGTATTTTTGCAAGCAATGGGAAGAGTTAAAAGCTAGATATGCTGCACACATTTTCATAAGATTCCTTTTTTCATCAATTTCAGCATTTTTTTGAGAAAGGATAGCCTAAATCACTATTTAGGAAGGAGATTCTTAGTTGGAGCATCCTTCTGAGTTGTGTTTAATGAACCAGAAACTTGAGCAATAGAGTATAGGCCAAAAGGCCAACTGAAGGAAGAATGCAATATCAAACTTAGAACCAAAGAATGATCAAGGGCAAATGGCTTTGGAGGAGAGAACTTTTTCCCAAAGATGTTTGTACCAAAGGACCTTTGACTAGGATGAACTTTGTCTAAGACAAAAATTCAGCTGAATGACTTTGGATGCAACACATTTAGTCAGGAGATTTGATGGATATTGAGGACCATACACATATTTGAATATGCAACCACTTGGTTCAAGGACGACCACCAAAGATTGTTTCATATTCAAGAACAGAGGTTTGCATTCAAGAGAAGACTGTTGGTATTTAGTGAAGTACCTACATTAATGATCAAGACTGTTGAAGAGTATACTTTGCATGTGTGGAACGTACTTTCATTAGCTGACCTAAGACTTTGCCTATAAAACAAAGTGAGTGATGGCCTAAATGCAGATGTTTGTCTTTAGTCTTGATCTCATCCAATTGCTTACAAGAACCTTTAGCCTTCATGGTCTACTAGCTTTCAACCAACCCACCTTTGCCTTCTTTCTCTTTCTATTTTTGAGAGGGAAGATGTTGTTTGTCAAGAAGCCAATGCAGAAACCCCGAAGCCATGGTTAGAAACCCTACACTAAACAAATAAGTAATGTATTGTAGAAGAGAAGTGATATAGAGCAAGCACTTGGGCTCTTATTGTGGTATTGGGATGTGATTGACTTAGAGATTATCCATGAGATGACGGGAAAAAGAGTGAAGGGTTGGGGGATTTGAGAAGAACCCCTATGGTTGGACCAAAGAGCACTAGAAGAACATGCTCCAACCAAATGCAGGCCCATCCAAGGCAATTCTGATTGGCACAAAGTACTCTGACAGGGAATTGACTAAGGAAATCAATGCCACTTTTGGAGAACGGTACAAAAATAATAATGTGTGGTTCTTAGTTACAAGGATTTGGCACAAAGGGTGATTGTCAAAGCAACTATGAGGTTGTTTTGGCACAATAGAACAACTCACCTATTAAACAACTGGCCAATCTTATTCCACAACATGTATGGGGGAACCAATGAACTGGGCACACATGTTTTACCTAGAGGTAAGAACCCTTCATTGAGATATCCTAAAAGAAGGTAAAGCAACTTATCTAGCCCTAGTTGTGATTCACTTTAATATGGGTCTTAACCTACTAAAAAACAAGGAAAGAAAGTTATTCCTTATACCCTCTAGCATGATACTTTGCTTCCCAAGCCAAAGGGAAGTTGATGATCAAAAAGCATAGTGGAGTGGATGTGGAGTATGCAAGACATGCAATTTTGTACCTATAGATGAGGAAAAAATTACAATAGACAATGAAGAAGCACACTCATTCCCACAACAAAGACCTCCACCCTAGTGAAGAAGAAGGCCACAAGAAATCCATGAGCTATTGATGTAACTTCTTAAGAAGAGGAAGAAGTAGCTTTGGAAGAAGATACCAAAGAAGAAGATCAAGAGGAGGAGGAAGAAGAAGGATCATTTATGCTACAAGGTACCACAATATCAAAAGAAGAGGAGGAGCAATATGATGACACCAATCAACTCCCCTCTTGACCAACATGTGACCAAAGTAGAAGAGAAAGAAGAAGGAGCATAAGGAGAAACTTCATACTTGTAACAACCCAATGATAACATACTAATAGTAAATGGTAAGAATGAGTTGAATACACAAGGATACAAGTCAAAAAGAGCTAGAAGTGAAGGGAAAGTGGCACAAGGTGCAATTAGTTTATTTTTTGCTATTTAACCTCATGGGCAAAAACCACTTCCAACATGAGGGTAGAGAAACCCACTATGATGCTCTACAAAACCTAAAAATCTCCTAAATCACTCTCAAACTAATTGTAAATTAAGTTACCCTAAATGTAAAAGACCAAGGAGAGAAATATGAGAATGGAAGACCGGAGTGGAAGATCACATTCAGACTCTTGGATGAGTGAAAATCTAAATACCTAGCATGAGCTTGAGCTTTGGTATTTATAGAGAGCATACAAGGCTCTTGAGAAGCTTCTCAAGATGTTTTCTAAAATCTTCCTTTGTGGAGTGCAAGCCAAGCTAAGCATGCAGCTTTTCAAAAAGCTTCCTTCTAAAAGCTATCTACTTGGCATGCAAGCTAGGCTGGTTGGAAGCTTCCCAAGAAGTTTCCTGCTAGAATCTACCTACTTGGTATGCAAGCTAAACTAGCAAGGAAACTTTCCAAGAAGCTTCCTCCTAGAAGCCATCACTTAACATGCACATTACTCAATACTTGGAAGGTACCAAAGTAGTACACAAATGGGATAGTAAGTGTTGAAGGAGTCCACTCAATTCTTGGTTGTTGGTCTTGTTACATTGGCAACTCTCACATGATTGAACAAACTCTCAAACATCTTGTGCCATGTTGGGCCACCATCATTGGTATTGTAGGGTACCCAAGGTCTTGTCCACACCCATGTGACCATCAATTGGTAAGTCATGGCCTTCTTGAAAGTGCACAAGTCATAGATTGCCCTTAGTTGGAATATAGATTTGGTTCTCCTCAAATGGAAGGCCTTCTACTTGAGGAGAAGATGTTTTATTAATTATCATGTGTAACAAGATGACCTTGTACCATCTGAAAGAAAGGGTCTTGTTGTAAAGTGGTACTAGACTCAATTTGGACCTTGAAGTCAATAGACACCCTTGTAATTGCAACCGTGATGAGAAGAAGGGAATTCAAATCAGGTTGTGATAGGGCATCGGGGATGACATGGAAGTTATCGGGTTTATACTCAAGTTTGAGGTCAAACAACTATAGTTGTTCCTCCCATCAATGATGTAGACTCTTCATGTGCTCCAAATGTAATGTCTACAACAAGGGTTATGATCAATTTGTATGATCATTTGTTTCCCCAAGAAATAATACCTCCATACCTTGGTGACATATGCCATTGCTAGTTGTTCTCGATCCCAAACAGAGTAATTCCTTTTTATTGTGCTTAGTTGATGAGACACAAAGGCCATAGCATGTAACCCATTAAGGAATTCCTTCTACAACATGGCTCCAATGGCAAATTTAGAAGCATTGAAATCAGCCACACAAGGTAGTTGAGTATCATATGGTTGAAGAATGAGTCTTGAAGACACCATATGTTTTAGCTTCTAAATTGCTTCTTTATGCTTGGTGGTCCATTGAAAGTTTGAGTTCTTTCCTAAGAGGTCAGTCAATGGTGCGGCCATGTGAGCATAGTAGTGGATGAACCATCAATAAAAACTTACCAATCTATTAAATTGCTGTCCAATTGTGCTTCTATGGTATCTTTTGGAGTAGGCCAATCAGTAATGGCCTTATTTTCTCTTCATCCATCTTGATTGCCTCCAAGGTGATATTGTGCCTAAAGAAGGTCACTTCTTTTTGCCAAAAGACACACTTTGACTTCTTGTAAAACTTCCATTGGTGTAGTATTTTTGGACTTCTTGCATGTGGTAGATTTGCGTGTTTTGTCCCTCTCTTGTTATAGATTAAAATATCATCCAAGACACCACCACATACCCATCCAATAGCCAATCCCAGACTCAATGCATCGGATCCATGAAAATTGTTGGAGCATTAATGAACCCAAAATGTAGAACTCTTCACTTAAAATGCCCATACCTTGTGCAAAAGGTAGTCTTTTGCACATTCTCTCTATCAATGCGAATATACTAATATTCGCTTCAAAGATCCAACTTGGAGAAGTATCATGTTCCACTCAATTGATATAGTAAATCATCAATTTGGGACAAGGGATATGTATTCTTCACTATTTGTTTATTGAGACCACGATAATCAGTATAGAAGTGAAGTCCTCCATCTTTCTTTGGAACAAATAGTACTAGAGCTTCCCAAGGAGATGTATTATATATATAAAATCCTTCTCCAACAACTCAATTAATTTGTTTGAAGCTCGTCTAACTCCTTTGGTGAAAGCAAATAGATTGATCTACTCATTGGAGTATTTCTTGGCAATAACTAAATCTTGAACCACCACAGTTGGAGGGTAATCCCTTTGGTAGATCATTTGGAAAACCACCTACAAACTCTTGAACTATTTTATCAATCATTGCTTGATGAGGTTTTTGGACCTACTCAAATTCCCCATGTGCAATCAGCTTGATCCACACTGCAAAAATAAGTTTATCTTCCTCCAAAGCTTACTACATGGGTGTTTTATTGACAAACTTCTCATCTTGAGATTGATTATTCTTAGGTTTTTTACTCAGAGATGCCAAATAATGTAATCAATAATTTCTACCTTGGTGTTGTATTTGAATTTTTCATTAGGTCCAATCAAATTGAACCTTATGACCTTCAAGCCAAGGTAAACTTAAAATGACATCATAGTGTAGATTTTCCATTACAAATCTCATATACTCCAAATACTTCTTTCCAATCTTGAATAGAAAAGGATGTGAGGTACAAAATGCAAAACACTTTCTACCATACACCATCATGAATCTACTTTCAATTATTGGTTTGATAGGATTACTTAATTCCTCTACTAATTACATGGACATACAATTCTTTGAACTTCAAGAATCCACCAAAATCTCATAATCACAATCAAATATCATATCTTGCAAGTTAAGTAAACTTGCATAGGTCAGACCTTCAATCTTATTGGAACTAATCAAGTTTCCAATAGGTGACTCAAAGTCTCCTACAAGGATTCCTAATTTCCATGCTTATTTAACTCCAAAAATTCCAACTTGGCAATTTGTCAAGGTCACTCATTGTTGAATAGACATTTAGCAATGCAATGTCCAGTTTGGTGACAATAAAAGCAACTACCATTTTGTTACAATTTTTCTCTATTTGCAATGCCAAGTGATTTCCATTGGAAAATATCAATCTTCATTGGTGCCGGCTCCTCCACGTGTGTATAGTATTGGTAGGTTTTGTGAAGATCAAGGTCAAGACCAAGTTGTTTTCAACCAAGGAATCAAAGTGCTCAACCAACTACATGGCTTCCTCCAAGTGTTTTGGCTATTGCATAGTCACCTTCAATTTAGTTTATGACTTCAAGACCCTCAAAAATTGATCTAGAGCTTCACCTTCTAATATATTAAAAATTTGTTGAATGTTGTTTTGGAATTGCATGATGTAGCTCCTTATAGAGCCAATCTACTTCAACTCCGCCAACCTATCTTGTGTGACTCATGTGGCATTTATAGTTTAGAATTGTCCAAGTATTGTATTCTTGAATTCTCCCCATGTTAAAATTGGTGCAATAATTTTCTATTTAGCTCATTCCACTTGGAACCATCATCATAACTATGCCACTCCATCCAATTGGCTTGAAGCCAAGAGAATCTATTTTTGTTCACCTTGAAGGTTTGTAGCTTCAAAATAATATTCATAGTTAAACCAAAAATTCTCCACAACATTGGGGAGCTTCTTACCTTCAAATACCTTAGGCTTTAGAAATTGGATTCACTTTTTTCTTTCTTGAAATGGTGCTCTCCCTACATGCTCTTGTCATTGATGATCTTGTTCTTCTAACAATTGAGTAAGGTGCTCAATTTATTGCTGTATGGCAATGATAACTTGGGCATTGCCACCATGACTACTACTCTATCAAAATATTTATATTTTTTTTTATCAAAGTTAACACATAGATGCAACATATCCACCTTTCTCCATAAGTTACAATTTGAACTACCAGGGGTCGTTATAAAAGGTGATTGTATTCAAAAACTTTTGCCCAAATTATGAGATGATGAACTGCATGAAATGATGCTTAGGTAGTACATGGACATAAATATCCCAATATTTTGGAAAAAATGGATTTGGTGGTCTATAAATTCCATCCATCCCATTCATGCTTTGATACTAATGTAAAAGACCAAGGAGAGAAATAGGCAAAATGGAAGACCAAAGTGGAAGATCACAGCGGGACACTTGAATGAGGGAAAATTTGGATGCCTAGCATGAGCTTAGGCTTTGGTATTTATAGAGCACACACAAGGCTCTTGAGAAGCTTCTCATGAAGCTTCCTAAAAGCTGCATTCTTGGAGTCCAAGCCAAGCTAATTGAGAAATTTTTCAAGAAGCTTCCTTTTAGAAGCCGCCTATTTGGCATGCTTCCCAAGAAGCTTCCTTCTAGAATGTATCTACTTGGTTTGCAAGCTAAACTAGTTGGAAAGCTTCCCAAGAAGCTTCTTCTTAGAAGTCACCATTTGGCATGCATATTACCCAATACTTGGAAGGTACCAAGTAGCTTCCTAGATGCTTCTAAAATATTCTTGTAACTCTTGGCTAATTTTCTACTTCCTTAGTCTCAACTAACTTATATATAAACTCCATATTGTTACATTGAAGTTGATGGTTCACTTTGCCTTGATGTGACCAACCTTGATAGCATGTTCTACCTTCATAAGAGGCAAGCCACTAAAGGGGCTTGATTGGCAAACAAATGTCACTAAGTTTGGTTTTGTGTTATTGATGGCATTAGGACTGATCAAATCCACCATTGGGCCACTCTACACATTTATATTCTAACTGCCAACCCTTCTTCCTAGATACAACAATTGGAATCCTTTAGCAAGATTCACACCTCTATACTAGCAAGAGCATTTGAAGCCAACCACTAAGTGAATATAGAATGATCAGACTAGAGTTTGGTGTGATTCAAAGTTGTATGGAAAAGTGAACTTGTTTATAAATGGGTCAAAGCCTTATATATAGTTTTTTTCTGCTACTCCACTTCATCCCAAAAGTTCTTGGATGGCTAAGCAGGTTCCTCACCAAATCTAACTACTCCACCGCCACCAATTATGGTCTTAACTTCTCTCTTATCCTACTCTAACTACCTTATTAAGCTTTTGAAAAATGTATGAGGGAAGGTGTCCGACCTTCTCCAATGCATGCATTGCAAGTAATGAATGTCTACCTAAGCTACCGCACCAAAGGGCTCTTTGATTGGAAACTCAAACAAATGACATTTGCCACAAAAATTATACCAGGCCAAACCTTTGGTCTAGTTACTAAATTACAAACTTACAAAGAACTTCTACATCTAAGAGGTGGGTTGGGAGGTCTTTCAAGTTACTAATAGAGCCTATGTACAATTTCCAGAAAATACAAAAGAATATACACTTACCTAAAATGATGGTTCTTTTTGGTACTTTGGCTATCTTTGGCTCCAGTCATTGCTAGGAAGAACATCCTTCACTTTTCAATTGTCAAAGGACTTCTTTGGTGCATTCTTGGTATTCAATGATGTTCAATAGGTAAGCCTTTTTACTTTGATGAGCTTCCAATCATCATGACCTCAAAATTGAAGAGCAAGCCGGTCCATCTTCTCTTCCTCATATGTCCTTCCATTCAGCTTCTATGCCTAAAACCGCAATTCATGGATCTTGCAATTTGTAGCTCTCCCTTTGGCTTCTTCCTTGTGCATCTCCACTAATTGAGCATGGACTACTTCCACTTGTTGTAGTTCCCCTTCTTTTTTATCTCAATTTGTAGGCACTTTGCTTGAAAGTCATCATCCAATTTCTTGTGTAGGTGCTCTCATTTGGCCTTCTTCTCAATTGCCATGGGTATTTCCTTTGCTTGGGCTGCCAATTTTGTTGCTACCTCCTTCTTATACTTAAGCTTTTGGAGATCCAAAGTTGCATTCTTGACCTTGGTGTTGTTCAGCTCTAAGCACAGGCTCTGCACCTTGTCTTGAGCTTGGAGCTGATCCTTATATTTGAGCTCCATCTCCTTCTTCTCCATCCTTAGCTTTCCTAACTCCAACTGTACTTTGCCCAATTCCTTCTCCTGACTTTGGTGAGCAGAGGCAAGAGAAGCTTTCTACTTCTTCTTTTTGAATACCTTGGGCACTGACTTCAACTTCTTTGCTTCTTCCT
The DNA here is from genome assembly GCA_948567375.1 of Lunularia cruciata. Classification (NCBI taxonomy): domain Eukaryota; kingdom Viridiplantae; phylum Streptophyta; class Marchantiopsida; order Lunulariales; family Lunulariaceae; genus Lunularia; species Lunularia cruciata. The sequence continues at coordinate 45,549,033 of OX419758.1, forward strand.
TGTAGCAATCTTGGCTCCCGGTAACTTCCTCTTGGAGCTTGCTCTCTTGGGCCTTCCTTGTGTAAATTCCCTTGTGAATTCTCTGCACCAGGGCAGTATAATCCACAATCTCTAGACACTCCTACTTGTATTGCGGTAGCAAGAGTTCCATCAATTGCAAAACCATACCCACCAAATGAATAACAAAGTGAACCCCCTCTCCTAAAAACGTGGCTGGTGGTGGTTTGGATTGATCCTTCCTCCTTTTCTTGTGGGATAGGGCCTTTTGCTTCTTCTAAAATTTTCACTAGAGTTTCCTTTGCCTTGACATCTACCTCGTCATAATGTTTGATGTCATCCTTGTCTTTGGGCCAAATGACATCTTGAAGTTCCTCTCCTTCCTCCAAGTGCCTAACCTTCTTCTCCAAAGATAGGGATTGAGGGTGGGATTGAGGAGTTTGGGTTCTGGTCTAAGTATCTCCTCCTGTACTTCAACTACCTCCTTTCCTCCCTCATCCATTCCAATGGCTCGCTGGAAATGCAAATAAGATACAGATACATTCTTTGGCCTCTTCCATCATTAGTGATTTGGGGGTAGATTGGGCATCCTAGAACTTGTCTTCTTTATGTTCATCTTCCTCAGACTGTAGAGTGAAGGAACATTCTTCCTCTTCCTCCGTTTCTTCCCTCAAACCAACTTCTTCTTCTTCTTTGGTGTCGGATGTCACTTCAATGACCAAAGGGTTCTTCTTTGCCTGCTTCTTGGTTGGTGTGGCGGCCTGCCATGGTGGTGCTCATTTCTTCTTTGTCTTGGTAATCACCACCTCTTTGTTAACATGATCAAACTTGCCTGTCCTAGTGAATTCCGCATTTGCTTCTTGATATTTCTTGATCATCAACTTCTCCTTGGGCTTGGAAGCAAAGTAATGCATAGTAGGCTAGTAACGTAGAAATCTCATGCAGTACTCCTCATTTAACAAATTGAGATGCATGTAGAAATGGATTGCAAATGCGCTAGGTAAGTGGCTCCTCTTTCCTCCAAGAAGTCTCAGTGAAGGGTTTAGGACTATAAGTAGAACATACAAGCCCAATTCACAAGTTTGCACTCTAACATCTTGTGGAAGAATATGCTTGGATATGTATTAAGTAAGTTGTCTGTTTATGATGGAACAACTTCAGAATTGCATCTACAGTTGCTTGTTAAGTTGGGTCCTTATAGTTGAGAAGTTGCCAACCATTATTGTGATTGCAAGGTTCCTCAAATGTGTCCTTAATCTCTTAGGTCAGCTCTTGATCATAAAATTTGGTATCAATCATCATTGTTCTTGATGGACTTGCATCCAAACAAAGGACATTCTTCCAATGCTCCTCTATCCAGCCAATGGGGTTCATCTCATGTCCCACTATTCTTCTCCTTTCTACTCATGTCTCATGGACAATTTTGCATCCTAATCCCAAAGCAAGAAATCCATATGTTTGCTCTAAATCAACTCTCTCCTACAATACACCACCCAAGCAATGGCTGGACAAAGGAGCATTGGAAAAATGTCCTTGATTTGGAATGGGTCTGGATGCAAGCCAATTTGCCTTTGAATACCCTTTTGTCTTGAGTTGGTTTCTTGCATTCTTCCTTGGATGTTCTTCCTACCCAAACTTCATCATTTGGGTTGTTTGCTCAAGAGACACAACTTCAAGGAATGTTATATCTATAGGTTTCCCTACCAAAATGGTAAAATATGCTAGTACTTCCTCACAAACAAAGTTGAAATTAATAAAAAGAAATTTAACACAAAAAGGTGTGCACCATAACACTCACCTCAAGAAACTTGCAATCTTGCTCCACAAGTGCAAATTGCAAGGAAGGGACCTACCCATTATTAAGACCTTCAAGAGGAAGAACTTCATTCCAAAGTTAAGGAGAATATTTGGCCAAAAAAGGAGGTAAGGGCCAAAGGCATAGAAGAAATGGAAATTGAAATGGAAGCTCAAGAACCACTTAAGGTTGAAGTCAAAGCACCTTCCTTAGAATAGCAAGAAGAAGGAGAAGGCAAAGCAAGTAGAACTTGTGATCCGGCCTGTCTCTCACTCAAGATGAACCTCTGATGGCTATTATGGTAGCGCACCATGGACTAAGAAGGCAACGAGCCCCAACTCCATCATACTCCTCCAAGGCTAACACTACAAGACTCAAGACATTGCTCACTAAAGAACTCAATGAGAGAAAGATAGTTGCAAATGAAAGGATGATGAGTACCTCCTCACTCCTTGTTTATATACTTAAGAAATAGTTACGCACCAAAGTTACTAATTACTAGAGTAACTCAAGTTACTAGGCTAAAAATAAAGTAAAGTCAAAAAGTATAAAGGAATATCCATCAACATGGGCATATTCCACTAAGCATGTGATCTTATCTTGACCCAACCATTGAGTCAAGGATTCCTTCACATGGGCTATCTTTGGACTATAGAAGAATCCAAAACAAAAAGACTTGCCAGCCCAAGAGTTCTCAACTCTTTCCTCAAAGCCAAACACCTTGGAATAATACCAAGTCAAATCACTAGAATCCAAAATAGTGGAGCTCATTTTTTCCATTTCCTCAAAAATAAGGTCCCCATTATCTTAGCTATGACTAACTTTAGCTAATCACATATAATGTAGAACTATCCTTTATCTATATATAAATAATATCTCTCAAGTATTTATAATGCCAAGTTTAATATCACAATACCACACACATGCACAAATGGGTGTTACATTTACCCCTAGACTAAGTTTTCACTTTATCCTCAAAGTGAAAGTCTCTTCCTTCTATGATACATCTTCAACTTATCATAATTAATCCTATCAAAGTGTCTTCCTCCCAGCTCCTTGAGATCATAGGTGTAATTTCCCCACACCGTCTCCACTATGAAAGGTCCAAAGTACTTAGGCAAAAACTTCTTTTGCACTCTCTTGAATTGAAAGGAATCAAACAACATTATCCAATCACCTTCTTTGAAAGGATCCAACTTCTTCTTGCCTTGCCTCTTGTCATAGCTCTCTTTTTGTTTCCTTTGGGTTTGCTCCACTCAAACCATAGCAACTGCTCTTACCTCTTCTAACTCCATGAGTTGATCCTTCCTTGACTTCTCTATATCACCTCCTTGTGCTTTCTTCAATCTCCTATGAATGCTTTGGAAGGTAGGAAGATCAAAGAAAATAGGTAAGGTAGACTCAATACCATATACCGATTGAAATGGAGAATATCCAGTGGAAGTTTTCATGGTTATCTATACTCCCATAAAACTGCATGAATCCTCTTGTCCCAACGATGGTTAGTCTCCTCCATTTCTGCATCTTTGGCCAACATCATGCACAAGGACTGATTGGTTCTCTATGCCAAGCCATTGGAATTTGGCTTATAGGATGTAGTTACTCTATGTGTGATAGAGAAATGTTGTAGGATGACTGTAGTGATATTTCTTGTAAACTCTCCTCCTCTATCAAAAACCAACTCCAAAGGGCATCCAAACCTAATGATGATGCATTCATAAAAAAATCTACCCACTTCATCTTCATTCTTGTCCCTCAATAGTCTAGCCTCAACCCACTTGGTAAGGTAATCAATAACAACCACAATCTACCGATTGTTCCTTGGAGTTCTATTGAGAGGACCTAAAAAATCGATTCCCCACTTCTCAAAAGGTCACCGCAATGGAATTGATCTAAGTGGTAGAGTGGACGTAGACTTTCTAGCAAAAGTTGGACAAACATGACAAGTTTTTCAATAATCAAGACAATCCTTGAAAATCCCTTTCCAATGGTAACATGCATCTAGAATCTTGAAATTAGTCACCTTTCCTGCAAAGTGTCCTCTTCACATTAAACCTTCATGAAACTCCTTTATGATTAGGATAGACTCTTCCTTACCCACTTCTTTTTGAAGAAGACTATCTGCTCCTTGGTGAAAAAGAATATCTTTCACCATTGTGTAAGGTCCAGATCTTGCTGCAAGGGCCTTCTTGTAAAAGACCAAGAGCGAGGAGAGAAATATGAGAATGGAAACTTACATTGGGACACTTGAATGTGGGAAAACTCCGAATGCCTAGCATGAGCTTTGGCTTTGGTATTTATAGGTAGCATACAAGACCCTTGAGAAGCTTCTCAAGTAGCTTCCTCAAGCTGCTTTCTTAGAGTGCAAGCCAAGTTAACTAAGAAGCTTCTCAAGAAACTCTTCTAGATGCCACCTACTTGGCGTGCAAGCTAAGTTAGTTGGAAGCTTCTAGAAGTTTCCTTCTAGAAGCTACTTACTTGAGGTGCAAGCTAAGCTAGCCAGGAAGCTTCCCAAGAAGCTTCCTAGATACTTGTGGAATATTATAGGCTAATTTGTCTTATATGCTACTTCATAAGCCTGACTAACTTTGTCACTAAATTCCATATTGTTACATATTCCCCCGCCGCTAGTTGGTGACGTCCTCATTGCCAGTGAAGCTTCAAATTCTTGGATGGCCGTCTGTGCATTCTAGAGGTGAGAAAGAGATTCCCATGTGGCATCATGAAGGGGATACCCTTTCCAAAGGACCTTGTACTCCATATGTTGGCAATGGCCTTGTTGAATATGGCGACGTGCAAGGATACGATCAACTTTGTACTCCTCATGATCATTGATAGAGACATGAAGAGGGGGAGGTTGGACTCAAGAGGAAAAGGAAGAGGAGTTAGGAACAAAGGGTTTCAACTTGGAAACATGAGAGACAAGATGTATACGCATGTGACAAGGCAAGGCAAGTCAATAAGCAATAGGAGAGACAATTTGGGTGATATCAAAGGGTCCTATCCAATTAGGGGCAAGTTTACAAACTTTGGTATCAAGTGGGAGAGTGAGATTACTAGAGGAAAGCATGACTTTATCACCAACTTCAAAGGTGAGATCATGACAATGGTGGTCCGCATATTGTTTTTGGCAATTTTGAGCAACAAAGAGGCAAGACTTGGCTTGTTGGAGAGATTGGGATATAGTGGTCAAGAATGTGGAAGTATGAGGAACTTGAGATGGAGGAGGAGCAAGAAGAGAATCTGGAACAAGTGGATCTTGGCCAAAATTGAGAAAGAAAGGAGAAAATCCGGTGCTTGCTTGTTTGGAATTGTTGTAGGCAAATTCTGCAACTACAAGACATTCATCCCAATTGGTATGGTGAACATTGACAAATGCACACAATATATCCTCCAATGTATGATTTGCACGTTGTCGCGGGGATTGGTTGGTCTCGGGAGTGCCAGGCACATGGCTGCTTGTGCTTAGACTGTTCAGCTTGTCAACTATTGAAAGCCTTTTGTAATCAGATGTTGTCTCTACTTTGCCCGGCTGGCAGTCCTTCTTGCTAAAGCAGCTTGCTACCAATCCTTCTAAATGTAGGCTCATGGTTAATGGTTTCTTGGATTGGGCTTCATTGAGGCAAACTTAATCTCCAAGCTTCATTGCTAATGTTAAAGTTCTGTTCATATCAAATTTGTGTTCAATGGCAGTGATGTATTTCCTCCAACAAGTCACAGTCAATTCTTAGACCTCCGTTATGTTGTGACTCCACCTGAGATCATCTCCGGGTCTTTTCTCTGATTGAGAGATTCTCATTCATAACTTCTTCCTTCTGTCCAAACTCAAAACTCTTGCACATTCTTTCCCCAAAAAAAAGATCACATTCTCTCAAAATTTTCCATAAGCACTTCACATTCTTTCCCAAAAAAAAAAACACCACATTCTCTTGAAAGGCATAACATGTCTTCAATTCTCTCCCAAAAGCTCCTCACATTCATGTTCTCTCTAGATACAGCTTCACATTCTTCCAAAGAAAGAAAGCGCCACATTCTCTCAAAAAGCACAACATGTCTTCACATTTTCTCCTAAAGTTTATCACATTCTCTCAAAAGGCATAACTGGTCTTCACATTTTCTCCTAAATTTTATCACACTCTATCAAAGGCATATCTCATCTGCCATTCTCCAATTCTCCAAACAACTTGACATTCCTTTTTGAAAGCACCACATTCTCACATTTGCTTCCCATTCACCTTCTTTTGGAATTTCTTGTTCTTCTCCTGATTTCTGATCATGTCTCTCTTTTCTGCCAATTTCCGCCTTTCGATTCACTTCCTTCTCCTGTTCTTGTTTATTCCTTCTCTATCATCCTCCTTCAATCACTCATGTCTTGTTCTTCCAAAATATCACATTCACTTCAAAGCTTCACATTCCTCTCAAAGGCTTAACTCATCTGCCATTCTCCAGTTCTCCATACACAACTTCACATTTTTCTTGCAAGCAACTACTCCTACCATTCTCCTGCAATCCTTCACATGCTTTCCCAAACTAACCACACCTTCTCTTGAAAACCCTCACATTCCCTTCCAAAGCATTCCATTCATGTTCTGTGTCATTCTCCCAAAAACTTCCCTGTCATTTTCCTGAAAAGCTCTCACATTTTTGTCATGAAAACTTCACATGGAAAATTTCACTATTCCTCCAATTCCTGCTCTCCATCTCTGCTCTTCTCCGGAAATTCTGTCAATCCCCTTTTTTTCCCAAAAACTTTCCTACTGTCAGCCCTCTGATTTTCCCAAAACTCCTGCTGTCCACCCATCAACTCCTGGAAAAACATTGATCCTTTGAAAACCCCATTTGTCACTTCCCGAAAACCCCACTTTCAGCCCTCTATTTCCTTGAGACTTCTCACTCTAAGAAAATCCTAGAAAACATTGATCCTTCAAAAACCCCTTTGTCATTTCCCAAAAATCCCACTATCAGCCCTCTATTTTCCCGAGACTTCTCCATGTAGGAAACTCAACTCCTGGAAACATTGCTCCTTCAAAAGCCCATTTTCACTTCCCGAAAACTCTAGTGTCAGCCTCTATTTTCTCAAAACTTATCACTCTAAGAAATTCCTGGAAAACATTGCTCCTTCAAAAACCCCTTCGTCACTTCCCAAAAACCCTAGAGACTTTTGCATGTAGGAACTCAACTCCTGGAAACATTGCTCCTTTGAAAGCCCCATTTTCACTTCCCAAAAACCCTACTGTCAGCCTTTTTTTTCCCGAGACTTCTCCATGTAGGAAACTCAACTCGTGGAAACATTGCTCCTTTGAAAGCTTATTGTCACTTCCCAAAAACCCTACTGTCAGCCCTCTGTTTTCTTGAGACTTCTCCATGTAGGAAATTCAACTCTTGGCAATATTGCTCCTTCAAAAGCCCATTGTCACTTCCCAAAAACCCTATTGTCAGCCTTTGTTTTTCCCAAAACTTATCACTCTAAGAAAATCTTGGAAAACATTGATCCTTCAAAAACCCCTTTTTCACTTCTTGAAAACCCCACTATTAGCCCTTTGTTTTTCAAAGACTTCTCCATGTAGGAAACTCAACTCCTGGAAACATTGCTCCTTCGAAAGCCCCATTTTCACTTCCCAAAAACCCTACTATCAGCCTCTGTTTTCCCGAGACTTCTCCATGTAGGAAATTCAACTCGTGGAAACATTGCTCCTTTGAAAGCCCATTGTCACTTCCCAAAAACCCTACTATCAGCCTTTGTTTTTCCCAAAACTTATCACTCTAAGAAAATCTTGGAAAACATTGATCTTTCAAAAACCCCTTTGTCACTTCCCAAAAACCCCACTATCAGCACTTTGTTTTCCCGAGACTTCTCCATGTAGGAAACTCAACTCTTGGAAACATTGCTCCTTCAAAAGCCCCATTTTCACTTCCCGAAAACCCTACTATCAACCCTCTATTTTCCCGAGACTTCTCCATGTAGGAAACTCAACTCTTGGAAACATTGCTCCTTCGAAAGCCCCATTTTCACTTCCCAAAAACCCTACTGTCAACCGTCTATTTTCCCAAGACTTCTCCATGTAGGAAACTCAACTCCTAGAAACATTGCTCCTTTGAAAGCCCCATTTTCACTTCCCAAAAACCCTACTGTCAGCCTTTGTTTTCCCGAGACTTCTCCATGTAGGAAACTCAACTCTTGGAAACATTGCTCCTTTGAAAGCCCATTGTCACTTCCCAAAAACCCTACTGTCAGCCTCTAATTAAAATACTCTTGAGACACCAATAACATAAACAAACTCCAGCACTGAAGTGACATCCAAAAATAGACCCAATCGCCCCCCCCCCCCCCCCCCCCCCCGAGCTTATATAACATTAAAAAAAATCCACCACTCAATTTCCTCCCTCTGTTAACACAAGAGAAAATCCTTGAGCTTATGGGAACACAAAACAACTACCAGTTTCACCATTACATAAACCCTTGAGTTCACTTACATGAAAAACTCACACCAAATGGCACCAACACTACGTGTAGATTATTTCCCCGACAACAACGTTTGATTTGTCTATCAATTTGAGGATGATAGGCCGTGGACAAAGCAAGCTTGGTGTCAAGTATCTGGAAGAGTGCTTGCCAAAACTTCTCAGTAAATTGAGGATCAAGGTCGGAGATGAGTACACACGACATCCCATGATACTTGAAGACATTGTCCAAGTAGATTTGCACAAAGGTTGGAGCATCCATGGTATCACAGGTTGGTGCCAAGTGGATTTGCTTACTAAGCTTATCCACAAACACCATAATTGCGGTGTGTCCTTGTTTTGTCTTTGGCAAGGATGTGATGAGATCTAAGCTCACATGCTCCCAAAAAGCAGATGGAACAGCGAATGGTTGAAGGAGTCTACTTGGCTTTTGGTTGCTGGCCTTGTCATGTTGGTAGCTCTCACACAATTAGACAAATTATCAAACATCTCGTGTCATGTTGGACCACCACCATTGACATTGGAGGGTACCCAAGTCTTGTCCACACCCAACACATATTGGTCCACACCCAACACATACCCATTGCTGGTCACATACCAGCAATGGGTAAATCATGAGCTTCTTGAAAGTGCACAAGTCAAGATCACCTTTAATTGGAACATAGATCCGATCCTCATGGAATAAAAGGCCCTCCTTGATGGAGAAGGTGTTGTACTCCTTATCGCATACCGTAAGGCAACCATGTACCATTTGGAAGAAGGGATCTTGGTGTAGAGCTGACTGAAACTTGTTTTGGACCTTGGAGTCAATTGACTCCATTGAAATTGCCATTGTAATGAGAGGAAAAGACTTCAAATCAGGTTGTCATGATAAAACATTAGGGATGACATGGAACCGACCTGGTTTGTACTCAAATTTGATGTCATACAGTTGCAGTTGTTCCTCCTATTGATGATGTCGACTCTTCATGTGTTCCAAGTGTAAGGTTTACAACAATGGTTTGCGATCAGTTTGCATGATCATTTGTTTCCCCAAGAAGCAATGCCTCCATACCTTGGTGGCGTATACCATTGCAAGTTGTTCTCAATCTTGAGCAGAGTAGTTTCATTCAGCCATATTAAGTCAGCAAGACACAAAGGCAATGGGATGGAGTCCATTTGGGAATTCTTGTTGCAACACGGCTCTAATTGCAAAGTTAGAAGCATCAAAATCAACCACACAGGGTAGTTGAGGATCATATGGTTGAAGAATGGGTCTTGAAGACACCATATGCTTTAACTTCTAGAATGCTTCTTCATGCTTGGTGGTCCACTGGAAGCTCCAGTTCTTTCCCAAGAGGTCAACCAATGGTGCAGCCACGTGAGCATAATAATGGATAAACTGTTGGTAAAAACTGGCCAATCCATTGAATACCCGTAATTCTATAGCATCCTTTGGAGTAGGACAATCAATAATGGCCTTTTTTTTCTCTTCTTCCATCTTGATCCCCTTTGATGAGATCTTATGACCCAAGAAAGTAACCTCCTTCTGCCAAAAGGTACACTTTGACTTCTTCCAATAAAATCTCCATTGTCGTAGTTGTCTTAGGACTTCTTGCACATGATTCACATGTTCAATCTATGTTTTACTATAAATTAAGATATCATCCAAGAACACCACCACAGACCAATCCAATAGTCCATCCAATATCAGATTCATCTGATTCTAAGCCCGACTAACTTCATTGCTAAACTCTATATTGTTACACTTCCTCTCCCTAGCATGCATCCCTTCTAGATAGTTACTTCTTGTCACAAAATCCACAATCTCTTTGTACTCCAGTGGAACCTCTTGAGTGATTGAGAATGTCATGAGCTCCTCATCCGGGAAGGAATCATCCATTGGCTCATCTCTATCATGATCATAGGCCCTAGATAACAAATCAGCATTTGCATATTTCTTTCCTAGCCTATCCTCAATGGTGTAGTCATACTCAAACAAGAGTATCATCCACCTTGCTAGCATCTCCTCCACACTAGACTTGTTGAAGATGTACTTCAAAGCCTTGTGATCTGTGACAATTATGGCTATCCCTCCAATCAAATAGTGTCTAAACTTCTTGAGATCCAAGATCATTGCCAATCTTTCTTTGCTAAACTTTCTTTCATTGCTAAACTTCTTGAGATCCAAGATCATTGCCAATCAAATAGTGTCTAAACTTCTTGAGATCCAAGATCATTGCCAATCTTTCTCTCTCCATGACATAGTAGTTCTTTTCTATTGAGACCATCTGCCTACTAGCATAAGCTATTGGATGATCATACCATCTTAGTCCAATTGACTAAGAGTGCATCCTATATCTACATTAGAAACATCAATGTAGAGGATGAAAGGCTTACTCCAATCAGGTTTAGCAAGAATTGGAGCTACAACAAAGGATTGCTTGAGCTCCTCAAAAGCTTTGAGAGCCTCCTTGTTTTCCAAAATCATCATCTAATCTACACCCATCTTCATGCAGATTATCAATGCATAAGCCTTGTTGGAAAATGAAGAAGATGAACCTCTTATAGTACCTAACCATCCCCAAGAATTGACGTAACTTTGTCAAGCTTGAAGGGAATGGAAGGTCTAAGATTTTCCTCACCTTCTTAGGATCAATTGCTACTCCATCCTTGGAGATGATGTGCCCCTAAAAGTAGACCTTCTTCACATCCAAAAATTCACTTCTCTAGGTTGAGTGATGCATTTGCCTCATCCAAACATTGCAAGACCTTGATTAGGTATTCAAAGTGCTCCTTCTTGCTCCCATAGACAAAAAATTCATCAATGAAATCTCTCATAAATTTCCCAATGAAAGGTTCAAATACCTTGTTCATGAACCTTTGGAATGTGGATGGAGCATTGCAATGCCCAAAAGGTATGACCTTGAAAGCATAAATTCTCTAAGGTATGATGAATGTGGTGAGTTATTGATGCTTTGGTGCAATCTTGATTTGATTATATCCACTATAACCATCTCCAAAACTATACCTTTCATGACTTGCAACCTCCTCCGAGATCTCATCAATGAATGGTAATGGGTAGTAGTCCTTCTTGGTAACCACGTTAAGGTTCTTGTAATCCACACATACCCAATGCTTGCCATTCTTTTTCTTCACAATCACAATTAGATACACTCATTCTGAATTCTCCACCTCAAAGATAAATCCAACCTCCTTTAGCTTATCAATCTCCTCCTTCACAACCAAAGTTATTGGTGGGCTAATGCAACTTTGCTTTTGGCAGACTGGTCTGGCATGTGATTCCACCTCTATCTTGTGCTCCTCCAAGGTGACTTCCTTCAGATCCTTGTAATTGAAAGCAAACACTTGGATGAACTTGCAAAAAATCTCCTCAAATCTCACTTTCTCCTCCTTGGTAACATTTGGACCATACTTGAGGATAGATAACCTCCTCTCTATCTCCTCAAGTGTCAATGGTGATTTATCTAGGTCCTTTAAAATCTTTGGCTTAGGTGAAAATCCATAACACACAAGGGATACACATCTGAATCAGATTCAAATTTAGATTTAGATTCATTCTCCTACCTGGAAGTCTCCTATTCCATGCTTGTGTCCACATCTGAAGCTCTTTCTTCAAAATTTGATTCCCAATAATCAAAAGATGGTGTATTTGAATGTGAAGTGTTGGTGGTGTTAGTCACAATAACTATGACTCTATAGTTTGATGACCCAATCCTCAAGTACCCTTTGTGTCATCTATAAGTTGTGCATGCTGCTCTCAACCATGGCCTCCCAAGAAGTAAGTCATAACTTGAATCCTTCAAGACTTGGAAAGTCATGAGATTTTGAACTCCTATAACTAAAGCTACCACCTTATCCATCACCCCTATTGATCAAACTTGTTACTTTTTTGACATGCTCACCACAAATGTTGAAGGTCTTGAGGGTATCATACTAAACTTCTTCATCAACCTTTCTGACATGGCATTCACTGCTGGTCTTCCATCAACCAATGCATCCTTGATGTTCTGACCATTCATTCTCACATCAATCTTGGAAAAAAATATTTACAAGCCTCCCATGGTGCTGGTTTGGCATCCACCACCCCCATTGATACTATAGTTTTTGCCTTCTTCTTCATCTTACTCCTTGTAGAACTCAAACCACCTCTAAACTCCTTTCTCAATGTAGGATTCAAAGCAATCAATTGGCCCACTGTGATGTTAGCTTTGTGACTACCAACATCCTCCAAGACATTGTAGTTCCACTGTTGCTTTGAGATCAAGAAGTCATCCATCCCCAACTTCTTCCTTGGAGTCTTTGTTGTTGATGGCATTGAAGTGCTTGGGTGAGTGCTCCTAGTAGGCATAAGAGTATCTTGGCTAGGAGTAAATCCTTGAGAAGAGTGCACATCCTCTGCAAATCAAGCTCTCTTCTTCTCTTGTGCCAAAAGATCTAAATTAAGACCCTTGGACTTTGAGCACTCTCTCTTCTCATACTTGCTCTCAACCACATCTAGAGATGCTATCCCCTTACCTTTTTTGGGATTAGGGGCCACTTGGGTTTCACTATCTCCTTCTTTCCTTCTATTGGCTCATAACCCCTTCTTCCATGGTAAGTGGAATTTGGGCAATTCCTTTAGATGTGACCTCTTCCTCCACAATCATGACAATTTCTCTCATTGAAATTGTTGGTGGGTTGGCATCCTCTATATGGATACCTTTTATTACTCCTAGACCCTCTCCCCACATTCTGATCCACCTCTCTCTTCTTCCATAGTTGCACCACATTGATCTTGAGATCTGCAAGTTATTTTGTGATGGTTTAAAGTGGATCCTTTGGTGGAGGTGCAAGAACTGGAGCAACTACTACTTGTGGTGCAACCTTTGCCACCAAATTATAAGAAATTATAGCATACTTGTGACCTTGAGGAGGATGCACAATCTCTTTTCACCACCAAATCATTCTCATCTCCTTTCAAACTCTCCTCCATACGAATTGCAATCTTGAGAGCTTCAATCTTGGAAGAAGGTTTCTCATATCTCACCTTGCTTCTGATTTGTGGTCTCAACCCTCTCACAAAATTCTTGGTGAACATAGCTCCTATGTCAATCATAGTAGTCTCCATATCATCCCCACCCTTCCTCAACACTATGCAAAATATGGACTCTAACTTTTCTACTCTTTCCACATAGACTCTCACTTTTTCTCCATCTCCTTGCTTGAGAAAGGTAACATCACCCATCAATCTCTCATAACTCTCATTTGGAAGAAATTTCTCAATGAATGCTAAAGTCAAACTTTCTTAAGACTCTTCTTGCACATCTCTCCTCTCTCTCTTTTGGTATTTTGATTCATACCATGTAAATGCTACATCCTCAAAGAAATCTGGTCCAAAGGCCCACTTATTCTTCTTCTTCTCATAGTTTCTTGTGCAAGTTCTCTTGAAATTTCTCACAAAGGCCTCCACATCTTCTCCATCCTTGCCAAAGAAAACTAAAAGTTTCTCCATCTTAACCCCTCACTATCTTTCTTTTCTCTCAATTTTTCTTTTTCTCTTTTCTTTTCTCTCACTCTATAACTAATATAGTATGTACATAACTAAAAAAATTTGAGATTAATCCACCTCAGGGAATACATAAGGTTCAGGTTACTCCAAGATTCCTATAGCAACATAAAATCCTAAAGTGTATATAAATTGAATTCGCATGGATAGTTTATCCATAAGTTGAAAGATTATCTCCATCATTAATCTTGAGAACTAGCTAATGAAGGTGGTAGTATTTATGTAGCTTTATTAAGACTCTCTCTAATATCCTTCATCAAAGTCTCCAAAAGTGCTTTTACTCCATTACACTCATATCCTTTTGGAAGTCCTTCCACTCCACAAACCTCACATAAATCCTTGGTCTTAGATCTTCTCCCTCCCAATCTTGGTGAAGAAGGTCCAACATGCAAACCCAAGTCAAGTAAGCCTCTCCTTTCATTCAATCTCTTGCTCTCAAAAGTCAATGGATATGAAATTGCTTTATGTACCTTCTCTCCACATAGAAAGCGCTTAGACTCACCATTTCTTACAAGTGGTGTAGGTTTTTGGATCCTCTCAACACTCTCTTCAAACCCTATTCTAAACTCCCTTTTTTTCAAATCCACCCCTACAATCACCTCAAACTCTTGGTGAACCTTTCATAACTTCAATTTCCACTCTTGGTGACCCTCAATGTTCCCAAGATGAGTCTAAACACTCAAACATGATTTTTGTTGCTCTCACACTCCTCATGCATGAAATCTAAACTCTACAAAATTGACTCTTCATCACAATATCACTCAAATCTCTCAATTGGTATGTGACAATTATCCAAAATTTTGTACACTTCATCACAACTCAACAGTTTCCCTTCATGGAAAACTTTAGATCTTCTCATCAAGCCATTTAGCCTAGGCAATTATCTATTCAGCACATATATTTCAGATTTTGTCTAAAAACCACCCCCCTCACTTTAAAAACTCATACTCATTGCACAAGAATAATCTCTCTCTACTTTTTGTGTCAAAAGGTAGGATATAGTGCATTGAATTTTCTTTGAAAATTTCAAACCAATACATTAAAAATTGAAGAAATGGTAAACTCTATACAATTTTCCAAAGAGCATGCAGTTATGAGAGCAGTTTACCCTGTCAACTTTCAAAACTTTTAGCTTAGTGCGCATAGTAGTCTCACAAGAATTTCATGTGTGCTAACTCAAAGTAACCCAAGTTATTGTGTGTAAAAATTTTAAGTCTAGATCTCAAATTTGAGATTTTATCCAAAATCACCATAATCTCCAAAATCTGCAATCCACCTCACACAATCTCTCCAAATATTCTCATGTGTACAAGATGTAAAAAATCACCTCAAAATTATCATAATGAACTACAAGGTATAAAAATAGGTCTTGGTTCTCGAACATAAGCTCAACTCTCTCCTCCACTCATGTTCTCTCCAAGTGAGCTCTCATAGCCTCCTTTTGTCTAATGTAGAATTGAATGCAGAACATTATTTGTCTTCTAGAGAGAGCCCAACAATGGAACCAAAAATGTTAGCCGGCTTGTCTCTCAAGTAGGATGAACCTCTGATGGATATTATGGTAGCGTACCATAGACTAAGAAGGCAAGGAGCCCCAACTCCATCATACTACTCCAAGGCTAACACTACAAGACTCAAGATATTGTTCACTAAAGAACTCAATGAGAGAGAGATAATTGCAAACGAACGGATGTTGAGTACCTCATCACCCCTTGTTTATATACTTATGAAATAGTTACGCACCAAAGTTACTAATTACTGGAATAATTCAAATTACTAGGCTAAAAGTCAAGTAAAGTCAAAAAATATAAAGAAATATCTATCCACATGGGCATATTCCACTAAGCATGTGATCTTATCTTGACCCAACCATCAAGTCAAGGATTCCTTCACATGGGCTATTTTTGATTATAGAAGAATCCAAAACAAAAGACTTGCGGGCCCAAGAGTTCTCAACTCTTTCCTCAAAGTCAAACACCTAGGAATAATACCAAGTCAATACCAAAAGCACCAAAATAATGATGCTTATTTTCTTTATTACCTCTAAAGTAAAGTCCACACTATCTTAGCTATGACTGATTTTAGTTAATCATGGATAATGTAGAACCATCATTTATCTTTATATAAATAATATCTCTTAGATATTTATAATACCAAGCTAAATATTACAATATCACACATATGCACAAATAGGTGTTATAGACCATCAACACCCAATTTTTGGAGGATGCACACTTTATTATTCATTTGGTGGGGGTGGTTTTACAAATGATCAAGTTCATGCTTCCCCAATGTCAGAAGGAGTGCCCCAACATTGTAGATTATACTATCTTGGTGCAAAATATATACAAGTAGATTTACAACAAGAAAGAGAGGGAAGACAAGCTACAAGAGGAAGTGCCTAAGGCTTAAGATATTCAAAGATGAGGCCAAGAAGGTGAACTCTTTGATAGAGATAGAGTTGTTCAAGGTAAGAAGACAAAATGCTTCATTTGTCTCTTTGTAGAAAGAGCAAGATAAGGAAGTGGGATGAGTGGAGTTCAAATTAGCGAAGCGGTGGATGGAGGAGATGAAGGAATACAACTCAACTACAAAGATCAGCTGAGAGCACAAATGAAGAAGTGGAGAGTCTATGCCTCATAATGAATGATACCAAGATTTGATTTGCTTCCTTGGACATTCAAATGGCCGAGTATCAAAAGGAGGTAGCCTTACAATTGGAAACTCAAGCAAAGGAGCTCCAAGAAGCAAACGAAGAAAGAAAGAGGAAGAAAGAGATAGAATACAAGAGACCATGAAAGAGTACTTTAGAGTGAAGTCTCCGCGACATAGAGGAGTCCAAGTAGTAGAGCATGAGGCAAGCAAAGGAAGTACGAGACCAATTCGTGGAGATGCTTAAAGAAGAAGCTGACGGCCAAGCACTCAAGAACTGTATTCAAATACACACTTTGTGGAAAAACGGACACTTCCTTAACACTTGTCAGAAGCTTAATTAGGCACTTATGATCTTAATTGTTGGTAGAAGCTTAATTAGGCACTTATGATCTTAATTGTTGGTAGTGGAGTAATGAGGATAGGCGAAGCTTAATTAGGTAGTTATGATATGATAGGATAAGATCTTAATTATTTGCAGCAGAGTAGTTAGGATAGCAAGGAACCCACTTAACCATATAGACCCTTTGGGCGAAGTAGCAAAGTTAGCTTAATTAGGTAGTTATGATGGGATAAGAGAAGGATTAAGATCTTAATTGTTTGCAGTGGAGTAGTTAGGATAGGCAATGAACCCACTTAACCAGTTCATGGACCCTTTGGGGTGAAGCAGCATAAATAGGAAACTGTATATAAAGCTTTAGTGGGATAATCGTAGAGTACACTTGTCCATTATTCTGACGTCTATTCTGATTAATCTATATCCATCTAGTTTCCATGACAATGAATAGCCTTGCACAAGTAAGAATATAGTGTTCGAATCCTAGGAACAGGAACTGCACGGCTCATCCGGCCGATAGTTCTTTCGTTTCGCTACGAGAACTGATCTTAGTAATTTCGCTGCGCGCGGAGGAGTCGGGTCTCATCCACTCTCCTCGTGTTCCACCTGGAACTCTTACCCCTCCTCACATCCATCCTCGTGGATCCGAGCTTGTATTCGTGCTCGAAGGTACCGTTGATATCGGATTCGTGTATACTAGCAACAAACTAAGCACTCAAACTCGAAACTCGAAACTCGAAACTCTCAACTCTTGGTCGTACCGAGAAGTTTGATGCATTTTCAGAGCAACAGAGATTGAGAATTGAAACCGGTGAAACTCTCGATTCATTCATCAGCTCCAATCCGGGCTCGTAAGGCTTTCAATCACACTATTTGGATCGGGTATGGGTATGGGAGGTGAAATCAAGAAATCCTTTGTAGAGGCAGAAAATACCATTGATCAGCTTCAGAAGGCCCAAGAAATTAGATCTCCCAGGCCCGAGTACTAGAATTTCAGAGCTAAGGAATATGGCTATATGTTAGCTGCAGTGACAATATTTAACAGTACTATGCCTCGTATCGCTAGTTTTAATCGAATCATGATCAAGCTTGTACTAACGCGAGACTCTTTTGTCGTTGACGTATTGATCGTGAAAGTGAAGAGTTCTATTGATTCGTTAATCTCGTTGTAGGTAGCTCTGTTCCGAAGTTGGTTGTCGCTGGAATCAAATTCAACAAGTAGTGATTCGCATAATAAATTGATCCATGATTTATTCGAAGTCTACATAAACTTATTTTGTGGCAGTAAATCTACCTGGTGCTGTTGGAGACTACAGCTGCAGTATAAAGCTTGATTTTCATGAGGGAGGAAGAACGGATTGTTTGTTCGAATGGGAAAGAAGAAAAAGGAATCGATAATTATCCGAATCGGAGGCCACTGTTGCGGAAGAATAAAATTGGTGACTCTTGGTCCGGTCTTTACAAAGTAAGGAGAGGCAGCTTAAGAAGAGAAGATTTGACATCGGAGAAGAGAAGAGAACAGTACAGTGAGAGTAGCAGTTGACTGGTGTGAAGATATGAAGGAAGAGGAGAAGAAGGTCATGCAGCAGAGTAATAGACGTAGATGAGAGTAGTATTTTAAGTGGAGAGGGAGAGGTGTTAGGTGTGGAAGAGGGAAGGTGAGAGCCGTGGGGACTGTGGTACAAGAGAGAGCGGAGAGAGGCATATCTTCCGGGGGATTCGTCGTGATTTGTTTTGTTTGGAGCATGTGGTAGTAAGTAATCTAAGTACTCGAGGAAGAGGATTATCGTGTTTGTTTGTGCTGTGTTTGGATTTTTCAGCGAAGGGATTTATCTAGAGAAATCTCTGGAGGAGGCGGCACTCGATTCAAAGAAAGTATAGAACCCTCATGGGATCCAGAGAGTTCAAGCCAACAACACCAAGCTTCATCTGGGGAGAAGGAACACGAGATCCAGTGGTCGGGTTCTCTTGGGGGAAAGATATTTTGGTACTTGCGCAGTCCTGGAATGCTAGGTAGATGAACTGGCCCATGTTCTGAGAGATAGAGAGATGTACAAAGTCAGAAGATAGAGAGTCAACTGTACGCTCAAAACCGGAGGGGGGAACAACTTGCCTCATTTGAACGTGTCACACTTATTGATTGATACCAAGTCCCGAGTTGGAGGAGAAACATTGCAAGCGAGGTTCTGGGGAGTAGCAAGGAGGAGCAACTCTCAACCCCAGAAAGTCATCAAAACCGATGACGAATCAAGGTCCAAGCAGTCACTCTAGATCTCAGTCATTTGAGAAGATGGCTTCGATAGACGCACAGATGCGTCTTCTCGCTCCAAGAAAAGTATCTGAAGATGATAAGTTGATTGAGTACGATGCTCTTCTACTCGACCGATTCCTTGACATTCTGCAGGACCTTCACGGAGAGGATATCAAAGATACTGTCCAAAACTGCTACGAGTTGGCTGGACAGTACGGAGAGACTGAAGGGAAGGCAGAATTGAAGAAACTAGCCGAGCTGAAGGATGTCCTCAACTCTCTTGACCCGGGTGATTCAATCGTCGTAGCTAGTTCCTTTTCTCACATGCTCAATCTGAGTAATCTTGCGGAAGAAGTCCAGATTGCTAACCGTCGAAGAGCCAATCAGAAGAAAGGTGACCTAACAGACGAGAACAGCGCCCTCACAGAATCCGACATTGAAGAAACTTTCGACAGACTTGTTCATCAGCTCGGCAAGTCTCCCATCGAGATTTTTGAGGCCCTGAAAAGTCAAACAGTCGACCTTGTCCTCACTGCCCACCCCACCCAGTCTGTTCGCCGCTCGTTGCTGCAGAAATATTCTCACATTCGAGACTGCCTTTCCCAACTCTACAAGAAGGACATCTCGAACTATGACAAGCAGGAAATAGATGAGTCCCTTCAAAGAGAGATTCAAGCCGCTTTCAGAACAGACGAAATTCGCCGAACTCCGCCCACTCCCCAAGATGAAATGCGTGCAGGTATGAGCTACTTCCACGAGACCATATGGAAGGGCTTGCCCTCATTTTTACATCGGGTAGACACTGCACTCAAGTCCATCGGTATTGATCAACGTTTACCATACAACGTACCTCTCATTCAATTTTCTTCATGGATGGGAGGCGATCGAGATGGAAACCCACGAGTTACCCCAGAGGTTACGAGAGACGTGTGTCTGTTGGCTCGGTTAATGGCGTCGAACTTGTATTTTGCACAGATGGAAGACTTGATTTTTGAGATTTCTATGTGGCGATGCACTGATGAACTCAAAGCTAGAGCCATACAATTGGAGGCAATCAAGAAGAAGGATGCCAAACATTACATTGAATTTTGGAAGCCAATCCCAGCGAGTGAGCCATTTCGGGTGATTTTAGGAGAGGTCCGGGATCGATTGTACAACACCCGAGAAAGAATGAGGCAGACTCTGTCAACCGGGGGGTCAGACATCTCAGAGGAAGACACCTACACGAATGCAGATCAAATTTTGGAGCCATTAGAGTTATGTTACCGATCTTTGTGTGAGACTGGAGACCAGAACATAGCTGACGGCAGTCTACTGGACTTCATGCGACAAGTCTCATGCTTCGGATTATCCCTGGTGAAACTTGATATTCGACAAGAGTCGGAACGACATTCAGATGTTCTGAACTCCATTACCACTCATTTGGGGATAGGTGCGTACCAGGAATGGTCCGAGGAGAAGAGGCAAGAATGGCTTTTGGCGGAGCTCAAAGGCAGGCGCCCACTTTTGGGCTCGGATGTACCCCAAACCGATGAGGTTCGCGAGGTTCTGGACACCTTCAAAGTGATCGCGGAATTGCCCCCGGACTCGTTTGGAGCATATGTTATTTCGATGGCGACGTCACCTTCTGATGTACTAGCTGTGGAGCTCTTACAACGGGAATGCAAGGTACTGACCCCATTGCGTGTTGTGCCACTCTTCGAGCGACTGGATGATCTTGAAGCAGCTCCAGCCTCACTCCGACGTCTCTTCTCCATCGACTGGTATTTGAACAGGATCAATGGCAAGCAGGAAGTCATGATCGGGTACTCTGACTCAGGAAAGGATGCGGGAAGGCTGGCTGCAGCATGGGCTATGTTCAAGTGTCAAGAGGATCTGGTCAAGGTGGCCAAGCAGTATGGGATCAAACTGACCATGTTTCATGGCCGTGGAGGAACTGTCGGTCGTGGCGGAGGTCCCACCCACTTGGCTATCCTCTCGCAGCCTCCGGACACTATTCACGGTTCTCTGCGGGTCACAATACAAGGTGAAGTGATCGAACAATCTTTCGGCGAAGAGCATTTGTGCTTCCGCACCTTACAGCGTTTCACTGCGGCTACATTGGAACACGGCATGCACCCTCCCATTGCACCCAAGCCTGAATGGCGCGAACTCATGGACGAAATCTCGAAAGTGTCAACTGAGGAGTATAGGTCCATTGTCTTCAAGCACCCCCAATTTGTGCATTATTTCAGAGCAGCAACCCCAGAGACAGAGTATGGGCGGATGAACATCGGAAGTCGTCCAGCAAAGAGGAAACCAAGTGGAGGAATTGAAAGTCTGCGAGCCATTCCGTGGATTTTTGCTTGGACTCAAACCCGGTTTCATCTTCCGGTCTGGCTAGGATTTGGTGGAGCATTTAAGGCTGCCATCCAGAAGAGCAATAAGAACGTTGTTCTACTTCGTCAAATGTACAATGAGTGGCCCTTCTTCCGAGTTACCATCGATCTGATTGAGATGGTATTCGCAAAGGGAGATCCTCGCATAGCTGCACTGTACGATGAACTCCTTGTCGCCGAAGAGCTGCAACCATTAGGTGAGAAGCTGAGACTAATGTACACTGAAACCCGAGAACTTCTATTGAAGGTCGCTGGCCATGAAGATGTGCTTGCAGGTAATCCAACTCTAAAGCAACGGTTAAGATTGAGAGAACCATATATCACCACCCTGAATGTCCAACAAGCGCTCACTTTGAGGAAGATCCGGCACGAGAGTCTCCAGTCTACTGCCCCTGAAACTCCTAAGAAAGGTTTCCCTGGGACTCCCAAGAGAGAGAACTCAATGAAACAATCTTCTGAGCTAGTGGGACTCAACACTACCAATGAGTACCCGCCTGGACTAGAGGATACCCTGATCATCACAATGAAGGGAATTGCAGCAGGCATGCAGAACACCGGTTAGAATCAGACCTCCACTCTATCGACACCGATTTTGAGAGAATAAAGTAGCCCATCGATGGAGTTGGATTAGGATAGATGGTCTTAACCCCGCGATAATTTTGGTACGTTTCGGAGTGACCAAATTCGGAGCAGATCATGAATTTTTCTTGCAGTACAAACTTAGGAAAGAAACATGACTCAGAGAATTCCATCAGGATAGTCAATTAGGTACAAGTTGATATTGGCAGATGGGCGAAATCAAGGTATGCGGATTCACAATATTGCTGTGGAACAATTACAGCAATAATTGTATTACTCCATGATATGGACCAGAAGTATACACTTCTGGTGTCTATATTCAACTAGTCTTTCCCATTTTGTGTATAATGTGTTGGATGTGTAATGGTTGGAGTAATTGTGTAATGATCGACGGATATGTGCATTGCAAAGATACAAATAATTTATTTGTATCTTCACATATTCTATGCTCTAGTCATAAGTGGATTGAACCTTTATTTTTTAAGAGAAGCACCTTAGATTATGTTTTTGAAGCGTTGTGAGTGGAAGTTGCATGCTGTCTTTTTCTTTCTACGCGATCGCCTCTCTCTCTCTCTTTCTTTCTTACAAGTAATCAGTGTTTATTCTAGATCTGGTGGAAAGCTACATTGTGTAACGCAATCACTCTATCTTCTTACACTAGTTCCACGAGCCAAGAAAAGGACGAGCATAATATAATTAGTCACAATCACTGAGACTAATTTCTACTAAACACTGTTGACCCAATATAAACTCGCTCAGATTCTATGTACATGTGCGTACAGAATCTTTTATGAAGAGAGTGGAGATTAATTTCCTTCCTACCAATCAAAAACCTTTAAGGCACTGCGTACAAATTGACGAATTTACCGTAAAACGTTGAGCTCCACGTAGTAAAGAATAAAAGTGGACAGTTTCGGGCACGTAATATGCTAGATGCCTAGTCTAAATATCTTTATTACAATTAGAATGTGTAGAAATCAAACTTCTCGGTCAGGAGTTGAAGACATCGAATGTCATATACCAGGGTGTAAGGACCGCGTTAAAACGTTAACAGGGAGAAACATTGTTCAATTCGGCTGGAGTTTGCTGGAATTGCTATCATAGCTTTATGTTTAAGTGCTATGTACAAGCCTGACAAGCTGTAATTTGCATGTCACCCTAGTGGTTGGCCCCTTCATGAAGCGGCATTTGAATGCGCGAAATACAGTACACCGCTAGATTTGCGTGAAGACACGTTAAAATTTCTCGTTGACATCAGCAAGCTGCATTTGACGGGATCACACTCTTTCCCATACGATAGATGCACTTGTTTCGCTCAGACGTTACAAAGGTTCTTAATTTGGCACAATCGTTCAGAAGACAGGATACTTAGTCTGGATGGATGCAGACTAGCATCAGATTATCCGGAGCAGGAGATTGAAAATCGAAGGATGTGTCGAGAGATATCAATCATCCTTCTAGTGGGCATTTCAGCTTTTACCCAGGACGAAACGAGATGCTCAATTGCCGGGATAAGAATTTGTCAAACTATCTTATCCGCACTGATATCGACCGATGCGTGGAGAAAGCTTACAATTCAATTCTCACAATGAGGTGACCTCGCGTCTAAGTTGTGAAGTCACTACTGGGACTGGGGCGGGCCCGGGACCTAGCAGGTTAATCCTTTCCAAACTGGGGGTACATGGATTTATGATCATGATCGAGAAGAACCTTAATTTAGAGTCAATGTACGTTATGCACTGTGTACAGGCTGTGGCTCCGTTATCAGACTAGTGTATTGACCCGTATACGTAAGTTGACAACTTGCATCGGATTACGAGAATTACGACATCTCGGGGATATCTGTGTGAAATATCCACAAGGTGAAGGCTTATATCGCAGCGCTCGCCTTGTCTGAAACTGGGAAGGCCTAAACCGATGCTGGGTTTTATGTGCAGAAAGGAAAAAAGCAGCAGCTTGGTACTTCCTGGATTAACCCGCATTTCTAATCCACAGGCAGTCCTAGGAACTATCAAAGTAGTTTCTCTTTCAGCGGCATTGATTGATTTACAGTTGTAATGAAGCTGCAGAAAAGGAATGCACCGGTTACCGTGCTCGTGGAGTTCATAGTGATGGCCTCTGTTTTCTTCGATCTAGTCCTCCCAATCGTCTCTCAAGAAGGTGGGTAACCGACTTTGTTTACACCCGTGTTCTTTCGAGTATAGTTCAATGAAGTCCGCTGAGACTTCACAATCAACACATTCAGCAACGTTAACAGGGGAATTTTGTTAACAGGGGAATTTCATGCTCTCTGGTATATGCCGTACGTCGATATGGAGAGCGATCAATTTGGAAAGAATTATTAGTACACATTCAATGAGAAGGAAGATTTTCTAAGCTCTGGGACTCTGTTCCGGTCAAATTAAGTTCCCGAGTGATTCTAGTGATAAGACCGTAAGGCAAAAATCAACCCGAAGATGCTAGGGCTGGGATTTCAAAGAATTTCGGTTGAATTCACGCGATCTATATAATCTATTGCATATTCAACTCGTGGTTCTGAATCTAAGTTGTCTTCTTCGGGGAACTCGCTAAATGATGCAATAGCCAGCTAAACGGCTTCGGAACTCGTTTTCAGAATAGGTCATCCTGAATCTATGATATGTCCTGATCGTATATAGGTTTCATCAGCATCGATTGCGGGGGTAACGGTGGCCATGAGAGAACGACCGGGATCCACTGGGAAGCTGATCTTGATTATCTTGATTCAGGACAGGAGCTTCAATCAGCGAACGTTAGCATGAGCGCACATGTACGAGGGCTACCAGACGACGGAGAAAGTTTTAAGAAAACAGCTAGGGTGTTTATCCCGTCTCGCACGTCACCTTCAAAATACTGTTACAAACTGGCACTTGACCCTTCAAGAGTTGAGGAGGGATTCGAATATCTGCTTCGTGTAGTGTTTCCTAGCAGGAATGTGTTCAGCTTGAGTGCCAAGGAAGGGGACGAAGCTCTAACTTCTGATTTCAGCACACGCTTCTATTTCACCGTCGACTCCACTTTTGTTGCAACGATCAGTTTAGATCCAGTTAGAGCCCAGACCATCGAATTGATAGTGAATGCGTTAGATGAAACTCTATATGTGTGCTTCGTGCCCCTGGAAGATAGGTCATCACTAGTAGGCATTGCATCTTTGGAGTTGCGACCCTTGGATGGATCTATGTACATCGAGACCTGGAGCACCCAGAGGCCTTTATAACGTGAAGTCGGCCGGTAGACAGGAAACGACCTACCTCATGATGGTCTCCCGCCAGAATTTTGGAGGGAATACAACAATTTTGAGGTATGTAGCTATGATTCTACGTCGGATAGAATCCTTACAAATAGCAGTTGATTCACAGAAGTATACGGGGCAAATCTGCTTCCCACGTGATTTATATTGCACCCACGCCTTCAGTTTATCAATCTCTAGAGGCATACGTGAACTGCACAAGATTTACGCTACATACAGGGGTCAAAATATTGCTCTCACAATATGACAAATTGAATGCTTGGATCGGTATCTGCGAATAATTAGACTTAAGTTTAATCAAAAAGTACGCAGAGGACGATTTTAAAACAAAATCTTGATGTCACTTTACCAAATCTAACCTATACATGAAATTTACATCTATACTCAATTAAGGACAAATTCCAGTCCTGTTGAGGGGCTTGATGTTCTCAATCCGAAAGTAACCCCACTGCCTCGCTTGTTAACCGAATGAGTTTAAGAATTCGATTTCAGCTCACATTGAGGGGTGTAAGTACTTCCACTAAACAAAGTTACTTTATCAAACGATGTGGATCATGAATTGGTCCCAGAGACTAGAAACATTTGGGGTTTCTGAAGTTAATAATGGCTCCTAAACTTCGTTTACGTTTATGGATGCAGATACCCTTTGGACCCTTATCATCGCATCTGGAGTACACCAAAATTACCGCCGAAGGAGTCTCAGTTCGGAATTTACAGGAACAAGACGGTTATGAATTTGGGCGGAACTGCTTCGTTCCTTGACATGCCTCCTATGGCTGTCATGGGTTCAGCTTGGGAGGGGACCGATCTTCGATCCCAGATCACCTTCGGAGCTGATATCAACGTAGCGAAAGCTTTACGGGAGCTTCCCAATTTTTATATGAGTATGTGGTTCCGCAACGTCAATTCTGCTCCGCTGGGACTGGGAATTTTCAAAGATGGCAATACTGGTTCTTGGTTTAATGTTACGGTAGCAGAAGCCGACAGGAGATTGGGTGACCGCTCAGGACGTATGCTGCAGTTCCAGGATTTAGAGGAGAACTTCGCAAGAAATATACCATTTTCTCATGGAGTGAGGGCCTCGAGCTCCTACCAGTTGTTAATTCATTTGAGCTTTACGGAGAGTTTGCGGCTAAGTCAGTGAGGACTGCCAACGATAACGGTACGACCTATAAGGCAATGCATTCGACAATCTCATTTAAAGTTAAAGGTCTACACTGCCTGCACATGTACATGCTTCTTGAAATGTGGGTTCATCTATACCACATCCGTTTGCAAGCCACGACACCGAGACATCATATGTTTAGCCATGTGTCGCCCTCTGCTATGCAATACGCGGGAATATCTCCATTTCGAAAATCCTATGTTTCTGCCCGCAGTAGTAGGCATAATATGTATAAGGAGTTTTCCTGAAGCTTATGCTTACTTCTCACACTAATTTATTCGTGATATGGTTGAACCTTTTTGGAACAGCTAGTGCCTCGGAAATGAAGGTGTTCTCCAGGATTTTTTCTGGGTTAGATACAGCTGGCGATCCTTGCCTGCCAATCCCTTGGAATTGGCTAGTGTGTAGCATTGAACAAATACCTGAAATAACACAGATGTAAGTATCCTCGAGCTCAATTCATTTCCTTATATTTGGAAACCATGCCAGGAAGCAGAAAGAAGTAGGACAATCATGCCATGTTTTGTTAGATGCACATCACTGTCCATAACTTGGTATCTATCAGTGTCTACTTGTTATTGAGACGAAGTAAACTTCTTATGCTCCCTTTAGTACGTATATCTTCAATTATCATTACCAAAAACGGTTCTTGCTGCGTGCTTTCGTACAGAAATCTTACCAGCAAAGGCGTGAGGAAAGGACACGAGAAAGATCTGGATTTCGTCAAGTTTGAAAAACTGAGTCGTCTGACGCTGTTGGATTTGTCAAGAAATGGTCTCTCTGGTCAGTTGCCGAAATCTCTTGAAAGTGTTACGGCTCTTAATACACTGTAAGAATATCTGATCTCCTTGCATCTGCATTTGCGAATTATTCTAGAATTCATCATACAGTCTTACTTTCTTACACTAGCTGTTGTCGTAATCCCTCACTCAAGGTAGCATGTCTGACGCATTCGAAATTTTGTTCACAGTGCGACATACTCAGAGTCATAATTTCTGATAGAAGGCAGCTAGATAGGGAGATATTAGTAGTTTGGTCTAACTAGCTGA
Organism: Lunularia cruciata; assembly: GCA_948567375.1. Taxonomy (NCBI): domain Eukaryota; kingdom Viridiplantae; phylum Streptophyta; class Marchantiopsida; order Lunulariales; family Lunulariaceae; genus Lunularia; species Lunularia cruciata. Next base: position 45,576,514 of record OX419758.1, read on the forward strand.
TCTAGCAAACTTATATTGGAGTGTGGCCATTGATCATGCACAAGCTATGGGACCTGAAAGTGGACTTCTATGATGTTAACCTGGATCCCGTGACTCATACCGCAAGGAACGTCCGAAATATTGTATAAACTATGATCTTAACTCCACTATGCAATTTTTAGTGTATCAATTCTAAATCGCTAGTAAACTGGTACCTCGTGAAACTGATCGCAAATGGTTGTGATTGCGCTTGCCAGTCATCTCAGCAACAATAATCTCAGAGGTGGGATACCTGAGGAACTCGAAAGCCTGACAAACTTGAAAAGCTTGGATCTTTCGTACAATTCTTTCCACGAGTTGAAGTTCCAGCTAAAAAATCTCTCCAAACTCGTAGATCTGTAAGTTACGCGAAGAAGACCTAGTGCAAGTGAACATAAGCTTGTAATTGTTATAATAATTAATTAGCTGCAGATGAAAACCTTTAGTGGTTATCAGCGATCTCTATTTTATGCGTACATTGTACCTTACATCTGCAGGACAGCTACTAGCTTCAAGACTTTTTTCAATTTGAATTCATCCAGACTAAATAGGCATGTCTCTAAAACGGTGCACGTCATGATGTCTTACAGAAATTTGGCGAGCAATAAGCTAGAAGGAATCGTTCCCGAGAGCATTTGGACCTCTAGTGTTGTAAACGTGTAAGACTCAGACTAAACATGCAAATTTCTGACTGTTTTCCAACCTAGCTCAAGTTACGAGCTCAAGGTCATTCACTGAGAGGTGTATCATTAAAGACAATGTAAATGTATGTATGTAACCTGCAGTAAAAACTTATACACAAAATATAATCGTAGGAATATTTGCGGGTACTGAGGGCTTGGTGCTGTTTATTTCTGGTTCTCTTCTAGTACGTACGAATTCCCAGTTGATGTCGAAAGAAAGATGACGAGACTGTGGTGCAAGTTTGCCATACCACCTGCTGAAGTTGTCAATCATTCGGTCCAGAAAACGACGTCTCCCTTATACTTTTATAATTGCAGGAACTTATCTGGCAACAACTTTGAGGAGCTCAATTTGACAACATGGATCAAGAACATTGTTATATCAGATGGAGGAGCTTCCTCTGAAAAAAGAGTGCGACTCTTGAAAAATCCGATCAAGAAGGTTCACCCGGATCTGCCATCTGAATATGTACCAGTTCGTCCTTTACTCACTAATTCTAATCGGGCCTTAGTACTGTAAGTTACCCAGGGCCCTCTTTCAATCGAACTATAAAATCGTTCAATACTTGGCAGTGGTAGATCTAGCTGTAGCAAGGGGCATCAGGACCTATGATTAAGAATCTCCGTAAGGGTGAATTACGAAATGACGTGATTCAACCTTACGGATTTAGAGGAGTGTTATCTCTTCAGGTGCCTAGCCTCTAAAATTGCTCGAGAATTCTCTGTACTACAACTTACTTTGTCATGGGTAGTGCACAACGCTATAATATTACTCCTTCGAGATGTAAGTTTATTGACTTCCACGGTGGTGCTCTGATCGCAAAAGGAATCATATTTTGCGTGCTTATTCATAGGATGCATGCCGCTCACATTTTGTATATATATGACTGCGATCCTCCTCGGGTGGGGCTACCTGTATCTGGTCCGAGTAGTTCTACTTGCTCTGCAGTGAAGGCAAAGCGAGAGTAATACTTAGTTCAGATGAATGAAGCATGTCTTAGAATGTTCTGATTTCTGATCCTGAGAATCTCATCATGACAGGCTTGGGACCGACAGTCCATGGTGCTTGAAGAGAGCAGGGAAGAATGCAACTTTTATCGTGAAACATTTATGTCGTGAAAGCGAATTCGATGCTCTGGATCGAAAGCGTAAGCTCTACTAACTGGAAAAAGTACCTATCACATTCATGGGATTTTAAGTTCGGCAGCAAGCTTCGGGCCATTTCTGAGAGCTTTTCTTCCCTGCTGACAGATTGTCAAAGTTGCAGCGTCTGTATCGTCGTCTAAATTGTGTTTTTCGATTTGCATGCAAGAGTAGTTCCAAGCGACGATAGCGGGCTCGTCAGGCAAATCTCCATTTGGTTGGGTGCTTCTGCTGCACTGGTTCTCCTTGTTGGCGGCTGCGCGTACACTCTCATCCGTCATCGGATTGCTTCAAAAGATAATGTTTTAGACGAAGATCTCGTGCTTGCTGTGCAAAACGGGCAGGTCACTTCTCGGATCATAGCTCTGAAGGACCTGCTTAAAGCTACCAACAACTTCTCCGAGAGTTGTAAAATTGGCGAAGGTGGATTTGGTCAAGTATACACGGGCTCTCTAGATGGTCAGACGGTGGCTATCAAGAAAAGTCGAAGTATAGAGTCACCTGAAAGGAAAGTGATGTTTATGAACGAGGTTCAGATTCTATCAAAGGTCCATCACAGGAACCTCGCTACTTTTTTGGGTTGCTGTTTGACCCGGAACGTTGCAGTCCTTGTGTTTGAGTTTGTTCCTCAGGGAACATTAAAGGAGCACCTTCAAGGAACTAGAGGAAAGGGACTTACGTGGATTCAACGAGTGAAGATTGCAGCTCAAACTGCAGAAGCATTGACATACCTTCATTCTGCAGCAAGTCCACCTGTTTACCATCGGGATGTAAAATCCGCCAACATTCTTTTGGAGGATAACTTTAATGCTAAAGTGACTGACTTCGGTATCTCGAAACTAGCATCGCATATGGATGCTACCCACATCACAACAATGGCTATCCAAGGTACTCCAGGTTACATTGACCCGGAGTACTATACCTCATTCCAGCTGACAGTGAAGAGTGATGTCTACAGTTTTGGGGTAGTGCTGCTTGAAATCCTCAGTGCCCAACCACCCATTGATCCTAAAAGGGGCGAGAGAGATAATTCACTTGTGCAGATGGCAGCCCATCTGATCAAAACGGATGCACTGCATTTCTTTCTGGATCCACGTTTACAAGCGAGCTTCGAGACCGTAGAGGAAGTTAAAATATCAATTTTACAGTTAGGACAGCTTGCCTTAAAATGCACAAATATGAGATCTTCCGACCGACCTAACATGAAGGAGGTGTCTGCGGAGCTGCTGGAACTCTATTCTGATTCTCTGCGGCGAGATTATTCAGAAGCTTCTTTGTCGGATCAGGAGAATATTTCAGATCAATCAAGTGGAACTTTGAACCCAGCAAAATAGATGATAGCGTCTAATTAGGTTTGACTACCTATGAGTAAAGATAGCTCATAAGTAGTCTATTTCTGGTGTATGATTTTCTTCTAGACAAGTTGGTAATATCCTTCCTTATTAGAGTTGATTAGAAATGTTACTGCGTACTTCTGTTTCGTTCTAGATTTATTACATGCATATGCCCTTTGGAATTGGTCAGTCTGTTAGCACATGGTTTATTATGATTTCACATATACAAATCATCAAGATGGATAGTTTTAGTTTTTCGTTTTGTCTCATAACGGACCTTAAAGCACCGATGTGACACCTGGACATTTAATTTCCCAGTAATAATTCGAATCAACATGCTCAAATTGCAAAGCTAAAATTGCATATGCACTGTGGGTATAAGTATGCATATGTTCTTCTACTGAATTTATCTGAACCCTAGTTTGATTGCTGTTTTTATTCTGCAAGATGGTCGCCTTTATTTCTTATCCTAGCTTCCAGCCGTACTAGTCTGGGAAGTACATCTGATGCATTCTCTCTGGGATCTGAAGTTCTGATTACAGCTAAATGTGACGTTTTTAACGTTTGGAACTTATCTAACTAGGCCTTATTATATATATGACCTCAAAGCCAATGCGATTCCAATTGCAATCCCATGCGTGTTGCAATTGCACTGCCTACAATTAGTACCAAAGCCAGCCTCTGTCCTTGGAAACTCGAGTCATTTTGATGCACATGAAGGTAGAGATCAACACACGTTGATACAATGTCATGTACTATCGCAAGAACAGTTAACTACAGGAGCTGTTCTTATCATCTCAAGGTAAAAGTTGACAACCCCAAATACTTCGGACATCAAACAAAACATGGTCAACTTTCATCTGGGGATCGCTTCGAGTGCCTCAAGTTTCAATTGACTTTCACAGTGATCCGAAAATTACGGTACCGACAAATGCAGCCTTCAAATCAACAAAGACTTACGTTTCACGTTTAATGTCAACATTAACGCTACCTCGTCGAGGAGATTGGACCGGTATGATAAAAGTCCTGCAGGTTCATAATTTAGGTCAGCGATCGAATCCCTGTGAAGCCAGGGTCTTGACTGGATTTGCCGACTACCAGAGGGCAAGAACGGAGATCTGAGAGATTACTTCATGTTAGCTGACACGAAATAAGTCAACCAAGGCAGTCGCCAAAACAGAGAAGGAACTGAAAAGTATGCGTAGGTCTTTTACACTGCCTTCATGATTCATCCAAAAGCCCAGTCACTGGTGGAAAAGAGGAAAACACTTCCCAAAGAAATGTGCGAATGAGCATTTTTGAACTGAGAACCAAACGCTCGTTTGCACAATAGATCCCAAGAAGGAGAAATGCCTGATTTCCATGAGCTGTAATCTTGAATTCAACAAATGGTGAGTGAATTACAACAAGATCACAATCGGAACAGATGACCGCTTCATGATAACGTTTCAAGTAAGAGCTTAAGTCCAAGATAGATATGTACTGAATATAACAAACAATAGTCAGACTCTACACCGCTACAATTTCCTAACCAGATGACGTGGCTAGATTAGTTTGAAAGATATCCAAATTAAATAAATAAAATCCAAACAAAGACAAGAATATGCTCAAGTCTCCAAGTGTATTATTTATAAGTACTATTTGATCAACGCTTCTTGGGCCTCCACGTGTACATGATAGACTGTTTTCTTCAATCTATTGAAGTCCTTTCACACACTTCCTTTGAACACTAAGTGAAACAGATATAAATCCTTACATTAATTATAAATCATGAGGAGTACAAAAACTACTCAAAGCATCTCTGAGGATTTTCTTTTCTTTTCGATTTAGTCACGTGGAACGAAAAATAAATTACTTGAAGGCCAGTAAGCACGTTTTTACCAGTGGACTATTTGGATTTGTTGCTTGGCCTTACCTAGGTTGCTCTAAGGTCTTTGTTGTTTATTTCTTCTTGACTACCCCGGTACCATCTCGATGGAGGTCGAAATGCTTTCAATGAAAAGTAAAACTTATAATATAAGCACTGAGTGCTCTAACTCTAACTAGTGTTACCATTGGATGCTCTACACAAACTCTAACTTTTGTAGTACATGTTATTAACTATACCAACCTCAACTACAGTATGTTACACGTATTACCATCTGAATTCAGTTTTAACACACACTCGTTTAAAAAATGATAGCATTTCAATTAAAATTCTAAAATTACAAAACTTATTTCCTTGTAAAGTTTTTATAAAAAGCATCCACAATTCATTCATTGGTGTTAATGTAATTGAAACAGATTTCTTATTTGTTTTACTACTCTTTCATATAATGAAATTGGATCTCTATGTGTTTGGTTCTCTTGTAAAATTTTGAGTTGTACACAGGCTTGATAGCACTTTGACTGTCATTGTACATTTGGGCATCCTGTCCACACCATTGGTCATTGAGTGAGATGCAAAGCTAGATTACTTCCTTAGTAATCTAGCTAAGTAATTTTGGTACATACTATTTTTCACTGCTTTTCTATGTTGAGGTGAAAGATTAGAACTTTGCCACTGGGTTTACAACGTAAGCTACCTCAAGTATTGTACTTATCATAGCGTATATTAAACATCCTATTGCTTCTTGGTAGTGTGTTTAATTGGTTTTCTTTCTTCCATGTGTGATTTGGGATTTGGATATTCAGAAGTAGTGATTGGATGTGTATCCGCAAGATTGAACCATTTATAATTGATTTTATTGGATCTTCCAGAGTACTAAGTGAATACGTATAAGTAAGATTTAACTGTTTATAATTGACTGTCTGTTTTTCTTCAGTCAATCTGATCTAAGATTCTCTTTTTCATAAGAATTTTGAAGTACTACATACTACTCTACTTCTTCATATGTAAATTCAAACTCTTTACAAGTGAAATCTTGCATGGTACTAATATTAAATTTATCTTTCACACAAATTATTATGTTTCTACAAACAGAAGTATTATATCAGATTCATAGTACGCACAAAGAGGAAAAAGTGATGGTTACAACTCATATCTCTCTAAGAAGTAATCAAATTTCCAATTCTAGTTTCTTAAGGCTTGCTCAAGCTAAAAATACTCTTTGGCAATCTGCAAACACTCCTCTCCTTTCTAGCTTCTTTTTATCCTTGTGGCTACTTCATATAAATCTAATCATGAAAAGTTCCATTAAGAAAAGATGTCTTGATGTCAAATTGAACTATCTATATGTCTTCTGCAATGACTAAAAAAAGAATAGATTCTAATGGAATCAAACTTGATTAATAGATCAAATGTCTACTCGTAGTCAATTCTTACAAGTTATGAATATCTCTTGGCTATAGGTCCAGTCTTGTGCCTTAAGATGTTGCACTTTGAATGAATCTTTGTTCTATAGACCTACTTTTATTTTATTTTATTTTAGTTCAGTTTCCTTTTTAGCAAAGTTATTAGCTTCCTAATAAAACTTTATGAATCAAATTCCTCATCCATGGCCTTTGCTCACTTATATTTTAATAATTTTCTCCATTTATGCACAATTGTTAGCTTCAAAGTTGTGTGCTACTTCAATGACTCAATTTTGTCATCCATGGCTTCCATCCTCTCAAGTGATTGCAAGTATCTTGGAAATGAACAAGATTTGCATCCCCATTTCTTCATTAAATCTTAGATACCACAATGCAAGTATAAGATGCCTTAATTTAAGCTTACTCACCGAGTTTTTGTCATGGTAATCTCATTCTATTACTTCTGCAATTTATTCCATCTTGAGTGGTTGAACTTGAGATCATTTTCAATCAGGTTCTTGATTGTCTTCATTGTCTTCTTGAAGTGGATAAATTTTGATCTCACTTGTGGATTCTTTTGTGACTTCCTCCATAGACTCCTTGGAAGCTTGTGGAAACTCTCCATCAACTTCTCTCTCATCAATATTCATTCTTGCATGTGCTTGCTCTCCATCTCTCTTGAAAATAATTTGCACCTAAGTTAAGCATATATGTCAGTTGAAGATCAAGTACCTCCTCTCTAAACATGATGTCTTTACCTTCACATATGTTTTTCTTCTTTTGATCAGAATTTGAAGGCTTGGATTTTGAAGTATATCCAAAAAATACATATCTTGTCCCTTTGGATCAAACTTCTTTCTCACACACTTTGGTGTGTACATTAAGATTGAGCAACCAGAAGTAATATGCAACTATATCCAACAAAATACAGCTTTTGTAGCTTTAAATAAAAGATCTTTCTTCCACCCTTTGTTGTGTGCACAAAGATGGGGCATAACAAGGGGTAATATGTAGCTGTTTGTTTTGTTCTATGCCGAAGACCACAAGGAATTTTTGCTAAAACTGTATTTAAAATTCTATTCAAAAAATGTATCATATCTCCCCTTGCTTTTGCACACAACTCTATAGCAAAATTTCTAGAAAGCAACGAGCTTCTTGCTACTTCAAATATTCTATGATTCTTGTTGAAATATTTTGCTCTGAATTGTTAAGTGCTATAAGTTCATGTATTAATCCAACACTTTGTACAAAAGTAGAGTATCCTTTTCTAACGTATTTACCTCCTCTATAAGATTGCATTTTCTTGAGCTTCACTTCATGTTGACCTTCTAATTGTGTGTGGAGTTGTTTGAAGAACAAAAGAGGTTTTTACTTCTCTTTTAAGAAAAATACAACTTTGAAGCCACTAATTCATCTTGTAAAAGTAGATAATTTCTTGATTCTCCTATTGAGCTCACACCCATAGTTCATCCTTGAATAGAATATAAAATCTTGATTCTATCATTGAGCTCAGACTCATAGAACCACTTGCAATACTATGAAAGAACTCTCCAACCATATGATTGCCTCTACTATCAATAGATTTTGTAGAAGGTAGACTACGTTGCTTTTTTAGAGCACATCCATCACAATACAAAGACTTTTGAATACAAAGACTTTTGAATACCAAGTTCTTCCAGTTTCAAACCGCCTACTAGGCCTTCTATCTCCATTTTCCTAATGTAGGCAGGATTGAGATAACCAAGTCTTGAGTTCCATGGTGCAATATTAACTTTCTAAAGTCTTTCTTCCTTTCTACCTTTTTGCAGCTACTTCTTTTTTTCAATTGAGAAATGTTGAAGTTTTTGGTCCTGCCATCATGACTACCTCCATTTTTTTTTCTATCAATAGCTAAAAAGGTTATCTCTCATGAGCTCTCTTCCTTGTCTTCTACATATCCTTTCAAGGTTTCTTCCTTCTGTAGTATCGCAGTGAGTTACTAAATGATATATTGGTCTTCAGGTATATGTTTCATGCGTGTATTATATGAAGATTAATTAGTGGCAAACTATAAATAGATTTGGTGATTTGAGGAATTATCTATTCTTACACTAATGTTATTTAATTGACTAGTGAGGGTTTCAACTTTGCTAATTAAACCTACTATCTCAGCTCAAGGATTCATTTGTGACTGAAAGAATCTTTCTTGGAAAATGTGCTTATTCTTTGAAATCAGTTGTTCAAAATCTATATTCAAAAAGTGGTTTGGTGACTCAAACCATTTTTGGAATTGAATAAATTGATCAATCTCGGTAAATACTTCTCTTTTATGGTTGTATAGATCTATACTTTTGCAACTTTTTTCTTGCTTTGCCAATATGTCTCTCTCCATTTATTATTCTTTGTTCTATAGTCTTTGTTCCATTTATGACCCCTTAAAGTCTCTTGACATGAAGATGATTATAATGTGAATTAATAATCAATAAATTTAATATCCAAATCAATAAATTCTATAGTACAGAGTATTAGCTATACCACCTCAACTTACTACATCCTACATTTACCATTTGAAATGCAATTTTTACCTAGTACAAACTTTATGTATATGTATAGTACAAAATTTACATTTTGTACTACACACTGTAGTTCCAAAATCTACAATTTGCTTATTTGCAGCATGAGATCCGGTGAACTATCATCAATCAAAAAATCATAGATAATTTGATTTATCTCAAATACCAGTTAGTGCACTTTGATCGAAACCGGTGAACCACCAACAATCATACAATTATAGCTATTGTGATTTACCTCAAGCCCAGTTATTCCACTGTGATTAGTTTACGTGTTTGAGGGTGGATTGTGCTTACATTTGACGCCTACAGATCGCATCTCGCTCATGCAACAGCATGTAATTAATGAAAGTCTGAGAATTCTACCATTTAAGGTAGTTCTGACTTCCCACGCACCCATCCATTAGATTAAGATTCCTCTATAGCTAGATGTTGTTTGTCAAGATAAAGAGCAGGTTGTTTGACTGGTATTCAAAGTACAGTAGAAGGGGACGGTAACTACCTCCACTTGCGAAATTCCAGATTCAGATCCCGATAAGTTTACCTCCTCAGTCCCACACATATATCCATACACCCATTAAATATGAAGTGAATGCAGGGGTAAAACTCCAAAAGGCGCAGTAATTCTGAGATTGGTAACAGGATCAAAATGTGGTGCCAAGGTTTTGTTAATTCTTCAGCATAAGATGTCAAGAGATGACTGATGATGACAAGGAATGTAATTGTCACAAAGATTAAAAGTAAAAATTGTCACAAGATTTCTTATTGAGAAAAACGTAGCGTACGTATTGAGAAGTCTCGCCCTTAACATCAGCTACCGTTATTTCTCGAATCCAGTACTAGTAGGCATTGTAGAAAGACAAAAGCAACACGATGCGATCGTCAGCGGCGACTCCTGTTATATACAATTCTTGGCAGAGATGCTTTTACTCGTGGGTACACAGAAGAAATTGTCATTCACTGAACGTGGAGTCGGAGGCGTTTCTAGAAAGGACAGTTGCCGAACAAAGTGGATTTGGGAATCCTATGGTTGCAGTTGCTTCGCCTATGGATATCGTTGTGCTGCTGAAATCAAGCCATATTCTAAGCATGATCAGTGCAGCTAAATAAGAGATTCGAATTAAGTTCGAACATGGAGTTCTATCGAGCTTGTCAGGCAAGTTGACATTTGGTCCACCGGAAGAAATTGATCAACTGCGACGAAACATCCAACAGAAGGTTTATCTGTGCCATCGCGCGCCATGAGTGCTGTTTGAGCAATGCGTTGGCGACTGACATGGTCGGAGCACGTTGGCAAGTTATGCCGTTGGTGTTCAGATATTCACATCAATTTGGACCGAGTCCTCCAGATTGTAGGGAAAATATAGTAAAATACCGGATATTTTGAGAGTGTAAGCAGTCCATGCTGTAAGTGTATATCAAGACTCGTCGAAGTTGTCATGATCTTGCATTTGAATGCATTTGGATGCCAGTCGATATTGATCTGCCTCAAGACGATCATCTTCGCAAGCACCATATATATGTCGAGCATAATTCTACGCGTAACCACACACGTCTATAGCTGTGCACCGATATATTAAATGCTGAGCATTCTGCGCATGCGGCCTGGCAATCAGCTGCCCAGTTTTGTGCTCCTCCTGATAAGCTCACATTCTGCGAACAAGGATAACGAAAATTCAGATTATATTTTTGTAATAGCCATAAACAACCTATAGTTGGATACCAGTATATTACTAATTTTGTTTACGGAGAGGTTACTCATCGGCCCAGGATCTATAGCTAACTACCTGTTAGTGTCATGGCCACATTCAGTCACAGTTCTAGCATTTGAGCATCTTCAGGTGACCATCCTCCTCACAAAGTGTACCATTTTCTTCTTTACTAGAAACCTTCTTACTCTCCGGAGGCTAGGTTTGCGGGCATGTACATGCTCGTGACTCGTTCACCCAAGCTTGTAGCAGCGGGCAAATATTATATAAACCTACTATTCAGAAGTTGGAGTTATAAAAGCAGCGCAGAGTGACAATGAGGGCAGGCTTACCACAGACCTCAGTACCCTCCAGGTATGTGCATTCGTAAACGAGAGCAACACATCCTTGAGAAGAGAATTCCAAACTAAAGGCTCTAGCTCAAAGCCTGTGCATCCGTTCACTCTCGAGAATGGACGTGACACTGACATCAAGCATGACGATTCGAGGGCTTCAAGTTGGTATCTTAGTGCTCTCGGTTGCTGCATTAATCGAAATATCTGCAGCGCAAACCATCTCTCAGCAATACTTGGATCCCCATAACGCTGCTCGTCAGAACATCACAGGAGCAGCGATACCAAATCTCGTTTGGAACACAACTTTGGTTACCTATGCTCAAACCTGGGCCAACACACAAGCATCTGCAGCCAATAACTGCGCCATGAAGCACTCCAACGGTCCTTACGGTGAAAATATCTACTGGGCAAGTTGGAGCAGTACTCCACTGGATGCAGTCAAAGCCTGGGTGGCTGAGAAGCAGTATTACACCTATGCTACCAATTCATGTGCGACCGGCAAAGTTTGTGGACACTACACTCAGGTAAGATAGGTCTGAGCGTATCGTATGCCTTCTTGATTTATGTCAAAAGCTAAAGCCGAACACGCGAAGTTTGTGAGATCTCAATCGCAATTTTGTCTGTGCCTTCCTCTTTCCAGCTATCATACAGTACGTCCCTATGCTTTCTAGTTTTATGACTAAATTGATATTTTCACACGCGTGAAAATACGAAATTATGAATACGAACATCCCTCGTCCTTCACAGGTTATCTGGAAGAAGACAACCCAACTGGGCTGCGCATCTGCAACCTGTCCCAGTGGAGGAACGTTCGTCGTCTGCAGCTATAGTCCACCAGGAAATTACATTGGACAGAAGCCTTATTAAACTACAGGTGTAGAGAGCAAGCAGTGGAGACAAGCTCAAAGTACTGGATACCAAAGTCGCCCAATTTGCTGTACCACAGTTAGTTGGATATAGGACTCTACAGTATAAAATGATCGACAGTTGTGATAGTATGTGCTCATGCAGTCATAATAGCCGGTTTAGGCAGTGAGCAGATCTTGTGAAATAACACGTACGAAGGCTGATTGGTGGTGTTCTTGGTAAATGTGCTTCTTCCAATAAAAGGTCACCTCCTCGGCGATTTACACCCAACAAATTCAGAATTGAAACTACATATGTCTGGCCTTGCGTTGATGACTCTCAATGATTAACGGTAATCCCCACGACGGTTACATGTGCTTGAGAATACAGTGGTCCATTGCAACGCAATTAATTTCTGAAGCTGCATGATGGTTTGTTCGCTTATGTTTTGAGGTTTCGTAACAGGTGGTTCTATACATTGTCTGCTGGAACCATGATATCTTTGACAATATTCGGACATATTAAAGTTCAGTTTTGAGATATATACTGACTACGATGGAGAACTTCTGTCTCTCGGCCTTCACTAGGAGAATTTAAATGAGACCATCCTATTCACACGCATCTGGTTGCTAGGCCCAAGTATTGCTGTCTGTTTTTTCACACCTTTCCATAAAACTTAGTGGCGTTGTATTGCAGATGTAAGTGAAGATAAGCACTGTGAACCTTGTTCAGTAGAGATCAGTCTCTCTTAAACTTGGCCTTAACCGTAACCTAAGTAAAGTGAACCGAAAGGCAACAGAAAGCCCCAGTACTAGGAAAATTGTCTTTGAATAAAGCCAGAGACTGCAGCAAAATGTTACGTATGTTACTCCACGGCGATGACACAGGAACCCATCTGGTATCCCACATGGCGGATGACAAACCTTCCCGTCTGACGTGGTAATATTCAATTACTCACCGGGCGTGTAATCAGTTCTCAACATTTGTCTCGCGACATCATTGTGCAATCTCCAATTGTTGAAGTTCTACCGCCTCGCTTCTCCGTTTCCTAAGATCACCGATGTCAGGCCCTTGACATATAATTTATAATTTTCCATTTACTGCGTGTATGACTTCTGGAGGCAAGGAATGGGAAACTTTGAAGCTGAATACCGGTGAGTATGAATGACCTATTTGTATCCGGAAGCTGTAGGCACCCTCTGGGATTGTCAATGAAGGTTGCTGCCAACATTTATATGGATAGAATTTGACTTTGAACTAGACTTTATCAGTAGTCGCCATCTCGTGCAGAGAAATACATGAGGGTCGATATGTCAGGACTTTGATCAGATTGCACCAACTCCTTCGATAGTTTTCCCCCGGAGTGTTGATTGGGAGGACTATTAGTCTTTGTTCAAAAGCACAGGTCGCCGACATCCCTGAAGTATTTAACGTATCCATCAGAAAGTAATTTTACGTATCCATCAGATAGTAAAGTAACTGGAACAACTGCAACAAGGGACAAGGACTCAATCCTCCTATCACTATACGATCTATACCCCGATTGGATGTGCCTGAACTGAATTGTCAAAGGGAAGTCTTGCAGAAACAACGGGAAGAGAGTTTCACTGTTTTATCATCTTCCTGTGGTCAAGCGAGGGCAATCACAAGACCCCGGCCTTGCAACGTCGAGATTCTGTGCATGTACATCATTCCCCAGAATTGAGGCGCTTGCATGTCATCTTTTGAACAGAAATAGAAATGCTCTCAACTGTGCATTATGACTCGTATAAACAAAATTTTCTAGACAATTTCCATGGCCACTTCTCCCAAACACCCTAATGACTTATCTCAGGCATAGCGTACCTTCCTACTCTCAGGCAATCGCTTTCTCCTACAACGTGCTGCATGTACTATCCGTATAATACTTTTGCCTACGTCATCTGAAGCTGTACCTGTGTCCAGCACTACACCTACATGGTATCACTACTTCTCTGTGTCTAGTATATATACGTTTATATCTGTAAACAATATCAATGACTGCAATGAGAATGATGTTCATGTGCGTGAAGTGCTCCAGCAATAGCTCTGATAGTTGCTGGGGTTGTCTGACAACATCCCCCGATAAGGTTTGCACCTGCTTTCCTCCATGCGTCGATGTAATTGACAAGATCTACGTCAGTGGCACCAGTCGAAGGCTGCATGATACAACAATAAAAGATTTTCAGCAAGCAGTTAACATTGAAAAGACGTCTATAAAAACACCTCTTCACATACGTTCGGCAATTACTGCATCCATCCTATGGATATTATGTGTTCTGTAATCCTATCTTTAATGACAGAACCTTGTGTATTTCTACTAAGGCGCACTAGGCAATAAAACGAGTTAATATCAAGGAAAAGTAAAAGAGAGGCTAGAAACTCCTCCAATAAGACAAGGCAACGAGAAAGAGAAATCTTACAATCCACTCTTTCTTCTCGGCATCCCAGTCTTTCCAGCTAATATTTCGCCCTTGTGGACCCGCTGTTGGACCTCGTTCCAAAATCTGTCACGAGCTTCGCATGCCAACGTCACACTCCGTCTCAAAAAGTCCTGTCCCTGTTCTCTAGTATATCCTTGCGACTCAAAGCCGGGTAAGGTTGCCTGAAAGGGATACAGAGACTTGTAAGCTATACGATGCCGAACTAACAACACCCATCACTAGAGGCATGGGCGGGGGGTCAATCAAGCTCCTAAACTACTCCGGCATTAGGTGATAAGGATAAAATGATCAAGCTTTTGCGCGGGATTGCACTCTTGAGTCAGAGAACTATGAAATGTTCAAAAGGTATTCATCTGTACTTGACTTGAGACAAGTTGACCTTGCATTACCTGCACAACAGGAAGAATCTGTTTCTTCTTACCTGATACGAAGACGTCAATACGACTTGCGCACCAGCTTCCAGGTAGTCCCAGTGTACCTAAATCACATTCCCAGTTTTAAACTATCAGTTCTCCAGTCGGGGGAAAAGAGCACGGAAATCCTCATATAGGAAATTGTTGGCCATCAATCAGTAAAATCTTCTTTAAAAAGCCATCCTTTAGTAATCAACTGAGATTAGGGTAGCTACATCCTCTCTAGACTCCAGGTAGAGGACTCAAAGCGTTCACCCTGACCTATTTTCTAGAAAGGAAGCCCAGTGCCAAACTTCCCGAAGGCCGCATTTTACAGGGCTCTAGATAGCAGCCGGCATACTACAGTCACCTAGTTTGCGATGACAGTGACTCGGAGGAAAGTTGGGAGATGGCCTTCAGGTTAATCACGTCGAAGTAGTAACACAGTGATCATTTATTGACTAATTCAACGACAGAAAAAATATCGAACGTGTTACATTGGATGCTTTCTTGCAGATGCTCGTTGAGAGCTTACAAGTCAAAACATCCTCACGCCCTAAGGTTATCCAGCGGTGAAATGTTGTCTACTCAAAAACGGAAATATTCAATCGTTATACCCAAAAAAACTGAAAATGTGTAAGCCTATACAATAGCTTCAGTCCGGGGGGTTGCTGTTCATCAATCAGTTATAAACTACACTCTTCCGGAGACACATTACAGTCAAACACACACATAATCAATCACATGCACATTTGCACAGACGCAAGGATCTCAGACACATTGTGGAACACGGGATTTATTACCTTACTGACAAGGTCTGGACTCGTCGTTAGGCACAATGCCGTCCAGAGGGGATTTTTAACCTCGGCACCGTGATGCTCCAATTGCACGGCAAAACCTCCATCAATCACCGCACAGCCTCCGGAATTCCTTACTAGCTCGGCAACATTATTAAACAGATCTGCCGTGACCGGAATATGCACATCCAACATTGCCATCCTTCTGTTCGTCTCTTTGCCGCACTATCTAAAGCACTCCGCGTTATTCGTGCCGGATGAGTACTCGATAAGTCTGATGTGCGGTAGGATTCAAAGTCTACTCTACAAATACAGACACAAACTTCTCTTTCAACGGTTTACCAATCTAACGATCTTCCCAAGTGATTTTTCTTTGACGACTTGAATCAAATTCGTACAAATTTCTCCTTCAAAACTCTACTACCTTTTATGGTAAGGAGGCTACTGGCTGCAAGAAACGTCTGCGGTATCCAGTTTTATAACTACACTTCTCAAGATTCTCGAGAAGCGTCAAGCACAATCGTTGTTCTCTTCCCACAAGTCCCCTAGTGCTCCGTTTCTTCGTCACCTACCAGTCAGTCAGTAGTCGATCGATTCTCCCTCTGTAAGCAAATTCGAAGCTTCGAATCTCTCCATTTCCCTCTTCCGCCTTTCTTTTGTACTCTCTACAGAGAGATTGGACGAGGCACTTCTCGGACCTTTATGCTTTAGGAATTGACAGCAAGGTGAGCTTTCGCACCCATAGGTGTGCGTCGCTATCTTCGGCAGTTCTGTCTCATCAGCAGAGCCTCGATAAGAACTTGGATGGTACTAGAACATAGTGGTCGCACTTGGCAGCCGCCTTCCCCGACAGAAGGAGTCGTCTGGATCCCTGCAATGTTGCGATCTACCGATTTTATGACAAGTCATTATGTACTTAGCTGGCTTCGAACTGTACCTTCGACATCCGTTGGTGGAACCCACCCACTTCATATTGACACGACATTACCCACTGCAGCTTCCCTGTTAACGTGGTTAAAATGCTGCGAGACAGCACATTGTATGTACCACAGTAGGTCGAGTGTCAATCTTTATATGTAATTGTCCCCCTGTCTCCTTTTACAGCTTGCATAGCTCGGATATCTTAGGGATATCTTAGGTGCGATAGAGCATAACTCTATTGTGGCTTAGCCCTATGTTATCTTCTTTGTCTCTCCCTAGTACGACTTGATGAAATTTTTCCATTTTTCATTTTTCCTCCGCTTGCCTAGCTCGGATATCTTAGGTGCGGTAAGGTAGATTTCTAATACAGACTCTATTGGGGCTTAGCCCCATGTTATCTTTTTTTTCCTCTCCCTTATAAGGGCTTGATGAGGTCTTCACATCCTTCATTTTTCCTTATTCGAGCTTTTGTGGCATGAGAGAGAGATAAAACTGTATATTATGAACTATATATTCGTAACGATCGTGTATGTATTCTTCCTTGTCCTCGTGGTGGTATATGCGCTCGAGAATAAGTTGTTCAGAGTTCCTTAAGAGGGCGGTGAAGAGTTTGACGCTTGGCATTTATAAAGTCTCGGGCTTCTTGACCTTAT
This sequence comes from Lunularia cruciata, assembly GCA_948567375.1. Taxonomy (NCBI): domain Eukaryota; kingdom Viridiplantae; phylum Streptophyta; class Marchantiopsida; order Lunulariales; family Lunulariaceae; genus Lunularia; species Lunularia cruciata. The sequence goes on from OX419758.1 coordinate 45,593,629, forward strand.
TTTGTTTTGAGCCTTCAATAATCGATAACGGTTATCGTCTATAGAATATCGTCTACAGTAGTTTAACATAAGTAGTTTAATCTAAGATTAAATGGTGATAGTGTTAATACACATGGCAAGCTAAACTACTGGATTGACAAACTTTGTGCAGAATTTTTTTTACTAGGATCGATTTTATGTACTGGTCTCCCTTGCATGGAAGATGTATCGGATTTCTTCATCAGGTTATCGGTTGTTAATGCTTTCAAATAACCTCAATGTCGGTCTTGAACTATATGCACTAAAACATCAGAACTACTATGTTTGATCAACTGGTACATGAAAACCAAAGGAGAGAAAACAATGAGGAGACAGATATGCATTATAGAAAAAAAATTAAAAAAAATTAGTATGATAGCAAAAAACCATTAAAAAAAATTTATATCATATACAGCGCTAGGTTATTTCCTTTGTCTTATTGTCTTGCTAAATTAAGAACCACGTGAGCTCTGTACTCTTCGTGTTTGTTTCTTCGTTGGCGAGAACACGAAAGTACGTAGTCTAAATTTTAAGTAGCAGATTTGTCATCTTTCGAGTACTACCCAGATTGACGCCCCTCATGTGACCCGACATGAATATTACACAAAAGAATGTATACAAACAAGGACTGTGAAGATCTTTACAACCCTCCAACATACATTACGCCAGTTACTCATGTGTACCCCATCCTTCTTATTTTCTAAGCGGTCGCCCTTTTCTTTATCATTAAGAAAAAAGGCTACCGCTGAGGAAAAACAATATACATTACGCCAGGTACTCATGTGTACCCCATCCTTCGTATTTTCTAAGCGGTTGGCCTTTTCTTTATCATTAAGAAAAAAGGCGACCGCTGAGGAAAAACAAAGGATGGGAAGACCCCATCAAGCCGTACAAGAGAGAGACAAAAAAGGTAACATGGGGCTAAGCTCCAATAGAGTCTATATGAGAAATCTGCCCTACCGCACCTAAGATATCCGAGCTATGCAAGACAGACAGTCTACACACAACTGGAGCATCTGAAGAAACATCACCTAATGTGATTGCTCTCCCATGGATTGCACCAGCCACTGCCCTCTGTAGAGCAATGGACACACGCTGTCTAAAATATGATACAAAGTAAGAGACTGAGAGTGGTACCCCCTTACGCCTAACATGATAAGCTCTCGCTGTAACAATATGGAGTTTAGCGACGAAGTGAGTCGAGCTTATGAAGTAGATAATAAGGCAAAATAGCCTAGAATATTCTAGAAGCATCTAAGAAGCTTCTTGGGAAGCTTCATAACTAGTTAACTTGCGCCCTAAGCAGGTAGCTTCTGGAAGGAAGCTTCTAGAAGGAAGCTTCTAGAAGCTTCTAACTAACTTAGCTTGCACGCCAAGTAGGCGGCTTCTAGAAGGAAGCTTCTTGAGAAGCTTCCTAGTTAACTTGGCTTGCACTCCAAGAAAGCGGCTCAAGGAAGCTTCTTGAGAGGCTTCAAGGGACTTGTATGCTACCTATAAATACCAAGGCCGAAGCTCATGCTAGGCATTCGGAGTTTTCCCTCATTCAAGTGTCCCAATGTGAATTTCCATTCTCCCATTTCTCTCCTCGGTTTCGGTCTTTTACACTCGCACACTCCCTGACAAATGTATCAAATGCCGTGTCCATCGCTCCATATAACTCCAAGGCTAGAGGAACAAATGCCCCTATACTTGGAGACCTTGCGACCTGCTGCTGCACTCGCCGCCTATCCAAGGGGATGGGTAATCACTCCCTCCGAAATTGTATCCCGCGTAGGGTCCGTAACCACGACATCCGCTATTGTCACCTGATCATCTCGGACCAAGTGTAAGTCTGCCCTGACACATGTCATCTGCATGGCATACGAATGCTCCATCCAAGCCAAGTATCCACTCTCTCGTGCCATAGCAAACACTATGTCTCTAATGGCATCATGGGTAGCTATCCTTTGTCCTCCAAAAGGGCACCGTGTCATGTTGCATCTAGTGTAGAGCCACACTCACAAGTGAGTAATGAAGATGCAGATGGGTGGACCAAACCTAGGCAAAACCTCATCGTTGTAGAGAAAGTAGTTGGTGCGAGTCAGAAAGCCCTAATGCATGGTCAAGCTAGGATCCAAGAGCCTGCACCATTGCCAAAGCAAGAGCGTAGATGTGCTCTAGTAGCCTGAGGAAGGGACGAGTAGACTAAGAGAGAATGTAGCATATGCTCACGTATGCTCGCTCCATCAAGGAAAATTGTAAACCTCAAGTCCAATCTGACAATAGTGAAGCAAATTGTGGAAAATCCTCTCGTGCTCGTGGGGATAGACTATCTCTCATCTGCCGCAATAACGTTTGGAGAGAAAAGAATCCTCCCTCCACCTTGGTCACATAAGTCTCCAAAACCGGCCTATCAACAACCACAAAATGAGAGGAAAGTAGGAGTGCCGAGAAAGCCCAACTACCCAAAAATGCTATAGGTGCCATCTCCTCCATAGAAAGCAAGCCAACCCCACCACATGAGATTGGCAAAGCCGTCTATCTACGTGCCAAATCCCGTGTCACACTCAAAGGTCCTGGTCCAATAATATCACCAAAGACTCCCATAATCCTCCTATCAAATGCTCTTAGACTAGATAGGAAGGACTGTGAGGAGGTAACTGTACGGATGAGGTAGGATGGTCGACGAGCAATACTGGAAGAGAGTATACCAAATGCCACTTGCAGATCTCCTAGTAATGGAAGGTCATCCACATGGAGAACATCCTCTGCAAGGGTAGTGTCTAAGAAGTGTGTGACAAAATCCTCTGATCCTACTGGCACTCCAAGAACACAAACTTCGTCTGTGGATGTGATACACCCCTCTGGAAGCTCAAGGTGGGGAGGGAAACCTAAAGGGGACCATGCCTTACACTTTGACACCTTGACTCTCAAGCCTACTAGATGTAGCTTGGTAGTCAAGTAGTCAAGTAGTCAAAGGTCTGCCTAATCTGATCTACATGGCCTATGATGTGTGTATCATCTGCCAAGGAGGGAAATACACAACTTGGCATGGCCAAAATAGTAGATAGGAGAGCTCTAAAGTGAGCCATGGCAAATAAGGCCCCCCCAAAGGATCTCCCTGACATGTACCAACAGCTGACTCCAAGACGGTGACTCCCTCCTGTGAACCACCATGTTGGTAGTAAAGGGAAGCAAGAGAGCCATAAAAAGACTGCACAAAAGGAATGAGACTCACCAAGGATCCACCAACCTCCCTAAGCTCTCTAAAGATGGATGCACGTGAGACGCTATTAAAAGTGTTCTCAACATCCACCTATAGGACGACCCACTCCGTATGGATATCTAGGAGTGCTCTTATACCTAGAAATATAGCCTCACATCCTCCAAGTGTAGCTACTCCAAACTGATGGAGTGCTGTCAAAAGTGAGAACAATGCTGAAGGACAATGGTATGACTGACCAAATGCAAAAAGATCTCTCCAATAGCATTGGTCTAATGCCTCTCGTGTCCTTCTCCATCGTGAGAAGTTGACTAGCACCTAACACCTGACTAACAGACATAGGAATGTCTCCTCTTGCTACTACTACAACCACCTAAAACAACTCGGTAAAACCACTAGAAGGATCATTTGCCTGGAAGAAATCCTTAAGGTACTCATAAACCATCCCTAACAATCCTCTTGAGGAAAGGCGAGGGGCAGTGCACAATGCTTGCGCAAATAGCGACCTATCAAGACATAAGGACTACTCAAGCTGATAATCTAAGACCTCTAGTGGTAGTCCTTCTACTGCTATAGGATGTAGTGAGCATAAGGAAGAGATGGTCTCATCAGTAGGACTTGCTACAAACAAAGGGTGTAGTGCTCATGTTGCTCTACTAAACTCTCCCGCCTGATCCAATATCCTACATCGTCGTAATCAAGTGGAATCTGTGGTATCCTGTGGTGATGACTATCTCCTAAATCATGTAGCCCTAACAGACTCCTCTTGAAGGGCTGCACAATGCCCCACTCGGAATCAATGAAATCTAGCAGCCACCTCTCTATGCCCCGCACGTCCCCTTCTAGCATAACAAAGACACCATTGAAGGAGTAGGAGGAATAAGAACCATGCTAACTCGTCCAATGGATCACGTGCCAAACAATCTAGTGGTAGGAAAAAAGCCTATCTAGCCTCATCATGGAGTGTGCGGGGTAGCCTATGGAATAGATGTGGACATGGAAAACTAGTCTCAAATAACACCAAAATGCAACTCGCTTGAGAAGCTAACCACTCCCACGACTCGATTGGTATCCTTGGAACGATCAATGAAGGTATAGAAGAAGCGTGCATAATCTTCGAGTGTCATTGTTGTCAATGTGGTTGCTCATGTCACGTGTGCATCCCAAGTGGGCCAATCATAGTCCTTGTGCATCTTTCCCACATGAGTCTTCACTCCTTGCAAGGTGAAGCGTCGGTGACACACTAGGCATGGTATATCCCGATCCGTTCTCGACGACCCCACATGGGAAGGTGTAGCCATGGCTAGCACAAGAATAATGATAGTAACACATGCTGCTCCTCTCCATATCTCCCCATATCTACAAAACCACAATCCCTCACATCCAAACTCACATAAAAAAACAATCTCTCCAAACTCTAAATCTATAAACTCTCGTAACTTTCAATTTCTATATCCAAAATTTTCAAACTAAATTTCCATGGAACTTAATCATAAAAACAAAGAAATTAGAAATGAAAATTCCCGAACCATCATTCTCAATGTCAAATGTATAATGATCACTCTAAACCCTACAAAAGCTAAAAATCTCCATAACTTTCTACTCCATTCTCCATAATCTTCAATCTAGGTACCAATTGAACTGAAATTGAAAAATGAAGAGAATAGACTATTCACTTGAATGCTACATGCTAGAGAACCCTCCAAAATTATAGATATTCTCACACATCTCTCCCTTTCCTCTCCCAATCTACCGCAGCTCCTTCTCTCCACGAGAGAGCCATCAAAGGGGTAATCTTGATATAGGTGTCACTTCTCCATTAAATACATGCTAAAAACTTGAAGTCACCGCACGTGGTCTTGAAGACTTTGAACGGAGGATTGGTGGTTCCAGAAAATATAACTCAAGATATGCTCCAAGTATTGTATGACACACTAAAACATTCAAGAACCTCACCTTGGTGGCTTGACTGAATCAGATAGACTATTCTAATTTCTTCTAAGTAAATTATGCAATTTTAAATTCAGAAAAGAGACCGTAATCTCAGGACTGTTTAATGAGAGCCGTTGATTATCATTCATCAGTTGTGGACTTGTTAGCATCTTTGAATCAACTGTTTTAATATTAGAGATCAATTGGCGAACAGTATTGCGTCCTAATTTTTGGGTAGATTATTTTAAATATGTGCCTATGTATTTTTATTCATTTATCCTTCTAAGCAAAAGTTTAGTGGTCTTCAAAATGTTCTAAGTACAGAATAAAAAATGTGCATACTTTCACAATCGTAAAATATCAGCTTCACACATGCATCTTCATATTTAATCCTTCTATAGGGGAATGTTCATTATTGATATATTCATGATACCATATCATAAGGTATCCATATCACGTCCTTTGTTTGCATTTTAGTATAAATCTTGCATGATGTTCATGGAGGAAATCAAAAGGCATTTATGTTATACTTTATCAATAAAATTATAACGAATTTAGAGTAGCATGTAGAAAATTATCTACATTTAATATAAAATTGATAAATGATGTTAGCTTTGTGACTACCAACATCCTCCAAGACATTGTAGTTCCACTGTTGCTTTGAGATCAAGAAGTCATCCATCCCCAATTTCTTCCTTGGAGTCTTTGTTGTTGATGGCATTGAAGTGCTTGGGTGAGTGCTCCTAGTAGGCATAAGAGTATCTTGGCTAGGAGTAAATCCTTGAGAAGAGTGCACATCCTCTGCAAATCAAGCTCTCTTCTTCTCTTGTGCCAAAAGATCTAAATTAAGACCCTTGGACTTTGAGCACTCTCTCTTCTCATACTTGCTCTCAACCACATCTAGAGATGCTATCCCCTTACTTTTTTGGGATTAGGGGCCACTTGGGTTTCACTATCTCCTTCTTTCCTTCTATTGGCTCATAACCCCTTCTTCCATGGTAAGTGGAATTTGGGCAATTCCTTTAGATGTGACCTCTTCCTCCACAATCATGACAATTTCTCTCATTGAAATTGTTGGTGGGTTGGCATCCTCTATATGGATACCTTTTATTACTCCTAGACCCTCTCCCCACATTCTGATCCACCTCTCTCTTCTTCCATAGTTGCACCACATTGATCTTGAGATCTGCAAGTTATTTTGTGATGGTTTAAAGTGGATCCTTTGGTGGAGGTGCAAGAACTGGAGCAACTACTACTTGTGGTGCAACCCTTGCCACCAAATTATAAGAAATTATAGCATACATGTGACCTTGAGGAGGATGCACAATCTCTTTTCACCACCAAATCATTCTCATCTCCTTTCAAACTCTACTCCATACGAATTGTAATCTTGAGAGCTTCAATCTTGGAAGAAGGTTTCTCATATCTCACCTTGCTTCTGATTTGTGGTCTCAACCCTCTCACAAAATTCTTGGTGAACATAGCTCCTATGTCAATCATAGTAGTCTCCATATCATCCCCACCCTTCCTCAACACTATGCAAAATATGGACTCTAACTTTTCTACTCTTTCCACATAGACTCTCACTTTTTCTCCATCTCCTTGCTTGAGAAAGGTAACCTCACCCATCAATCTCTCATAACTCTCATTTGGAAGAAATTTCTCAATGAATGCTAAAGTCAAACTTTCTTAAGACTCTTCTTGCACATCTCTCCTCTCTCTCTTTTGGTATTTTGATTCATACCATGTAAATGCTACATCCTCAAAGAAATCTGGTCCAAAGGCCCACTTATTCTTCTTCTTCTCATAGTTTCTTGTGCAAGTTCTCTTGAAATTTCTCACAAAGGCCTCCACATCTTCTCCATCCTTGCCAAAGAAAACTAAAAGTTTCTCCATCTTAACCCCTCACTATCTTTCTTTTCTCTCAATTTTTCTTTTTCTCTTTTCTTTTCTCTCACTCTATAACTAATATAGTATGTACATAACTAAAAAAATTTGAGATTAATCCACCCTAGGGAATACATAAGGTTCAGGTTACTCCAAGATTCCTATAGCAACATAAAATCCTAAAGTGTATATTAATTGAATTCGCATGGATAGTTTATCCATAAGTTGAAAGATTATCTCCATCATTAATCTTGAGAACTAGCTAATGAAGGTGGTAGTATTTATGTAGCTTTATTAAGACTCTCTCTAATATCCTTCATCAAAGTCTCCAAAAGTGCTTTTACTCCATTACACTCATATCCTTTTGGAAGTCCTTCCACTCCACAAACCTCACATAAATCCTTGGTCTTAGATCTTCTCCCTCCCAATCTTGGTGAAGAAGGTCCAACATGCAAACCCAAGTCAAGTAAGCCTCTCCTTTCATTCAATCTCTTGCTCTCAAAAGTCAATAGATATGAAATTGCTTTATGTACCTTCTCTCCACATAGAAAGCGCTTAGACTCACCATTTCTTACAAGTGGTGTAGGTTTTTGGATCCTCTCAACACTCTCTTCAAACCCTATTCTAAACTCCCTTTTTTTCAAATCCACCCCTACAATCACCTCAAACTCTTGGTGAACCTTTCATAACTTCAATTTCCACTCTTGGTGACCCTCAATGTTCCCAAGATGAGTCTAAACACTCAAACATGATTTTTGTTGCTCTCACACTCCTCATGCATGAAATCTAAACTCTACAAAATTGACTCTTCATCACAATATCACTCAAATCTCTCAATTGGTATGTGACAATTATCCAAAATTTTGTACACTTCATCACAACTCAACAGTTTCCCTTCATGGAAAACTTTAGATCTTCTCATCAAGCCATTTAGCCTAGGCAATTATCTATTCAGCACATATATTTCAGATTTTGTCTAAAAACCACCCCCCTCACTTTAAAAACTCATACTCATTGCACAAGAATAATCTCTCTCTACTTTTTGTGTCAAAAGGTAGGATATAGTGCATTGAATTTTCTTTGAAAATTTCAAAACAATACATTAAAAATTGAAGAAATGGTAAACTCTATACAATTTTCCAAAGAGCATGCAGTTATGAGAGCAGTTTACCCTGTCAACTTTCAAAACTTTTAGCTTAGTGCGCATAGTAGTCTCACAAGAATTTCATGTGTGCTAACTCAAAGTAACCCAAGTTATTGTGTGTAAAAATTTTAAGTCTAGATCTCAAATTTGAGATTTTATCCAAAATCACCATAATCTCCAAAATCTGCAATCCACCTCACACAATCTCTCCAAATATTCTCATGTGTACAAGATGTAAAAAATCACCTCAAAATTATCATAATGAACTACAAGGTATAAAAATAGGTCTTGGTTCTCGAACATAAGCTCAACTCTCTCCTCCACTCATGTTCTCTCCAAGTGAGCTCTCATAGCCTCCTTTTGTCTAATGTAGAATTGAATGCAGAACATTATTTGTCTTCTAGAGAGAGCCCAACAATGGAACCAAAAATGTTAGCCGGCTTGTCTCTCAAGCAGGATGAACCTCTGATGGATATTATGGTAGCGTACCATAGACTAAGAAGGCAAGGAGCCCCAACTCCATCATACTACTCCAAGGCTAACACTACAAGACTCAAGATATTGTTCACTAAAGAACTCAATGAGAGAGAGATAATTGCAAACGAAAGGATGTTGAGTACCTCATCACCCCTTGTTTATATACTTATGAAATAGTTACGCACCAAAGTTACTAATTACTGGAATAATTCAAATTACTAGGCTAAAAGTCAAGTAAAGTCAAAAAATATAAAGAAATATCTATCCACATGGGCATATTCCACTAAGCATGTGATCTTATCTTGACCCAACCATCAAGTCAAGGATTCCTTCACATGGGCTATTTTTGATTATAGAAGAATCCAAAACAAAAGACTTGCGGGCCCAAGAGTTTTCAACTCTTTCCTCAAAGTCAAACACCTAGGAATAATACCAAGTCAATACCAAAAGCACCAAAATAATGATGCTTATTTTCTTTATTACCTCTAAAGTAAAGTCCACACTATCTTAGCTATGACTGATTTTAGTTAATCATGGATAATGTAGAACCATCATTTATCTTTATATAAATAATATCTCTTAGATATTTATAATACCAAGCTAAATATTACAATATCACACATATGCACAAATAGGTGTTACAGACCATCAACACCCAATTTTTGGAGGATGCACACTTTATTATTCATTTGGTGGGGGTGGTTTTACAAATGATCAAGTTCATGCTTCCCCAATGTCAGAAGGAGTGCCCCAACATTGTAGATTATACTATCTTGGTGCAAAATATATACAAGTAGATTTACAACAAGAAAGAGAGGGAAGACAAGCTACAAGAGGAAGTGCCTAAGGCTTAAGATATTCAAAGATGAGGCCAAGAAGGTGAACTCTTTGATAGAGATAGAGTTGTTCAAGGTAAGAAGACAAAATGCTTCATTTGTCTCTTTGTAGAAAGAGCAAGATAAGGAAGTGGGATGAGTGGAGTTCAAATTAGCGAAGCGGTGGATGGAGGAGATGAAGGAATACAACTCAACTACAAAGATCAGCTGAGAGCACAAATGAAGAAGTGGAGAGTCTATGCCTCATAATGAATGATACCAAGATTTGATTTGCTTCCTTGGACATTCAAATGGCCGAGTATCAAAAGGAGGTAGCCTTACAATTGGAAACTCAAGCAAAGGAGCTCCAAGAAGCAAACGAAGAAAGAAAGAGGAAGAAAGAGATAGAATACAAGAGACCATGAAAGAGTACTTTAGAGTGAAGTCTCCGCGACATAGAGGAGTCCAAGTAGTAGAGCATGAGGCAAGCAAAGGAAGTACGAGACCAATTCGTGGAGATGCTTAAAGAAGAAGCTGACGGCCAAGCACTCAAGAACTGTATTCAAATACACACTTTGTGGAAAAACGGACACTTCCTTAACACTTGTCAGAAGCTTAATTAGGCACTTATGATCTTAATTGTTGGTAGTGGAGTAATGAGGATAGGCGAAGCTTAATTAGGTAGTTATGATATGATAGGATAAGATCTTAATTATTTGCAGCAGAGTAGTTAGGATAGCAAGGAACCCACTTAACCATATAGACCCTTTGGGCGAAGTAGCAAAGTTAGTTTAATTAGGTAGTTATGATGGGATAAGAGAAGGATTAAGATCTTAATTGTTTGCAGTGGAGTAGTTAGGATAGGCAATGAACCCACTTAACCAGTTCATGGACCCTTTGGGGTGAAGCAGCATAAATAGGAAACTGTATATAAAGCTTTAGTGGGATAATCGTAGAGTACACTTGTCCATTATTCTGACGTCTATTCTGATTAATCTATATCCATCTAGTTTCCATGACAATGAATAGCCTTGCACAAGTAAGAATATAGTGTTCGAATCCTAGGAACAGGAACTGCACGGCTCATCCGGCCGATAGTTCTTTCGTTTCGCTACGAGAACTGATCTTAGTAATTTCGCTGCGCGCGGAGGAGTCGGGTCTCATCCACTCTCCTCGTGTTCCACCTGGAACTCTTACCCCTCCTCACATCCATCCTCGTGGATCCGAGCTTGTATTCGTGCTCGAAGGTACCGTTGATATCGGATTCGTGTATACTAGCAACAAACTAAGCACTCAAACTCGAAACTCGAAACTCGAAACTCTCAACTCTTGGTCGTACCGAGAAGTTTGATGCATTTTCAGAGCAACAGAGATTGAGAATTGAAACCGGTGAAACTCTCGATTCATTCATCAGCTCCAATCCGGGCTCGTAAGGCTTTCAATCACACTATTTGGATCGGGTATGGGTATGGGAGGTGAAATCAAGAAATCCTTTGTAGAGGCAGAAAATACCATTGATCAGCTTCAGAAGGCCCAAGAAATTAGATCTCCCAGGCCCGAGTACTAGAATTTCAGAGCTAAGGAATATGGCTATATGTTAGCTGCAGTGACAATATTTAACAGTACTATGCCTCGTATCGCTAGTTTTAATCGAATCATGATCAAGCTTGTACTAACGCGAGACTCTTTTGTCGTTGACGTATTGATCGTGAAAGTGAAGAGTTCTATTGATTCGTTAATCTCGTTGTAGGTAGCTCTGTTCCGAAGTTGGTTGTCGCTGGAATCAAATTCAACAAGTAGTGATTCGCATAATAAATTGATCCATGATTTATTCGAAGTCTACATAAACTTATTTTGTGGCAGTAAATCTACCTGGTGCTGTTGGAGACTACAGCTGCAGTATAAAGCTTGATTTTCATGAGGGAGGAAGAACCGATTGTTTGTTCGAATGGGAAAGAAGAAAAAGGAATCGATAATTATCCGAATCGGAGGCCACTGTTGCGGAAGAATAAAATTGGTGACTCTTGGTCCGGTCTTTACAAAGTAAGGAGAGGCAGCTTAAGAAGAGAAGATTTGACATCGGAGAAGAGAAGAGAACAGTACAGTGAGAGTAGCAGTTGACTGGTGTGAAGATATGAAGGAAGAGGAGAAGAAGGTCATGCAGCAGAGTAATAGACGTAGATGAGAGTAGTATTTTAAGTGGAGAGGGAGAGGTGTTAGGTGTGGAAGAGGGAAGGTGAGAGCCGTGGGGACTGTGGTACAAGAGAGAGCGGAGAGAGGCATATCTTCCGGGGGATTCGTCGTGATTTGTTTTGTTTGGAGCATGTGGTAGTAAGTAATCTAAGTACTCGAGGAAGAGGATTATCGTGTTTGTTTGTGCTGTGTTTGGATTTTTCAGCGAAGGGATTTATCTAGAGAAATCTCTGGAGGAGGCGGCACTCGATTCAAAGAAAGTATAGAACCCTCATGGGATCCAGAGAGTTCAAGCCAACAACACCAAGCTTCATCTGGGGAGAAGGAACACGAGATCCAGTGGTCGGGTTCTCTTGGGGGAAAGATATTTTGGTACTTGCGCAGTCCTGGAATGCTAGGTAGATGAACTGGCCCATGTTCTGAGAGATAGAGAGATGTACAAAGTCAGAAGATAGAGAGTCAACTGTACGCTCAAAACCGGAGGGGGGAACAACTTGCCTCATTTGAACGTGTCACACTTATTGATTGATACCAAGTCCCGAGTTGGAGGAGAAACATTGCAAGCGAGGTTCTGGGGAGTAGCAAGGAGGAGCAACTCTCAACCCCAGAAAGTCATCAAAACCGATGACGAATCAAGGTCCAAGCAGTCACTCTAGATCTCAGTCATTTGAGAAGATGGCTTCGATAGACGCACAGATGCGTCTTCTCGCTCCAAGAAAAGTATCTGAAGATGATAAGTTGATTGAGTACGATGCTCTTCTACTCGACCGATTCCTTGACATTCTGCAGGACCTTCACGGAGAGGATATCAAAGATACTGTCCAAAACTGCTACGAGTTGGCTGGACAGTACGGAGAGACTGAAGGGAAGGCAGAATTGAAGAAACTAGCCGAGCTGAAGGATGTCCTCAACTCTCTTGACCCGGGTGATTCAATCGTCGTAGCTAGTTCCTTTTCTCACATGCTCAATCTGAGTAATCTTGCGGAAGAAGTCCAGATTGCTAACCGTCGAAGAGCCAATCAGAAGAAAGGTGACCTAACAGACGAGAACAGCGCCCTCACAGAATCCGACATTGAAGAAACTTTCGACAGACTTGTTCATCAGCTCGGCAAGTCTCCCATCGAGATTTTTGAGGCCCTGAAAAGTCAAACAGTCGACCTTGTCCTCACTGCCCACCCCACCCAGTCTGTTCGCCGCTCGTTGCTGCAGAAATATTCTCACATTCGAGACTGCCTTTCCCAACTCTACAAGAAGGACATCTCGAACTATGACAAGCAGGAAATAGATGAGTCCCTTCAAAGAGAGATTCAAGCCGCTTTCAGAACAGACGAAATTCGCCGAACTCCGCCCACTCCCCAAGATGAAATGCGTGCAGGTATGAGCTACTTCCACGAGACCATATGGAAGGGCTTGCCCTCATTTTTACATCGGGTAGACACTGCACTCAAGTCCATCGGTATTGATCAACGTTTACCATACAACGTACCTCTCATTCAATTTTCTTCATGGATGGGAGGCGATCGAGATGGAAACCCACGAGTTACCCCAGAGGTTACGAGAGACGTGTGTCTGTTGGCTCGGTTAATGGCGTCGAACTTGTATTTTGCACAGATGGAAGACTTGATTTTTGAGATTTCTATGTGGCGATGCACTGATGAACTCAAAGCTAGAGCCATACAATTGGAGGCAATCAAGAAGAAGGATGCCAAACATTACATTGAATTTTGGAAGCCAATCCCAGCGAGTGAGCCATTTCGGGTGATTTTAGGAGAGGTCCGGGATCGATTGTACAACACCCGAGAAAGAATGAGGCAGACTCTGTCAACCGGGGGGTCAGACATCTCAGAGGAAGACACCTACACGAATGCAGATCAAATTTTGGAGCCATTAGAGTTATGTTACCGATCTTTGTGTGAGACTGGAGACCAGAACATAGCTGACGGCAGTCTACTGGACTTCATGCGACAAGTCTCATGCTTCGGATTATCCCTGGTGAAACTTGATATTCGACAAGAGTCGGAACGACATTCAGATGTTCTGAACTCCATTACCACTCATTTGGGGATAGGTGCGTACCAGGAATGGTCCGAGGAGAAGAGGCAAGAATGGCTTTTGGCGGAGCTCAAAGGCAGGCGCCCACTTTTGGGCTCGGATGTACCCCAAACCGATGAGGTTCGCGAGGTTCTGGACACCTTCAAAGTGATCGCGGAATTGCCCCCGGACTCGTTTGGAGCATATGTTATTTCGATGGCGACGTCACCTTCTGATGTACTAGCTGTGGAGCTCTTACAACGGGAATGCAAGGTACTGACCCCATTGCGTGTTGTGCCACTCTTCGAGCGACTGGATGATCTTGAAGCAGCTCCAGCCTCACTCCGACGTCTCTTCTCCATCGACTGGTATTTGAACAGGATCAATGGCAAGCAGGAAGTCATGATCGGGTACTCTGACTCAGGAAAGGATGCGGGAAGGCTGGCTGCAGCATGGGCTATGTTCAAGTGTCAAGAGGATCTGGTCAAGGTGGCCAAGCAGTATGGGATCAAACTGACCATGTTTCATGGCCGTGGAGGAACTGTCGGTCGTGGCGGAGGTCCCACCCACTTGGCTATCCTCTCGCAGCCTCCGGACACTATTCACGGTTCTCTGCGGGTCACAATACAAGGTGAAGTGATCGAACAATCTTTCGGCGAAGAGCATTTGTGCTTCCGCACCTTACAGCGTTTCACTGCGGCTACATTGGAACACGGCATGCACCCTCCCATTGCACCCAAGCCTGAATGGCGCGAACTCATGGACGAAATCTCGAAAGTGTCAACTGAGGAGTATAGGTCCATTGTCTTCAAGCACCCCCAATTTGTGCATTATTTCAGAGCAGCAACCCCAGAGACAGAGTATGGGCGGATGAACATCGGAAGTCGTCCAGCAAAGAGGAAACCAAGTGGAGGAATTGAAAGTCTGCGAGCCATTCCGTGGATTTTTGCTTGGACTCAAACCCGGTTTCATCTTCCGGTCTGGCTAGGATTTGGTGGAGCATTTAAGGCTGCCATCCAGAAGAGCAATAAGAACGTTGTTCTACTTCGTCAAATGTACAATGAGTGGCCCTTCTTCCGAGTTACCATCGATCTGATTGAGATGGTATTCGCAAAGGGAGATCCTCGCATAGCTGCACTGTACGATGAACTCCTTGTCGCCGAAGAGCTGCAACCATTAGGTGAGAAGCTGAGACTAATGTACACTGAAACCCGAGAACTTCTATTGAAGGTCGCTGGCCATGAAGATGTGCTTGCAGGTAATCCAACTCTAAAGCAACGGTTAAGATTGAGAGAACCATATATCACCACCCTGAATGTCCAACAAGCGCTCACTTTGAGGAAGATCCGGCACGAGAGTCTCCAGTCTACTGCCCCTGAAACTCCTAAGAAAGGTTTCCCTGGGACTCCCAAGAGAGAGAACTCAATGAAACAATCTTCTGAGCTAGTGGGACTCAACACTACCAATGAGTACCCGCCTGGACTAGAGGATACCCTGATCATCACAATGAAGGGAATTGCAGCAGGCATGCAGAACACCGGTTAGAATCAGACCTCCACTCTATCGACACCGATTTTGAGAGAATAAAGTAGCCCATCGATGGAGTTGGATTAGGATAGATGGTCTTAACCCCGCGATAATTTTGGTACGTTTCGGAGTGACCAAATTCGGAGCAGATCATGAATTTTTCTTGCAGTACAAACTTAGGAAAGAAACATGACTCAGAGAATTCCATCAGGATAGTCAATTAGGTACAAGTTGATATTGGCAGATGGGCGAAATCAAGGTATGCGGATTCACAATATTGCTGTGGAACAATTACAGCAATAATTGTATTACTCCATGATATGGACCAGAAGTATACACTTCTGGTGTCTATATTCAACTAGTCTTTCCCATTTTGTGTATAATGTGTTGGATGTGTAATGGTTGGAGTAATTGTGTAATGATCGACGGATATGTGCATTGCAAAGATACAAATAATTTATTTGTATCTTCACATATTCTATGCTCTAGTCATAAGTGGATTGAACCTTTATTTTTTAAGAGAAGCACCTTAGATTATGTTTTTGAAGCGTTGTGAGTGGAAGTTGCATGCTGTCTTTTTCTTTCTACGCGATCGCCTCTCTCTCTCTCTTTCTTTCTTACAAGTAATCAGTGTTTATTCTAGATCTGGTGGAAAGCTACATTGTGTAACGCAATCACTCTATCTTCTTACACTAGTTCCACGAGCCAAGAAAAGGACGAGCATAATATAATTAGTCACAATCACTGAGACTAATTTCTACTAAACACTGTTGACCCAATATAAACTCGCTCAGATTCTATGTACATGTGCGTACAGAATCTTTTATGAAGAGAGTGGAGATTAATTTCCTTCCTACCAATCAAAAACCTTTAAGGCACTGCGTACAAATTGACGAATTTACCGTAAAACGTTGAGCTCCACGTAGTAAAGAATAAAAGTGGACAGTTTCGGGCACGTAATATGCTAGATGCCTAGTCTAAATATCTTTATTACAATTAGAATGTGTAGAAATCAAACTTCTCGGTCAGGAGTTGAAGACATCGAATGTCATATACCAGGGTGTAAGGACCGCGTTAAAACGTTAACAGGGAGAAACATTGTTCAATTCGGCTGGAGTTTGCTGGAATTGCTATCATAGCTTTATGTTTAAGTGCTATGTACAAGCCTGACAAGCTGTAATTTGCATGTCACCCTAGTGGTTGGCCCCTTCATGAAGCGGCATTTGAATGCGCGAAATACAGTACACCGCTAGATTTGCGTGAAGACACGTTAAAATTTCTCGTTGACATCAGCAAGCTGCATTTGACGGGATCACACTCTTTCCCATACGATAGATGCACTTGTTTCGCTCAGACGTTACAAAGGTTCTTAATTTGGCACAATCGTTCAGAAGACAGGATACTTAGTCTGGATGGATGCAGACTAGCATCAGATTATCCGGAGCAGGAGATTGAAAATCGAAGGATGTGTCGAGAGATATCAATCATCCTTCTAGTGGGCATTTCAGCTTTTACCCAGGACGAAACGAGATGCTCAATTGCCGGGATAAGAATTTGTCAAACTATCTTATCCGCACTGATATCGACCGATGCGTGGAGAAAGCTTACAATTCAATTCTCACAATGAGGTGACCTCGCGTCTAAGTTGTGAAGTCACTACTGGGACTGGGGCGGGCCCGGGACCTAGCAGGTTAATCCTTTCCAAACTGGGGGTACATGGATTTATGATCATGATCGAGAAGAACCTTAATTTAGAGTCAATGTACGTTATGCACTGTGTACAGGCTGTGGCTCCGTTATCAGACTAGTGTATTGACCCGTATACGTAAGTTGACAACTTGCATCGGATTACGAGAATTACGACATCTCGGGGATATCTGTGTGAAATATCCACAAGGTGAAGGCTTATATCGCAGCGCTCGCCTTGTCTGAAACTGGGAAGGCCTAAACCGATGCTGGGTTTTATGTGCAGAAAGGAAAAAAGCAGCAGCTTGGTACTTCCTGGATTAACCCGCATTTCTAATCCACAGGCAGTCCTAGGAACTATCAAAGTAGTTTCTCTTTCAGCGGCATTGATTGATTTACAGTTGTAATGAAGCTGCAGAAAAGGAATGCACCGGTTACCGTGCTCGTGGAGTTCATAGTGATGGCCTCTGTTTTCTTCGATCTAGTCCTCCCAATCGTCTCTCAAGAAGGTGGGTAACCGACTTTGTTTACACCCGTGTTCTTTCGAGTATAGTTCAATGAAGTCCGCTGAGACTTCACAATCAACACATTCAGCAACGTTAACAGGGGAATTTTGTTAACAGGGGAATTTCATGCTCTCTGGTATATGCCGTACGTCGATATGGAGAGCGATCAATTTGGAAAGAATTATTAGTACACATTCAATGAGAAGGAAGATTTTCTAAGCTCTGGGACTCTGTTCCGGTCAAATTAAGTTCCCGAGTGATTCTAGTGATAAGACCGTAAGGCAAAAATCAACCCGAAGATGCTAGGGCTGGGATTTCAAAGAATTTCGGTTGAATTCACGCGATCTATATAATCTATTGCATATTCAACTCGTGGTTCTGAATCTAAGTTGTCTTCTTCGGGGAACTCGCTAAATGATGCAATAGCCAGCTAAACGGCTTCGGAACTCGTTTTCAGAATAGGTCATCCTGAATCTATGATATGTCCTGATCGTATATAGGTTTCATCAGCATCGATTGCGGGGGTAACGGTGGCCATGAGAGAACGACCGGGATCCACTGGGAAGCTGATCTTGATTATCTTGATTCAGGACAGGAGCTTCAATCAGCGAACGTTAGCATGAGCGCACATGTACGAGGGCTACCAGACGACGGAGAAAGTTTTAAGAAAACAGCTAGGGTGTTTATCCCGTCTCGCACGTCACCTTCAAAATACTGTTACAAACTGGCACTTGACCCTTCAAGAGTTGAGGAGGGATTCGAATATCTGCTTCGTGTAGTGTTTCCTAGCAGGAATGTGTTCAGCTTGAGTGCCAAGGAAGGGGACGAAGCTCTAACTTCTGATTTCAGCACACGCTTCTATTTCACCGTCGACTCCACTTTTGTTGCAACGATCAGTTTAGATCCAGTTAGAGCCCAGACCATCGAATTGATAGTGAATGCGTTAGATGAAACTCTATATGTGTGCTTCGTGCCCCTGGAAGATAGGTCATCACTAGTAGGCATTGCATCTTTGGAGTTGCGACCCTTGGATGGATCTATGTACATCGAGACCTGGAGCACCCAGAGGCCTTTATAACGTGAAGTCGGCCGGTAGACAGGAAACGACCTACCTCATGATGGTCTCCCGCCAGAATTTTGGAGGGAATACAACAATTTTGAGGTATGTAGCTATGATTCTACGTCGGATAGAATCCTTACAAATAGCAGTTGATTCACAGAAGTATACGGGGCAAATCTGCTTCCCACGTGATTTATATTGCACCCACGCCTTCAGTTTATCAATCTCTAGAGGCATACGTGAACTGCACAAGATTTACGCTACATACAGGGGTCAAAATATTGCTCTCACAATATGACAAATTGAATGCTTGGATCGGTATCTGCGAATAATTAGACTTAAGTTTAATCAAAAAGTACGCAGAGGACGATTTTAAAACAAAATCTTGATGTCACTTTACCAAATCTAACCTATACATGAAATTTACATCTATACTCAATTAAGGACAAATTCCAGTCCTGTTGAGGGGCTTGATGTTCTCAATCCGAAAGTAACCCCACTGCCTCGCTTGTTAACCGAATGAGTTTAAGAATTCGATTTCAGCTCACATTGAGGGGTGTAAGTACTTCCACTAAACAAAGTTACTTTATCAAACGATGTGGATCATGAATTGGTCCCAGAGACTAGCAACATTTGGGGTTTCTGAAGTTAATAATGGCTCCTAAACTTCGTTTACGTTTATGGATGCAGATACCCTTTGGACCCTTATCATCGCATCTGGAGTACACCAAAATTACCGCCGAAGGAGTCTCAGTTCGGAATTTACAGGAACAAGACGGTTATGAATTTGGGCGGAACTGCTTCGTTCCTTGACATGCCTCCTATGGCTGTCATGGGTTCAGCTTGGGAGGGGACCGATCTTCGATCCCAGATCACCTTCGGAGCTGATATCAACGTAGCGAAAGCTTTACGGGAGCTTCCCAATTTTTATATGAGTATGTGGTTCCGCAACGTCAATTCTGCTCCGCTGGGACTGGGAATTTTCAAAGATGGCAATACTGGTTCTTGGTTTAATGTTACGGTAGCAGAAGCCGACAGGAGATTGGGTGACCGCTCAGGACGTATGCTGCAGTTCCAGGATTTAGAGGAGAACTTCGCAAGAAATATACCATTTTCTCATGGAGTGAGGGCCTCGAGCTCCTACCAGTTGTTAATTCATTTGAGCTTTACGGAGAGTTTGCGGCTAAGTCAGTGAGGACTGCCAACGATAACGGTACGACCTATAAGGCAATGCATTCGACAATCTCATTTAAAGTTAAAGGTCTACACTGCCTGCACATGTACATGCTTCTTGAAATGTGGGTTCATCTATACCACATCCGTTTGCAAGCCACGACACCGAGACATCATATGTTTAGCCATGTGTCGCCCTCTGCTATGCAATACGCGGGAATATCTCCATTTCGAAAATCCTATGTTTCTGCCCGCAGTAGTAGGCATAATATGTATAAGGAGTTTTCCTGAAGCTTATGCTTACTTCTCACACTAATTTATTCGTGATATGGTTGAACCTTTTTGGAACAGCTAGTGCCTCGGAAATGAAGGTGTTCTCCAGGATTTTTTCTGGGTTAGATACAGCTGGCGATCCTTGCCTGCCAATCCCTTGGAATTGGCAGGCATTGTGTGTAGCATTGAACAAATACCTGAAATAACACAGATGTAAGTATCCTCGAGCTCAATTCATTTCCTTATATTTGGAAACCATGCCAGGAAGCAGAAAGAAGTAGGACAATCATGCCATGTTTTGTTAGATGCACATCACTGTCCATAACTTGGTATCTATCAGTGTCTACTTGTTATTGAGACGAAGTAAACTTCTTATGCTCCCTTTAGTACGTATATCTTCAATTATCATTACCAAAAACGGTTCTTGCTGCGTGCTTTCGTACAGAAATCTTACCAGCAAAGGCGTGAGGAAAGGACACGAGAAAGATCTGGATTTCGTCAAGTTTGAAAAACTGAGTCGTCTGACGCTGTTGGATTTGTCAAGAAATGGTCTCTCTGGTCAGTTGCCGAAATCTCTTGAAAGTGTTACGGCTCTTAATACACTGTAAGAATATCTGATCTCCTTGCATCTGCATTTGCGAATTATTCTAGAATTCATCATACAGTCTTACTTTCTTACACTAGCTGTTGTCGTAATCCCTCACTCAAGGTAGCATGTCTGACGCATTCGAAATTTTGTTCACAGTGCGACATACTCAGAGTCATAATTTCTGATAGAAGGCAGCTAGATAGGGAGATATTAGTAGTTTGGTCTAACTAGCTGATCTAGCAAACTTATATTGGAGTGTGGCCATTGATCATGCACAAGCTATGGGACCTGAAAGTGGACTTCTATGATGTTAACCTGGATCCCGTGACTCATACCGCAAGGAACGTCCGAAATATTGTATAAACTATGATCTTAACTCCACTATGCAATTTTTAGTGTATCAATTCTAAATCGCTAGTAAACTGGTACCTCGTGAAACTGATCGCAAATGGTTGTGATTGCGCTTGCCAGTCATCTCAGCAACAATAATCTCAGAGGTGGGATACCTGAGGAACTCGAAAGCCTGACAAACTTGAAAAGCTTGGATCTTTCGTACAATTCTTTCCACGAGTTGAAGTTCCAGCTAAAAAATCTCTCCAAACTCGTAGATCTGTAAGTTACGCGAAGAAGACCTAGTGCAAGTGAACATAAGCTTGTAATTGTTATAATAATTAATTAGCTGCAGATGAAAACCTTTAGTGGTTATCAGCGATCTCTATTTTATGCGTACATTGTACCTTACATCTGCAGGACAGCTACTAGCTTCAAGACTTTTTTCAATTTGAATTCATCCAGACTAAATAGGCATGTCTCTAAAACGGTGCACGTCATGATGTCTTACAGAAATTTGGCGAGCAATAAGCTAGAAGGAATCGTTCCCGAGAGCATTTGGACCTCTAGTGTTGTAAACGTGTAAGACTCAGACTAAACATGCAAATTTCTGACTGTTTTCCAACCTAGCTCAAGTTACGAGCTCAAGGTCATTCACTGAGAGGTGTATCATTAAAGACAATGTAAATGTATGTATGTAACCTGCAGTAAAAACTTATACACAAAATATAATCGTAGGAATATTTGCGGGTACTGAGGGCTTGGTGCTGTTTATTTCTGGTTCTCTTCTAGTACGTACGAATTCCCAGTTGATGTCGAAAGAAAGATGACGAGACTGTGGTGCAAGTTTGCCATACCACCTGCTGAAGTTGTCAATCATTCGGTCCAGAAAACGACGTCTCCCTTATACTTTTATAATTGCAGGAACTTATCTGGCAACAACTTTGAGGAGCTCAATTTGACAACATGGATCAAGAACATTGTTATATCAGATGGAGGAGCTTCCTCTGAAAAAAGAGTGCGACTCTTGAAAAATCCGATCAAGAAGGTTCACCCGGATCTGCCATCTGAATATGTACCAGTTCGTCCTTTACTCACTAATTCTAATCGGGCCTTAGTACTGTAAGTTACCCAGGGCCCTCTTTCAATCGAACTATAAAATCGTTCAATACTTGGCAGTGGTAGATCTAGCTGTAGCAAGGGGCATCAGGACCTATGATTAAGAATCTCCGTAAGGGTGAATTACGAAATGACGTGATTCAACCTTACGGATTTAGAGGAGTGTTATCTCTTCAGGTGCCTAGCCTCTAAAATTGCTCGAGAATTCTCTGTACTACAACTTACTTTGTCATGGGTAGTGCACAACGCTATAATATTACTCCTTCGAGATGTAAGTTTATTGACTTCCACGGTGGTGCTCTGATCGCAAAAGGAATCATATTTTGCGTGCTTATTCATAGGATGCATGCCGCTCACATTTTGTATATATATGACTGCGATCCTCCTCGGGTGGGGCTACCTGTATCTGGTCCGAGTAGTTCTACTTGCTCTGCAGTGAAGGCAAAGCGAGAGTAATACTTAGTTCAGATGAATGAAGCATGTCTTAGAATGTTCTGATTTCTGATCCTGAGAATCTCATCATGACAGGCTTGGGACCGACAGTCCATGGTGCTTGAAGAGAGCAGGGAAGAATGCAACTTTTATCGTGAAACATTTATGTCGTGAAAGCGAATTCGATGCTCTGGATCGAAAGCGTAAGCTCTACTAACTGGAAAAAGTACCTATCACATTCATGGGATTTTAAGTTCGGCAGCAAGCTTCGGGCCATTTCTGAGAGCTTTTCTTCCCTGCTGACAGATTGTCAAAGTTGCAGCGTCTGTATCGTCGTCTAAATTGTGTTTTTCGATTTGCATGCAAGAGTAGTTCCAAGCGACGATAGCGGGCTCGTCAGGCAAATCTCCATTTGGTTGGGTGCTTCTGCTGCACTGGTTCTCCTTGTTGGCGGCTGCGCGTACACTCTCATCCGTCATCGGATTGCTTCAAAAGATAATGTTTTAGACGAAGATCTCGTGCTTGCTGTGCAAAACGGGCAGGTCACTTCTCGGATCATAGCTCTGAAGGACCTGCTTAAAGCTACCAACAACTTCTCCGAGAGTTGTAAAATTGGCGAAGGTGGATTTGGTCAAGTATACACGGGCTCTCTAGATGGTCAGACGGTGGCTATCAAGAAAAGTCGAAGTATAGAGTCACCTGAAAGGAAAGTGATGTTTATGAACGAGGTTCAGATTCTATCAAAGGTCCATCACAGGAACCTCGCTACTTTTTTGGGTTGCTGTTTGACCCGGAACGTTGCAGTCCTTGTGTTTGAGTTTGTTCCTCAGGGAACATTAAAGGAGCACCTTCAAGGAACTAGAGGAAAGGGACTTACGTGGATTCAACGAGTGAAGATTGCAGCTCAAACTGCAGAAGCATTGACATACCTTCATTCTGCAGCAAGTCCACCTGTTTACCATCGGGATGTAAAATCCGCCAACATTCTTTTGGAGGATAACTTTAATGCTAAAGTGACTGACTTCGGTATCTCGAAACTAGCATCGCATATGGATGCTACCCACATCACAACAATGGCTATCCAAGGTACTCCAGGTTACATTGACCCGGAGTACTATACCTCATTCCAGCTGACAGTGAAGAGTGATGTCTACAGTTTTGGGGTAGTGCTGCTTGAAATCCTCAGTG
The DNA here is from genome assembly GCA_948567375.1 of Lunularia cruciata. NCBI lineage: Eukaryota > Viridiplantae > Streptophyta > Marchantiopsida > Lunulariales > Lunulariaceae > Lunularia > Lunularia cruciata. The sequence continues at coordinate 45,617,211 of OX419758.1, forward strand.
CCCAACCACCCATTGATCCTAAAAGGGGCGAGAGAGATAATTCACTTGTGCAGATGGCAGCCCATCTGATCAAAACGGATGCACTGCATTTCTTTCTGGATCCACGTTTACAAGCGAGCTTCGAGACCGTAGAGGAAGTTAAAATATCAATTTTACAGTTAGGACAGCTTGCCTTAAAATGCACAAATATGAGATCTTCCGACCGACCTAACATGAAGGAGGTGTCTGCGGAGCTGCTGGAACTCTATTCTGATTCTCTGCGGCGAGATTATTCAGAAGCTTCTTCGTCGGATCAGGAGAATATTTCAGATCAATCAAGTGGAACTTTGAACCCAGCAAAATAGATGATAGCGTCTAATTAGGTTTGACTACCTATGAGTAAAGATAGCTCATAAGTAGTCTATTTCTGGTGTATGATTTTCTTCTAGACAAGTTGGTAATATCCTTCCTTATTAGAGTTGATTAGAAATGTTACTGCGTACTTCTGTTTCGTTCTAGATTTATTACATGCATATGCCCTTTGGAATTGGTCAGTCTGTTAGCACATGGTTTATTATGATTTCACATATACAAATCATCAAGATGGATAGTTTTAGTTTTTCGTTTTGTCTCATAACGGACCTTAAAGCACCGATGTGACACCTGGACATTTAATTTCCCAGTAATAATTCGAATCAACATGCTCAAATTGCAAAGCTAAAATTGCATATGCACTGTGGGTATAAGTATGCATATGTTCTTCTACTGAATTTATCTGAACCCTAGTTTGATTGCTGTTTTTAGTCTGCAAGATGGTCGCCTTTATTTCTTATCCTAGCTTCCAGCCGTACTAGTCTGGGAAGTACATCTGATGCATTCTCTCTGGGATCTGAAGTTCTGATTACAGCTAAATGTGACGTTTTTAACGTTTGGAACTTATCTAACTAGGCCTTATTATATATATGACCTCAAAGCCAATGCGATTCCAATTGCAATCCCATGCGTGTTGCAATTGCACTGCCTACAATTAGTACCAAAGCCAGCCTCTGTCCTTGGAAACTCGAGTCATTTTGATGCACATGAAGGTAGAGATCAACACACGTTGATACAATGTCATGTACTATCGCAAGAACAGTTAACTACAGGAGCTGTTCTTATCATCTCAAGGTAAAAGTTGACAACCCCAAATACTTCGGACATCAAACAAAACATGGTCAACTTTCATCTGGGGATCGCTTCGAGTGCCTCAAGTTTCAATTGACTTTCACAGTGATCCGAAAATTACGGTACCGACAAATGCAGCCTTCAAATCAACAAAGACTTACGTTTCACGTTTAATGTCAACATTAACGCTACCTCGTCGAGGAGATTGGACCGGTATGATAAAAGTCCTGCAGGTTCATAATTTAGGTCAGCGATCGAATCCCTGTGAAGCCAGGGTCTTGACTGGATTTGCCGACTACCAGAGGGCAAGAACGGAGATCTGAGAGATTACTTCATGTTAGCTGACACGAAATAAGTCAACCAAGGCAGTCGCCAAAACAGAGAAGGAACTGAAAAGTATGCGTAGGTCTTTTACACTGCCTTCATGATTCATCCAAAAGCCCAGTCACTGGTGGAAAAGAGGAAAACACTTCCCAAAGAAATGTGCGAATGAGCATTTTTGAACTGAGAACCAAACGCTCGTTTGCACAATAGATCCCAAGAAGGAGAAATGCCTGATTTCCATGAGCTGTAATCTTGAATTCAACAAATGGTGAGTGAATTACAACAAGATCACAATCGGAACAGATGACCGCTTCATGATAACGTTTCAAGTAAGAGCTTAAGTCCAAGATAGATATGTACTGAATATAACAAACAATAGTCAGACTCTACACCGCTACAATTTCCTAACCAGATGACGTGGCTAGATTAGTTTGAAAGATATCCAAATTAAATAAAAAAAATCCAAACAAAGACAAGAATATGCTCAAGTCTCCAAGTGTATTATTTATAAGTACTATTTGATCAACGCTTCTTGGGCCTCCACGTGTACATGATAGACTGTTTTCTTCAATCTATTGAAGTCCTTTCACACACTTCCTTTGAACACTAAGTGAAACAGATATAAATCCTTACATTAATTATAAATCATGAGGAGTACAAAAACTACTCAAAGCATCTCTGAGGATTTTCTTTTCTTTTCGATTTAGTCACGTGGAACGAAAAATAAATTACTTGAAGGCCAGTAAGCACGTTTTTACCAGTGGACTATTTGGATTTGTTGCTTGGCCTTACCTAGGTTGCTCTAAGGTCTTTGTTGTTTATTTCTTCTTGACTACCCCGGTACCATCTCGATGGAGGTCGAAATGCTTTCAATGAAAAGTAAAACTTATAATATAAGCACTGAGTGCTCTAACTCTAACTAGTGTTACCATTGGATGCTCTACACAAACTCTAACTTTTGTAGTACATGTTATTAACTATACCAACCTCAACTACAGTATGTTACACGTATTACCATCTGAATTCAGTTTTAACACACACTCGTTTAAAAAATGATAGCATTTCAATTAAAATTCTAAAATTACAAAACTTATTTCCTTGTAAAGTTTTTATAAAAAGTATCCACAATTCATTCATTGGTTGGTGTTAATGTAATTGAAACAGATTTCTTATTTGTTTTACTACTCTTTCATATAATGAAATTGGATCTCTATGTGTTTGGTTCTCTTGTAAAATTTTGAGTTGTACACAGGCTTGATAGCACTTTGACTGTCATTGTACATTTGGGCATCCTGTCCACACCATTGGTCATTGAGTGAGATGCAAAGCTAGATTACTTCCTTAGTAATCTAGCTAAGTAATTTTGGTACATACTATTTTTCACTGCTTTTCTATGTTGAGGTGAAAGATTAGAACTTTGCCACTGGGTTTACAAAGTAAGCTACCTCAAGTATTGTACTTATCATAGCGTATATTAAACATCCTATTGCTTCTTGGTAGTGTGTTTAATTGGTTTTCTTTCTTCCATGTGTGATTTGGGATTTGGATATTCAGAAGTAGTGATTGGATGTGTATCCGCAAGATTGAACCATTTATAATTGATTTTATTGGATCTTCCAGAGTACTAAGTGAATACGTATAAGTAAGATTGAACTGTTTATAATTGACTGTATGTTTTTCTTCAGTCAATCTGATTTAAGATTCTCTTTTTCATAAGAATTTTGAAGTACTACATACTACTCTACTTCTTCATATGTAAATTCAAACTCTTTACAAGTGAAATCTTGCATGGTACTAATATTAAATTTATCTTTCACACAAATTATTATGTTTCTACAAACAGAAGTATTATATCAGATTCATAGTACGCACAAAGAGGAAAAAGTGATGGTTACAACTCATATCTCTCTAAGAAGTAATCAAATTTCCAATTCTAGTTTCTTAAGGCTTGCTCAAGCTAAAAATACTCTTTGGCAATCTGCAAACACTCCTCTCCTTTCTAGCTTCTTTTTATCCTTGTGGCTACTTCATATAAATCTAATCATGAAAAGTTCCATTAAGAAAAGATGTCTTGATGTCAAATTTAACTATCTATATGTCTTCTGCAATGACTAAAAAAAGAATAGATTCTAATGGAATCAAACTTGATTAATAGATCAAATGTCTACTCGTAGTCAATTCTTACAAGTTATGAATATCTCTTGGCTATAGGTCCAGTCTTGTGCCTTAAGATGTTGCACTTTGAATGAATCTTTGTTCTATAGACCTACTTTTATTTTATTTTATTTTAGTTCAGTTTCCTTTTTAGCAAAGTTATTAGCTTCCTAATAAAACTTTATGAATCAAATTCCTCATCCATGGCCTTTGCTCACTTACATTTTAATAATTTTCTCCATTTATGCACAATTGTTAGCTTCAAAGTTGTGTGCTACTTCAATGACTCAATTTTGTCATCCATGGCTTCCATCCTCTCAAGTGATTGCAAGTATCTTGGAAATGAACAAGATTTGCATCCCCATTTCTTCATTAAATCTTAGATACCACAATGCAAGTATAAGATGCCTTACTTTAAGCTTACTCACCGAGTTTTTGTCATGGTAATCTCATTCTATTACTTCTGCAATTTATTCCATCTTGAGTGGTTGAACTTGAGATCATTTTCAATCAGGTTCTTGATTGTCTTCATTGTCTTCTTGAAGTGGATAAATTTTGATCTCACTTGTGGATTCTTTTGTGGCTTCCTCCATAGACTCCTTGGAAGCTTGTGGAAACTCTCCATCAACTTCTCTCTCATCAATATTCATTCTTGCATGTGCTTGCTCTCCATCTCTCTTGAAAATAATTTGCACCTAAGTTAAGCATATATGTCAGTTGAAGATCAAGTACCTCCTCTCTAAACATGATGTCTTTACCTTCACATATGTTTTTCTTCTTTTGATCAGAATTTGAAGGCTTGGATTTTGAAGTATATCCAAAAAATACATATCTTGTCCCTTTGGATCAAACTTCTTTCTCACACACTTTGGTATGTACATTAAGATTGAGCAACCAGAAGTAATATGCAACTATATCCAACAAAATACATCTTTTGTAGCTTTAAATAAAAGATCTTTCTTCCACCCTTTGTTGTGTGCACAAAGATGGGGCATAACAAGGGGTAATATGTAGCTGTTTGTTTTGTTCTATGCCGAAGACTACAAGGAATTTTTGCTAAAACTGTATTTAAAATTCTATTAAAAAAATGTATCATATCTCCCCTTGCTTTTGCACACAACTCTATAGCAAAATTTCTAGAAAGCAACGAGCTTCTTGCTACTTCAAATATTCTATGATTCTTGTTGAAATATTTTGCTCTGAATTGTTAAGTGCTATAAGTTCATGTATTAATCCAACACTTTGTACAAAAGTAGAGTATCCTTTTCTAACGTATTTACCTCCTCTATAAGATTGCATTTTCTTGAGCTTCACTTCATGTTGACCTTCTAATTGTGTGTGGAGTTGTTTGAAGAACAAAAGAGGTTTTTACTTCTCTTTTAAGAAAAATACAAATTTGAAGCCACTAATTCATCTTGTAAAAGTAGATAATTTTTTGATTCTCCTATTGAGCTCACACCCATAGTTCATCCTTGAATAGAATATAAAATCTTGATTCTATCATTGAGCTCAGACTCATAGAACCACTTGCAATACTATGAAAGAACTCTCCAACCATATGATTGCCTCTACTATCAATAGATTTTGTAGAAGGTAGACTACGTTGCTTTTTTAGAGCACATCCATCACAATACAAAGACTTTTGAATACCAAGTTCTTCCAGTTTCAAACCGCCTACTAGGCCTTCTATCTCCATTTTCCTAATGTAGGCAGGATTGAGATAACCAAGTCTTGAGTTCCATGGTGCAATATTAACTTTCTAAAGTCTTTCTTCCTTTCTACCTTTTTGCAGCTACTTCTTTTTTTCAATTGAGAAATGTTGAAGTTTTTGGTCCTGCCATCATGACTACCTCCATTTCTTTTTCTATCAATAGCTAAAATGGTTATCTCTCATGAGCTCTCTTCCTTGTCTTCTACATATCCTTTCAAGGTTTCTTCCTTCTGTAGTATCGCAGTGAGTTACTAAATGATATATTGGTCTTCAGGTATATATTTCATGCGTGTATTATATGAAGATTAATTAGTGGCAAACTATAAATAGATTTGGTGATTTGAGGAATTATCTATTCTTACACTAATGTTATTTAATTGACTAGTGAGGGTTTCAACTTTGCTAATTAAACCTACTATCTCAGCTCAAGGATTCATTTGTGACTGAAAGAATCTTTCTTGGAAAATGTGCTTATTCTTTGAAATCAGTTGTTCAAAATCTATATTCCAAAAGTGGTTTGGTGACTCAAACCATTTTTGGAATTGAATAAATTGATCAATCTCGGTAAATACTTCTCTTTTATGGTTGTATAGATCTATACTTTTGCAACTTTTTTCTTGCTTTGCCAATATGTCTCTCTCCATCTATTATTCTTTGTTCTATAGTCTTTGTTCCATTTATGACCCCTTAAAGTCTCTTGACATGAAGATGATTATAATGTGAATTAATAATCAATAAATTTAATATCCAAATCAATAAATTCTATAGTACAGAGTATTAGCTATACCACCTCAACTTACTACATCCTACATGTACCATTTGAAATGCAATTTTTACCTAGTACAAACTTTATGTATATGTATAGTACAAAATTTACATTTTGTACTATACACTGTAGTTCCAAAATCTACAATTTGCTTATTTGCAGCATGAGATCCGGTGAACTATCATCAATCAAAAAATCATAGATAATTTGATTTATCTCAAATACCAGTTAGTGCACTTTGATCGAAACCGGTGAACCACCAACAATCATACAATTATAGCTATTGTGATTTACCTCAAGCCCAGTTATTCCACTGTGATTAGTTTACGTGTTTGAGGGTGGATTGTGCTTACATTTGACGCCTACAGATCGCATCTCGCTCATGCAACAGCATGTAATTAATGAAAGTCTGAGAATTCCACCATTTAAGGTAGTTCTGACTTCCCACGCACCCATCCATTAGATTAAGATTCCTCTATAGCTAGATGTTGTTTGTCAAGATAAAGAGCAGGTTGTTTGACTGGTATTCAAAGTACAGTAGAAGGGGACGGTAACTACCTCCACTTGCGAAATTCCAGATTCAGATCCCGATAAGTTTACCTCCTCAGTCCCACACATATATCCATACACCCATTAAATATGAAGTGAATGCAGGGGTAAAACTCCAAAAGGCACAGTAATTCTGAGATTGGTAACAGGAACAAAATGTGATGCCAAGGTTTTGTTAATTCTTCAGCATAAGATGTCAAGAGATGACTGATGATGACAAGGAATGTAATTGTCACAAAGATTAAAAGTAAAAATTGTCACAAGATTTCTTATTGAGAAAAACGTAGCGTACGTATTGAGAAGTCTCGCCCTTAACATCAGCTACCGTTATTTCTCGAATCCAGTACTAGTAGGCATTGTAGAAAGACAAAAGCAACACGATGCGATCGTCAGCGGCGACTCCTGTTATATACAATTCTTGGCAGAGATGCTTTTACTCGTGGGTACACAGAAGAAATTGTCATTCACTGAACGTGGAGTCGGAGGCGTTTCTAGAAAGGACAGTTGCCGAACAAAGTGGATTTGGGAATCCTATGGTTGCAGTTGCTTCGCCTATGGATATCGTTGTGCTGCTGAAATCAAGCCATATTCTAAGCATGATCAGTGCAGCTAAATAAGAGATTCGAATTAAGTTCGAACATGGAGTTCTATCGAGCTTGTCAGGCAAGTTGACATTTGGTCCACCGGAAGAAATTGATCAACTGCGACGAAACATCCAACAGAAGGTTTATCTGTGCCATCGCGCGCCATGAGTGCTGTTTGAGCAATGCGTTGGCGACTGACATGGTCGGAGCACGTTGGCAAGTTATGCCGTTGGTGTTCAGATATTCACATCAATTTGGACCGAGTCCTCCAGATTGTAGGGAAAATATAGTAAAATACCGGATATTTTGAGAGTGTAAGCAGTCCATGCTGTAAGTGTATATCAAGACTCGTCGAAGTTGTCATGATCTTGCATTTGAAAGCATTTATTTTGAGAGTGTAAGCAGTCCATGCTGTAAGTGTATATCAAGACTCGTCGAAGTTGTCATGATCTTGCATTTGAATGCATTTGGATGCCAGTCGATATTGATCTGCCTCAAGACGATCATCTTCGCAAGCACCATATATATGTCGAGCATAATTCTACGCGTAACCACACACGTCTATAGCTGTGCACCGATATATTAAATGCTGAGCATTCTGCGCATGCGGCCTGGCAATCAGCTGCCCAGTTTTGTGCTCCTCCTGATAAGCTCACATTCTGCGAACAAGGATAACGAAAATTCAGATTATATTTTTGTAATAGCCATAAACAACCTATAGTTGGATACCAGTATATTACTAATTTTGTTTACGGAGAGGTTACTCATCGGCCCAGGATCTATAGCTAACTACCTGTTAGTGTCATGGCCACATTCAGTCACAGTTCTAGCATTTGAGCATCTTCAGGTGACCATCCTCCTCACAAAGTGTACCATTTTCTTCTTTACTAGAAACCTTCTTACTCTCCGGAGGCTAGGTTTGCGGGCATGTACATGCTCGTGACTCGTTCACCCAAGCTTGTAGCAGCGGGCAAATATTATATAAACCTACTATTCAGAAGTTGGAGTTATAAAAGCAGCGCAGAGTGACAATGAGGGCAGGCTTACCACAGACCTCAGTACCCTCCAGGTATGTGCATTCGTAAACGAGAGCAACACATCCTTGAGAAGAGAATTCCAAACTAAAGGCTCTAGCTCAAAGCCTGTGCATCCGTTCACTCTCGAGAATGGACGTGACACTGACATCAAGCATGACGATTCGAGGGCTTCAAGTTGGTATCTTAGTGCTCTCGGTTGCTGCATTAATCGAAATATCTGCAGCGCAAACCATCTCTCAGCAATACTTGGATCCCCATAACGCTGCTCGTCAGAACATCACAGGAGCAGCGATACCAAATCTCGTTTGGAACACAACTTTGGTTACCTATGCTCAAACCTGGGCCAACACACAAGCATCTGCAGCCAATAACTGCGCCATGAAGCACTCCAACGGTCCTTACGGTGAAAATATCTACTGGGCAAGTTGGAGCAGTACTCCACTGGATGCAGTCAAAGCCTGGGTGGCTGAGAAGCAGTATTACACCTATGCTACCAATTCATGTGCGACCGGCAAAGTTTGTGGACACTACACTCAGGTAAGATAGGTCTGAGCGTATCGTATGCCTTCTTGATTTATGTCAAAAGCTAAAGCCGAACACGCGAAGTTTGTGAGATCTCAATCGCAATTTTTGATTTGATGAACAAGAAGCAGGCAAGCTTGAGCTAGCTAGTCATAAATCATGCTTGTCTGTGCCTTCCTCTTTCCAGCTATCATACAGTACGTCCCTATGCTTTCTAGTTTTATGACTAAATTGATATTTTCACACGCGTGAAAATACGAAATTATGAATACGAACATCCCTCGTCCTTCACAGGTTATCTGGAAGAAGACAACCCAACTGGGCTGCGCATCTGCAACCTGTCCCAGTGGAGGAACGTTCGTCGTCTGCAGCTATAGTCCACCAGGAAATTACATTGGACAGAAGCCTTATTAAACTACAGGTGTAGAGAGCAAGCAGTGGAGACAAGCTCAAAGTACTGGATACCAAAGTCGCCCAATTTGCTGTACAACAGTTAGCTGGATATAGGACTCTACAGTATAAAATGATCGACAGTTGTGATAGTATGTGCTCATGCAGTCATAATAGCCGGTTTAGGCAGTGAGCAGATCTTGTGAAATAACACGTACGAAGGCTGATAGGTGGTGTTCTTGGTAAATGTGTTTCTTCCAATAAAAGGGTGCACCAAGGGTCACCTCCTCGGCGATTTACACCCAACAAATTCAGAATTGAAACTACATATGTCTGGCCTTGCGTTGATGACTCTCAATGATTAACGGTAATCCCCACGACGGTTACATGTGCTTGAGAATACAGTGGTCCATTGCAACGCAATTAATTTCTGAAGCTGCATGATGGTTTGTTCGCTTATGTTTTGAGGTTTCGTAACAGGTGGTTCTATACATTGTCTGCTGGAACCATGATATCTTTGACAATATTCGGACATATTAAAGTTCAGTTTTGAGATATATACTGACTACGATGGAGAACTTCTGTCTCTCGGCCTTCACTAGGAGAATTTAAATGAGACCATCCTATTCACACGCATCTGGTTGCTAGGCCCAAGTATTGCTGTCTGTTTTTCCACACCTTTCCATAAAACTTAGTGGCGTTGTATTGCAGATGTAAGTGAAGATAAGCACTGTGAACCTTGTTCAGTAGAGATCAGTCTCTCTTAAACTTGGCCTTAACCGTAACCTAAGTAAAGTGAACCGAAAGGCAACAGAAAGCCCCAGTACTAGGAAAATTGTCTTTGAAAAAAGCCAGAGACTGCAGCAAAATGTTACGTATGTTACTCCACGGCGATGACACAGGAACCCATCTGGTATCCCACATGGCGGATGACAAACCTTCCCGTCTGACGTGGTAATATTCAATTACTCACCGGGCGTAGTAATCAGTTCTCAACATTTGTCTCGCGACATCATTGTGCAATCTCCAATTGTTGAAGTTCTACCGCCTCGCTTCTCCGTTTCCTAAGATCACCGATGTCAGGCCCTTGACATATAATTTATAATTTTCCATTTACTGCGTGTAAGACTTCTGGAGGCAAGGAATGGGAAACTTTGAAGCTGAATACCGGTGAGTATGAATGACCTATTTGTATCCGGAAGCTGTAGGCACCCTCTGGGATTGTCAATGAAGGTTGCTGCCAACATTTATATGGATAGAATTTGACTTTGAACTAGACTTTATCAGTAGTCGCCATCTCGTGCAGAGAAATACATGAGGGTCGATATGTCAGGACTTTGATCAGATTGCACCAACTCCTTCGATAGTTTTCCCCCGGAGTGTTGATTTGGAGGACTATTAGTCTTTGTTCAAAAGCACAGGTCGCCGACATCCCTGAAGTATTTTACGTATCCATCAGAAAGTAATTTTACGTATCCATCAGATAGTAAAGTAACTGGAACAACTGCAACAAGGGACAAGGACTCAATCCTACCACTATACGATCTATACCCCGATTGGATGTGCCTGAACTGAATTGTCAAAGGGAAGTCTTGCAGAAACAACGGGAAGAGAGTTTCACTGTTTTATCATCTTCCTGTGGTCAAGCGAGGGCAATCACAAGACCCCGGCCTTGCAACGTCGAGATTCTGTGCATGTACATCATTCCCCAGAATTGAGGCGCTTGCATGTCATCTTTTGAACAGAAATAGAAATGCTCTCAACTGTGCATTATGACTCGTATAAACAAAATTTTCTAGACAATTTCCATGGCCACTTCTCCCAAACACCCTAATGACTTATCTCAGGCATAGCGTACCTTCCTACTCTCAGGCAATCGCATTCTCCTACAACGTGCTGCATGTACTATCCGTATAATACTTTTGCCTACGTCATCTGAAGCTGTACCTGTGTCCAGCACTACACCTACATGGTATCACTACTTCTCTGTGTCTAGTATATATACGTTTATATCTGTAAACAATATCAATGACTGCAATGAGAATGATGTTCATGTGCGTGAAGTGCTCCAGCAATAGCTCTGATAGTTGCTGGGGTTGTCTGACAACATCCCCCGATAAGGTTTGCACCTGCTTTCCTCCATGCGTCGATGTAATTGACAAGATCTACGTCAGTGGCACCAGTCGAAGGCTGCATGATACAACAATAAAAGATTTTCAGCAAGCAGTTAACATTGAAAAGACGTCTATAAAAACACCTCTTCACATACGTTCGGCAATTACTGCATCCATCCTAAGGATATTATGTGTTCTGTAATCCTATCTTTAATGACAGAACCTTGTGTATTTCTACTAAGGCGCACTAGGCAATAAAACGAGTTAATATCAAGGAAAAGTAAAAGAGAGGCTAGAAACTCCTCCAATAAGACAAGGCAACGAGAAAGAGAAATCTTACAATCCACTCTTTCTTCTCGGCATCCCAGTCTTCTCCACGATTCGGGTACACCACAATAGGTTTTGATGTCGCCTGTATTTACGGTATTGTGGAAATGAGATCTGAATGATCTAGCTAAAACAGAGAAAACTAGGAGAATATAGTCTGCACGCTTCTGTACACAAAATCATGAAGAAAGACGATATTGGAAGTGAAGTGCTACCTGGCGAGCCTTATATATGAGTCCCTGGCAAAGAGATGGGGGAGTGCAGTTTATGCCAAAAGCAACAACTTTTTTGCTGCGCTCTACGAGCTCAGCACAGCTTTCGATGGAGTCTCCCTTTACCACGTTACTGCCATCCTTCGAGATAAAGGATATCCAGGCTGGCACTTTGACATCCTCCTCTTCCATGATCTCAATGAGGGCCTGCAAGAAAGTTCATGGTAACTAAGGAACCAAGCAGAAAATTTCACCGGACTAAGTTGCTGCGACTCCGTTCGTACGACTCATCACATGCAGGATTCATAATCAAAATAATAAGATTACGCTATCTAGGCCTGTATTACCTGTGCCTCAACATGAGAAGGAATAGTTTCTAGAGCTATCAAGTCTGGTCCAGCCCCCGCAAGTATCAGAAGTCTCTCACGATGAAAATCCTTCAACTTCTCCAAAGTCATCTCAGATCCATAATCTCCGCTGTTGATCCACAAGCACCAGGTTAAGCAGCAAAATTGAGTACATTGCAAGATTTGACGTCTGATATTATGTGAGCTGGCATCGAAACGTCTGGTCCCCTTTGCAAAGGAAGTCAAAACCTCGTCACTCATTTAGTTTTCTTAGTGAAGTGTACTAGAGACCAGAATAACCTTTCTCTTGACATGCACATACATGAGAGTTGCTTGAAAGGTGCATAAAATGCTCGAAACTGTGCATGAATTGTGAAACGAAGAGAAATATGAACGAACCTATATTCGGACCCGTCTGCCAAATAAGCCCCATAACTTCCAATGGAAGCACCGACCAAAGCTCGGCAATACTTTCCAGCTAATATTTCGCCCTTGTGGACCCGCTGTTGGACCTCGTTCCAAAATCTGTCACGAGCTTCGCATGCCAACGTCACACTCCGTCTCAAAAAGTCCTGTCCCTGTTCTCTAGTATATCCTTGCGACTCAAAGCCGGGTAAGGTTGCCTGAAAGGGATACAGAGACTTGTAAGCTATACGATGCCGAACTAACAACACCCATCACTAGAGGCATGGGCGGGGGGTCAATCAAGCTCCTAAACTACTCCGGCATTAGGTGATAAGGATAAAATGATCAAGCTTTTGCGCGAGATTGCACTCTTGAGTCAGAGAACTATGAAATGTTCAAAAGGTATTCATCTGTACTTGACTTGAGACAAGTTGACCTTGCATTACCTGCACAACAGGAAGAATCTGTTTCTTCTTACCTGATACGAAGACGTCAATACGACTTGCGCACCAGCTTCCAGGTAGTCCCAGTGTACCTAAATCACATTCCCAGTTTTAAACTATCAGTTCTCCAGTCGGGGGAAAAGAGCACGGAAATCCTCATATAGGAAATTGTTGGCCATCAATCAGTAAAATCTTCTTTAAAAAGCCATCCTTTAGTAATCAACTGAGATTAGGGTAGCTACATCCTCTCTAGACTCCAGGTAGAGGACTCAAAGCGTTCACCCTGACCTATTTTCTAGAAAGGAAGCCCAGTGCCAAACTTCCCGAAGGCCGCATTTTACAGGGCTCTAGATAGCAGCCGGCATACTACAGTCACCTAGTTTGCGATGACAGTGACTCGGAGGAAAGTTGGGAGATGGCCTTCAGGTTAATCACGTCGAAGTAGTAACACAGTGATCATTTATTGACTAATTCAACGACAGAAAAAATATCGAACGTGTTACATTGGATGCTTTCTTGCAGATGCTCGTTGAGAGCTTACAAGTCAAAACATCCTCACGCCCTAAGGTTATCCAGCGGTGAAATGTTGTCTACTCAAAAACGGAAATATTCAATCGTTATACCCAAAAAAACTGAAAATGTGTAAGCCTATACAATAGCTTCAGTCCGGGGGGTTGCTGTTCATCAATCAGTTATAAACTACACTCTTCCGGAGACACATTACAGTCAAACACACACATAATCAATCACATGCACATTTGCACAGACGCAAGGATCTCAGACACATTGTGGAACACGGGATTTATTACCTTACTGACAAGGTCTGGACTCGTCGTTAGGCACAATGCCGTCCAGAGGGGATTTTTAACCTCGGCACCGTGATGCTCCAATTGCACGGCAAAACCTCCATCAATCACCGCACAGCCTCCGGAATTCCTTACTAGCTCGGCAACATTATTAAACAGATCTGCCGTGACCGGAATATGCACATCCAACATTGCCATCCTTCTGTTCGTCTCTTTGCCGCACTATCTAAAGCACTCCGCGTTATTCGTGCCGGATGAGTACTCGATAAGTCTGATGTGCGGTAGGATTCAAAGTCTACTCTACAAATACAGACACAAACTTCTCTTTCAACGGTTTACCAATCTAACGATCTTCCCAAGTGATTTTTCTTTGACGACTTGAATCAAATTCGTACAAATTTCTCCTTCAAAACTCTACTACCTTTTATGGTAAGGAGGCTACTGGCTGCAAGAAACGTCTGCGGTATCCAGTTTTATAACTACACTTCTCAAGATTCTCGAGAAGCGTCAAGCACAATCGTTGTTCTCTTCCCACAAGTCCCCTAGTGCTCCGTTTCTTCGTCACCTACCAGTCAGTCAGTAGTCGATCGATTCTCCCTCTGTAAGCAAATTCGAAGCTTCGAATCTCTCCATTTCCCTCTTCCGCCTTTCTTTTGTACTCTCTACAGAGAGATTGGACGAGGCACTTCTCGGACCTTTATGCTTTAGGAATTGACAGCAAGGTGAGCTTTCGCACCCATAGGTGTGCGTCGCTATCTTCGGCAGTTCTGTCTCATCAGCAGAGCCTCGATAAGAACTTGGATGGTACTAGAACATAGTGGTCGCACTTGGCAGCCGCCTTCCCCGACAGAAGGAGTCGTCTGGATCCCTGCAATGTTGCGATCTACCGATTTTATGACAAGTCATTATGTACTTAGCTGGCTTCGAACTGTACCTTCGACATCCGTTGGTGGAACCCACCCACTTCATATTGACACGACATTACCCACTGCAGCTTCCCTGTTAACGTGGTTAAAATGCTGCGAGACAGCACATTGTATGTACCACAGTAGGTCGAGTGTCAATCTTTACATGTAACTGTCCCCCTTGCTTCCTTTTACAGCTTGCATAGCTCGGATATCTTAGGTACGATAGAGCAGATTTCTAATACAAAACTCTATCGTGACTTAGCTCTATGTTATCTTCTTTGTCTTTCCCTTGTATGGCTTGATGGGGTTTTCCCATCTTTCATTTATCCTACGCTTGATGGGGTTTTCCCATCTTTCATTTATCCTACGCTGGCATAGCTCGATAAGGCAGATTTCTAACACAGACTCTATTGGGGCTTAGCCCCATGTTATCTTTTTTTGTCTCTCCCTTGTACGGCTTGATGAGGTCTTCATATCCTTCGTTTTTCCTATGCGGTTGCATTTTTTCTTAGTCGAGCTTTTGTGGCATGAGAGAGAGATAAAACTGTATATTATGAACTATATATTCGTAACGATCGTGTATGTATTCTTCCTTGTCCTCGTGGTGGTATATGCGCTCGAGAATAAGTTGTTCAGAGTTCCTGAAGAGGGTGGTGAAGAGTTTGACGCTTGGCATTTATAAAGTCTCGGGCTTCTTGACCTTATTTTGTTTTGAGCCTTCAATAATCGATAACGGTTATCGTCTATAGAATATCGTCTACAGTAGTTTAACATAAGTAGTTTAATCTAAGATTAAATGGTGATAGTGTTAATACACATGGCAAGCTTAACTACTGGATTGACAAACTTTGTGCAGAATTTTTTTTACTAGGATCGATTTTATGTACTGGTCTCCCTTGCATGGAAGATGTATCGGATTTCTTCATCAGGTTATCGGTTGTTAATGCTTTCAAATAACCTCAATGTCGGTCTTGAACTATATGCACTAAAACATCAGAACTACTATGTTTGATCAACTGGTACATGAAAACCAAAGAAGAGAAAACAATGAGGAGACAGATATGCATTATAGAAAAAAAATATAAAAAAATTAGTATGATAGCAAAAAACCATTAAAAAAAATTTATATCATATACAGCGCTAGGTTATTTCCTTTGTCTTATTGTCTTGCTAAATTAAGAACCACGTGAGCTCTGTACTCTTCGTGTTTGTTTCTTCGTTGGCGAGAACACGAAAGTACGTAGTCTAAATTTTAAGTAGCAGATTTGTCATCTTTCGAGTACTACCCAGATTGACGCCCCTCATGTGACCCGACATGAATATTACACAAAAGAATGTATACAAACAAGGACTGTGAAGATCTTTACAACCCTCCAACATACATTACGCCAGTGACTCATGTGTACCCCATCCTTCGTATTTTCTAAGCGGTCGCCCTTTTCTTTATCATTAAGAAAAAAGGCGACCATTGAGGAAAAACAATATACATTACGCCATGTACTCATGTGTACCCCATCCTTCGTATTTTCTAAGCGGTTGGCCTTTTCTTTATCATTAAGAAAAAAGGCGACCGCTGAGGAAAAACAAAGGATGGGAAGACCCCATCAAGCCGTACAAGAGAGAGACAAAAAAGTACAAGAGAGAGACAAAAAAGGTAACATGGGGCTAAGCTCCAATAGAGTCTATATAAGAAATTTGCCCTACCGCACCTAAGATATCCGAGCTATGCAAGACAGACAGTCTACACACAACTAGAACATCTGAAGAAACATCACCTAATGTGATTGCTCTCCCATGGATTGCACCAGCCAATGCCCTCCGTAGAGCAATGGACACACGCTGTCTAAAATATGATACAAAGTAAGAGAGTGAGAGTGGTACCCCCTTACGCCTAACATGATAAGCTCTCGCACACTCCTTGACAAATGTGTCAAATGCCGTGTCCATCGCTCCATATAACTCCAAGGCTAGAGGAACAAATGCCCCTATACTTGGAGACCTTGCGACCTGCTGCTGCACTCGCCGCCTATCCAGGGGGATGGGTAATCACTCCCTCCGAAATTGTATCCCGCGTAGGGTCCGTAACCACGACATCCGCTATTGTCACCTCATCATCTCAGACCAAGTGTAAGTCTGCCCTGACACATGTCATCTGCAAGGCATACGAACGCTCCATCCAAGCCAAGTATCCACTCTCTCGTGCCATAGCAAACACTATGTCTCTAATGGCATCATGGGTAGCTATCCTTTGTCCTCCAAAAGGGCACCGTGTCATGTTGCATCTAGTGTAGAGCCACACTCACAAGTGAGTAATGAAGATGCAGATGGGTGGACCAAACCTAGGCAAAACCTCATCGTTGTAGAGAAAGTAGTTGGTGTGAGTCAGAAAGCCCTAATGCATGGTCAAGCTAGGATCCAAGAGCCTGCACCCTTGCCAAAGCAAGAGCGTAGATGTGCTCTAGTAGCCTGAGGAAGGGACGAGTAGACTAAGAGAGAATGTAGCATATGCTCACGTATGCTCGCTCCATCAAGGAAAATTGTAAACCTCAAGTCCAATCTGACAATAGTGAAGCAAATTGTGGAAAATCCTCTCGTGCTCGTGGGGATAGACTATCTCTCATCTGCCGCAATAACGTTTGGAGAGAAAAGGATCCTCCCTCCACCTTGGTCACATAAGTCTCCAAAACCGGCCTATCAACAACCACAAAATGAGAGGAAAGTAGGAGTGCCGAGAGAGCCCAACTACCCAAAAATGTTATAGGTGCCGTCTCCTCCATAGAAAGCAAGCCAACCCCACCACATGAGATTGGCAAAGCCGTCTATCTACGTGCCAAATCCCGTATCACACTCAAAGGTCCTAGTCCAATAATATCACCAAAGACTCCTATAATCCTCCTATCAAATGCTCTTAGACTAGATATGAAGGACTGTGAGGAGGTAACTGTACGGATGAGGTAGGATGGTCGACGAGCAATACTAGAAGAGAGTATACCAAATGCCACTTGCAGATCTCCTAGTAATGGAAGGTCATCCACATGGAGAACATCCTCTGCAAGGGTAGTGTCTAAGAAGTGTGTGACAAAATCCTCCGATCCTACAGGCACTCCAAGAACACAAACTTCATTTGTGGATGTGATACACCCCTCTGGAAGCTCAAGGTGGGGAGGGAAACCTAAAGGGGACCATGCCTTACACTTTGACACCTTGACTCTCAAGCCTACTAGATGTAGCTTGGTAGTCAAGTAGTCAAGTAGTCAAAGGTCTGCCTAATCTGATCTACATGGCCTACGATGTGTGTATCATCTGCCAAGGAGGGAAATACACAACTTGGCATGGCCAAAGTAGTAGATAGGAGAGCTCTAAAGTGAGCCATGGCAAATAAGGCCCCCCCAAAGGATCTCCCTGACATGTACCAACAGCTGACTCCAAGACGGTGACTCCCTCCTATGAACCACCATGTTGGTAGTAAAGGGAAGCAAGAGAGCCATAAAAAGACTGCACAAAAGGAATGAGACTCACCAAGGATCCACCAACCTCCCTAAGCTCTCTAAAGATGGATGCACGTGAGACGCTATTAAAAGCGTTCTCAACATCCACCTATAGGACGATCCACTCCGTATGGATATCTAGGAGTGCTCTAATGCCTAGAAATATAGCCTCACATCCTCCAAGTGTAGCTATTCCAAACTGATGTGGACTAGAGTGCTGTCAAAAGTGAGAACAATGCTGAAGGACAATGGTACGACTGACCAAACGCAAAAAGATCTCTCCAATAGCATTGGTCTAATGCCTCTCGTGTCCTTCTCCATCGTGAGAAGTTGACTAGCACCTAACACCTGACTAACAGACATAGGAATGTCTCTTCTTGCTACTACTACAACCACCTAAAACAACTTGGTAAAACCACTAGAAGGATCATTTTCCTGGAAGAAATCCTTAAGGTACTCATAAACCATCCCTAACAATCCTCTTGAGGAAAGGCGAGGGGCAGTGCACAATGCTTGTGCAAATAGCGACCTATCAAGACATAAGGACTACTCAGGCTGATAATCTAAGACCTCTAGTGGTAGTCCTTCTATTGCTATAGGATGTAGTGAGCATAAGGAAGAGATGGTCTCATCAGTAGGACTTGCTACAAACAAAGGGTGTAGTGCTCATGCTGCTCTACTAAACTCTCCCGCCTGATCCAATGTCCTATATTGTCGTAATCAAGTGGAATCTGTGGTATCCTATGGTGATGACTATCTCCTAAATCATGTAGCCCTAACAGACTCCTCCTGAAGGGCTGCACAATGCCCCACTCGGAATCAATGAAATCTAGCAGCCACCTCTCTATGCCCCGCACGTCCCCTTCTAGCATAACAAAGACACCATTGAGGGAGTAGGAGGAATAAGAACCATGCTAACTCGTCCAATGGATCACGTGCCAAAAAATCTAGTGGTAGGAAAAAAGCCTATCTAGCCTCATCATGGAGTATGCGGGGTAGCCTATGGAATAGATGTGGACATGGAAAACTAGTCTCAAATAACACCAAAATGCAACTCGCTTGAGAAGCTAACCACTCCCACGACTCGATCGGTATCCTTGGAACGATCAATGAAGGTATAAAAGAAGCGTGCATAATCTTCGAGTGTCATTGTTGTCAATGTGGTTGCTCATGTCACGTGTGCATCCCAAGTGGGCCAATCATAGTCCTTGGGCATCTTTCCCACATGAGTCTTCACTCCTTGCAAGGTGAAGCATCGGTGACACACCGGGCATGGTATATCCCGATCCGCTCTCGACGACCCCACATGGGAAGGTGTAGCCATGGCTAGCACAAGAATAATGATAGTAACACATGCTGCTCATCTCCATATCTCCCCATATCTACAAAACCACAATCTCTCACATCCAAACTCACATAAAAAAACAATCTCTCCAAACTCTAAATCTATAAACTCTCGTAACTTTCAATTTCTATATCCAAAATTTTCAAACTAAATTTCCATGGAACTTAATCATAAAAACAAAGAAATTAGAAATGAAAATTCCCAAACCATCATTCTTAATGTCAAATGTATAATGATCACTCTAAACCCTACAAAAGCTAAAAATCTCCATAACTTTCTACTCCATTCTCCATAATCTTCAATCTAGGTACCAATTGAACCGAAATTGAAAAATGAAGAGAATAGACTATTCACTTGAATGCTACATGCTAGAGAACACTCCAAAATTATAGATATTCTCACACATCTCTCCCTTTCCTCTCCCAATCTACCGCAGCTCCTTCTCTCCACGAGAGAGCCATCAAAGGGGTAATCTTGATATAGGTGTAACTTCTCCATTAAATACATGCTAAAAACTTGAAGTCACCGCACGTGGTCTTGAAGACTTTGAACGGAGGATTGGTGGTTCCAGAAAATATAACTCGAGATATGCTCCAAGTATTGTATGACACACTAAAACATTCAAGAACCTCACCTTGGTGGCTTGACTGAATCAGATAGACTATTCTAATTTCTTCTAAGTAAATTATGTAATTTTAAATTCAGAAAAGAGACCGTAATCTCAAGACTGTTTAATGAGAGTCGTTGATTATCATTCATCAGTTGTGGACTTGTTAGCATCTTTGAATCAACTGTTTTAATATTAGAGATCAACTGGCGAACAGTATTGCGTCCTAATTTTCGGGTAGATTATTTTAAATATGTGCCTATGTATTTTTATTCATTTATCCTTCTAAGCAAAAGTTTAGTGGTCTTCAAAATGTTCTAAGTACAGAATAAAAAATGTGCATACTTTCACAATCGTAAAATATCAGCTTCACACATGCATCTTCATATTTAATCCTTCTATACGGGAATGTTCATTATTGATATATTCATGATACCATATCATAAGGTATCCATATCACGTCCTTTGTTTGCATTTTAGTATAAATCTTGCATGATGTTCATGGAGGAAATCAAAAGGCATTTATGTTATACTTTATCAATAAAATTATAACGAATTTAGAGTAGCATGTAGAAAATTATCTACATTTAATATAAAATTGATAAATTAAAACTAAATAACAATAGAAATAATAAATTCTCTTGAATAAAACTATAATATAGTTTTCTATCTGTTAAGATTAAGAATTTGACCATTTTTGAGCTGGTTAGGTATGAATTTGAGATGGTGTAAGACTATACGAGAAACCAAGGCACAAACAAAAACAAGGTAAATCTTGACTTGATGAATGACAATATTATAATAAATCAAGTTTTTATTCTGAAATCAGAGTGAATGACCATATTTCCTTACTAAAAGAGAGATGAAATTTCAATTTTTCGAACATATTCTTCCAATAGAAGTATTAAACAAGGTCAATCTTGACTTGATGAATGGAAATATTATAAATATTATAATAAATCAAGTTTTATTCTTACATCAAAGCATAGTGAATAACCATATTTCCTTACTAAACGAGAGATGAATTTCCATTTTTTGAATATATTCTCTCAATAGAAGTAATCATCTAGTAGAAGACAAATACTCTCCATACACTAATAATTCTTCGTTTAAGGCTACAAATCTGAGATCATAGCAATCGAGTGGCTAGAGGTCAACTAGTTATTGTGTGTATCCTTTCTACATGCCGAAGCTAGTTTTAAAAATTATTTTAATAATATCAGTTAAATTGTATACTTTCTGAACCTTTAGCTTTTCGAGCATACGTACATATTTTAATAACTGTCTTTCCTTTAATCCATAGTGAAAACGTACGTTCGCAAGAATGAAACTCAAAGGAATTGACGGGGCCCGCACAAGCGGTGGAGCATGTGGTTTAATTCGATGCATCGCGAAGAACCTTTTTGAAAGAAAAGAGATAGGGCTATTGAAAACACAGTCTCTATTACCAGCAAAGCTACAAGAACGACATCAATGAGTCACAAGTTGTGTACAATGTGATAGCTACCAATAAGTGAAGCCGATGCACCGCGTGCTTTTGCTTGAAAATAGAATATGTTAATGTGCCTTAAGACCGATATATTATGCTTCTTTATTCTTGCCTATGGTCCAAATTTGTGAGCAAGGTATGAACATAACTAATTGATGGAGAATTCCTCAAAATAGATTGAATAGGAACACAATTTGCTGTAGGTGATCTCAAGTAGGTGCAAAAAAGGTACTTTGATACTTAAGCCTTAATAGTTGGAACTTACTTTGTCTACCTTTGTGAGAGGAATGTGAAACAAATGCTTGAGCTTATGAGATTATTTTGGGGTTCTTTGGAGTGTTGGCAAACTATATCAAGCCTTTAGCCTTTGGAATACTCGGTAAATTTTTTTTCCATTGTAACTAGGTAACTAGGAGACGTAGATAGATGAGCGCCATTTGTTTATAGCAATAGAATATTTAGAATTATATAAGTCTAGATGAGCTGCTCAATGTTCAACAACTCTCAAAGGTTTAGGATTATAGAAGTCAAGAGGAACTACTCAATGGAGCAACAACTCCCAAATTTTTAGTTTAGAGTTACTGAGGTCTAGAGGAGATGCTCAATGGAATAGCAGCTCCAAATGTTCAGAATTACAAAGATCAAGAGGAGCTCTCTTAGTAAAAAGCCTAACATATTCTCTTTCTTGATGAGTAAAAGATTCAAAGTTCAACATTGTAAACATTGATGCCTATGTTTGACTTCTCTAATTCTGAGAGTAACAGTATGTAATTGTCTTAAAGCTCTTGATTATCTTTAAGGTAGGGTCAGTAAAAAATATTATCTATAAATCTTCACAAAATCTTACTTGAATTCTTGGACCTTTTCCTAGCTCCAGTTTAATGATCAACTCTGTCACAACATTTGTAGTGCCTAAGGTAGGTTGCTCTGACATTGGAGTGGTAGTGTTGGGAGTCATGGGTATTTTAGTAGTTACTCATGTACTACTTGTTGGCTGTCCAATTTTATGTTAGGGCTATTGATCACATGGTGGAACCCATTGTCACTTGCACCGTTTGCACCATTGGATGTGTTGTCAGCCATTATGGCTTGAGACCTAGGTCAATGCCGAGGGGTATACCTTCAAAGTGCAGCTCTAGAGAGCTCATGTCTCTAATGTTGAGCCTTTGAGTTCCTAGCTATGGTGGATAGAGACCGGCGAGCATCACTTGGAGTCTCTTAACTAGAGTGAGTGTGGCTTGACTGTAATCAATGTTTGATTGTTGGTAAAATGTGAGGGAAGGATTGAGTACAGAGTGTGATTCGAGTGGAAGAATGAATTGATTATTGTGGCACTGTAGAGTTCATGCATGGCTTATGTGTGAGTTGTGCTTCTATATTGTATGATGTTGACATCAATATTATGTTGTGTAATGATATATATATATATGCACGACAACTAACTTTCAACGAATGTAGTACTTGCTGGTTTGATCCCAAGTTGAGATTGAAGTTTTTGAGCAAAATATGCTATTGACTTTAGCTTTGGAGGTTTAAGTTGAGGAAATACTGAAAAATCAAATGTGATTGTGTTCAAACATCTCTTCTACCTCAACCCTTGCTGCTCCTATATTTTCTTCTTAGTAACATTATTCAAATGTCTCTTCCACCTATCCTTCCTCAATGATCGTAAACCTTGTTGCTCATGTATCATCTTCTCAAATTGTCTCAATAAGACTATGTTATGGTGCACTAGAATCTCAATGAATATGAAATTACTCACACAAGACCGTATGTGGTATTAGTCACACAAGATTGTGACATGAGACTATAACACAAGGGTCGAGCTAATACCACAAAATTATGACGTGAAAGTCAAGTTTGTAGTAATTAATATACAAGACTATGACACAAGATTTGAGTTAATACCACAAGATTGTCACACAAAAGTCAAGTTTGTAGTAATTAATACATTTTTAGACAAATGAAAATTTACTACAGTTGCACTTACAATAGAAGAAAGTGGACTCATTTAGTAAACTAGTTGGGTGTATTTAACATTCCCCTTCATTTATAGTTCAAAATATTTATCACATATAAAAATAGTTCTCTTTATAGAGATGTAAAATAAAAAATTTTAAACGAGCATGAAAATCTTAGTTGCTCCATCCTCGTGCTATTTATATAAAGAGTCTCTATGTGCGTTATCACTATAGTCTCATGTTCCTAGACTAAAGTAAATTAACAATATGCTTGTTCGAAGTAATGTGTAGTGTACGTGCAAATGCATGAATATATCTATACATGCATACATTTTTATTCATGCATGTATATTTGAATTCGGCATTTACTTGGTTCAACGCATAGAAAACACCTTGCTTGTGGAAATAAGGTAAGGACGGACATGCTTATATTCGGGACATGTGGATGGTCCTTGGTGAGATTTGATATATATCAAATTACACAAATGTAAACATCAAGGCGGATATTCCTATTCTTAATATAAACACGGAATTATGAATCTACCCCGGTCGGTTAGGTTTGTAATCTCAGAGGGCGTAGGAAGGGTAGGCCATAAATACTTGACATTATTAAAGTTATATAATGCATAGTGTCATCATAATGCTTTGGACATTTAGATATTCGAGTTCCACCTCTTGTGACCTCTTTGAAGTATCATTCTCAAAGATTTGAAAGCATGGACTCCGAAAATTCACAAGGAAACTTTTATCCTTTACTACTCCGATATGATCGTGAAATTTACCCTTCCGAACAGTTATAATTGCCGTGTCATGACGTACGTGAAGCTCTATAGTTAAGCATACTAGTATTGTGAATTTCGTTAATGGTTGGATGATTCTGAATACAGTGACTGGATAATAATCAAGTGTTGCTGATTTACGTATGTCTTGATGCTGTATGGGAAAGATGAATAGATCACCCCATATTTAAGACTACTTGTGTCAAAGAAGGAAAAACAACTCATTTCATAGTTCATTGGGGTTTATCAAGCATGAATTGCAAGAGAATTCGTGAAAAAAACCTGAAGCTAATGCCAATGTATAAGTTTTAGGTTAGTTTATTGACCATCACCACATTAGCAAGCAAATCCAAGTTGGACCACACATATCTCTACGTTGATGGTTTTATTTCTACATTTTAAAAAAGTCGAGAATAAAATTTTAATATAATAGTTTCAATAATACATTCCAATAAGAAATTCCAGTGTCGTTATTTCTAGAAGATTTATTTCCTAAATTTAGAAACCTCAAAATTTTCATTTTGGTTTATGATTAAGAATAAATAACGTGGGAAGATCATATCGAGTTTTTAATAGAATATTTTCAAGAAAGACTGTTAAGAAAACTCAATATTATGCATCCAAAAAAATTTTACAGAAAATTTTACGATAATATTCTTATATAGAACTGATACATGCATGTATTTATCAAGCAATCTTTATAATGCATATAATATATATGCTAAAAATATGATATAATTTACTTGATCTTAGTTTCAATGTACATTTATATTCTATGTCTTATCCCATAATTAAATATATGATAAGTTACAGAAATTTCTGTCAATATAGTTTTTCTGTTAGAAGAGATTTGATTAATTCATAGTTTGCATTAACAAAATAGCTGATTACCGATTGACAATTTTTTTAATTTTAGTCCGGTTGGTCCATTCTCCAAAAAGTGCACAGAAACTAAAGCAAGTCAAGGAGAAAATCATGAAATAACTCATTTCCAACTAAAATATAGAGCGTTAAATGTGTTGTTCATCCCAACATGAGGCCATATAAGTCAAATTAGATGTAGATATTGCAATATTTCTCTTCAATTTTGCTTCTCTTTTGTCTCTATCGTTTGGCATAAGAAACGTACAACGCATTATAACTCATCCGCTACCATATTTGCCCCGGGATTCTAACGGTTTGATGAGTACTCAATACTTAAGTGATCTTCAAGCACCATCAGGATTCTTCACTACTCCGGTATTCAAACGGCTAACCTCCTCGCCAACAACTCAAAATTCCTTCCTTCACTCCTTCCTTGTGCGGAGGACCCACTTTACAACCATTTCTTAACTTTTCAACAACTTTAGCACATACGTGTTGCTTCACGTGAAACATTGTTGTGCTACTTCAAGCAGCTCTACAAGAAGAAAGATTATCACCCTATTTCAGAAACTCACTTAGTGCACTCATGTAAGGAAGGAGCAGATAACTGAGATAATGCTTGCAATGGGTGTTTCTGCAACTTACAACATGGAGGCTTACTCTGGATTCATTGAATGGAGTCAGTACTGGTGGACATGATAAAGATTCAGTGAACCCTCCAGCTACTTAGCAGCAAACGAAGTTACTATGTTCGGTAAGAAGCGTAAGTCCTTGACTCAGGTACTCATCCCAAAAGGGGAGGGATTAGCTCAGCATATAACGCTTTGTTCGGTAAGAAGCGTAAGTCCTTGACTCAGGTACTCATCCCAAAAGGGGAGCGATTAGCTCAGCATATAACGCTTTTGCCATTATTCGCCTGGATGTTCTCTAGAACCTTCACTGGATCTGGCCTTCAATTTGAGAAGATTTCTACACCTTGGGGTCACACCCGATGTCCATCGGTAGGGTAAATAACATATGTGCATCAGAAACGTGATCCCCAAATTGAACCCGTCGGTTCGTTAAAGTAGGTCACAAGTACAATGGGTACATTGAACCTGGTCTGGAGAAACTCAATTTCCGTCTACATGCATTGCAGGTCTTTGTGGAACGCGGAGTCTTGATCCCGACAGGTGTGGGGCTGCAAGTAGCTGTTGGTGACGAAGTTCTGTCCGCAAGTCCGACCGATACAAACAACGACGGTACTTTCAGTAGGTCACGAACATGACGAACATGTGATTTTCCGCTCTTTTCCTCTCTGCAGGGTGCGGTTGCAAAGTTTTGTCTTCGTCCCTTTGTTCTAGGAATCTGTATGGAATTTGCAGAATTCATAGGCTACCCCATTATGTAGCGATGTCGTGTCGACACATTTGTCAGATAATGCTAGAGAGTTTCTCATATTAAACGATAATGGTATTATTTTTACTTTTTATAATATATTTTAGATAATATATATCCATTGTTTTAGAGAGATAATGTTAATATAATCCATAAAAGAACAATCATCAAGTGATATTTTTTGGATATTCCAATTATGTGTAAGATTTGAATAACGCGAATATCTTAGATGCAATAAAGTAAATTTCTCATGTAGACTCTGTGGCGCTTAACTCCATTTTACCTCTTTTATCTCTCTTGTACGATTTCTTAAGTGTAATAAAACAGATTTATCATATATACTGTATTGGCGCTTAGCCCCAATTTACCTTTTTTATCTCTCTTGTAAGGCTTGATGGGGTTTTCCATCGTTCGTTTTGTCTACGCGTTCGGCTTTTCCCCCTATGGACGTCCCAAAGGAGCATTTGTGTCCGTTTCCAGCCCTTTCAGTTCGTCATCTTCTTCACCGGGTCGTCCATTTCTCAACACTCTGGTGTGGTTCTCCCTTTCCTTATCCGCTGCTTCCTCCGGGTTTGTCTTGCTCCCGGCTCCAACTCCAGCCCAATTGTTGTTTGTGATACCAACGGTTTCTGCTTGCCTCCTCCAGACGTGCTTCTCTGGGGACGGACGGAAGAAGCTCGAAATGATCTTCAGTACGTAGGTGAACTATCCAATACCACCATCGTGTGAAGATTAGACTTTCACCAGGGTACGGCCTAATTCAGAACTGAATGCAGCAAGAGCCCCAAGCATCGGCTCTAGTGCAAAGAGTACCGTTTGATGATGCGCGTCTCTCATCAACCCAGCATCACCTTGAGTACCAACTTTCAATTTCTCGGTTGATTCGTTCGATTCTGTCAGAAAAGTATGTTCATTATGCAGCAAAAATATTCTTTTTATCTTTGTCAAATATCGATTGTGGCTTGTATATCCGTGATGAAGATTATCTAACTCATACTTCCTCATTTGGTGGAATCAGCAATTCGCAATGTTTTGATGGCTTCACCACCCGAGTTCGTGAACATCGTAATGGTTCCTTCTATGTTTCTGAGCAGATTTGCAAGAATAAAATATGAGATCCGATTAATCTCTATCCACTGCTGTCGCGATTCCCGTATGACTTGACCATAGCTTATAGAAATGACACAGAATGACCATTTTTTAACTAAGAGATGTGTGAAATGGATTCCGGTCGTCAATACACTTTGCATACGAAGCTTACTCCTTTGCGGATATTAGATACTCTGGACATGTCTTCCTATGCCACGCAACAATGGTTCCTTTAAAAATTAGATTCCAACTATAGAAACTGTTTAATAATCTTTTGCAACTCACACATTTTCCTTGTAATTATCTCATTTCTTTAAATTGTATATCATATGGTAATACATGTGATACTTGAAGTTGGTGTAGTTCGTAATGTGTATACCATAGAAGTTAGAGTTTCCCATAATAACGTCGCACCCGTCGCGTGATAATTGAATTTAGTATAGTTAGTAATGTGTATACTATAGAAGTTAGAGTTTGCACGTAATAACATTCGTTCGTAATTGAATTTTGTATAGTCAGTAATCGGACTATAGAAGAAGTTAGAGTT
The DNA here is from genome assembly GCA_948567375.1 of Lunularia cruciata. Taxonomy (NCBI): domain Eukaryota; kingdom Viridiplantae; phylum Streptophyta; class Marchantiopsida; order Lunulariales; family Lunulariaceae; genus Lunularia; species Lunularia cruciata. The sequence continues at coordinate 45,645,499 of OX419758.1, forward strand.
TACCCATTATAACATTGGTTAGTAAATGTTGGAGCATCTAATGTTTTTATATAGGTTTTTTTTAGTCAGCAGAGTTTTGTTCTATGGAGATGTTAGTGGTGTTCTTAGTTAATGTTGAGCATCTGATGTTTATATATAGACTTTATCCTTTAGTGAGCAGAGTTTTGTTCTATCGAGATGTTAGTGGGGTACTGGAGTCAAGAAACATTCAGTAGCAAAGATATGAGAGCGGGAACAAGAAGAGGCAAGGTGGCACGACCAAGTGTTCATTTAATTAGAATCTACATAGGGAATCCATTTTTCACTTTATGTGACTAGATTGTACTAAAAAGAATTCAATAAATATACTTTGAATATAGCTTAATTTTATTGTTTTGTAATTGATGTGCAGATTTGTATTAGTTTCATGACAATTTTCAATACATTATAAACCCAAGTTTTCAAACACATCAAGTGATAGAAAGTTAATTCTTGGTATGAAATTTCAGATAGATTGAGAGACTAAAAGAGATCTTTCAAATCCAAATCTGACAATAAATGGATTACAATGGAACAAAGAGCGACATAAGAGATATAGTACATATTAGTAGATTCAATGGGGAAATTCTTGATTAGGAAATTCCGGAACTTATAGCAATCTTACACCCAAAACGAGATAACCTTACATCCCAAAATAAATGGTATTTAAGAGGAGATCATAGAAGAGTGTTTGAAATAACAAAAAGCATGTTGCTTTCTAGCAAGCTGCCTAAAGAGTTGTATGCAGAAATTATGGAAGCAACCAAAGATAAGTTGAACAGAGTTGTAAGGAGAGTTCAAGAAAGAACTCTTTATGAGCTTTGCCATGGAGCAAAACTGACTATTCTACATTTGAGAACTTTTGGTTACTCAGTCTATGTACATACATACACCAAAGAGTTTCATAAAGAAGTTTCATCAAAAAGGATAAAAAATTATCTTTTGTTACATATAGTTCATAATCCAAAGCCTTTAGAATGTGGGATCATAAGAAGAAAAATATATAAAAAAGTAGTGATGTCATGTTTATAAAAGACAAAGGAGAGAAATAGTAGAATGAAAAATCAAAGTGGAAGATCATATTGGAACTCTCAAACAAAGGAAACTCCAAATGCCTCACTTGAGCTCGGCTTTGGTATTTGTGTGCAACTTGGCTACAAGACTCCAAAGAAACTTCCAAGGAATGTTTCTTCTAGAAGTGCAAACTAAGTTAGTCATTTACTTGGCATTTAAGCTAAGTTAGCTGTCAGCTTGGCATACAAGTTACTCTACCTTTAGAAAGTTCTTAGAAGCTTCTCACTACAAAGCTTCTTGTGTGCTTCTCAAATATTCTTAGGCTAGTTTTACCTCTTTTTCTATATTTAGCTTGGGCTACTAACTCATTAGCTTTTACTAACTTGTATGATAACTCCATATTAATATGTATTCCACCACTATTAGTTGGTGAGATCCTTGTCACCATTGAATCTTCAAAGTCATGGATAGTTGTTTGAGCATTTTGGAGATGAAAAAGAGGTTCCCATGTGGCATCATGAAGGAGATATCCTTTCCAAAGAACCTTGTACTTGATGTGTTGTTGGCGGCCATGTTGGATTTTTCTTTGGGCAAGAACAAAATCAACTTCATATTTTTCATGATCTGATTAAGGATTAGAGGAGAAGGAGGAGGTTGAATACGAGTAGGAAAGAAATATGTGTTATAAAAAAAGCTTTAACTTTATAACATGGAAGATAAGATGAATCCACATGTGACTTAAAAATGTAAGTTTGTAGGCAATAGGAGAAAATATCTAAGTAATATTCAAGGGACCGATCCAAGTTGGAGCAAGTTTACAAACCTAGGTGTCAAATATCAGAGGAAATTTAGTAGAAGAAAGCATGACCTTATCACCTATTTGAAAGGTGAAATCATGATATTGTTGATTGGCATATTGGTTTTGCTGATTTTGAACAACAATAAAATGAGACTTGGCTTGCTATAAGGATGTAGATTGCTTGGACAAGAATTTAAAAGTATGAGGGAAGTAACATAGTAGAGGAGCAAGAAGAGCATAAGGAACAAGTGGGTCTTGCCCATAATTAGGGAAGAAGGAAGAAAGCCAATAATTGCTTGCTTTGAGTTATTATAGGCAAACTCGATAGCTATGAGGCAAGTATTCCAATCAATGTTGTGAATGTTGTCACGCTATTTGTAGTTCCGCATCTAGATGCTCGGACACTGGAGTTCCAGTGATGGTAGTTAGAGTTATTCTAGCTGTTTCTCAGGGACTACTTTCCGATGGTTAGATTTTGTGTTCGGGGTACTGACTTCATGGTGGGGCCCACCGTCACTTTGCACCGTTTGCACCGTCGAGTGTGCCATCAGCGGGACCGTTAGGGTTTCAGGGCTAGCTCGAGTCCAGGGGGTATAGTTTTGAAGTGAGCTCCAGAGAGCTCACTTCTCTGATGTTGAGCCTTCGAGTTCCTGGCTATGGTGGACAGAGGCCGGCGAGCGTCACCTGGATTCTCTATGCTTGAGTGGGTGTGGCTTGACTGTAATCAGTGCCCAGTTGTTGGCAGTTTATAGAGTGACAAATCAAGTACTGATCTGAGTTGAGTTGAGTTGAAAGTGTTAAGCAATCTGATTACATCAGAGAAGTGAGCTCAAGGGGAAATCGGGTGCAGGAACGTTGAGTGTTGGTGGTATCTCCAAGCTCGGTGGATCGTGGTAGCTTGATTCAGGTTCTGTGTTTCCCTAATGTGCAGAAGCTCGTGTAGTTGATGCAAAATTGGCAGTTAGGCGGACGGTGTGCGGAAGCACTGGCCAAATTTTGAGCAAAGAAGGAGCAATTTTTGAGCAGTGTTGTGATTTTGAGCTCAGGAGGTGAAGGCAGGACCAATTTGCTGCGAGTTGGGCTCAGAAAGTGAAACTGAAGGTGGAGTTGGAAAGCTCTTCTCATGAAATTGTGATTTGGAAAAACCCGTTTTGTCAATTTGGCTCGAGTGGAAAGTTAGCGGGGGATTTGGCGGACACCCATCTTTAGGGTTTACGTCAGATTTGGGCCAGAATTGGAAGAGTTTTGCTGTTTGGCCAGATTTGGAGAAGTTTCGCTAGTTTGGAGGAGTTTCGCAGATTTGGAGAAGTTTCGCCAATTTTGGAGGAGGTTCGAAGTGGCAACAAGAAAGGCCTCATTTGGCGTTTAGAGGCTTCGAGGCATAGGGCTGTGGGCTATGAGAGGCTATGAAGGCCTAGAAGGGCCAGCAAGCCAGCTTGCTGGCGTGAGGCTAGCTAGTTTAGTGTAGATCTTGGTCATTGGTTGGCAAAATCTGCCTTTCTTGCTAGATTGTGCGCAACAGGGTTTGACCCCTAGATCTCTTGTTCCTAGACTGGTGCCCTAGCCAACTGGTCCACCCTCACTTGTTGTCATAGTGACTGTGCCACTGTTATCTATACACATGTAGCTTTGGCTAGGAGAGGCAGTTTGATCCCATTCTTGGTGATCCTGGTAGCTTAGGACTTAGATACGAACTACTCTTATGTCAAATGCCAAATGGTGGCAGAGTCAGTCCCGTGTTGTGTTATGAGATGGAGGGTTTTCATTTAGATTTCTTGTGATTGGATCCCCTCCATTCTCTGCTTCCTGTTTGTGCACCACGTTTGTGTGAGGTGCCTTGACTTTTGAGCGTTGGTGCTCTGGTGTGCTCTCGATGGTGAGGCTGGAGTGATGACCAGTCAGACTACCTTTTTTTCTCTTCGGTGAGGCAGGAAGTGATGACCTGCAGACCGTGAGAGTGCGTGTTATGATGGCAGGTTACAGGTTGCCCTCTCCCCTAGTGTAGTTATCTCAGTAGAGTTACATTAGTGGGAGGTGTTTAGTTGGTGTTGGCACGTGGTGGTGTTGGCACTTGGTGGGGTACTTGTGGTTGCGACTTGCGGTTGCAGTTGGTGGTTCGGGTTTGCTGTTGCAGTTACGTGGTCACGACAGAGTTCTTTGGAGATTCCAGAGGAGTTAGCCTTGCAGTACGCAGTGGGTTTACTCGGAGTGGTGCTCGGTATCAGCCTGTATCTCAGGTCCCAGTGAGGGAGGAGATTGACTCTGAGTTGGAGTTTGACACAAGAGCTGATTCAGTTGAGAGTGCACTTGGTGTGTCCGCACAGTTGTTGTGGGACATGGACAAGATTTATGGGGCCTCCAAAGGGCCTAGGCGTTACTCTGGTACAATGGGTACTATTGAGTTGGATGATTTCATCCAGGAGTTCGATAGTTGGTGTGATCTGCAGCAGATGCGGAACCCGACTTTGTTCACACCCTTCATGGCATGGAAGGGGTTGTTTCAGCACTTGGAGGGTCCACCGATGGACAACTACCATGAGTTCAAGAGAGCTCATTTGGAGGAGATTGAGTTATGGAGACAGTATTGGTCTCCTCACTATGTCTCCATCACTTCAGGCTCGGTGGCCAGGAGTAGATCGGCTGTACCTACGAGTTCTAGCTCGAGTAGTGTGGGTGGAGCTAGTGGAGGTGCACTAGCTGGAGATAGTGCTACTACGAGTGGAGGTACCGCTGCAGGAGGTGGTGTGGTACCGGGGTTTAACCCCATGGTTGAGTTCTTCCTATGTTTGAGGCAGAACTACCAGGGAGTGCGGACTGACAAGCTGAGGAGCTTGCAGGAGTTCCAACGGAAGGCTGGAGAGAGCCTACGCGAGGCATACACTCGCATGAGGCGGCTGATCAGTTTCACTCAGGGAGTTACTGAGGCCCAGGCAGTCCAGTTTTGGTATGGGATACTAGACAGGGAGTTGCGACGTAGAGTTCGTGATGCTACGTTGTTGCAGGCTACTTTGCCCACTTTGGCAGTAGTCTTTGGTTTGGCTGAGCGTATTGAGCTCAACATGGTGGAGGAGAGAGTGGTGACAGCTGGATTTGGTAGAGAGACCTCATCCACGGTTGTGACTTCTTCTAGAGTGCAGCAGAGTGCACCACGCCCAGTTGGTTTTTGAGGACAGGGTGGACAGCCCAAATCCTATGGAGCGAGTGGAGGGCCTAGTGGAGTTAGACCCTTACCCTCATTTTTGGGTCAGCAGCAACCAGTGAGTGGTGGTGTTGCTTGTTGGACTTGTGGTGGACCTCACCATAGGAGAGAGTGTACTCAGGGCAGCGGACCTGATACCTCTGGTGCATCACAGCCAGCACAGAGGCAGTGTGAGCATTGCCATAGATTTGGTCATACTAGTGACCGGTGTTTTGACCTACACCCGGAGTTACGGAGTGGTAGGGCTGCTATGGCAGGTAGTAGAGGAGCTCCAGTTCATGGAGGACGAGGTGGTAGAGGTGGTGGTAGAGGATCTACACCTAGTAGGGGTGCAGTACCTGCCCTTACTTCTGACACAGCTATGGCTACTTGGATTGAGCAGTTGGAGCAGAGATTGGCTAGTATGGCTATTGCTCAGAGGAGATCAGATTCGGGTGCTGAGGCTTCCACCTCATATGCTGGTGATAGAGATGCTTTGGACTTCATGTGCGGAGCAGCACAGGTGAATGCATCTGCAGCAGTGACTAGGAGTGCAGTACGTGCTCCAGAGCCTAGAGGAGCATCAGTGGAGTTGGACCCACAGAGAGGAGAGGTTGGGAGATAGGTCAGACTTCCCCAGTCTTTCACGCTATCTGAGGCATTGCAGACGACATCCATGGTTCCTAGACGTCCCAGTGCAAGTGTGGTAGGTGGTGATGGAGTACCTGATGGAGTACCTGCTAGTCAGCCACCTGCTACTACACAGACTGAGTCTAGCATGATGTTGGGGGTGGCTCAGCTGATTATGCGGCATCCTTTATTTTCAGCCAGTGACATGTTTACATTGGGAGTTGACCCAGCCCCAGTGTTCCGGTTGGCTGCCACGTTGTGTGAGAGTAGGGATAGTGCAGTTCCTACTACTAGAGCAAAGGTGGTTGGTAGTGGAGCTGACTTGGTTGAAGAGCATGGGATCCGTTCAGCGACCAGTGGTTTATGGCAAGCAGCAGCGGCTAGACTGGAGGAGTTGCCAGCTAGACCGGCCTTTGAGAGAGCGGGGTTTACACCTAGTGTTGTCCTATTGGATAACCAGAGGGGGATCTTTTGTTTGGTGGGACCTTCAGGGAAGGTCTATACACCACAGAGAGTCTTGTTAGACTCTGGTGCGCAGCCCTTTATGTTGGGGAAGGCTACAATTGTTGGTCTAGAGTTACGGAAGACCGATGTGGAGAGGTGTCCATTTCAGATCCAGACATCTCTAGGTGGTGGTTCGACACAATACATCACACGTGGGGAGCTTGTTGTCCAGGTTCAGCCTGGTCATCCGACTGATAGCTCAGTGGTGAGAGCTCAGGTTATTGCGACAATAGCTGAGTCATATGATGTGCTAGTTGGGGGAGCAGTGTTATACCCTATGGGTTTCAGTATTGACTATTGGGAGGAGACAACCTCTTATAGACCTGGTTGGCAGTCTGGTGAGGGACGGGTATGTCGCCTACCAGTACGCTTCAGTAGTGGCAGTCTTGGCTCACTACAGTCCGGGACCATGGCAGCGTCAGTTTTGGCTTTCAGCGGTGCAGTTACTTGGCCTGGTGACTTGTTGGAGGGGAACGCCCATGCAGAGGATACTCCAGTACCAGAGGAGATCACTTGGCTATGGAGTACAAGTGGGATTGTTCCATCCACCTTGGATGTTCCATTGTGGAGTTCAGAGGAGGCATTGCAGCAGCATGCAGATCAGTTGGTGCAGCAGGCTTGGAGTGGAGCCTTCGTACCATTAGGGGATGAGTGTGAGGATGAGCCTCCAGAGGCGATTGCTTTGACACCTCTGGATACCACACTCATTGCTTGGCAGTACCCAGTAGAGGGGATATGCCTATTGGAGTTGTTTGGTGGGATCAGCACCGGACTAGCTGCGGTGTTACAAGCGGGTATCCGAGTACAGAGGTACTTGTATGTAGAGAGAGATGAGACTGCTAGGCGAGTCTCTGTACATCATGTGGCACACTTGGCCTATCGGTATCCGGAGTTATTACCAATGTCAGCAGTCAGAGGTTACCAGAAGGCCTTACCAGGAGACATTTCCTTACTGGGGGCGCATGACCTAGAGAGACATGGGCCTATTCACTTGGTGATTTCTGGATGGCCATGTCAGGGACATACACGTGCGGGCCGTGGTTTGGGTCTTCAGGATCCTTGTTCTGGTGTGTTTTGGGAGATGTTACGGATACTACGACATCTCCAGGTTCATCAGTCTGTTTCTCCAGCTTACCTTTTGGAGAACGTTCCATTGATGGGTGATTCTCACACTAGAGTGGTGGCGAGTACACATCAGGTCCATTCATGGATGGGACCTGCTGTATTGTTAGATGCAGCCAGAGTGGGATCACGGGCTCATCGTCTTCGTCTTTGGTGGACGAACCTCTTACCCAGAGAGGTTCTACAGCGTAGTTATGATGGGATTCAGCGACTAGACCACATTCTTGTTGATGATATCTTGGATACTGGACGTCAGTCTCAGACAGTGGTAGTGGCTGATAGGTCACCTATGGCAGTGGTGAACCTAGTTGGACAGCCTAGAGCTGCATTTCCCACACTCATGAGTTTCCCAGGCTCTCATGCTTTTCGAGAGGGAGGACTTGGACTTGTTTGGGACTCACAGTTACAGCAGTTGGTGGAGCCCAATGCTGATGAGAGAGAGCGGGCGATGGGTTTTTGCACCGGTATTACCGTTGTTCCAGCAGTGTCAGAGGCATCCAGGCATCAGGTGTTAGGTCAGGCTATGGACCTGAACTGTTTGACCTGGATTGTGAGCCTTGGTTTGGCAGAGCAGCGTAGGATGCGCTTGATAGGCATCACCACTCGGACACTTGTGAGCCCTGTGCCTATCAAGACGATTCAGGCACATGCTGGGGGCGATGGACCGAGTGGACATGGTATTCTTGGGACACATCCAGTAGCTACTAGGGAGAGTGGTCTACTTGGAGTCCATCCAGGTGAGCGTGGGCTACTTGGATTACACCCTTGGTCCACATGGGATGCAGCCAGAGGACGTATGGAGCTTGCAGCCAGAGTGGAGGGAGTTTTTCACACAGAGGTTGGGACCTCTAGTGGTCGGGAGCATGACACCATTGCTCCCAAGGGCCCAGTGTAGCAGCCAGTCAATACGTCTTCCACTCCTACTACAATTACAGAGGATACTTGGGAGCCAGATCTTGGACCCAAGCTTACTGGAGAGGAAAGACGGAGGGTTTGGAGGTTCTTGAGGAGTCACACGAGTTGTTTTGCCTTCAGTATGAAGGATTTGGGTGCTCTGAAGGGACCTGGTATACGGATTGAGTTGACTAGCGACACACCTGTTTTCCAACGTCCTTATCGATATAGTGAGATGGAGAGGACATTGATTCAGAGCCGGAGTAGTGACCTTTTTGAGGCTAGTTTGGTGGAGATTTCACATGGAGAGTATGCATCAGCGACAGTGATGCCAGCCAAGAAGGATATGCATGGCAACTATACAGATAGGCGGATGTGTGGAGATTACCGTCCTATCAACCGACAGACCAGGGCTGATCGGTATGCCATGCCTACACCGGAGGAGATTTTTGATGCGATTGGGCATGCAAAGGTCTTCAGTACTTTGGATCTTCGAGCGGGATATCATCAGTTGCCGATCAGGGAGGAAGATAAGTCCAAGACAACATTTTGGGCTATTGATCCTCATGGCAAGGATGTGTTATATCAGTGGAGATTCTTACCATTTGGGTTGAAGAATGCTCCTGCTGAGTTCCAGAGGGTCATGGATAGGATCCTAGCTGGACTGGATTTTGCTCGGTGCTATATTGATGACATTTTGGTGTATAGCACTACTGTGGAGGAGCATGAGAGACAATTGTTGGAGGTGTTTGAGAGGTTGAGATCTCATGGACTCAAATTACATCCTGGGAAGTGTAGGTTCTTCCATGAGCAGGTTGAGTATTTGGGTCACACTATCTACCTCGGAGGACTTGGTGTTCAGCAGACCAAGGTGGAGGCTATTGCATGTATTCCTCGGCCTACGGATGTGAGCAGAGTGCGAGCATTCCTTGGGTTGGCGAACTTCTATTGCCGCTATGTTAGAGGATTTAGTGCCATTGCCAAGGCCTTGACGAAGCTGACCAAGCTTACACAGGAGTGGTGTTGGGGAGATGAGCAGGAGAGAGCTTTTGTAGAGCTCAAGGAGAGGTTGACATCTGCTCCTATTTTGAGGAGACCGATCAGGGGACGACCATTTCAGGTTCACACTGATTGGAGTATGTTGGGGCTTGGAGCGGTGCTCACCCAACATGATGATGAGGAGAAGGAGTTTGTGGTGGCCTATGCTAGTCGCTCCAACAATTTAGCGGAGGCGAAGTATAGTTCATATGAGGGAGAGTGCTTGGCAGCAGTTTGGGCAGTAGCACATTTCCGATGTTACCTATTTGGTAACCCCTTCACTCTCATCACTGATCATCAGCCGCTGAAGTGGTTGATGGAGTCCGACAAGTTTTCAAGGAAGCTTGCACGATGGGCTCTGATTTTACAGGAGTATGATTTCACGGTTGTTCACAGACCTGGAGTGGTGAACCGTGATGCAGATGGGTTGAGTAGAAACCCATGTCCCAGCCAGCAGGATCAGACCGGAGCACGTTGGCATGGTGAGACAGATGAGGAGATGGTGCCAGGTTGGCATGCATCGGCCTTTCTGTGTATATTTGCAGAGACTTTGGTGGTATCTCTCTCAGCGCATACAGGAGGAGTTATTGAGGTCACAGATCCAGAGAGTGAAGATATTGGTACAGTTCAGCGAGACATTCATGATGATGTCTTAGTGATGGACTATCTTCACACTGGTGTTGTGGGTGGCACAGTTGGGGCCAAGGAGAGAGACCGTGTTCTTCAGCGAGCCAGACGGTTCAGATTGGAGGGTAGACACCTTTTGCATGTATGGGAGGATGGTAGAGTGCGAGTAGTACCATTTCCATCACAGAGACCACAGTTGGTCCGTCATGCTCATGAGGAGCTAGGACATTTTGGAGTAAAGCGTACATATAGCTTACTCTAGAGTCATTATTGGTGGCGCGGTATGCAGACTGAGGTACAGCAGTTTGTTGCCAGATGTGTGGTTTGTGACCGAGTTAGAGCATCATTCAATGCTCCTACGCCACAGTTACACCCATTACCTATCATGGGATTGGGTTACCGTTGGAGTTTGGACTTCACCGGACCTTTACCGCTGACTGTGAGACATCATCGGTATGTTTTGGTGATGGTGGAGCACTTCTCCAAGTGGATTGAGTTGGTGGCACTTCCTGACAAGTCTAGTGAAGGGACAACTTACTCGTTCCTGGATCGAGTTCTTAGTCATTTTGGTGCACCAGCTGAGGTTTTGACTGATCAGGGTACAGAGTTCTTGGGAGAGTTTCAGGTCTTGTGTGACAAGGCTTTGATTGATCATCGTACTACATCCCGAGATCACCCTGAGGCAGATGGCTTAGCAGAGAGAGTGGTTCAGACGGTGAAGAGAGGATTGCGAAAGTATGGTTTGCAGAGAGGCCACTTGGGAGATTAGGATCTCCAGTTACCTTGGTTGGCCATGGGCTATCGGTTCAGCCGGCAAGCCTCCTTAGCATCCTTCTCTCCATACTTTCTACTCTATGGACGAGATCCAGATTTACCTGCAGCCATTCGTCGAGATGTTACTGTAGTTTTGGACTTGGATGACCCCGATGTATGGATGAGCGCATGTTCTCAACGGGCAGAGATCTTTCGGAGAGTGATGCCGATGGCCTTCGAGAACTTGGCGATTGCTCAGCATAGAGATACTTTACGCTATGCTACCATTCGAGGAGGAGGTTATAGACCCTCGATCCGTCAATTTCATCCAAGCGACTATGTATATCTACAGCAGACAGCACCAACGACACTTGATGTTTCTACAGGCTGCACTATCTTGAGAGTGCGTGAGGTTTTGCCATCTGGAGTCCTTGTGTTAGAAGGACGTGATGGTGTTGTTTGGAAGGATCATGTGCGCAATTGTACGCCATGCCACCTTCCAAACATTGATGGTACTATGGACCCAAGCTTGGCACTTGTACGTGCAGGCTTGAGGTGTATGTTATGTGGCTCTTCTGGTGGAGCTGCTACTATGTTAGTGTGTGATAGCTGTTCGAGAGGATGGCATATGGCATGTATGACTCCTCCCCTCACGGTGGTTCCTCAGGGACAGTGGTTATGTCCTAGATGTACTTGACCTATAGCTAGTTCATTCTTTATATGGTATAGATTGCAGACAGGCGACTAACGATGGGGCTCCATAGCACCCGGCCTCCTGATCTTTGCCCATTAGAGGGTATACCATATACTTAGAGTAGATGGCTATCTGGAGTTAGAGGGACCTAACCGCCAGCTAGGGGGGCGATTGTGGCACTTTAGAGTCTATGTATGACTTATGGGTGAGTTGTGCTTTTATAGTGTATGATGTTGACAACGATGTATGTTGTGTAGCGATGTATATACGCATGACAGCTGTCACGCCATTTGTAGTTCCGCATCTAGATGCTCGGACACTAGAGTTCCAGTGATGGTAGTTAGAGTTATTCTAGCTATTTCTCAGGGACTACTTTCCGATGGTTAGATTTCGTGTTCGGGGTACTGACTTCACGGTGAGGCCCACCGTCACTTTGCAACGTTTGCACCGTCGAGTGTGCCGTCAGCGGGACCGTTAGGGTTTCAGGGCTAGCTTGAGTCCAGGGGGTATAGTTTTGAAGTGAGCTCCAGAGAGCTCACTTCTCTGATGTTGAGCCTTCGAGTTCCTGGCTATGGTGGACAGAGGCTGGCGAGCGTCACCTGGATTCTCTATGCTTGAGTGGGTGTGGCTTGACTGTAATCAGTGCCCAGTTGTTGGCCGTTTATAGAGTGACAGATCAAGTACTGATTTGAGTTGAGTTGAGTTGAAAGTGTTAAGCAATCTGATTTTGATGCGATTGGGCATGCAAATCATCAAAAATCTCCTCCGGTGTAGGCATGGCATACCGATCAGCCTTGGTCTGTCGGTTGATAGGACGGTAATCTCCACACATCCGCCTATCTGTATAGTTGCCATGCATATCCTTCTTGGCTGGCATCACTGTCGCTGATGCATACTCTCCATGTGAAATCTCCGCCAAACCAGCCTCAAAAAGGTCACTACTCCGGCTCTGAATCAATGTCCTCTCCATCTCACTATATCGATAAGGACGTCGGAAAACAGGTGTGTCGCTAGTCAGCTCAATCCGTATACGAGGTCCCTTCAGAGCACCCAAATCCTTCATACTGAAGGCAAAACAACTCGTGTGACTCCTCAAGAACCTCCAAACCCTCCGTCTTTCCTCTCCAGTAAGAGACATCACTACTGGTAATTGTGGCACTTTAGAGTCTATGTATGACTTATGTGTGAGTTGTGCTTTTATAGTGTATGATGTTGACAGCGATGTATGTTGTGTAGCGATGTATATACGCACGACAGTGTTGACAAGGGCACATAACTTATCCTCCAAAGTATGATTTTCTTGTTCTATTTGTCAATTAGTTTGAGGATGATAGCAGATAGACAATGCAAGCTTGGTGCCAAGAAGTTTGAAAAGTGCTTGCCAAAATTGACCAATAAAGCAAGGATCACAATCACATATGAGAACCCTTGGTATCCCATGTAGATGGTATCAAAGTAGATCTTGGCCAATGTTGGAGCATCAACTATATCCATGATAGGCGCCAAATGAATCTACTTGCTCAACTTATCAACAAACACTATGATAATTGTATGACCCTGGTCTGTCTTTGGAAAGGATGTGAAGAGGCCCAAGCTCACATGTCCCCAATGGGTAGATGGAATCAGTAATGGTTGAAGGAGGCTACTTGGCTTTTGGTTATTAGCTTTGTTGCATTGGTAATTCTCACAAGATCAAACAAACTCTTGAACTGCTTGTGTCATGTTGGTCCACCACCATTGGCATTGTCAAGGTCTTGTCCACCTTTATGTAACAATATGGAGGTTACTGATGAGTTAGTTGAGACTAACAACGTAGCAAGTAGACCAAATTAACCAAGAATTATAAGAATGCTCTAGAAGCATCTAGGAAGCTACTTGGTACCTTCCAACTATTAGATAATGTGCATACCAAGTGGAAACTTCTAAGAGGAAGCTTCTTTGATAGCTTCATGACTAGCTTTGCTTGCATGCCAAATGAGTGGCTTCTGAAAGGAAGATTCTCAAGAAGCTTCTCGATGGTAACCACCTTGGTAAGCATAGGTAACCACCTTGGTTTGCACTACAAAAGAAGTGGCTTTTAGGAAGCCTCTTGAGAAGCTTCTCAAGAGCCTTGTATGTTACCTATAAATACCAAAGCCCAAGCTCATGCTAGGCATTCAAAGTTTACTCATTGAAGAGTCTCAATGTGATCTTTCACTTTGATCTTCCCTTCTCCTATTTATCTCCTTAGTCTTTTACATTGGTATCAGAGTAAGAATGGGATGGTGTAATATTCTGAGGATAGAGAAAAAAATAGAGAAAATAAAAATTTCACACTCAAACTATGATGCTCCAAAGGAGCACCTTCTCTTTATTATATAGCCAAAGAGGATCTCCTCCAAGGAAACTCCACCATAGGATTAAGTACCTAGATAGGTGACCTGTCAACGAGCTCCACCCTTAAATTAATTTCTTGGATGTGTGACATGTTGGTCTTGGTCCCATCTGGTTGGTCAAACATGCTTTAATCAAAGGGAATCTTTTAGGGAATTTTCTTGTAGGAATCTCAAAATCATGTGGGTGTGGTACCATTAGAAAGCTCTTGATGAGACAATCCTTTCAGGCCTATTTTATCTTCTACCATATTAGTAGAAATGCTCTTTTGGTGATACCTCTATTTGATCTACTTCCTCCATCATGTGTAACATCCTTCCAGATGCCACCACCCCAAGTTTCACCTCTAAATCAGATGCATAGCTATTGATTCTAAAGTTTCCAAGCATGTTTTGGTTTCTGGACTATTAGTAGAATTACTCTTTTGGTGATACCTCTATCTGATCTACTTAGTCCATCATGTATAATATCTTTCCAGATGTTACCAAACCAAATTTCATCTTTAGATCATATATCTAGCTATTGGTATTATAGATAGATAGAATTTATGGACCATGAGATCCATTTCTACCAAAAAATTGGGGTTTTTGTGTCCATGTACTACCCAAACATCATTTCATGCATTTTATCATCTCACGCTTTGGGTATAATTTTTCGAATACAATGACCTTCTGACCTCCGTTGAACCCTTCTGATTGTAACTTATGAGGAACTATGGACATGTTGCATCTACATGTTAGCTTAGATAAATTGTAGGTAGTTTAATAGAGTAGTAGCCATGGTGACAATACCCAAAGTTATCATTGCCATGTAGTAACAAATCAAGCACCTTACTAAATTGTTGGAAGAACAAGATCATCAACAACAAGAGCATGTTGAGAGAGCACCATTTTGAGAAGGAGAAGAGAAAATTCAATTTTTGAAACCCAAGGTATTTGAAGACAAGAACCTCCCAAGCATAGTGGAGAATTTATTTTTTTAATTACAAATGATATTTTTTGTTGAAGTTACAAATGTTCAAGATGAACAAAGATAGATTTTCTTGGCTTCAAGCCAATTGAATGGAGTGGCAAAACTATGGTGGTGATTTTGAGTGAGCAAGCTTAATGGCAATTTTTTATGCCAATCTCAACATGGGAAGAATTTAAGAGTGCAATAATCAGGCAATTTCAATCTATAAAGGTTGTTGAAGGAGCAAACAAGCTTTAGGCTATTGTCAAGGTATCTTGTGCGGCTCCATTGAAGGTTTAGCCTATGCAAGTTTGCTTCACTTGCAAGGTATGATATCTGATCATGGTTGTATGATTTTGGTTGATTGTGAAAGTTCAAAAAATTGCATGTCTATGCAATTAGCAAAACAATTAAGTATTTCTATCAAGCCAATAATTAGAAGTAGATTGATGGTGGTAGAAGGTAGAAAGGTAGATGGAAAAATTTTGCATTCCGTACCTCACATCCTATTACATTTTAAGGTTGAGAAGGAGTATTTAGAGTGTATGAGATTTGTGGTAACACCTCTACACTATGATGTCATTCTAGGTTTGCCTTGGCTTGAACATCATAAGATTCAATTTGATTGGACCTGATGATAAATTCAAGTATAACACCAAGGTAAGAAGTACTAATTTGGTTGTTTGGCACCTTTGAGTAAGACACCTAAGAATAATCAGTCCCAAGATAGGAAGTTTATCAATAAAGCATACATAGAGCAAGTTTTGGAGGAAGATAAACCTAGTTTTTTTGGTGCAGATCAAGCCAATTGTGCATGGAGAATCTGATGAGGGCCAAAAGCCTCATTAAGCAATGGTTGATCAAATAATTTAGGAATTTGTAGATTATATTTTTGGATGATCTTTTGAAAGGCTTACACTTTGATTGTGGTATGCTCTTCAATATTGAGTTATTTCCTAGAAGTACTCCAATGAGTAGACCAATCTATTGACTCTCACCAAAGGAGTTAGAAAAGCTTTGAACAACATTGCCAAAGTTATTGGAGAAGGATTTTATACAACATAGTACATCTTCTTGGGGAGCACCAGTACTATTTATTCCAAAGAAGAATTTCTAGATGAGCTGCATCCCATTGCCTTTATGTCTCATTGACTAAACACCATAGAAAGAAATTACTTTACTTGAGATTGAAAAAAACTAGCAATGGTATATGCCACCAAGGTTTGGAGGCATTATCTCTTGGGAAAACAAAAGATCATGCAAACCTATCACAAACTCTTGTTATAGATATTACATTTGGAGCACATGAAGAGTTTATACAGTTGTTCCTCCCATTGTTGAACAAATGTAGTTTTTTGGCATCAAACTTGAGTATAAAGCCAATAGGTTCCATGTCATTCTCAATGCCCAATCATAATAACGTGATTTGAAGTCTCTTCTTCTCATCATGGCAGCAATTATGACAATGTTAGTCACCTTGGAAATCCAAATTGAATTCAAGATAGCTTTACAACAAGACCCTTTCTTTTAGATGGTATAAGGTCATCTTGTAGCACACAAAAAGGAATACAATACCTTCTCCTTCAAGAAAAGCCTTCCATTCTATGAGAACCAGATCTATGTTCTAGCCAAGGGTCATCTAAAACTTGTGCACCTTCAAGAAGCCCATGACTTATCAATTGCTGGTCACATGGGTGTAGAAAAGACCTTGGGTACCCTAAAACACCAATGGTTGTGGCCCAACATGGCACAAGATGTTTAAGAGTTTGTTCAATCTTGTGAGAACTACAAATGTAACAAGGCCAACAACTAGAGACTAAATGGCCTCCTTCAACCACTTCCCATCCCATCTGCTTAATGGGAACATGTGAGCTTAGATCTCATCAGTTCCTTGCCCAAGATAAAGCAAAGTCACATGATAATCATGGTGTTTGTAGATAAGCTTAGTAAGTTAATCCATTTGGCACCAACCTTTGATATAATCGATGATCAGATCCAACATTGGCCCAGATCTACTCTGAAAATATTGTCAAGCATCATGGTATGCCTTGGGTACTTATTTTCAATCATGATCCTTGATTCACTAGAAAATTTTGCCAAACACTCTTCTAAATACTCGGCACCAAGCTTGCTTTGTCCACAACCTATCATCCTCAAATTGATAGACAAACCAAATGTGAAAATTGCAACTTAGAGGATATTCTTTGTGAATTTTTCAACTTTCACTATACCAATTGGGATGAATGTCTTATAATTATTGAATTTACCTACAATAATTCCAAACAAGCAAGTATCAAATTCTCTCTCTTCTTCCTTAATTTTAGCCAAGAACCACTTGTTCTAGATTCCCTTCTTGCTCCTACTTCATATTTGGTCCCTCATACTTCCACCTTCTTAACTATAATATCCCAATCACTACAAGAAGCCAAATCTCATCTCCTTGTTGTTCAGAATTGTCAAAAATAATACATGAACCAACTCATCATGATTTTACTTTTCAACTCGATGATAAGGTCATGCCTTTTTCTTGTAACCTACCCTTTCCCTTGGATATCCAATTTTGTAAAATTTCTTCTAATTAGATAGGTCTATTTGATATCACCCAAATTATTTCTCTTCTTGCTTATCAACTTGCCTTGCCTTATCATATGCGCATCCACCTTATCTTTCATATTTCCAAATTGAAACCCTTTGTTTCTAATCCATCTTTCTTTTCCTCTTGTATCCAACTCCTTCATCCTCTCATCCCTATCAATGATCATGAGGAGTATGAAGTTGATCGTATCTTTGCACATTGCTGCATTCCACATGGTCACCAACAACATACGGAGTACAAAGTCCTTACAAAGGAGTATCCCTTCATGATGCCACTTGGGAGCCTTTTTCTCATCTCTAGAATACACAAAAAACCATCCAAGAGTTTGAAGCTTCCATGGTGACAAGGACATCACCAACTAGCGGTTGGGGAATGTGTAACAATATGGAGTTTATCAACAAGCTAGTCAAGACTAATGAAGTAGCAAGTATGCCAAATTAGCCAAGAATTATAAGAGTATTCTAGAAGCATCTAGGAAGCTACTTGGTACCTTCCAACTATTGGAATGTTCAGCCAAGTGGTGACTTCTAGGAGGAAGCTTCTTGGAAAGCTTCCCAACTAGCTTAAGTTACATGCCAAGTGGGCGGTTTTTGGAGAAAGCTTCTTGGTTAGCTTGGGTTGCATTCTAAGAAAGCAGCTTTTAGGAAGCATCTTAAGAAGCTTCTCAATAGCCTAATATGTTCTCTATATATACCAAAGCCTAAGCTCATGCTAAGCATTCAAAGGTTCATTCGTTCAAGAATGCCAATGTGATCTTTCACTCCAATCTTCCATTCTACTATTCCTCTCCTTGGTCATTTGCATTTATGTGACTAGCAATTGGTAAGTCATAGGCCTCTTGAAGCCACACAAATTATAGATTACCCTTTGTTAGAATACATATCTGGTTTTCATATAATAGAAAGCACTCCTTGAAGGAAAAAGTATTATATTCCTTGTTGTCTGATGCAAGATGACTTCCTACCAATTGAAAAAAAGGATCTTCTTGTAAAGTAGCCCTAAACTCAAGTTGGACCTTAGCGTCAGTTGACATTGTGGTAATTGTTGTTGTTATGAGAGATTCAAGAATAGTCTTCAAATCACATCATCACAACAAAGCACTGAGGATGACATAGGACTATCTTAGTTTTGTTTTAAGCTTGATGTCAAACAATTCTAGTTGCTCCTACCATTGATAATGCTAACTCTTTATGTGCTCCAAATATAAGGTCTACAACAAGGGTTTGTGACTAGTTTGTATTATCACTTATTTCCTCTTGAGATAATGTTGCCACACTTTTGTTGCATACACCATTGCCAATTGTTCTTGGTCTCAAGTAGAATAATTCCTTTTTTCTATATATAGTTGTCAAGATACAAAGGCTATGGTATATAATCCATTTGGGAATGCTTGTTGTAACATAGCTCCAATTGCAAAGTTAAAAGCATCAAAATAAACCACACAAGGTAGTTGAGTATCATATAGTTGGAGCATAGGTTGTGAAGACATATACCCTCAAGCTTCTTGAATGTTTCTTCTTGCTTGGTATTCCATTTGAATCTTGATGTCTTGCCAAAGAGGTCAATTAATGGTGCAATTACATGAGCAAAATAATGGATGAATTGTCAATAAAAAATCACTAATCTATTGAATCCTTCAACTTCTATGGATAAATCTATTCTATGAGTAATCTAGTTGGTAATGGCCTTGATTTTCTCCACTTCTATCTTCATCCACTCCAATGAAACCTAATGGACCAAGAATGTAACTTCCTTTTGCCTAAAGGTGCACTCAAAATTATTTTAGTAGAACTTCCATTGTCGTAGTCTTCTTAAGAGTTCTTGGATGTGGTTCTTGTGTTTTATCTCAATCTTAATATAAGTTAAAATGTTATCCAAGAACACTATCACATATCAACCCAATAGCCCATCTATCATCCTATGCATTTGATGCATGAAGACTATTGGAGCATTAGTAAGCACAAAAGGTAAAACAATCCATTCAAATAACCCATGCCTTGTACAAAAGGCAGTCTCATAAAAATATTCTCCATCAATTTGAATTTACCAATAGCCGCTTCAAAGATCCAACTTTGAGAACTATCAAGCTCCACTCAATTAATCCAACAAGTCATCAATTCAAGATAAAGGATATGTATTCTTCATAATTTTTTTAGACCACAATAGTCAATTTAGAATTGAAGTCCTTCATACTTCTTTGGGACAAATAGTACCAATGTTCACTAACGAGATGTACTATGTTGTATGAAACTCTTCTCCAACAACTTGGTCAGTGTTGTTCAAAATTGTTCTAACTTTTTTGATGAGAGTCAAAATATAAGCCTTCTCACTAGATTACTACTTGGTAATATCTCAATCTTGAATTGCATACCTCAATTAGAGGGTAATCCCTTCAAAAGATAGTTTGGAAACATATGTGCAAATTCTTGAGCTATCTAATCAACCATTGCTTGTTGAGGCTTTCGATCCTCATCAGATTCTTCTTATGCAACTGGCTTGATATATATAACAAAAATGGAAATAATTTTCTCCAAATCTTTCTCTACGGCCACAACATTGATAAGCTTCCCATCTTGGGATTGACTACTCTTAAGTGTCTTCCTTTGAATCGCCACACATCTTAATTGGTAATTCTTATCTTTGTATTGCACTTGAATTTGTAATCAAGCCCAATTGAATTTCATCTATGACATTTCAAGCCAAGGAAGACCTAGAATGATATTTTAACCTTTTGACTCTTTGGATCTTTTGTGCTTTATATTTCAATTGTTCATTGTTCATTATTCATTATTCATTATTCATTTTTTATTGTAAGGGGGCTACTAGAATCCCATACTCTTTTAAATATTCCTTCCAAATCTTGAATGCAACAAGATGGGAGCTATGGGATACATGACTCTTGCTACCATCAGCTATTATCAACTTGCTACACAACACACCGGCTTGCTAGAGATGCCTAGTTCATTCACTAATTACATGGACATGCAATTCTCAAAACTCTCACAATTAACCAAAATCCTATATTCACAATTAGATGTCATTCCTTGCAAGTGAATCAAGCTTGCATAGGTTGGGTCTTCAATCCAATTGGAACAAATCAAGCTCCCAATAAGTGGCTTGATATCTCCTATTGAGACTCTTCATTTCTTTGATTGTCATGTTCTAAGAATTCTAGTTGGCTAATGGGTCAAGGTTATCCATTCTTGCTTGGACATTCAACAATGCAATGTCCAATCCGACAACAATATAAATAATCACTATTGTAACAATCATTCTTGATATGTTTTTCCAAGTGGTCTCCATTGGCTGACAGCAATTTCCATTGGTACGGGCTCTTCCACAAGTGCTTGGGGAGTTTGTAGGTTTTGTAGAGGTCTAGGTTGAGACCAAGTTGCAATAGCCAAGGAGTCAAAGTGCTCAACCATCTATATGGCTTCTTTTAGATGCTTGGATGCACATGCTTTCTTCTAATTTGGGGCACAATTTCAAGCCTTTCACAAATTTCTAAGGCTTTGCCTTCATGTATGTTTAGAATCAACATCATGGTGTTTTGGAATTGAGAGATTAACTATGCATAGAACTAACTTGTCTCAATTTTGTGAGTCAATCTCTTGCAACTTGCACACCTTCATGGCTTAGAACATCCCAATGCTCACATTCTTGAAATGTTCCCACATCAAAATTGGTGCAAAAAAATATCATCAAGTCTACTAGACACAAAATTCCTACAATAGTTTAGCCATTTCCTCTAATCGAATTGAAGCCAAGAGGATTTGTCTTTGATCATTCAAAAGATTTGTGGCTTTAAAGTACTACTCACAATCATAAAAAGTTCTCCATTGCACATAGTAGATTCTTGCCTTCAAGTGGCTTAGGTTTGTAAAACCACATGTGATTTTCTTCTTCTTGAAATGTTGCTCTCTTTATTTTTTGTTGCCATTGTACATCACGATCTTGCTTGTCCAACAATTGAATAAGATGCTCAATCTGCTATTGCATAACAATGATAGCCTTAAGTATTGCTGTTATAATTACTATTATATTAAACTACCTTCTTATAACTACCTAAATCAACATGTAGATGCATCACATTCACCACTCTTTGTAAGTTACCACTAGAAGGATCAAGAGTTCCTCAAACAATTTTATTATGTTAAGAAATTTTGACCAAAATGAAAATGATGAATTACAACAAATGATGCTTTGGTAGTATACATACACATAAATCCCAATAGTCTAGGGGAAACAAGTTTGGTGGTCCATAGATTCCATTCATCCTATTCATGCTTTGGTACCAATGTAAAAGACCAAGAAGAGAAATAAGAGAATGGAAGATCACATTGGAACCAAAAATGAGGGAAACTCCAAATACACAATTTGAGCTCAACTTTGGTATATCAAGACAACGGTCATATAAGATTCCCAAGAAGCTTCCAAGGAAGGATCCTAGAAGTTACTCTTAATAGGAGTGCAAGCTAAGCTAGCCATTAGCTTGGTGTACAAGTACCTCTACTTTGGAAAGTTCCTAGCAGCTTCTCACCAAGAAGCTTCCCACGTACTTCTACAATATCCACCCACAAGCTTTCTAGATCCTTCTTATGCTAGTTCTACTTCCTCTTTGCTATATTTAGTTTAGGCTACTAACTCATTAACTTCTACTTGTCTAATAACATGTTTAGAGACGAGCTAATAATCATTGATGGCCATAGATGCTAAACTTAGATGTAGATTATTTTCAAAAGAAAGATGAAGAGCAAACCAATGCCGAGCATTAGGGAGATAGAAGTTGATGAAAATTTTCCACAAGCTTTTATGAAAGCTATGGAAGAAGCTATAGAAAAATGCACAAGTGAGACTAACATTTATTCCCTTCAAGAAGAGAGTGAGATCATCATGGACCTAATTTACAAATGAGACTATCATTTTTCCACTCCAAGAAGAGAGTGAAGATGATCAAGAATCTAATTTGCAAATGAGACTTACATCTTTCCACTTCAAGAAGAGAGTGAAAATGATCAAGAACCTAATTTGAAAATGATCTTAAATTCAACCATTCAAGATGAGGACAATCATAGAAGTGAGAGAATGATAAGACCGCCACAAAGAATCAAAGGAGGTTTATGATAAGGCATCTTATGCTTGCATTGTTGCAACTAAGATTGAAGGAAGAGATGTAGATACAATGCAATCATCTTAGTGAATGAGGCCCATGGATCAGGAATTTAAGTCAATGAAGTAGAACAAGACTTAAGAGCTAACAATACTGCTAAAAGGGATAAAAAGATAAAATGTTAGTAGGGTTATAGACCAAGATTGATGCCAAGAGTAAAATTTCAAGGCACAAAGCTAGACTTGTAGCCCAATGACATTCATAACGTGTAGGAATTGACTATGAAGAGACATTAGGAGGTTTCAACTATAAGCTTTATGGATTCCAAAGAGATCCATAAAATTATTTATGTGTAACTTTTATGGATAGTGATTTGGATGGTACAAATTTTTTATAAATGTAGAGCGCCTATAATTGTAAACTTTTATGGGCTAAAATTTGCATGACTTGTAGCTTTTTATGGGTTATAGGTATTCCATAAATTATAATTGCTTCATTAATAAGATTGTAATTCAAATTGAATTGGATTAATGTGGCTTACAAGGCAGGAGGTGTTTTTTGGGTCATGTCTTTTGGTTTTGGTCTTTGATGTAATTTGTTGCATTCTAAACACACACATCTCAAACATTAGTGGAAACTCATATTGAAAGTCCTTGGTTTAGTTGAAGAGATTCATTATCAAACCTTTAAGTGGGAAAGATTCATCATGAGACCCTAAAATTGGAGTGTAAAATTTAAGTCCATTCATAGAATCATTCTTGATCATAGACATGCCATGTAGGAGTACTTGTATATAGCTCAATATAGAAGTTGCCAAGTGTATTCAACACATTGCAAAAATTTGGGGTTGAAAATGATCTTGACAAATGGAGTTTTGATTTGGACTATTAGAGTGAAGACAAAGAAGAGGACATGATGGAAGTATTACTCCAATGGTGGGAGTTTGCACAATGTTCTTGATATTTGCAAGGTCAAGTACAATGAAGTCACAATAAAAATGGATCCAAAAGTTCTTCAAAGGTTTGGATACGGTTGCTTTTAGACAACTCATACAAATGGATTTGTATTCTTGTAATGATTTAGTTGATGTGATTAAAGATTTTATAGTGCTTAGAGACAACTCAAGGAACAAGAAAGCACCAATTCTTTTTGTTGCTTTTGACATGTTCAAGCATAGGAATGGAGAATGTATAGTATAAGGGTTGAATATATGAAGTTGAAGTGTAGGATTCACCATGAGGTTCTTCAAATGAATTATGGATGCAATTGTATCCATATTGAGGAAATAATTGAGATGGCCTAATAACAATAAAGAGAGGAAGAATTTCCTCTATATTTGAATTGAAAGGTTTCCCAAGATGTGTGGTGTAGGTCTGCTTGGGTCATGTCATGACACCAGTTTGGATGCAAGTTTGGATTGAGGAGGATGTGGATTTCATAAAGGAATTTGATTTCATTGAGTACTTTTCAAGTGCAGACCATGAGTAGTAGAGTAAACAGTAGAAATAGAACTTTAGTTATATAGAGAAGTCTTCCACCCAACAACCAAATAAGCAATTTTTTAAATCCATGTTAATAAAATGATTGTACTTGTAAGTTGGTAGGAATTTATTAGCTTATTATATTTTGCAAAAGTTCATAAAGTTGTTGAGATTTTAGCTATGATTGTTGAATTCATACTTGTAACTAAAAATTGTTTCAAAGCACTTCAATCATTCCATGTCTATATGGAATAATAAAGCACCAATATAATTCATGAACTCAAGAAAGGTCTCCTTACACAAGATAAATCCTTTCTTGGTTGATTGTCTACAATGATACATTCCACTAAATAAGTTGATTTATGATTTGAGGTACCAATTGAGTATGTTATGGTTTGAACTACATCTCTTGGATTTTATATTGTCACATGTGATGATATTGACTCTATATAAAGTATTTGTCTATTTTTCTATGTCTAAGTGCTCATGGTGTTTTTTCAACTTGCAATATACTTACCATTCCAAAGTCTTTGAAGAATTGTTCACTTAAGCTCTAAAGCAACAAATCAGAAGTTTAACACAATCTAGTACAAGTAATTGCACAAAGATAAGACATCTTTGCGTAATGAGATTTATGCTTCTTACTTTGACACAATACTTCTAAGAATGTTCTTACCATACAACTAATGTCTTTAGATTAATGAGCTATATTGTGTCCTATCATACTAATGTCTTTACATTAATGAGCTATATTGTGTCCTATCATGTGATATAATCCTTGCTTGACTTCCATTTGCAGATTCCTCATGAGCTCATGTTTGGCTCATTGGGTTCTACACATTAGAGTGCTTCAAGAAATTTTTTTACAAGAGCTTTATAGTAATAGGAAATTCCATAAATATTTTATGGAAACCCACAAAGAAAAGTTGTAATGAATTTGAATGCTCCAAAAAACGTTTTTACAAGGTGATAAATGATTTTATATTTTAAGGATGGTTTGAATTAAGGAGGTTACGGGAAGGATTATGCACTTCTTTCAAAAATTAACATCAAGTAAGAGTGTCATGTGTCAAAACCAAAGAATAAGCAATGCAAAACTTGCCATGTGTCACAAGGAATTGTGTCAAAATTTGAAAGCTCTATTTTGAATAAAGCAAGTGAAGAGGGAGTGCACAAGGGAGATCATAATGAAGCATCTTTGGGTGCCATACTTTTGGACAAAAAGTAGATTTAGATTGATGATAACACTAACATTTCTCTCATTATTGAGTGTTCACGTTGAACATTTGGAGTGAGTCATAGATGCAGACATTATAAGAAAACTTCTTTGACATTGTGCCAACTTGAGAAAATTCAATGCACTATCTTGTGAGTTGAAGAATTTCATAGTAATTTAATTTAAGAAAGCACACTAGAAAAAATTAAAGCATTTGAGTTGAGTTTAGAGAAGCATAAAGGACATAGACTCTCAAAACAAAATCTTCCTCCAGTTCCCTCTCCCTCTCTCATTTGCAACTTAGTTCTTTCTACTCCTATAGATCTCTTGCTGCCATGTTGCTATTGGCTAGTCCCAATTCAACTCCTATTTTGGCCAATTCCTTGTTATTAGAGATAGTAGGATTTCAAGATCTCTTGCAAATGGTGTCTATGTCACCTGCCCCACATACAATCTGCTCTTCTTCTTCCATGAGCAAAAGCAAAATATGATGAAGATAGGTTCAGAATGTTTCCCTATCATTATTCCCAAATTTTTGATTATTTGGAGGACCCCTAGAATTTCAATCATATACAAAGTTGTACTTGGAAAAAAACCATTCATAATAGTATAACATTAAGCTACATGGTTATTTTCCTTGTGAGATTTGGGAAGCAGTTCTCCACATCCATGAACATAGAGAGATTGTAGAAAAAGAACCTGATATATGAAATCCTATAAAGAACTAGGGATGGGAAGGATAAGTCTTATTGAGCAGGAGATAAAATGAAAATTGACATTGGTAGAGTAGAAATTCAATGGATGCATTAGTCAAGGGTAAAGCACAAATTTCTCCACCTTCTCTTGGAAGCATGGGATTGACCTATGAAACAAATACTTTTAAATGGTTGGTAGGGAAGAGGAAATGGGAGGGAGAGAACTATAAAAGAAGAGGAGTAAATATTTGAAGAAGGCACCTTCCTTTGTTGGGAATTTCACAAGCTTGTAGTATGCTATTTAGTACATCTCATCCCGTTCCATTTACAATTCCTAGCATGCAAGAGGAGATGTTAGAGCAGTTTAAGGAGAATATTCCTGTTGCTACAACAAGACAAAAGAGGAAATTTTAGGAGGAGCACAAGACAATGGGTGAAGGATAAAGACAAAGAAGCAAAGCTTGAGAAGGAAGTGGAATCATGCAAGAGGAAGAAATGCTCTAATGGAATCCAAAAGCTATTCCTACTTTGTCTTCTTTTAGTTAAGATACAACAAGCCATACCAAATTAAAGAGAAATTCTTTAGAGGCCAATGAGAGGGGCAAATTAGTAGAGATCAATGACAAAAAAATGAAAAAAATTGAAAAATTGATAGTAAAAGTTGAAGTTGAGCAAAAATCAAAACACCAAAAATTAAAATTCAAGGATGCAAGATCTTTAAGGTTCTATGCAATCAAACTAGAATTCTCTTATCAAGGGAAAATAAGAAATGAAATCAAGAGTATTATCATGATGCTCTAAAAAATAGAGGCCCAACCTGTTGGTGGTATATCCAATATTGATCCTATCTCCAATGCATCCCATGGTGATAATGATTCTCTCTAGTAAATTTTTTCTCTTGTTCATCTCCATGTTCAAGGATATAATAAAGTTTATAAGTTCTTTTTACATTGCATGTGAAATTGACAAAGAGACTGAATTGCCAATTTCCAAAGTAGATCACTTTACCCTAGCTATTGACAAGGGTTTGCTTGCATTTTCAAAGGCTTTGCTCATTTATATAGAGGGTTTGCTTTCTTGGAAGTGGGGTATGCTTGTCCATCTTGGGGCCTTGCTCTTCTAAAGGGGACCTACAAGTATCAAGTACTACAAGTATTTAGTATGTTCATTTGAATTTCTTCCCATCCTATTGATCTTCTTTTGAAGATTTAAATCAAAATAACTTTCACACCCTTCCCAAATCACATTTTTTCAAAACTGCAATCTAATTTGATCTCATTATGTGGAAGAAGCTAGTTTTAGAACTTGACAAAACTTCTTAATGTTTAGAACAAGTTAAAAGGTCCCTATACACTCCTCCTATACAAATATCTTGTACGCAAGACAACTCAATTATTGAAAAACGTGAAACAAACATTCCAAATCTCCTTTCAAGTCTCAGATGATCAAAAGGAAGGAAATCATTTCCAAAGCTCAAACTTCACCTTATGTCACAAGTTGCAAATCTTTACACCTCTTGCAAATTCTTTGTGTCAAAATAAAAATAATCCCTATACAAACTAATAAACTTATAAATATGCATAATAAAAGAAGGGACAAACCAAACTATAAGGATGATAAGGACAAAAAGTGTTTCACAATAAAAGAGAAAAAAACTTAACTATTATGTACATACATTATTAAATGATAGATAAAAAGAGATTTAAGGAACAAAAGTTAAAAAATTATTCTATGCCACTTAATTATCCATGATTCTTTACATGACTAGAGTTTGCAAAAAAACATAACTATTCCAAAGGAGATGCTAAATGTAAAAAAACTATAAAAAACTTAACTTATGTGATTTTATGCTAGCATAATAGAAACATATTCACCAGATTTGGAGCTAAAATTTCACCAAAAAAACTATAAAAAATAGTGATTACACTTTAATAATAATGGGTGGCAAATAAACTACATGGGCAAAAAAAAACCTATATATATATAAAAAAAAGTAGTGTTACAATCTACAAGTGACCATAACACAATATGATCAAGTGTGTAACGTCATGCTCTACTCTAATGCATCATCAATAAATCTTAAGATGTGTCAATGGACACACATTGGACTATATCTCCACAACCAATCCCACTCATCTTGGGTCATGGGGGATCTTGAAAAAATACAATCAAATGCATATATGAATCCACACTACAATCTCTAAAACAACATGATCTCCAGTCCAAGTGGAGGTCAATATCAGAGCATGTGTCTTCTCTAAATCTATATAAGAGAGTTCTCAAGAGGTCCCATGATGAGGTATGTAAATCTACTACTATTGTCAAACAAGGAGTAAATGCTAGAGGATGGATAACACATGTGGATGGTTCCTATAGTATGGAAAGAATGCATTATCAACTATGAGCTAATCTCAAATGCATGCACCATATATGTGTGAATCCTCAAAATCTATCTTGATACCCATAATTAAAATCAAGTAAGGCCATGAGGCACTCCCTTTTTTGTACGTCCAAAGGTAGGAAATCCTCATCCCACATGGTTTGGAGTCGATGCTCCTCATGCTATCCATCCATAAGAAAACCAATATGATTGTGGTTTATACATAAATGTACTCCTACCTATAATTTGACCATCCTAATTGCTCTAATGAGTTCTTCCACTCGAAACAAAGAGGACTCATATCACACATAATATCCACAAGATAACCAAATTCAAAAATTCAAGATAACAAGATTCAAAAATAAAATCTACCTCTTATCATCATGAGCATCAATGATCCAAGGAATAAAATCTCTAGATCTACTCGACTTGTCTCTAAACATCCTCAATCTTCAAAGCTTGCAAAATAAGGTCATACTCCTCTACTCAAGCCACTCAATCTCCTCAGCCTTATGTCTAAAAGTGGATGGGGTTACAATGTCATCTTACACTTGAGGCCTGCAAGCAATAATATCCATGTTGAATGTAATAACACTAAGCTCTTCCTTGGTCCCATGAGTGACACTCTCTATACGCTTGGTCTGATTCTCTTGAGTACCATTTTGTACAAGGTAAGTTTGAGTCTACATACATACAGCTTTCTCCATACCTTTGGACTCCTCATAAGCTCTTTGCGACTCATCTAGCATCTGCATCATAATATGCAATGCTAAAGAGTAAAACTCCTTCAGAGTCCTCAACTTCTCTCTCTCTCTATATATCTCTCTCTCTCTTTTACCTAATGGGTAATGTAAAGACCTTGCCTCCTCTCACTACTCTACAATAAAAAACAAGAAGATCTAGAAGAAAAGCATGGAGGAAAGAGTCCTCAAAAAGGATAACGTGAGCGAGGGGGTCCTCTACACCTAAAACACTAAGATGTTAAAATATACACAAATAAATATCAGTATTAACTCATAAATCTCAATAAGACCATTAAGAAATTTATACATTTATTCAAAGAAACATAAACCACAAAGAAGTTAAGACAATTCATTATTAAAAAGAGTGATTGGTAATATAATTAAGAACATGAAGTTTTCATAAAGAATCACAACTATAATCTCACTCATCCTCCTCCTCATCTTTGTGGTTCTCCTTTGCATCCTCAAAGACATCCTCCTCTACATCATGAACAAAATATCCTCCTCTTGAGTGCTCTCATAAGCCACCTCCTCCTTGCCCACAAGTCCACCTTAAGTGAAACAAGTGAGAAAAAAACTGTCCTACAAAGGTCAACTTGAACCAACAACCAAGCAGTTGTAAGTGCTACTTCTAAAGGAACCACAACTCAGCTCCTCTAAAACTCTAACCAACAATATATAAAGCTTTCAGACCACAAGGAATATGAGCATTATGGCAATTGCAAACAACATGAGAAACACTTTTAAGAAACTCCACATAGACATAGACAATATTCAAAAGCACAATAAACAAATCTAAAGCCACAATGAACACCAAAAGCACAATAAACAACCTTAAAGCCATTATGAACACCAAAGATGTTATAATGCATATGGAAATGATACTTTAGATAATATTTTATAACAAAAAATGAGCAATATTAAACCACTATGAGCAGCAAAGGCACTAAAACAAAAATTGTGGCAAAAAACTTAGAAATTGTCACTTGAAACATTGGTATCAAGAGTTTACTAACAAGGGTAGAGGGCACTTCAACTCATGGTCGCTTTGAGTCCAAGAGAATCAAGATCTGCTTCTTGAATGCCCTCTACCCAGCTTAAATTAGAGTCTTCTCCAGCTAGCCACATTTTATATGGGTCGTATTCTCCTTGATTCGGTGAAATCCCATGAGCCATTTGCTCTTGTTATTATCTTCCATTCCATCCCATAACTTCTCATCTTTGGAGTATCACATGTATTGAATTGCTTTCTCTTTCCAAAATTCACTCCAAACTCAAATTTCATATTTTAGAATACCACTTTCACTCAAAAATTAAAATACACTGATTTCAAAATTTTGATGTTCTCTTAACTAATCCTCCAAATCTCTCAATAATTAGGAGGCTTCTCGCTCCTTCCTCCCTCTTTGATAATCCTTCCCAGATTTCCTCCTCTCCTTCCTTCCTCGAAATTCTCAAGTTTAGTCTCCCCCCTCCCACTCGATAATACTTTCAAGATTTCCTCCTCTCCTTCTTTCCTTGATAATTCTCAAGTTTCCTCTCCTCCATCCCTCTCAATAATAGTTCCGAGATTTCTTCCCGTCTTTCTTTCCTTGATAATTTTCAAGTTTCCTCTCCTTTGCATGATAATTCTCCCACTTCTTAAATTTCTGAGGTTTCTTTTCCTCCCATCCTGTCGATGATTCTTCCTCGTCCTAACCTTCTCGGATTTCCCTCTCCTTTTGTACTCTCGATCATTCTTCCCCATATTTCCTCTCCTCTTCTCGATAATTCTCAAGTTTCCTCTCCTAATTCTTCCCCAGATTTCCTCTCCCTCCTTTCTCAATAGTTCTCAAGTTTCCACTCCTTACTCCCTCAATAAGTCTCTTGTTTCCTTCCTTCCTCCGTCACGATTGTTCTTCCTCGATTTCACTTTTCTTCCTTCCTCTCGATATTCTCAAGTGGAACTTTCTTTCCTCCCCTCTCAGTAATAATTTCTTAGGTTTCTCTCTCCTTCCTCCCTGAATAATTCCCAGGATACAATACTCCTTCCCCCCTCGACTGTTCTCTTTCCTCCCACTCCATAATTCTCAGGTCTCAAGTTTCCCTCTCGTTCCTCCATTGATAATCCACATTTCTCACAATAGACTCTCCTTCTAGAGATCTTGATGATTCTCACTAGGTTTCACTCTCCTTCCTCCTCCGATAGTTAATCATTCTCAAGCTTCCTCTCTTTCCTCCCTAAATCTTGATAATTTTAAGGTCTCTGGATTGTTCTCTCCCTTCTGTTCAATCCTTCTCTCTCACTCTCCAAATGTGTTCTCTTTCCCTTTCTCAAGGTTTTCTCGAGATTTCCTTTCTCCCTCTTGTGAGAATTTCTCTTGAGAATTTCTATATAATCACTATAACTATCTGTTTGTCCTTGCAATTTCCTTCTATTGGTCCTTTCTCCCCCTAGTGACAAATTTTCTTGAGAAAATCTCTATAATCTCCATAAGTATCTATCCATCCCTCCCCTTGAAAACTTTGAATTGCTCTACACTTTTGTTGGTGTTCCTATCTTCTTTCTCAATTCAAAATTGCTATCTCTTGCTATTGAATAGCTTTCTCTCTCTACCAAGTTGATTTTCTTGCTCTCTTCAAACTCTCGTATATATATATTACACATGTGCAGATTTACTCAAATGTTCCAAAAGCAAATATATATAAGATATATACATTACAGATGTGCATATGTACTCAAAGATGTTCCAAAAAAAAGTATTATATATTATGCAAGATGATACATGTCCCAATCCATCAAAGAAGAGAAAAGGCTCCTAATTTTTTTTGTAATTGCACTGTTCATTCAATCAAAGAATGTCATAGACCTTTGAGAATTCCAATACAATGTTCATTTAGCACATGAAAGCATGCTAATGCTCCCCTTTTGTTTAATTCCAACCAAAGGTCTGACCTCTTTAAACATGTCATGTTGTGATAGGAGTTTGGTGTACCTGGAAAGACACATGGTAGAATGCATACACAATGAAATTAAAGTCATATGCAAGCACAAACACATAGGAATTCAAGTTCAAAAATTCACTACACAAAGATCTTTACCTCCAACAAATGGATAATTTTATGCTTATCATCACATATCACCTAGCCATTGATGGAGTACAATCCCTTTATGCTAAAATTATTTTTATACATCTACTGTGAGCCTTTGAGCTAAAGGAAAATGAGTACCATCTACTAACCTCACATATTTTTCAAATTTTTTTAGTGCAAGCACTAAGAAATGCTAGCTTTGTCTTCCGGCCTTGGCCATTGCACTTATTTAATGTTAATGCCAATTGAAGTTTGATTTCTTCCATCTCTCTTTTTAAAAACTTTGTGCTCCTTAAGAATCTCCACTAAGGCACTAAATGAATCCATATCCATCCTTACCAATTTTTCAAACACAAAATGGTAATCCACTCCAAATAGCACTCCAAAAACTTTACTAAAAACTTTGAACTACAAGGTGCTACAATTTTTTCCTTCAAATACCTAAACCCATGAATAAATTTCCACCACATTATAAGTTTGTCCACATCACTAGATTTATTCCATGTCTATCCATTCCTCTAAACCCAACTCCCAAGAGTCTACCTACTAATCATCATTCCACTCCCTTCCTCTTGTAAAAGTTGGATTTCCAATGCACACATTCTTTATTTTTATCTATAAGCAATCTATGAGTGGTTATCCATGGAATTGGATTGTACTATGTGAAGCAATGTAATTTCACACCCTCCTTTTTCTTACCAACCACCTCCAATCTATCAAACAAGGGATCCTGCTTGCCAACTCTTCTCTTCCTAATTTCCATGCATAAACATTAATTAAACCTGACAAACTCTCACCTAAATGTTTCATTTCACTTTGAAATACAAAAATTATAATAACTTCCATTTTTTAACAGCAATTTATTCCAATTCAAATCCAACAACAAAAAGTGGTGCCCTATTATCAAGTGTCCCTCCTAAGTCGTACCAAAAGCGTACTTTCATTGAATTCACAATCTCTTGCATTAATTACTATTAATTAATTTTTATGGAGAACCTTGTAACCCTTAAATTTTCTACAGGTTAGCTTTGCCATACCCCATAAGGTTTCACAATTTTAGACCATCTCAAATAAGGCTTCTTGTGTACCACTCACCTACATCTTATAAAAGATTCACAAACCTCTTGTAAAAAATGTTTATAGGATCTTTATGGAACTTTAAAACCCCCTACTTGAAACCCTTATTGTTTACTACTTCTTTACATGTGTTGCTTTGGAATTAATATTTATAATGTGTTATGCATTTCTCTATTGGTCTTTGATTACATGGTATTTTGATTTCTTTGCATGCATTACTTAGCAATTTTGTAACATGCATTATTTTACTCTTTTCAATTACACATTGGTTTATAGTTTCTAAGTATGTGGTCACTTTTTGATCATTATTTGATATCAATGTTTAGACATACAATGTTACTTATGAGTTGCAATCCATATCCTTTTGCATGTACTCATTTCATTTCATTTTATTGCTATTTCAACTGCATTTCATATGCACCTAATAGCTCTAGATCCATGCTCAATTTCTACTCTCATCTCTCTTCTAGTGTGTCATGCAAGTGCATATCTTATTTCTTTCTCAATCAAAATTTGTCCTCTCTAGGATAGAGTTTAGGATGGAATAAAAAATCATCAATCTGATTTTTTTATACAATTATCTGACATGTTGCAGTTGAGGTTGGTATAGACATTACACTATCCTATAAAAGTTACGATTTGCACATAGTACCCAGTACTAGTTAGTATTAGAGCACCGAGTGTTTATCTATACGGTTTACCTTTCAGTGAGAAGAGTTTCATTCCATCGATATGCTCACTACGGAGTCAAGAAAGTTTGAGGAGCAAGTACATGAGAACAGCAATAGAGAAAAGCAAGGTAGCACAACAAAATGTTCCATTAGTTTAGAAATTCATTCCTCGTGTCATGTGACTAAATTTTGAAATAAGTGGAAGTCCGCATATAGGCTTTGAGTATCTTTTAGTACACTTTGTGTTTTGTAATTCATGTGCAAATTTACATCAGTTTCACTATTATTTTAAATATCATTTACCTCATTCGGGTAGCTGTGTTTGCCATTTGACATCGCCTAGTGACAAAACTCCTACCATTACTGAATCTACTCGAGATTCATGAATCTATACACATATAGGCATTTTGGAATAGAAGCTATTTTCGAAGGTAAGTCTTCATGGAGATGTTCGAGACAGCGGGATATTCGCATGAATGTGTGTAGCTTGACTATCTGTCTGAAACATTCATATTTTGGAGCTCAATAACACTTTTGCGGTATCCAACAGTTGTTAAAGTCGCGTAGAGCAGAGCCTGCTCGTCGACCGGCGCTTTCCAATCCTCAGCAGCATGGATGTAATCGTTATCTTCAAATAGGTGATCAAATGAAGGAGGCCCCTCCTTCAGTTACTTCACAATATCAACTGCTATGTCCGAGTTCATTATAAGAGTATTCACAACTTGCGACATGGTGGGCCGTTTCTTCCAATCCTCTTGAAAACATGCCAAAGCCATCTTCAGGACTAATAACAATTCTTCGTCTGGACAGGTTCCCACCAGCTCTTTATCTAGGACATTTAATAACATGTCTTTCTTGTATAATAGACACGCCTGCACAATGCAATCAGATACCCGGGTCGGGTTGTCACACACAATATCGACTCCTCATGACGTGCAACTCTTATAACGTAGGCATGGACTTGATGGATGAAGTTGTACAAATGTAAAGAAGTACGGTTCCTTGTGTATTCTCCTTCTGGTACCCATCCCCAATCGCATACAATTGGCTAACAATCGCACGTCAAGTATATAGGGTATACTGTTCAAGAAAAGGAGTCGTTCGGGTGCTCCTACCCAGTCCCGGAGGTATATTTGTTCCGGGTTGTCCGTCGAGGCCAAGTTGATGCACCGTCTCCCAGCCACGATTTCTAAAGCAAGAATTCCATAGCTGTAAACGCCGAGCTTATCCGTGACCATATTTTGGGTTGCATATTCTGGTGGTAAGTAACCCCTGTAAAATAAGCTTAGGGTCATCAGCACGTTGAGACACAATGCCTTAGCTGAACTGCATAATATAGTCTGAGTAATTTATAGTATCCAGCACAGAAGAAATCAATAATGCTTACAATGTCCCTGCAATATGGCGGGTAAGCATCTGAGCATTCTCTTCTCCATCATCATTTCTAGCGAGTCAAAAATCTGCAATTTTCGCATTGAAGTCCTTATCAAGAAGAATGTTCTCTGGTTTGATATCTCTGCAAGTCAGGCCAATTATTAGTATTTGAAATTATTGTTACTATTTGAAATATTTGAGAGGATATGAAAGTTTGTTCTTAAATCTTAAACTGCTTTTGAAAAGCCTCTTATCTTTCTGGCTTCGTGGACCATCACGATAACTCCCATTCGATTACCGGAGTCAGTGATTATCACTCACCAGGTAGTCTCTCCTGGTACGTGTTAGATGGTTGGCGGTCTGATGCATATGATGTCTCACCTGTGAATTATCTTCGGATCGAAATCTTCCAGGAGATATTGGAGACCGCGGGCTATTCCCAAGCATATGTTCACTCGCTGAGCCCAGCTCAATGTGAAGGACTTCTAGGTTCCTGCATGATTTTCATGAGCAGCTCTCCTCGGTTAGAACATCTGCTTTTGTAATCATGATTTCCATTTCTACGTACAGAAGGCTTATGGTATAGCTGACACCTTGACAGCTATTTTGGACAGAACTTTGTTAAGCAAACATCGCCACATATCTCACAATATATAGAGTCATTGATACGCGTCGAGAACCATGCGATCTATGGTGTACAAAATTAACATCTGTTTAAACTAGATCAGTGGTCACGTAATTGAACAGGAGAAAACATGACTTACAGCTCACTGATTCAGCGCATTTTAGTAATGTCAAGGATTCGAATATTCTTACCCCACAGAGTTTCAGCAAGGTTCTTATTTTCTGCATACTCGTAGACCAACATCCACTTCTTCTCTCTTATGCAACATCCTTTTAGCTGAACCAAATGCTTATGCTTGATACCGGTGATCAGCACTAACTCCTTCACAAAATCCTTCACATCCGGCGTTGCTGTGAACAATTTTTTCACCGCAACCTTTGTCCCGTCCGCTAACTCAGCCTGCTTGAAGGACATTAGAGGTTATTTGCAAGGCCTCATATGTTCCTCTTGCATTTTATCATATTGCTACTAGATATCTGCATTTAACCAGCTCTTAGGCCTAGGCCTAAAATTGTCCCCAAGTATGCAGGATACGGGCCAGTTCTTTGATTCAGCTCTTAGAACCATGTATAAGTCGAAGTTCGATCTGTACTGTACGTACCCTGTAACTGGGGCAAAACCCCTTCTTCCCAACTCGCAACTCTGAGGAAAGCCTTTCGTTGCCGCCTTAAGCTCGTCGTATGAAAAGATTGGTGGCCATACATCCTACTTAGCGAGTTCTGATCACAGACAGAGAGTTTCTATCACGTCCAGAATTCACAATGTTGGACTCTATCGATATCTGCATATGCCTGATTATATCATAACTTGAAAGGTGACCTGATCTGAACGTTAATCTTTGGAATTCTCATCATCAGGTCCATGCATCCTAGAAACAGTTGATTGTCGAAGTGGCTCCTACCTTCGTGCACCTGTCGGAGTTCAAGCTGGCGTCTCCTTATTTTCCAAAGGGCCAGGAGAAACAACGTAATCATCGTGAGGCCGCTGATACCACAGATTACGCAGATGATTATGACCGTCCGCTCGGATAGCATGGATTTCTCTCCCTCTGGTTTACGAGTTCATAAAGACATTCCCACGGCAACATGTACGCGGATGAAAAGCTGTATCTTGTACGACCACCCAGCTAGGAAGGAAAGCGCTAAAACAGATCTGGAACGTTTCGTTATGGTACTGCTAGTCATGAAGGTGACAGATCAGTCAGTGGAGCTTACCCAAGGGATCCAACTGGTCGAATTCGCTTGTACGACATAAATGTTTTAAGATAAAAGTTGCATTCGTCTCTGCTCTCTCGGAGCACCACTGGTTGTGGATTCCAAGCCTGTTATGAGTAGAATATACACAACATAAATATTAGAACACGCTTGATTATTTTCAATATCTAAACTGATCATGAGTCTCTCGCTTCAACTTCCTTGTTTACATACGCGAAACCACTCACATATTTTCTGAGAATGCTTTTGCTGACACAATGTCATGCGGTTGCTCTGTTTCATAGTTATACTTTAGTTATGTAATAGTCAATCATGATTTGATGCGCTCTCACCTTCGCCAGGTGGAATTCGGAGGGTAATGATTGGGGCAAATGTCAAATGGTGTGAAATTTGGCATTTGGAATTGGCAGTCAAATGGTCCGGAAAGGATACTCCTTGAATTCTCTGAGCATGGATTAATTGGCCCCTCATTCATCACATACACGATACTCTTGCTAGATACACAACTGCTAGGCTGATTGACAGATCAGTATTTGAGCATAGATGTGGTACTTACAATAGGAAAGAGTCAGTAGAACTAGTCAGAACAAAGCGAATTTCTTCAGATGGTGGATCCGGGTGCATGTAAACTTTCGTGATCGGATTGTTCAGTAATCTAAGTCTTTTCTGAAAGGGACTCGCTGCCCCTGAGGTGTTGAGTATGCCATTGATCCAAGATGTCAAATTGAGCTCCTCAAATTTGTAGTCGCTTAAATCCCTGTATGTAAGGATCCAGAAGGCGTTCAATGAATGGAAGGGGTGACCACTTGAGCAATAACGGTTACATTCCTCCAGCTTACCTCATGATCATAATTAGTCTCAAAATGTTGCCTCTTAAAGAAATTGGACAATCTTGCCAGCGCAAACGTACAAATGAACGATATAAAGCAGTCAGTATTCGACCTCATAAGCTCATCTATAGCTAAGCCTTTGGAATTCAGAAATTCAGAATGAAACAGAGAGCGGCAAAGCCGGATCAGACAACAATGGGCTGGAATGCCGAGCAAGTTTTTACAGTACTGAATACGGAGTTGACATGATAAGGACTGGGGCTCACACATCAATAGCATTTGAGATCCATACACCCTCGGGGACCGTCCCTTTTAGGCTGTTCTTTGTCAGATTTCTGGAAGTAAGCACGGACGACGGGCACCACCTGAGCGACATTCCTATCAATAAACCAATCTAAATCTCAGGTAGCATCTGCGCAAAAAGAAGCTAGAAAGGGTCGAAGATCCGAAAACCGTCAAGCGTTTAACAACTGCACCTATCATTAGCAAGTTTCTGCATTACTAGGTCTATATTATTATACTCACAGTTCTGTGAGTTTGGACAGATTTCTGAGCTCAATCTTGAACTCATCGAGAAGGTTCTCAGATAGTTCCAGGATTTTTAATTTTGTCAACCTTCCGATTTCCCCGGGTATGCTGCCGCTGAACATGTTTTTGCTGAGATCCCTGTCAATAGCAATCACTTTCTATCAAGATTAATCGCATTACATTCAACACAATCCAGTGCAGCCAGTAGATACTCATCACTGCTAACGGCATATATGATATGTATAATACATGATTTATGATGTTCTTTAACCTGAGTGCCAAGATCACTTGAGGTGCACTTGCTGGAAATGGCTGAGAAAAGTTCATGGGCTGAGGAGGAAAACAAAAATTTGATAGTCATCGTAATGCTTTGTACATGCATTCTGAGCTGAGAGGCCATGATCCCATAGTCTAATTCCGTGCAATGAGCGTGAACAGCTTTCACTGTCACGTGATAGCTTGGGATAATTGGGTTGATGAACTGAATTAAGGTCAGGTCACAAGATGATATTACAAGATTTCATGGCAAATATGATAAGGTTAGGAATC
This sequence comes from Lunularia cruciata, assembly GCA_948567375.1. NCBI lineage: Eukaryota > Viridiplantae > Streptophyta > Marchantiopsida > Lunulariales > Lunulariaceae > Lunularia > Lunularia cruciata. The sequence continues at coordinate 45,684,255 of OX419758.1, forward strand.
CTTACAATGTACTCAAAGTCGTAACGCTGCCAATAGATTTTGGCAACTGACCAGAAAAGCCATTATTCGACAAATCCAAGATAGTCAGACGACTTAAAGGTTCGAAATTCATGCTACCCAGCTTTGTCTCCTGTCCTCTCTCCACACCTGTCCCTGTAAGATTTCTGTAAAGTAGGCAGTGGGAGTTATATCAGGAAGCATAAAGATCATGTCATGTACTTCCCTATACACAAAGTTGATTTGCAATATGCACCTTCAATCTCAAGGGGTGAGAATGATTGGTTCAACTATTTTTGCTTCCAGGTGTGGACATATACCAATGAGAAGTAAGTCAGTGTACTTACATCTGTGTTATTTGAGGTACAGTTTCAATGCTACAAACTAGCCAGTTCCAGGCAAGGATCGCCAGTGTATCTAAGTGCTCAAACATCCCGGTGAAGTCTTCGATTTGCTGAACTGTCAATGACATACAAATTTGAAGTGGTATAGCTAGTTAGTAAGTGAGAAGCTATAAAACAAAATCCTTACACACATAGTCTTGGACTACAAATAATATACTTCTACATGGCCGGTCAAATCATATGTGGCTCTTGGTCAGATGCTCTCTTCAACTTAAGTGCATCAGACTTGACCAGAATAATGACAAGCCCAGAAAACAGAAGGAACTTGAAGGTAGAAGGTTACGCGTTCTGAACTCTGTATGTACTGTAGAAGCATTATTGGGGTAGAGAAAAGTCACCACATGAAGGAAAGCTCGTCACTACATGGACAGGCATAATATTACTTAAGATTGGATCTACAATGCGTACCATTATTCTGCGCAGTCCTCACTGTCTTCGCCGCAAACTCTCCGTAAATCTCATAAGCACTGATTTGTGGTGGGTGGATTTCGTTGAATCCCGAAATGGTATATGTCGGGGTTTTACTTCCAAACTCCTGCTTAGTATTATAAACCGACATATCTCCACAGTCCACTACCATGGCGCTCATCCAATACTCAGCATCGAGATCTATTTGCACTGTCCTGGAACGACAATCGAGGTTGGGGAAGAAAAGACTTGCATAGAATGTTGGGCTAGCTTTACGCTGCGTTGAGACCAATTTTGAAGGAGATGTTAGGTTGAGTCGTGGTCCCCTTCCAAGCTGAACCTTTGACCACCTCAGGGAAATCACCCCAGGAAAAGGTTTTGTTTCCGTTCATGATCGTCGCTTTTCTGGCAATTTTGAACTGGGACCCAGTCGGCATTTCTGGTGTAGTCCAAATGCGATCACAAGGGTCGAGAGGATATCTGTATGGAGGAAATGGGCACAGATTACTATAAATTTTGGATTTCATTCCTTCTCGCCTTAGAATCATGAAACCAATTTGTCTTGAGCAAGCAGTTTCCAAAAGCTTGATGATCATCTAAGCTACGAAGTGGTTCCTTAGTTTATCCTTGAGCAAATGATCATGATTAAGATTGGTTTTCTTCATGTGTAAATTCTCGCATTAGCTCCATTCCTTGAAACTCAGGATTAAACGACTTGATTATGGGTAATTTAGGTGGAATTAAGTATCAATCTTAATTTAATCAATGCTTAATATGAAACAGTGAGAGTTGATTCAGTATTTGAGACTGTGTTGTATAGATAGATATACGAATTCATTACATTTCCGTGAAAATAAATCCGCCTGCTACTAGAGGTGTTGTAAAGGTGAAATGTAAGGAAGTACGTACATAAAATTTACTTCAAGAAATATATGCACTAGAAATATCAAGATCTGCTCTTGGAGTAATAAAACATACCTTAATCGAGTTGTACTTCCTCCAAAGTTCAGGCGTGAGACGGACATGAGATATGACGTTTCTCTGTTACTTCCGGAGGTAACGTCTGAATTGGAGACTCCCAATCTCTCCTACATATGCTGAGCCAAGGGTCGCAACTCCAAAGACGAAATTGCTACCAGTGACGACCTATCCTCCAGGGCCACGAGAGACACGTATATGTGTTCATCTAAAGCACTTACTATCAGCTCAATGGTCTGAGCTTGCCGTGAATCCAAGTTGATTGTGGCAACATAAGTCGAATCCACTGTGAAATAAAAGCGCGTGGCATATTCAGCAAATGGAGATTCATTTCCCCGTGGAGGAGAGCTGTACAGATTCCTACTTGGAAACACCACCCGGAGCAGAAATTGCAATTCCTCCTGAGCACTTGTGGCCTTGACGGGCAATTTGTACCAATGTTCCGAAGGTGGCGTCCGCGAAGGGATGAAGACCCTAACGGTTTTCTCAGAATTTTCCCCATCCTGTACCTGTGCTGTCATGATGACATTATCTGCTTGAAGGGCGACTGCTGACTCAAGATAGTGAGAATCAGCTTCCCAAACGATCTTAGTCGTCTGGTTTTGGCCACCGTCACCCCCGCAATCAAGGCTGAGAAAACCTGTGTACACACAAGGCATATCAAACTCAGATTCATAATTACATACTCCGACGCCAGGATACATTTCGGTCTTCAGTTGGCTGGTGTTATTTCAAAGAAGTCAAATGAGACTCAAGGGCCGAATTTCCAGAGGATTGAAGATTACAATTGGAATAATTTCCCTTTCTTCAAGATAAGAGTTTTAACAGACAATCTTACTCTTTGCCTTACTTAGGGTCTTATTTCATGGCCCTAGAAGAAAGTTTTTAAACCATTCTGGGGTCACTCGCTGTTCACAACAGTTCACGGCTAGTGAGATTCGAATTTCCCTGATGGTAGTTGAATTGGTGTAGCTATTACACTTCTACGATGGAGCTCAAAAACACAAGAATAACAGACGGAAACAGAAGTGAAACTGGCCTTCTTGAGACACGACTGGAAGTACAAATTGGACGGATACACAGGTCACCACTAGGATCTTCACGACAACCGCAATCAATGCAAATCCGTTTTGCACCTCCATCGCGATCGCGGGAGCAACACTGCTAAAAGAGATCCTATTAAGTCATTGGGATGTAGATTACTTTGTACGAAATTTCAACTGAATTGAAATCAGGCTATCTTGTTGGAACAGGAAGTAGAAGACAGCTGAATGGGGTTTTCTTGCGGACGGATTCTTGAACCTCTTTGAAAATTTCTGATTATAGACAAGGGTGCTATGGTAACGATGGCTAGGAAAACACTCATTCTGCGATGAAAGCTTCTGTAAGCGATCTACTCGTCCAATGTTCAACGTTTCCCCGTCCAACTTGGGAGCAACCATCTGACCCTTACTATGCAAAGTCTTCTAGAACTAGAAAGTGATAGGAATGATTCTCCATAGCTGCCTATCGAGCATTTATGTTTTGCTAGACCTTAGCTCTCCCCGGGCACGCCCCTTAAGAATTTTGTCTCTACGGACGCGCAGAAGAGATCATCTCTTTTTCCTGCACGTTCAAGTAGAATCAGACCATATGAACCGTTCCTAACCTCCTCACCTTTACATCTACATTTTATCGAATCCATCGTGATATCGATCTTCGTAAGAGAAAATATTCTTCAAATTCCCGCATCACATTAGTAACGTATTTTGATTGTTAGGCACGTTCTTCTGTTCTTCAAATTCCCACGTCAATGATTGATCCCATGTTGCAATATGAAGCATGCATTATAACACAGAAGGATTCGACCTTGTCAAACCGCAGCTTCGGACGCAGCAGAAATATCCTCATGCATACGCCCCGTGGGTCGTTTCAAGTTTCCATGCAATTGACTTGCATTGTAAATTCAAACGCAAGTTTGAAGTTTGGGCACAATTTAGGTCCAACTATGGTCGTTGTACTTTACGCCACGAGCGTAAAGTGATCATCTGAGGCCGGCATTACGTTGCCCTCTTCTCGGGATCGTTGCTCCGCGTTTCCTGTACACTCGCCAAGACATTCTTGAACATGTTTCGGACGGGCTCTCCTCGAGAGCACAGAACGGTTTCCTCAAGCTAACTACAATATCCATAATCCCTACATGGGATTTGAAATATCCAAATTGATCTCTATGTAAAGCTTGGGTGAAAATATCAGTAACTTGCTTCTCGAAGGAATATATTGCAGATCGCTTCTCCAACTAAGCTAATAGCTTTTCTCTAAAATTATAAAATAATATAAAATGACATGAACCTTGCATGAAATTTTAGATTGCTAACAAATTTGGTATTATTATATTATCTGTATATAAAATTATTGCATAATGAAATTTATGTTCTATTATCTTGTAACAAGGTGTGAAGCTAAACGAATGCATATTTAGCGTTGGTGGTAACCTTATATTTTGGTAGTGTTGATAAGGTAAGAAGAGGTTGCTCCTTTGATGATCAACTAATTGCAGACCTTCCAGCATTTAAAATATAACCTGATATTAATCTACTATCTTGAGCAAAACTCTGCACGATGTGTAATCCACCAGCTGAATAGTGAAGGCCAATAAGAATGGTAAGATCAAACAAACTCGTGAACTTCTCAAGGTACTTTCCACCTTTATATGACTAGCAATTGTAAGTCATGAGCCTCTTGAAGTTGCACAAGTTGTAGATCACCCATTGTTGGAATAAATATCTGGTTTTTATATAATAGAAGGCACTCCTTAAAGAAGAAAGTATTATATTTCTTGTTGTCTAATGATGATGACTTCATACCAATTGAAAGAAAGAATCCAGTTGTGAAGTAGTCCTAAACTCAAGTTGGACCTTAGAGTCAGTTGATATTGTGATAATTGTTGTTGTTTTGAGAGATTCAAGAATAGTCTTCAAATCAGGTCATCATGACAAGGCACCGGGGATGACATGGAACTTTCTTAATTTGTATTTAAGCTTGATTTCAAATAATTCTAGTTGCTCCTGCCATTGATGATGCTAACTCTTTATGTGCTCCAAATGTAAGGTCTGCAACAAGGGTTTGTGATGTTGCATGTTCATGGAGGAGCTACTTGATCATTAGTGGTCATAGATGCTAAACTTAGATGTAGACTATTTTCAAAAGAGAGATGAAGAGCAAACCAATGCTATATTGAGCATTAGGGATATAGAAGTTGATTGAAAGTTTCCACAAGCTTATAGGGAAGCTATGGAAGAGACTATAGGAAAATCCACAAGTGAGACTAACATTTTTTCCCTTTAAGAAGAGATAGAGACCATCATGGACCTAATTTACAAAGGAGACTAGCATTTGTCAAATTCAAGAAGAGAGTGAAGATGATCAAGAATCTAATTTGCAAATGAGACTAGCATTTTTACACTTCAAGAAGAGAGGGAAAATGATCAAGAACCTTATTTTCAAATGAGCTTAAATTCAACCATTCAAGATAAAGAAAATCATAGAAGTGAGAGAATGATAAGTTCACCACAAAGTATCAAAGGGGGTTTACAATAAGAAATCTGATGCTTGCATTATTGACAACTAATTTTGAAGGAAGAGATGTAGATACATGTGCTACTTATTTCCAACATGCAATGAAATCACCTTAGTGGATGAGGCATATGGATGAGGAATTTAAGTCATTGAAGTAGAACAAGACTTGAGAGCTAATAATATTGCAAAGAGGGAGAAAACCAACAAAATGTAAGGTTTATAGACCAAGATGGATGCTGAGTAAAATCTCAAGGCACAAAGCTAGACTTGTAGTCCAATGACATTCACTACTTGTAGGAATTGACTATGAAGAGACATTAGGGGGTTTCAAGTATAAGCTTTATGGATCCCAAAGAAATCCATAAAATTATTTATGTGTAACACATAAAATGTTTATGGGTAGTGAATTGGATGGTAAAATTTTTTTTAATGTGTAGAGCACCTGTAATTGAAAATTTTTATGGATCAAAATTTGCATGACTTGTAACTTTTTATGGGTTATAGGCATTCCATAAAATTTAATTGCTTCATTAATAAGGTTGTGATTCAAATTGACTTTGATTAATGTGGCTTGAAAGGAAGGAAGTGTGTTTTGGGTCATGTCTTTTGGTTTGGTCTTTGATGTAAATTGTTGCATTCTAAACACCCGCACTTAAAAAATTAATGGAAATTCACATCAAAAGTCCTTAGTTTAGTTGGACCGATTCATTGTCAAACCTTTTAAGTGGGAAAGTTTCATCATGAGACACTAAAATTGGAGTGTACAATTTAAGCCCATCCATAGAATCATTCTTAATCATAGACATGCCATCTATGAGTACTTTTATCTAGCTCAATACAGAAATTGCCAAGTGTATTAAACATTGCAAGATTTGGGATTGAAAATGATCTTGCCAAATGGAGTTTGATCTAGACTATTAGAGTGAAGACAAAGAAGAGGACACAATGGAAGTATTATTCCAATGGTGGGAGTTTGCACAATGTTCTAGGTATTTTCAAGGTCAAGTACAATGCACTCAAAGTACAAATGGATTCTCAATAAAAATGGATCCAAAATTTCTTCAAAGGGTTGGATATGGTTGCTTTTATAGAACTCAAACAAATGGATTTACATTTTTTTAATGATTAAGTTGATGTGATGAAAGATCATCTAGTGTTTAGAAACAACTCAAGGAAAACAAAGCACCAGTTTTTTTATTGTTACTCTTGACATGTTCAACCATATAAATGTGCCATGTATACTACAAGGGTTGAATAGATGAAGTTTAAGTGTATGATTCACCATAAGATTCTTCAAATGTATTATGGATGCAATTGTATCCATATGGTGAAAAGAAGTAAGATGGCCTAATACCAATAAGAGAGGAAGAACTTCCTCTATATTTTCATTGAAAGGTTTCCCAAGATGTGTGGTGTTGGTCCATCATATATTATTCCCCTTAACCCAAAGACATACCATGGATGGAAAAATATATTTCAGCATGAAAGTTTCCTGTTTCAATAACCTTGCAAGTCATGTGCAATAATAGATGGAGAATAATTTGATTATTGGGAGGTAAGGCTTCTAAATGTGTCTCTTCAGATTATTAGGTTACATGTAGTATGGAATTTTTCTCACGTGCGTTATGTGAAAATGTAGATTTGCTCTATATTTGCATTGAAAGCTTCCAAAGATGTGTGGTGTTGGTCAATGATATATTATTCCCCTTAACCCAAAGACATACCATGGATGGAAAAATATAATTCAGCATGAAAGGTTCCTGTTTCAATAACTTGGCAAGTCATGTGCGATAATAGATGGAGAATCATTTGATTATTGGGAGGTAAGGTTTCTAAATGTGTCTCTTGAGATTACTAGGTTACAAGTAGTATGGCCTTTTTCTCACTTGCTTTATGTGAAAATATGGGTCATGTCATGACACCAATTTGGATGCAAGTTTGGATTGAGAAAGATGTGGATTTCATAAAAAAGTTTGATTTCATTTACTTTTCAAGTGCTGACCATGAGTAATTGAGGAAAGAGTGAACTAGAAATTTAGTTATGTAGAGAAGTCTTCCACCCAACAACCAAATAGGCAGATTTGTAAATCTATGTTAATAAAAAGATTGTAGTTGTAAGTTGGTAAGAATTGAATAGCTTATTATATTTTGCAAAAGTTTATAAAGTTGTTGAGATTTTAGCTATGGTGGTTGAGTGGATACTTGTAAATAAATTTTCTTTCAAAGCAGTTCAATTATTCTATGTCTATATGGAATTGAAAAGCATCAATATAATTCATTAACTCAAGAAAGTCCTCCTTATGCTAGATAAATCCTTTGTTGGTTGAATGTCTACAATGATACATCCCACTAAATAAGTTGATTTACAATTTGAGGTACAAATTGAGTATGTTATTGTTTGAACTACATCTCTTGGATTATACATTGTCACATGTGATGATATTGACTCTATGTCAAGTCTTTGTCTATGTTTCTATGTCTAAGGGTCTCATAGTGCTTTGTCAACTTACAATATGCTTACCATTTCAAATTCTTTTAAGAATTTTTAACTCAAGCTTTCAAACAATCAATCATAAGTTGAACACAATCCAGAACAAATGATTGCCCAAAGATAAGACATCTTCTTGTAATGAGATTGATGTTTCTTACTTTGACAAAATACTTCTAAGACTTTTCTTACTATGCAACCGGTGTCTTTTGATCAAATGAGCTATCTTGTGTCCTATAATGTGATATAATCCTTGCACAACTCCCATTTGCAGATTCCTTATGAGTTCATGTATGGCTCATCCAGTCCTTGTTTACACATTGTAATGCTTCAAGAAAAAAATTTACAAGAGCTTTATGGCAAAAGGGAAATTTTGATAAATACTTTATTGAAACCCACAAAGAAAAGTTGTAATGAATAGAATACTCCAAAAAAAGTTTTTACAAGGTGATGAATTATTTCATTTTTTAAGGATGGTTTGAATTAAGGGATTATTGGAAAGATTAGGCACTTCTTTCAATGAATTACCATTAAGTAAGAGTGGCATGTGTCAAAACCAAAGAATAACCAATGCCAAACATGGCATGTGTCACAAGGAAATGTGTCAAAATCTGAAAGCTCCATTTTAAATAAAGCAAGTGAAGCGGGAGTGCACATGGGAGATCATAATGAAATATCTTTGGGTGCCATATATTTTTGGGCAAAAAGAAGATTGAGATTGATGATGGCACTAACATTTGTATCATTGTTAAGTGTTCTCATTGAACATTTGGATTGAGTCATGGGTGCCAACATTAGTAAGAAAACTTCTTTGACATTCTGCAGACTTGGGAAAATTCAATGCGTCGTCTTGTGAGTTGAAGAATTTCATATTAATGTACTTTGAGAATGCAATCTAGAAACCATAAGAGGATTTGAATTGAGTAAAGAGAAGCATAAAGGACATAAAATCTCAAAAATAAACTCACCTCCAATTTCCTCTTCCTCTCTCATTTGCAACTTAGATCTTTCTCTCCTATAGATCTCTTGGCCCCATGTTGTTATTGGCTAGTACCACTTCCAATCTAATTTTGGCCAATTCCCTACATTAAAGATAGAAGGATTTCAAGATCTCTTGCAAATAGTTTTAATGTCACCTGCCCCACCCGCCCTTGTACAATCTGCTCCTTCTTCTTCCATGAGCAAAGCAAAAGGTGATGAAGATAATTTTAGAATGGTACTCTATCATTATTCCCAAATTTCATTATTTGGAGGCCCTAAGAATTTTAAGCAAATACAAGGTGGTACTTGCAAAAAACCCATTCATAATAGTAGAGCATTCAGCTACATGGTCACTTTCTTTGTGAGATTTGGGAAGGAGTTCACATCCATCAATGGAGAGAGATGTAGAAAAATAGCTTGATATATGAAATCCCATAAAAAGCTAGGGATACGAAGAATAACTCTTATTGAGAAGGAGATAAAGTGCAAATTGACAATGTAGAGTAGAAATTGAATGGATTGTTATCCAAGGACATTCCTTTTCTCTACCTTCCCTTGTAAGCATGCGAATGAGATATGAAATGAATATTTTTAAAGGGTCAGGTAGAGAAAAGGAAATAGGAGGGAGAGCTACTATTAAAGAAGAAGAGTAAATTTTTGAAGAAGGCACCTTCCTTTGTTAGAAATTTCACAAGCTTGTAGTATGCTATTTAGTACATCTCATTCTATTCCATTTACAATTCCTAGCATGCAAGAGGAGATGTTAGAGTAGTTTAAAGAAGATGTTCGCATTGCTACAACAAGAGCACAAGTATAAAAGACCAAGACCGAGGAGAGAAATGAGAGAATGGAAGATCTTATTGGGATACTTGCAATCCGGAAAACTTTGAATGCTTAGCATGAGCTTGAGCTTTGGTATTTAGAGGGAGCATACAAGGCTCTTAAGAATCTTTTCAAGAGGCTTCCTAAAGCCATTTTCTTGGAGTGCAAGCCAAGCTAACCAAGATGTTTCTCAAGAAACATTCTTTTATAAGCTATCTACTTGGCGTGCATGCTAAGCTAGTCGGGAAGCTTCCCAAGAAGCTTCCTTTTAGAAGTCACCACTTTGCATGCCCATTACCCAATACTTGGAAGGTACCAATTAACTTCCTAGATACTTCTAGAATGTTCTAGACTAATTTGGCCTATTTTCTACTTCGTTAGCCTTGACTAACTCATCGGTAAACTGCATAGTGTTACATATTCCTCCATTGACTAGTTGGTGACATACTCATCACCATTGAAGCTTCAAACTTGTAGATGGCTGTTTGTGCATTTTGGAGATGAGAAAAGGGCTCCCAAGTGGCATCATGAAGGAGATACTCTTTCCAAAGGACTTTTTACTCTATATTTCATTGAATGTGGCAATGCAAAATGATACAATCAACTCCATACTCCTCATGATCATTGATAGGGACAAGAGGAGGAGGTTGGACATGAGAGTAAAATGAAGATGGATTAGGAACAAAGGGTTTCAACTTGGAAACATGAAAGACATGGTGGATGAATATATCAAGAAGCAAGGCAAATTGATAAGCAACAAGAGAAATGATTTGGGTGACATCAAAGGGTCTTGTCCAATTAGAAGTAAGTTTATGGATTTGGATATCAAGTGAGAGGGGTAGGTTACTAGAGGAGAGCATGACCTTATCACCAAGTTGGAAGATGAGATCATGATGATGGTGGTATGCATATTATTTCTGACAATTTTGAGCAACAAGGAGATGAAATTTGGCTTGCTGGAGGGATTGGGATATGGTGGTAAAGAAGGTGGAAGTATGAGGGACATGAGATGGAAGAGGAGCAAGAAGAGAATCTGGAACAAGTAGGTCTTGGCCAAAATTAAGGAAGAAATGAGAGAATCTAGTGTTTGCTTGTTTGGAATTATTTTATGCAAACTCAGCAACTGCAAGACATTCATCCTAGTTAATATAGTGAACATTGATGAAGGAGACATGAAGCATATCCTCCAAGGTGCAATTTTCACATTTGGTTTGTCTATCAGTTTGAGGATGATAGGTTGTGGACAAAGCATGCTTGGTGCCAAGTATTTGGAAGAGTGCTTGCCAAAATTTTCTAATGAATTAAAGATCATAGTTGAAGATGAGTACACAAGGCATCCCATGATGCTTGAAGACATTGTTGAAGTGGATTTGTGCCAATGTTGGAACATCCAAAATATCAAAGGTTGATGCCAAATGGCTTTTTTTCCTCAGCTTATCCATAAACATCACAATTATTGTGTGACCTTGCTTTGTCGTGGGCAAGGATGTGATGAGATCAAAGCTCACATGTTCCCATCAAGCATATGGAATAGGGAGTAATTGAAGGAGTCCACTTGGTTTTTGGTTGTTAGCCTTGTTGCATAGGTAGCTCTTACAAGATTAGACAAACTCCAGAACATCTTGTGCCATGTTGGACCGACACTATTGGTGTTGGAAGGTACGTAACGTTTTTTCCACACCCATGTGACCAATGATTGGTAAGTCATGGGCTTCTTGAAGGCACACAAGTTAGAGATCACCCTTAGTTGGAACATAGATCTGGTTCTCACAAAATAGAAGGCCTTCCTTGAAGGAGAAGGTGTTGTACTACTTGTTGTATGCTACAAGATGACCTTGTACCATTTAAAAGAAGGGATCTTGTTGTAAAGTTTTCTTAAACTTGATTTGGCCTTTAGAGTCAACTAACATTATTTTAATTGCCACCATGATGAGAGGAAGAGACTTCAAATCAGGTCATCATGATAGAGCATTGAGGATAACATGGAACCAACTAGGTTTGTACTCAAGTTTGATATCAAAAAATTGTAGTTGTTCCTCCCATTGATGATGTTGACTCTTCATGTGTTCCAAATGTAAATTTTGCAACAAGAGTTTGTGATTGGTTCCCACAATCACATGTTTCCCCAAGAGACAATGGCTCTATACCTTGGTGGCATTATACCATTGCTAGTTGTTCTTGATCTCAAGGAAAGTAATTCTTTTTTTCAATATTTATTTGGCAAGACATAAAGGCAATAGGATGTAAACCATCTAGGAATTCCTACTACAACACAACTCTTATCACAAAGTTCAAAGCATTGAAATCAACCACATAAGGTCGTTGAAGCTCATATGGTTGAAGAATAGATCCTAAAGACACCATATGTTTCAGTTTCTGGCATACTTCTTTGTGCTTGGTGGTCCACAAAAACCTTGAGTACTTCTTTAAGAGGTCGATCAATGGTGCGGTGACATGGGCATAATAGTGGATGAATTGATGGTAGAAACTTGCCAATCATTAAAATCCAATTAATGCCCATACCTTGTGCAAATGCAATCTCTTACACATCTTCTCCATCAATGGAAATTTGCCAATAGCAGCTTCAACAATCCAACTTGGAGATGTATCGTGCTCCACTCAAGGGATCAATATAATCTTCAGAGGATAGGAGACGTGAAGAGAAACATAGAAGAAGAAACACACAATTTCACACTCAACCTCCAATGCCCTAAAGGAGCACCTTGACTTTATTATATAGCAAAGGAGACTCCTTCAAAGGAAGCTACACCCTTGGATCAGATACATGGATTGGTGACCTATAAGCAAGCTTTACCGTTAGATTGGTTGTATGCATAGGTGACATTTATTCTGATCCTATCTGGTTGGTCAAACCATCTTTGACTAGAGTGCTCTTTAGGGAATCTTCTTGTAGGTATCTCCAAATCACATGGGTGGGGTACTTTTGGAAATTCTCAAGGCCTAATTCATCCATTTAGGCTTCCAAAATTGACTCTGAAATTTCTAGGCTATTTTTGGCTCTTTCCCTATTAGTAGAAGTCCTCTTTTGGTGACACTTCTATCTAAACTACTTAGCCTATCATGCATAACATCCTTCCAGATGTTACCAAGCCAATTTCCATCTCTAGGTAATATGTCTAGCTTTGGTATTACATATTTAAGTTATTTTTGACTCATGCTCTATTAGTAGAAGTACCCTTTTGGTGACATCTCTATCTGATCTACCTAGCCCATCATCCATGCCATCCTTCCAAATTTTACCAAACCAATTTTCACATCTCTAGATGATATGTCTAACTATTGGTATTACAATCAAGCAAGTCCATCAATTCAAGGCATGTGATATGAGTTCTTCACTATTTGTTTATTGAGACCATGATAATATCAATACAAAAGTAAAGTCCTTCATCCTTCTTTGGAACAAAGAGTACTTGTGCTCACCAAGGAGATGTCCAATGTCATATGAAATCCTTCTCCAACAAATCTATATGTGTTATTCAAAGCTCATCCAACTCCTTTGGTAAGAGCTGATAAATTGATCTACTCATTGGATTACTTCTTGGCAATAACTCAATCTTGAAAAGCATACCATGATCAGAGTGTAGTCCCTTTGGCGGACCATCCAAAAACACATCTGGAAACTCTTGGACTATTTGGTCAACCATTGCTTGAAGAAGCTATTGGTACTCCCTGCACCATGGGCTTGATCCACACATACAAAATAGACTTATTTTCCTCCAAGGCTTGGTTTATGTTTGCTTTACTAACAAACTTCCCATCTTGGGACTTATCTCCCTTCAAAGCTTGCTCTATGGCTGCTTTCTTGACAAACTTCACATCTTGGGACTAATTATTCTTAAATGTCTTACACAAAGGTGCCAAACAACCTAATTGGAAATTCCTACCTTGGTGTTGTACTTGAATTTTTTGTCAAATTTAATCAAATTGAACCTTATGATATTCAAGCCAAGGTACACCTGAAATGACATCATAGTGTAGAGGTGTCATGACAAACCTCATACACTCCAAATAGTCTTTCCCAATCTTGAATGTAATAGGATGTAAGGTACAAAATGCAAAATTCTTTTTACCATCCCCATCATCAATCTACTTACTAGTTTTACAGGAATACTTAATTATTTTGCTAATTGAATAGATTTGTAATTCCTTCAATTTCCAAAATTAACCAAAATCCTACAATCACAATCAAATATTATACCTTGCAAGTGACACAAAATTGCACAGGTTGAGCCTTCATTCCCATTGGAACTAATCAAGTTCCCAAAAGGCAGCTTGAAATCAAGTTCCCAATAGGCAGCTCCCAAAAGGTATTTCCTATTGGGATACCTTGTTTCCTTAGTCATTCTGCTCCACAAACTCCATTTGGGTGATTTGTCAAGGTTGCACATTCTTTATTGGACATTTAGCAATGCAATTTCTAATTTGGCAACAATAAAAGCAACCATTTTGTCATTATCTTTCCTGATCTGCTATGCCAAGTGATCTTGTTGGGTGGTATCAATCTCCATTAGCTCTAGCTCCTCCACACATGTGTAATGTGTTGGTAAGTTTTGTGAAGGTCAAGGTCAAGACCAAGATGTCACAATTAAAGAATCAAAGCACTAAGCAAACAACATAGCTTCCTCTAAGTATTTTGGCTCTCACATAGTTGCTTCCAATTTGATTGGTGGCTTCAAGCTCTTCAAAATTGATCCAGAGCTTCACCATCCAACATATCTAGAATTTGCATAATAATTTTCTAGAATTATGTGATATAGCTTCTTACAAAACCAATATGCTTCAACTTTGCCAACTTATCTCATGCAACTCATGTGGCATTTATTGCTTAGAATCATTCAATTATTATACTCTTGAATTTTTCCTATGTCAAGATTGGCGTAAAAAATTGCCATTGAGCTTGCTCCACTCAAAACCACCAACATAGTTTTGCCACTCCATCCAAATGGCATGAAGCTAAGAGAATATGTTTCTATTTGTCTTGAAGATTTGTAGCCTTGAAATAACGTTCACAATCAAATACAAAATTCTCTATTATATGTGGGAGATTCTTGCCTTCAAATACCTAGGGTTTAGGAAATTGGATTCATTCCTCTCTTTCTTGAAATGGTGTTTTCTCTATATGCTCTTGTCATTGATAGTCTTGTTCTTCCAAAAAATGAGTAAGGTGTTTGATTTGTTGTTGCATAACAATGATAACCTCGGGCATTGTTGCCATGTCTACTACTCTATCACATTACCCATAATTTATCTAAATTGACATGTAGAGGCACCACATCTACTGTTCTCCATAATTTACAACTAGGAGTACGAAGGGTTCTTTTGATAAGGTGATTGTATTAATAAAGTCAACCCAAAGTATGAGGTGGTGAACTATGTGAAATGATGCTTGGGTAGTACATGAACACAAAAATCCTTATGGTTAGGCGGAAATAGATTTGGTCCGTAAATTTCATCCATTCCATTCTTACTCTGATACTAATGTAAAAGACCAAGACCAAGACCAAGGAAAGAGATAAGAGAATGGAAGATCATCTTGGGACACTTGAAATGCGGTAAACTCTAAATGCCTACCATGAACTTGGGTTTTGGTATTTATAGGGAGCATACAAGGCTTTTAAAAGATTTTCAAGAAGCTTCCTACCTTGTCTTCTTTTAGTTAAGATATGGCAAGCCATACCAAATTAAAGAGCAATTCTTTAGAGGCCAATGAGAGAGGTAAATTAGTAGAGATCAATGACAAAAGATGAAAAAGATTGAAAAATTGAGAGTAAAATTTGAAGCTCAGCAAAAATAAAAAATCCAAAATCAAAATTTAAGGAGAAGAATATAAAATCTTAAAGTGTTTATGCAATCACACTAGAATTCTCTTGTCAAGGGAAAATAAGAGACGAAATCAAGTCAATCATCATGATGCTCTCAAAAATAGAGGCCCAACCCATTGGTTGCATATCCAATACTTACCTTATCTCCAATGTACCCTATCTCCAATTTACCTTGTGCAATTTTAGTGCTAGTGATAGTGATTCTCTCTTGTAAAATTTTTTTCTCTTGTTTCTTTTCATGTTTAAGGAAATAATAACTTTATAAGTTCTTTGTTCATTGCATGTGAAACTGACAAAGAGACTGAATTGCCAAATTCCAAAGCATATCACTTTACCCAAACCATTGACAAGGTTTGCTTGCATTTTCAAATGCTTTGCTCATTTATAGTGAGGGTTTGCTTTCTTGGAAGTGGGGTATGCTTGTACATCTTGGGGCCTTGCTCGCCATTCACAAGACTTGCTTGCTTGTCTTGGGCCTTGCTTGCCCATCTCTGGCCTTGCTCACCTGAAGTATGGACCCACAAGTATCAAATACTACAAGTATTCAGTATGTTTATTGGAATTTCTTCCCATCCCATTGGTTTCATTTTGAAGATTTAAATCAAAATAACTTTCACACCCTTCTTAAATCATATTTTTCCATAACTGCAATCTAATTTGATGTCAATATTATGGAAGAAGCTATCTTAGAACTTGAAAAAATTTCTCAATGTTTAGAACAAGTTAAAAGGTCCCTATACACCCCTCTTATATAAAGATCTTATACTCAAGACAACCCTATTATTGACAAACATGAAACAAACATTTCAAAGCTCAAACTTCACCTAATGTTACAAGTTGCAAATCTTTACACCTCTTTCAAGTTTTTTGGGCCAAAATAAAAATATTTGCTCAAATAAATAAATTACAAAGGATGATAAAAGATAACAAAAATGTTCCCATTAAACTAAACTACACATGATAAACCAAAGGGATGAACCAAACTACAAAGGATGATAAAAGATAAAAATATGTCCCAAATAAAATAAACATAAGAAACCAAAGGGAAAAACCAAACTATAAAGGGTGATAAAGAATACAAAAAATTCACAGTAAAAGAGAAAAACTTAACTTTTACATACATACACTATTAAATGGTAGATAAAAAGAGGTTTAAAGAAAAAAATTTAAAAAAAAAGTATCCTATTGCACTTAATTATCCATGATGCTTTACAGGGCTAGAGTTTCCCAAAGGAAACATGAATGTCCTAAAGTGGATGCTAAAGGTAAAATGACCATGAAAAAACCTTAACTTATGTGATTTCATACTAGCATAATAGAACATATTCATGAGATTTAGATATTATTATCCACCAAAACAAACCATACAAAAATAGTGATTACACTTTAATAATAATGGGTGAAAAGTAAAATATATGATTGAAAAATACCCATATATATGCAAAAAAAATTAGTTCTACAATATACAAGTGACCATAACACAATATGATTAAGTGTGTAGCTTAATGCTCTACTCTAATGAATCATCATGGAATCTAAAGATGTGTCAATGGAACCACGTTGGACTATATCTCCACAACCAATCCAACTCAACTGGGTCAGATGAGGATCTTGAGAGGATACAACCAAACTCATATATGAATCCACTTTACAATCTCTAAAACAACATGATTTCCACTCTGAGCTCAGTAGGTCAATATCTGAGCATGTGTCTACTCTAAATCTATCTAGGAGAGGTCACATGATGAGGTATGTAAATTTACTACTCTTGTCAAACAAGTAGTGAATGCTAGAGGATGGATAACACCATGTGGATGGTTCATACAATATGAAAGGAATGCATTATCAACTATGAGTATATCTTGAATGCATGGACCCAAGGCCATAAATGCTCCATAAGGACTATGTATGAATCCTCAAAATCTATCTTGATACCCATCCTCTACATCAAGTAAGGCCATGAGGCACTCCTTTTTTTGTACATCAAAAGGTAGGGAATCATCATCCCACATGGATTGGAGTAGATGCTCTACCTCTACCCTCATGGTATCCATCCAAATGAAAACCAAGCCAGAAAATACTCCAAAAACTATCTAAATTGTGATTGTGGTTTATACATAAATGTACTCCTACTTCTAGAATATGACCATCCTCACCGCTCTAATGAGTTCCTACACTAGACAAAAAGAGGAATCATATCCCATATAATATCCACAAGAAAACTAAGATTCAAAAATCTACCTCTTATTCTCATGAGCATTAATGATCTAAGGAATGAACTCTCTAGATCTAATCATCTTGTCTCCAAACATCCTCAATCTCCAAAGCTTGCAAAATAAGGTCATACACCTCTCCTAAAGCCACACAATCTCCATGGCCCTATGTCTAAAAGTGGGTGGGGATACAAGGTCATCTAACACTTGAGGCTTCAAATCAATAATATCCATGTAGAGTGTAATAACACTAGGCTCTCCCTTGGGCCCCATGAGTGATACTCTCTATATGCTTGCTCTGATTCTCTTGAGTACCATTTTGTACAAGGTAAGTCTAAGTCTACATCCATATAGTTATCTCCATGCCCTTGGACTCCTCATAAACTCTTTGGGACTCATCTAGCATCTTCATCATAATATGCAACTCTCAAGTGTAAAACTCCTCCATAGTCCTCAACTTCTTGTGCCAAGTCTTTTGGCGGGACATAAGCCAATCTAACTCACCCAATCTCTTTGCTGTAGTCCTCTATGTGGCAATGAACTGACCTTCTTGCTCAACTAGACTATGCTCTTACTTTGCAAATCTCTTTACTCTAGTCCTCTCTATACACTCTAAATTAGCCAATCTATTGGCTCTAGTCCTCTCCATATGCTCTAAATTAGCCACTCTCTTGGTGGTAGTTCTCTTGGTATGCTCTAAGACAGCTAATCTCTCAACTTTCATCCTCTCCATAGCATGACATGATCCTCTTGATCTACTAGTGTATGCTCTCCTTCTAGAATAAGGTGCTCCCTCTCCACTCTCCTAAAGAAGTATCTTTAGCTTGTGCTTCATCTCCTAGCTCAAGGCCCTAGCTCTCTCTCACTCCCTCCTAAACTAGGCTCTCCCTCAAACCCTAATTTTACAATGGGTAATGTAAAGACCTTGCCTCCTCTCACTTCTCTACCAACTAAAAAAAGAAGATCTAGAGGAAAAGCGTGGAGGAGGAGGTCATTTAAAAGGATAACATGAGCGAGGGGGTCCTCTACACCTAAAACATAGGGATGACAAACTTTATAAAAATAAATATCAATATCAACTCATAAATCTCAATATATACCATAAAGAACTTATATATTGATTAAAAGCAATATAAACCACAAAGAAGTTAATACAATTCATTTATTTAAAAGAGTGATTGGTAATATAATTAAGAAGATGAAGTTTTCATAAAGAGTCACAACTATAATCTCACTCATCCTCCTCCTCATCTTCATTTTTCTCCTCCACATCCTCAAAGACATCCTCTTCTACATCATGAACAAGATGTCCACCTCTTGAGTGCTCTCATAAGCCACCTTCTCCTTGCCCACCAGTCCACTCTTTAGAAATAGTGAGTAAACAACTGTCCTACAAAGGTCTACTTGAACCACCCACCATCCAATTGTGAAGGCCACTTCTAAATGAACTACAACTCAAACTCAACAAAAGGAAGCATCAACAAGGCCCAATCATAATCCTCACTAGCCCTCTTCCCCTATTTCCATATTCTGTGTAGTATTTTACCATATTTCCATATTCTGTGTAGTATTTTACCATATTTCCATATTCTGAACATATTTCCTTGTCAGTGTAGTACCTTTTGCCCAAAGCAAATGCATCTTGAATGCTATATTGTGTTAAGGTGAAAGGACTGCTCTTACCATCCTTGTGGGTGTGGTCTAATCCCACATCTTCACCAACTCTATACATAATCCAATTTGACAATCCACATTCTCATGAGCAAACACATGAACAAAAGAAGTATGAAACTAAAGCTCTAACCAACATTATATGAAGCTTTCAAACCACAAGGAACATGAGCATTAAGGTAATTGCAAACAACATGACAAACAATCTTAAAAAAATCCACATAGACATAGACAATCTTCAAAACCACAATAAACAACTTTAATGAACAACAAAGATGCTAATGCATAAAGAAACAATACTTTAAAACCATAATGAGCAATTTAAAAATGCTATAAACAACTATGGAGCTCAAATAAAAATTGTGGCAAAAAACTTGGAATTTGTAACTTGAAAACTTAGAATGAAGAGTTTTATTGACATTTGGAGAGGGCACTCCAACCCATGGTCACTTTGAGTCCAAGAGTATCAAGATCTACTTCTTGAATGCCGTCTGCCCAGTTTCAAATTGGAGTCTTGTCCAGCTAACCACATTTTATATGGGTCATATTCTCCTTGATTTGGTGAAATCCCATGAACCATTTGCTCTTGTTATTATCTTCCATTCCATCCCATCACTTTTCGTACTTTGGAATATCACACATACTGAATTGCTTTCTCTTTCCAAAATTCACTCCAAACTCAAATTTCAATAGTTTAGAATACTTGTTTCACTCAGAAATCTAAATACTGTTATTTCAAATTTTAATGATCTCTTAACTACTCCCCCAAATCTCTCAATAATAAATAAGTATCTCGCTCCTTCCTTCCTCTTGATAATACTTCCCGGATTTCCTCCTCTCCTTCCTTCCTCAAAAATTCTTAAGTTTAGGCTCCTCCCTCCCACTCGATAATACTTTCAAGATTTCCTCCTCTCCTTCTTTCCTTAATAATTCTCAAGTTTCCTCTCCTCCTTCCCTCTCAATAATACTTTCGAGATTTCTTCCTTCCCTTGATAATTTTCAAGTTTCCTCTCCTCCCTCCCTCTTGATGATTATTCATCCTCTCCTTCTTTGCATGATAATTCTCCCTCGTCTTAAATTTCTGAGGTTTCTTCTCCTGCCTTCCTGTCGACAATTCTTCCTATGTTTCCTGTCCTTCCTTATTCGAGAATTCTCCCTCGTCCTAACCTTCTCGGATTTCCCTCTCCTTTTGTACTCTCTATCATTCTTCCCCATATTTCCTCTCCTTCTTTTCTCAATAATTCTCAACTTTCCTCTCCTAAGTCTTTCCCCAATTTGCTCTCCTTCCTTTCTCAATAATTCTCAAGTTTCCACTCCTTACTCCCTCAATGAGTATCTTGTTTCCTTCCTTCCTCCGTCTCGATTGTTCTTCCCAGGTTTCCTTTTTCTTCCTTCCTCTTGATATTCTCGAGTGGAACTCATTTTCCTCCTACTCAATAATATTTTCTTAGGTTTCGCTCTCCTTGCTCCCTCCTTAATTCCCAGGATACAATACTCCTTCCCCCTTTGATTGTTCTCATTCCTCCCACTCAATAATTCTCAGGTCTCAAGTTTCCCTCTCGTTCCTCCATTGATAGTCCATATTTCTCACAATAGACTCTCCTTCTTCTCTCGGTTGATCATTCTCACTAGGTTTCAATCTTCTTTCCTCCTTCGATAATCAATCATTCTCAATCATTCCTCTCTTTCCTCCCTAAATCTTGATAGTTTTAAGGTATCTGGATTGTTCTCTCCCTTCTGTCCAAATGTGTTCTCTTTCAACTCAAGATTTTCTCAAGATTTCCTTTCTCCCTCTTGTGACAAATTGTTTTGAAAAACTCTCTATAATCTCTAAAATTATATGTTTTGTCCTTGCAATTTCCTTCTATCAGTCCTTTCTCCTTCTCGTGACAATTTCCCTTGAGAAACTCTCTATAATTATCTATCCATCCCTCCCCTTGAGAAATTTAAATTTCTCTGCACTTTTGTGGGTGTTCATATATTTTTTCTCAATTCAAAATTGCTATCTCTTGCATTTGAATTGCTTTCTCTCTCTACCAAGTTGATCTTCTTGCTGTTTTTAAATACTTTTGTCGGAATATATATAAACTATGAAGTTTCTCAAATTTATATATAAATATTATATATATGTGCAAATTTACTCAAAGATGTTCCAAAAGCATATATATATATATATATATATTTATTTATTTATTTATTTATTTATTTTTTTCAAGATGATACATGTCCCAATCCGTTGAAGAAGAGAAAGAGTTCATACTTTTGTTATTTAATTTCACTCTCAATTCAATCAAAGAATGCCGTTGACCTTGGAGAATAGCAATACAATTTTCATTTACAACATGGAAGCATGCTCACGCTTCCTTTGTGTTTGTTCCAACCAAAGCTTTGACCTCTTTCAACATGTCATGTTGTGATAGAAGTTTGGCATACCTGGAAACACACAAGGTAGAATGCATGCACAATAAAATCAAAGTCATATGCAAGCATACACACATGGGAATTCAACTTCACATATTCACTATAAAGATCTTTACCTCCAAAAAATGGAAAATTTTATGCCTATCATCACATATCACCTAGCCAATGATGGAGTATGATCCCTTCATGCTTAAATAAATTTCCCCATAAATTCTCCCCATCTTTGAGCTAAAGGAAAAAGAGTACCGTCTACTAACCCACATACGTTTCAAATCTTTTTGGTGCAAGCATCAAATTTCTTAGTTCAAGCACTAAGAAATTCCAACTTTGTCTTCTAACCTTGCACATTGATCTTGGTTTCCTAGAATGGAAAATATGACAATGATTACTATAAGGGAATCTTGTAGTTAATCCATCACTAACCCCAATAAATTCATTCTTCTTGCTATTGAAACACCATTCCCATTATGCCCAAATCTACCCATTAACATTGGAGTTAAATGTTCATGGGTAATGTCAATTGAAATTTGCTTTCTTCCATCTCTCCTTTTTTAAAAACATTGTGCTCCTCAAGCACCTCCACTTAAGCACTAAATTATTCCATATCCATCCTTACTAATTGTTTAAACACAAAAGCTTTGAGCACTCTTAAAAACTTTACTACAAACTTTGAACTACAAGATACAAGATGCAATTTTATCCTTCAACTACCTAAACCCATGAATAAATTTCCACCACATTATAATTTGTTCCATATCAATGTATTCCCTCTATGTCCATCCATTCCTCAAAACCTAACTTTCAAGAGTCTTCCCACTTAGAACTCCCTTTCTCTTGTAAAATTTGTATATTCCGCAAACAATTATTATTTATCTAGAGCAATCTATGAGTGCTTAGTCATGGCATTGGATTGTGCTACATGAAGCAATTCAATTTCAAACCTCCTTTTTCTTACCAACCACCTCCAATCTATCAAACAAAGGATCCCACTTGAATCCTTCTCTTCCTAATTTCAATGCATAGACATCAATTAAACATGACAAACTCTCACCTAAATGTTTCATTACCCTTTGAACTACAAAAATTGCAATCAAATTCCATTGTTTAACAGCAATCTATTCCAATTGAAATCCCTTGAAAAAAATGATGCCCTATAATCAAGAGCCCTTCCTAAGTCCTAGCACAAGACTAAAGTCAAAATCTCTTGCATTAATTCTATTAATTAATTTTTATGGAAAACCTTGTAACCCTTAAATTTTCTACAGGTTACCTTTTTCATACCCCATAAGGTTTCACAAATTCAGACCATCTCCAATAAAGCTTCTTTCATACCACTCACCTACATCCTATAAAAGGATTGACAAACCTCTTGTGAAAAATGATTAGATGATCTTTATGGAAGTTTAAAACCACCTTCTTGAAAACCCTTGTTTTTTACTGCTTCTTTACATGTGTTGCTTTGCAATTAGAGTATATTAGTTTTTATCGAAGTCATTGGTCTTTGATTACATGATGTTTTGATTTCTTTGCATGCATGCCTAGAAATTTTGTTACATGCATTATTTTACACTTTTCAATTACACATTGGTTTATAGTTTCTATGCATATGGTCACCTTTTGATCATTATTTGATATCAATGTTTAGACTTACATCCAATTTATGAGTTTCAATTCATCTCCTTTTTGCATGTATTCATTTCATTTCATTTTATTGCTATTCCAACTGCATTTCATATGCACCTAATGAGTTATAGATTCATGTTTGACTTATGCTCTCATCTTCTCTTCTAGGGTGTTCTGAAAGTGGATATATATTCATTTTTTCTCAATCAAAACTTGTCCTCTCTAGGATAGAGTTCAAGATGGAATAAAAAATCATTAATTTGATTGTTTTATATAGTAGAGTGGTTAATTGTGACAAGTTCAAACTCCCTTTGCATACTGATTATATAGTAGTTATTTTTGATCTGGGAATAAAACTAGTTATATTGTAGCAACCTTACTTGGATCAAGGATACCACAGTGATTGAAAATATGCAACTCAGACTTTACTCTTCATTTCACTTTCCTGAATTCTTGATGAGAAGATAATTGCCTTCCTCTTGATTCACCCCATGCCACTAGGGTTCCACTAATCAATGCTTTTCTCATTAGTGGTTTTTTGAGATCTTTCCCACATATTAACCATGTATATGAGGTGTAGAATATGTGGCTCTATGACCATATGGAGAAAAAACCAAAGGATGTAAGTGAGAGATTGAGGTAAATAAGATGGTGAATGCACCATTTTTAGTGATGATTTTACATAAGCTCCTAGGTATCAAAAGAAATCCTTGGGTTCTTTGCAAATTCATGCAAGGATTGAGTTCACAATGCATAAACTTACAATTTGAGTGCTCTTTATGTAGATACTTGACAAAGATTTCAGATGGGATTGGTATTGATAAGACATAGTTTATCTCCTTCCACAAAATCAAAAACCCTAGCAGAGGACTAAAACTTGAAGTGTGGGACTTGGTTCCAATTTCCATATCTCTTATATTTGTTGACTAATAAGCAGAATATGTGATCAAACATATTTTACATCTTATTTGTGCAAGAAAGATGATACTTATCAACTAAAACTAAACTAGCATCAAGTGACAAGTAAAAAACCAACAAAGCAAGCTCAAAAAAGAAGTGGGAATATTAATTTTAGAGATGAAAAAATTGCCATCAAAATAGGTCAAGCTACATTGTGCAACTGAATCTAATACAGATTGAGGAACATCCTAAACTAATCCAAGTGTCCCATTAAGATGCCTTGACAATCCAATGAATCATGCCAGATCATTGTTTTAGGTTAAAGATTATTCTTGGGACATTGCAACACCAAAAAACATCATTGTGGCTATTGTAAGTCCTTAAAAATTCCCAAAGAACCCACATAATCCCCCAAAATGTTTGCATTCAGATTTTATACCACAAAATTTGCAATTCATATATAAATTGGTGATGAGATCCCACAGTTCATATAGAAATTTTGGTATTATATCATATTATAATTTTGGTTATAATTCTCATTGCTTTCATTTGCATTTTCACAAGGAAGGTATTTGGGTTCAAGGAATTTGGTATTGCTTGTGGAACTAGCATAGGGTTTGTCTATATTGGATAGAGTAATGATTATATTTTTTATCTCATTGGAAATCTGTACTGCACTTGCTAGTTCAAGAATCATTTGATAGAATTGTTTAGATTTTTCACTCCATTCTTTGAATCTAAGGTTGTCTAGCTTAGATCTGATTTTCTAAGTTTGGAAGTTCATCTCTACTTAATATTTTACCCATTGCTTCTCAATCTTAGGCATTTCCTATGCTTACACCTAAACTATTTTGCATCTCTCTCTACCTTCCGCGTACTTGCTCTTCCATTTGCTACAGTTTGCCAATCCTTGAGACAAAGTACTAATGGATGATTTCATCTTCAAATTACCTTTAGACAGCTTCCTCCTCTTTTAGGATTCACTATCCTTCTCTTATTCCTTGTCTCCTTCTAGTGAGAAGAACTCTTTATCAATTCTTGTAGCTTTCATAGATGGAAGAGTGTCTTCAAGTTGCAAACTTGGACTATAATCTGAATGCAAAAAACTCTCCTCCTCCAGCCCACAAAAGAGGTCTTCTTCTAACCCCTAGGTACTTAGGATAGCAAATAGAATTGATAAGGAAATGATAAAGTTGTGGCAAACATAGGAGAATCGTATCCTAAATCCTCTACATCTAGTCAAAGTTTATAGCCCATATCCTCCCCTTGCTCAATCCACCCAAAATATGAACCTTTTTCTTAACACCCATACTCACCAACATAGATTGTAAAATACTTGGCCAATCATTAAACATCAAATCCATTCTCTCAAAATGGAGACATAGATGATTTAATTTTTATCTAACATTCTCCATCCGCATTTATAATCCTAGTCCGTGAGACACTCCTCTATACTCTTATCCTTCCTTTCTTGTGCATCTTCCTAGGACTTCATATATTGTGGCCATCTTTTTGGTATATTTTATCTCTTGTCATCAACTTATGACATCCTCTCCCATATCACATGAGATAAGTGACCATGTAACCAAAAGTGGTACTCTTTTGCATGGTCTTTTTGTAATTGCCCTTGTGAAGTTGCCTGAAGTGATCTGGATCATCCAAATAATCTTGTATTTGAGAGTAATGATGAGAAATCATCTTGAATCTATCCTCTCCCAATTTACCTGCTGACCATAGAAGGCAAGTTGCTTGCCACAAAAGGTATGAAAGATACTACCTTCAATAGCTCTTGGAATCTAAAGCTATGCAATGGAATGGGAGCAAATATGGAATCAATTATTGAGATATAATACTCTTGCCAATGGGAGTTGGATACAAAATTATAGAATAAGCAGAAATTTCTATCAAAATTGGACAATGAGTGTTCTCCATGAATTCATCAACCTCAATTTCACTAGACTCCAAATTCTCAAAATCTGCAATGTGATGATTTATCATAACTCTTATGAAAATTTCTCTTTTATTTGGGGTGCAATTTCTCTGTTATGTGGGTTTTTATATGTGAGATCTACAGATTTCTTCAAAATCTACAACCATGGAATTAAACTCATTTCTGCTCTCATTACACTTCAAAAGCCCTATTGGTTTTGGTAGTTCATTCACGATTTCAACCCTTCTTGATGAGGAAGGATTTAAGGAGTCTTTATATGTTCTCCTCATTCTTGTTACATGTCCTTGTTCCGCATGGCACTTCCTGGAGCCCTATCACCTATGACATACATAGTTCTTTAGCTATTTTCACTTAGCTCAGCTAATACTTCCTAGAACCATTTTACCTTGTAATGTTATAACTGCCATATAATTGCCAAAAGTGCCATAAGCCTTTTCACTACACATAAAATATTTTATGAGAGTGTTTTGTTCTCAGAATATTATTTTATGAGTACAAGTAAATAAATTTTGTATGTAGCACTAATTTTCCTATAAAAATATATTGCTTGAGTTTTGAAAATTGTAGTAAATACTGTTGCAAATTTTCACATTTACAACATACAAGGAACACAAAAAGGTATTCAAAGCTCTTCTGCCAATTTCCTCTTATTGCAAATCTAGTCACATGAAGTGAGGAACGGAATACGTATACACTAGTATGCAGGTTCTAAGTTAATGAAAAACTTGGTCTTGTTGCCTAGCCTTGCTTATCCAAACTGCTGCTCACATGTCCCACTGCTCAAGCTTCTTGACAATGCTACCAATGTCTTGATGGAATGAACAACATGCTCCCTTAAAGGTTAAGGCCCAAATACTCTAACCCTTACTTTGCCACCCTAACTAATACCACTAAGGAATTAGAACACCAATTTATGACTTCTTAGTGAAGTATGGATTGTAACCATTACTTTTTGATACTTGTGAGTAGTACGGATCTTGGATGATAATACTATCTTTGTACATGATGGATTGATTTGTTAGAAAGATAAATCTCATGTTTCCACCATGGGAGATTACATTGGTAGAGGATTTGAAGTTACACTTGGAGAAGCTTAGATTTTTTATGATAGAGAGAATCTTAGAATCAAATTGAAGAAAAGATACATAGAGTCAATTATAAAATGGTTCAATCTTGGTGGTGTATATCCAATTAGAGCACACTACCAAGAAGTGATAGGATGTTTAATGTATGTTATGATATGTACAAGACCTGACATAGCTTATCTTGTTAGCATAGTGGTAAAGTTTAGTTCTAATCCTTCACCTCAACTTTAGGAAGTAATGAATAGAATTTGTAAGTACCTCAAAAGTACTCTGAATTATGGCTTATAATTTAGTGGAGGATCAGATATGGCTAATGCACTAGCAAGGTATTCTAATGCTTATTTTGTGGGTGACTTAGACAATAGAAATTCATGTAGTGATTTAATATTCATGATGAATGGTAGACTAGCTTGGAGCAAACAACAACAACAATACACTATCACTTATACCACATACCACAGAGTCTTGGTATATAGTAGCATGTTTAACTACCAAGGAAGCAATATGGCCTTGTAGGTCATTCAAGGAACTACACTTTGGTCAAGATAGTCCAACTGAAATATACAACTATAATTAGAATGCTATCAAGCTCATTTACAACTCAGAATTCCACAAAAGAATCAAGCACATAGAGATCAGATATGAGAGAGAGCAACCAAAAAAAGAAGGTTGATTGTAACTACATTAACACCAAAAATCAAATTGCATATATTTTTACAAAACTTAACCCAGAGATAAATTTTGTAAGTATAGAATTCTAATTAGAGTACTACTATTGTTCAATAAGTGGGAGTGCTTATGGGATGTTGCAGTTGAGGTTGGTATAGACATTACACTATCCTATAGAAGTTACGATTTGCACATAGTACCCAATAGCAGTGCTAGTTACTAGTAGAGCACCGAGTGTTTATATATAGGGTTTACCTTTCAGAGAGAAGAGTTTCATTCCATCGATATGCTCATTGCGCAGTCAAGAAAGCCTGAGCAGCAAAGACATGAGAACAGCAATAGAGAAAACCAAGGTAGCACAACAAAATGTTCCATTAGTTTAGAAATCCATTCCTCGTGTCATGTGACAAAATCTCGAAATAAGAAGAAGTCCGCATATAGGCTTTGAGTATCTTTTAGTACACTTTGTGTTTTGTAATTGATGTGCAAATTTACATCAGTTTCATTATTTTTGTAAATATCATTTTCCTCAATCGGGTAGTTGTGTTTGCCGTTTGAAATCGCCTATTGACAAAACTCCTACCATTACTGAATGTCCTAGTACCCTACTCTACATGAATCTATACACATGTAGACATTTTGGAATAGAAGCTACTTTTGAAGGTAAGTCTTCATGGAGATGTTCGAGACCGCGGGGTATTCGCATGAATGTGTGTAGCTTGACTATCTGGCTGAAACATTCATCTTTTGGAGCTCAATAACACTTTGGCGGTATCCAACAGATGTTGAAGTCGTGTAGAGCAGAGCCTGCTCGTCGACCGGCGCTTTCCAATGATCAACAGCATGGTTGTAATCGTTGTCTTCAAATAGGTGGTCAAATGAAGGGGGGCTCTCCTTCAGTTGCTTAACAATATCAACTGCTATGTCCGAGTTCATCATGAGAGTATTCACAACTTGCGACATGGCGGGCCGTTTCTTCCAATCCCCTTGAATGCATGCCAAAGCCATCTTCAGGACTAATAACACTTCTTCGTCTGGACAGGTTCCCACCAGCTCTTTATCTAGGACATTTAACAACATGTCTTTCTTGTACAATAGATACGCCTGCACAATGCAATCAGATACCTGGGTCAGGTTGTCTGTCACATACAATATCGACTCCCCAGGACGTACAACTCTGATAACGTAGGCATGGACTTGATGGATGGAGTTGTAGAATCGTGACGCATATGTAAAGAAGTACGGTTCCTTGTCTATTCTCCTTCTGGTAACCATCCTCAATCGTATACAATTAGCAAACAATCGCACGTCAGGTATACTGTTCAAGAAAAGGAGTTGTTCGGCTGCTCCTACCCAGTCCCGGAGGTATATTTGTTCCGGGTTGTCCGTCGAGGCTAAGTTGATGCACCGTCTCCCAGCCACGATTTCTAAAGCAAGAATTCCATAGCTGTAGACGTCGAGCTTATCCGTGACCATATTGTTGGTTGCATATTCTGGTGGTAAGTAGCCCCTGTAAAATAAGTTTAGGGTCATCAGCACGTTGAGACACAATGCCTTAGCTGAACTGCATAGTATAGTCTGAATAATTCATCGTATCCAGCACAGAAGAAATCGATAATGCTTACAATGTTCCTGAAATATGGCGGGTAAGCATCTGAGCATTCTCTTCTCCATCAGCATTTCTAGCGAGTCCAAAGTCTGCAATCTTCGCATTGAAGTCCTTATCAAGAAGAATGTTCTCTGGTTTGATATCTCTGCAAATCAGGCCAATTATTAGTATGTCAATCGAAATATTTGAGAGGACATGAAAGTTTGTTCTTAAATCTTAAACTGCTTTTGAAAAGCCTTTTATCTTCTTGGATTCGTGGCCCATCACGATAACTCCCATTCGATTACCGGAGTCAGTGATTATCACTAACCAGGTAGGCTCTCCTGGTACGTGTTAGATGGTTGGCGGTCTGATGCATATGATGTCTCACCTGTGAATTATCTTCGGGTCTAAATCTTCCAGGAGATATTGGAGACCGCGGGCTATCCCCAAGCATATGTTCACTCGCTGAGCCCAGCTCAATGTGAAGGGCTTCTGGAATCCTGCATGATTTTCATGAGGAGCTCTCCTCGATTAGAACATCTGCTTTTATAATCCTGATTTCCATTTGTACGTACAGAAGCCTTATGGTATAGCTGACACTTCGACGCCTATTTTGGACAGAACTTTGTTAAGCAAACATCTCCACACATCTCACAGTATATAGAGTCATTGATTCGCGTCGAGAGTCCTGCGATCTATAGTGTATAAAATTAACATCTGTTTAAACTAGATCAGTGCTTACGTAATTGAACATGATTAAACATTACTTACAGCTTACTGATTCAGCACATTTTAGAAATGTCAAGGATTTGAATATACTTACCCCACAGAGCTTCAGCAAGGTTCTTATTTTCTGCATACTCGTAGACCAACATCCACTTCTTCTCTCTTATGCAACATCCTTTTAGCTGAACCAAATGCTTATGCTTGATACCGGTGATCAGCACTAACTCCTTCACAAAATCCTTCATATCCGGCGTTGCTGTGAACAATTTTTTCACGGCAACCTTTGTCCCGTCCGCTAGCTCAGCCTGCTTGAAGGACATTAGAGGTGATTTGCAAGGCCTCAAATGTTCCTCTTGCATTTATTCATCTTGCTATCAGATATCTGCATTTAACCAGCTCTTAGGTCTAGGCCTAAAATTGTCTAAAATTGCTCTAAAATTGTCCCCAAGTATGCAGGATACGGGCCAGTTCTTTAATTTAGCTCTCAGAACCATGTATAAGTCGAAGTTCGATCTTTACTGTACGTACCCTGTAAACTGCGGCAAAAGCCCCTCTTCCCAACTCGCAACTCTGAGAAAAGCCTTTCGTTGCCGCCTTAAGCTCGTCGTATGAAAAGATTGGTGGCCATACATCCTGCTTAGCGAGTTCTGATCACAGACAGAGAGTTTCTATCACGTCCAGAATTCATAATGGTGGACTCCATCGATTATCTGCATATGCCTGATTATATCATAACTTGAAAGGGGACCTGATCTCAACGTTATCTTTGGAATTCTCATCATCAGGTCCATGCATCCTAGAAACAGTTGATTGTCGAAGTGGCTCCTACCTTCCTGCACCTGTCGGAGTTCAAGCTGGCGTCTCCTTATTTTCCAAAGGGCCAGGAGAAACAAGGTAATCATCATGAGGCCGCTGATACCACAGACTACGCAGATGATTATGATCGTCCGCTCCGATAGCATGGATTTCTCTCCCTCTGGTTTACGAGTTCATAAAGACATTCCCACAGCAACATGTACGCGGATGAAAAGCTGTATATTGTATGACCACCCAGCCAGGAAGGAAAGCGCTAAAACAGATCTGGAACGTTTCGTTATGGTACTGCAAGTAATGAAGGTGACAGATCAGTCAGTGGAGCTTACGCAAAGGATCCAACGGGTCGAATTCGCTTGCACGACATAAATGTTTTACAATAAAAGTCGCATTCGTCTCTTTTCTCTTGGAGCACCACTGGCTGTGGATTCCAAGCCTGTCATGAGTAGAATATACACAACATAAAATATCAGAACATCCTTGATTCTATTCAATATCTAACCTGATCATGAGTCGCTCGCTTCAACTCCCTTGTTTACAGACGCGAAACCACTCACATATTTTCTGAGAATGCTTTTGCTGACACAATGTCATGCGGTTGGTCTGTTTCATAGTTATACTATAGTTATGTAATAGTCAATCATGATTTAATGCGCTCTCACCTTCGCCAGGCGGAATTCGGAGGGTAATGATTGGGGCAAATGTCAAATGATGTGAAATTTGGCATTTGGCATTTGGCAGTCAAATGACGGAAAGGATAGTCCTTGAATTCTCTAAGCATGGATTTATTGGGCCCTCATTCATCACATACACGATATTCTTGCTAGATACACGACTGCTAGGCTGATTGACAGATCAGGATTTGAGCATAGATGTGGTACTTACAATACGAAAGAGTCAGTAGAACTAGTCAGAACAAATTGAAGTTCTTCAGATGGTGGATCCGGGTGCATGTAAACTTTCGTGATCGGATTGTTCAGTAATCTAACTCTTTTCTGAAAGGAACCCCGTGCGCCTGGGGTGTTGAGTATGCCATTGATCCAAGATGTCAAATTGAGCTCCTCAAATTTGTTGTCGCTTAAATCCCTGTATTTTTATGTAAGGATCCAGAATGAGTTCAATAAATGAAAGGGGTGACCACTTGAGCAATAACGGTTACATTCCTCCAGCTTACCTCATGATCATAATTAGTCTCAAACTGTTGCTTCTTAAAGAAATTGGACAATCTTGCCAGCGCAAGCGTACAAATGAACGATATAAAGGAGTCAATATTCAACCTCATAAGCTCATCTCTACCTAAGCTTTTGGAATTCAGAATGAAACAGTGAGTGGCAAAGCCGGATCAAACAACAATGGGCTGGAATGCCAAACAAGTTTTTACAGTACTCAATATGGAGTTGACATGATAAGGACAGGGGCTCACACATCAACAGCATTTGAGATCCATACACCTTCCGGGACCGTCCCTTTTAGGCTGTTGTTTGCCAGATTTCTGGAAGTAAGCACGGACGACGGGGACCACCTTAGCGACATTCCGATCAATAAACCAATCTAAATCTCAGGTAGCATCTGCGCAGGAAGAAGTAAGGAAGGGACGAAAATCCGAAAACCGTCAAGCATTTAACAACTGTACCTACCAATAGCAAGTTTCTGCATTACTAGGTCTATATTATTATACTCACAGTTCTGCGAGTTTGGACAGATTTCTGAGCTCAATCTTCAACTCATCGAGAGAATTCTCAGATAGGTCCAGGATTTTTAAATTTATCAACCATCCGATTTCCCCGGATATGCTGCCGCTGAACTTGTTTTTGCTGAGATCCCTGTCAAGAGCAATCACTTTCTATCAACATAAATCGCATTACATTCAACACAATCCAATGCAACCAGTAGATGCTCATCACTGCTAACGGCATATACGATATGTATAATACATGATTTATGATGTTCTTAACCTGAGTGCCAAGATCACTTGCGTTGCATTTGGTGGAAATGGCTGAGAAAAGTTCATGGGCTGAGGAGGAAAACAAAAATTTGATAGTACTCGTAATGCTTTGTACATGCATCCTGAGCTGAGGGGCCATGATTCCATAGTCTAATTCCGTGCAATGAGCGTGAACAGCTTTCACTATCACGTGCTAGCTTGGGATGATTGGATTGATGAACTGAATTAAGGTCAGGTCACAAGATGATATTACAAGACTTTGTGGCAAATATGGTAAGGTTAGGAATCCTTACAATGTACTCAAAGTCATAACGCTGCCAATAGATTTTGGCAACTGACCAGAAAAGTTATTATTCGACAAATCCAAGATCGTCAGACGACTTAAAGGTTCGAAATTCATGGTGCCCAGCTTTGTCTCCTGTCCTATCTCCACACCTGTCCCTGTAAGATTTCTGTAAAGTAGGCAGCAGGAGTTATATCAGGAAGCATAAAGATTATGTCATGTACTTCCCTAAATACAAAGTTGATTTGCATATGCACCTTCAATCTCAACGGGTGAGAATGATTGGTTCAACTATTTCTGCTTTCAGGTCGTGGGCAGATACCAATGAGAAGTAAGTCAGTGTACTTACATTTGTGTTATTTGAGGTACAGTTTCAATGCTACAAACTAGCCAGTTCCAGGGGACCGGCAGGCAAGGATCGCCACTTGTATCTAAGTGCTCAAACATCCCGGCGAACTCTTCGATTTCCGGATCTGTCAATGACATACAAATTTGAAGCGGTGCAGTTAGTTAGTAAGTGAGAATCTACAAAACAATCCTAACACAAATAGTCTTGGACTACAAATTATACTTCTACATGGCCGGTCAAATCATATGTGGCTCTTGGTCAGATGCTCTCTTCAACTTAAGTACATACGACTTGACCAGAATAATGACAACCCCAGAAAACAGAAGGAACTTGAAGGTAGAAGGTTACGCGTTCTGAACTCTGTATGTACTGTAGTAGCATTATTGGGGTAGACAAAAGTCACCACATGAAGGAGAGCTCGTCACTACATGGACAGGCATAGTATTACTTAAGATTGGATCTACAGTGCGTACCATCATTCTCCGCAGTCCTCACTGACTTCGCCGCAAACTCTCCGTAAATCTCATAAGCACTGATTTGAGGTGGGAGGGTTCCATTGAGTACCGAAATGGTATATGTCGGGGTTTTACTTTCAAACTCCTGCTTTTGATTATAAACCAACAAAATTTTACAGTCGATTATTGTGTAGTTATACCAATACTCACCATCGAGATCTATTCGCACTGTCCGGGAACCACAATCGAGGTTGCGGAAGACAAGACTTATATAGAATGTTGGGAAAGGGCGTATAGCTAGCGCTGCGTTGAGATCAACTTTGAAGGAGATCTTAGATTGAGCCGTGGTCCCCTCCCAAGCTGAACCTGTGACCACCTCAGGGAACTTATCCAAGAAAAGAGTTCTGTTTCCGTTCATGATCGTCGCGTTTCTGGCAATGTTGCACTGGGACTTTGTCGGCAATTCTGGTGTAGTCCAGATGCGATCATAAGGGTCGAGAGGATAACTGGATGGATGAAATGGGCACAGATTAGTATAAATTTTTACTATTTAAGGAAATTACTAAAACAGACCCGAACGCATAATGTCCAGATGAGTAATAAGCCTCGAAGTTTCTATATCTTGGAATGTCTTCGAATTCTCGTCCGATTTTAGACCGCAGTCTTCTTTCCTCGGTTGTTCATACTATCAACCAGATCTCATACACCTTGTGGTTTATAGCTGGACCGGCAGGCAAGGATCGCCACTTTTTCTTTTGCCTCCTCCTTTCTTTCTGCAGAGTTCAAGTTTAGACGCGCCAAGAAACTCCTGCAACTTATCTAATAGGGGAGCCTTGTGAGACTTTGTCAATCCATCGTAATGGATGCAAGTTATCTCTTACATCAATGAGATTCCGAGCATGTGAGCAAATACAGTAGAAGTACTCGATTGTGAGCCCTCGTACAATACAGTTCAACTGCTACAACGAGTAGACGTACTCGACAGTAGGATTACCAATCCATGTCATTTTATACAGTTCAACTGCCATACCGAGTACTTACGTTGCATGGAGTGCCACCCCATTGGGCAAATGTCCACTTCTCTTGGGTGAAAGCGTTAGTGGATTTCATTCCTTCTCGCCTTAGAATCATGAAACCAATTTGTCTTGAGAAAGCAGTTTCTATAAGCTTGATGATCATCTAACCTACGATTTGGTTCGTGAGTTTATCCTTGAGCAAATGATCATGATTAAGATTGGTTTTCTTCTATGTGTTAATTCTCGCATTAGCTCCATTCCATGAAACTCAGGATTGGAAGACTTGATTATCGGTAATTAAGGTGGAATTAAGTATCAATCTTAGTTTAATCAATACTAAAGATGAAACAGGGAGAGTTTATTCAGTAGTTGAGACTGTGTTGTATAGATAGATATACGAATTCATTACAATTCCGTGAAAATAAATCCGCCTGCTACTACAGGTGTTGTAAAGGTGAAATGTAAGAAAGTACGTACATAAAATTTACTTCAAGAAACATATGCACTAGAAATGTCAAGATCTGCTGTTGGAGTAATAAAGCATACCTCAATCGAGTTGTATTTCCTCCAAAGTTCAGGCGTGAGACGGACATGAGATACGAAGTTTCTTTGTTACTTCCGGAGGTAACCTCTGAACTGGAAACTCCCAATCTCTCATACATACGCTGAGCCAAGGGCCGCAACTCCAAAGACGAAATTGCTGCCAGTGACGACCTATCCTCCAGGGGCACGAGACACACATATATGTATGCATCTAAAGCACTTACTATCAGCTCAATGGTCTGAGCTTTCAGCGAATCCAAGTTGATTGTGGCAACATAAGTTGAATCAACTGTGAAATAGAAGCGCGTGGCAAATTCAGCAGATAGAGATTTATTTCCCTCTGCAGTAGAGCTGTACAGATTCCTGCTTGGAAACACTACCCGGAGCAGAAATTGCGATCCCTCCTGAGCACTTGCGGCGTTGGCGGGCAATATGTAGCAATATTTTGAAGGTGAGGTCCGAGAAGGGATGAAGACCCTAACGGTTTTCTCAGAATTCTTCCCATCCTGTACCCGTGCGACACTAGCTGCTTGACGTTCGACTTCTGACTTAAGATAGTGAAAATCAGCTTCCCAAACGATCTTAGTCGTCTGGTTTTGGCCACCGTCACCCCCGCAATCAAGGCTGAGGAAACCTGTATACACACAAGGCATCTCAAACTCAGATTCATAATTACATACTCCGACCCAGGATACATTTCGGTCTTGAGGTGGCTGGTGTTATTTCAAAGAAGTCAAATGAGACTCAAGGGCCGAATATCCAGAGGATTGAAGATTACAGT
The DNA here is from genome assembly GCA_948567375.1 of Lunularia cruciata. Lineage (NCBI taxonomy): Eukaryota > Viridiplantae > Streptophyta > Marchantiopsida > Lunulariales > Lunulariaceae > Lunularia > Lunularia cruciata. Next base: position 45,720,769 of record OX419758.1, read on the forward strand.
TGGAATGATTTCCCTTTCTTCAAGATAGAATTTTAACAGACAATCTTACTCTTTGCCTTACTCAGGGTTTTATTTCATGGCCCTAGAAGAAAGTTCTTAAACCATTCTGAGGTCACGCACTGTTCACAACATCGCACGGCTAGTGAAATTGGAATCTCCCTGATGGTAGCTGAATTGGTGCAGCTATTACACTTCTACGATGGAGCTCAAAAACACAAGAATAACAGTGGAAACAGATTGAAACTGGCCTTCTTTAGACACGACTGGAAGTACAAATTGGAAGGATACACAGGTCACCACTAGGAGCTTCACGATAACTGCAATCAATACGAATCCGTTTTGCACCTCCATCGCGATCGCGGGAGCAACACTGCTAAAAGAGATCCTATTAAGTCATTAGGATCTAGATTGCTTTGTACGAAAATTCAACTGAATTGAAATCAGGCTATCGTGTTTGGAACAGGAAGTGGAAGACAGCTGAATGGGCTTTCTTGCAGATGGATTCTTGAACCTCTTTGAAAATCTCTGATTATAGACAAGGGTGCTATGGTAACGATGACTAGGACAAGACACATTCTGCGATGGAAGCGTCTGTAAGCGATCCACTCGTCCAATGTTCAACGTTCCCCGGTCCAACTTGGGAGCAACCATCTGAACCTTAGTATGCAAAGTCTTCTAGAACTAGAAAGTGATCGGAATGATTCTTCATAGCTGCCTATCGAGCATTTATGTTTTGCTCAAAGAAGACCTTAGCTCTCCCCGGGCACGCACCTTTAAGAATATTGGCCTCTACGGACGCGCAGAAAGATCATCTCTTTTTCCTGCACGTTCAAATAGAATCAAATCATATGAACCGCTCTTAACCTCACCTTTACATCTACATCTTATCCATTCCATTGTGATATCGATCTTCGTAGGATTAAATATTCTTCAAATTCACGCATCACATTAGTGACCTATTGTGATTGTTCTATTGTTATTGTTATATAAGCTGGCGACCGCATAGAAAAAACGAAAGACCCATCGAGCCATACGAGAGCAAAAAGAAGGTAAAATGGGGCTAAGCACCAATAGAGTCTATACGAGAAATATGCCACACCACAACTAAAATTTCCGAGCTATGCAAGTATGCAATTAGTACAACCTACACACCAGAGCATCAGAAGAAACATCACTTAATGTTATTGTTTTCCTATGGATGGTATCAGCCACTGCCCCATTAGAGAAATGTACAAACAGCTACTGTTCTAGGTAGAGCAATGTACACACCACTAAAATATGTTATTTTGTACACACAGCATCTAAAAAATATATTACAAAATAAGAGGGTGAGAGTGGTACCTTTGGCGCCTAACTTGAAAAGTGCTCGTGCACTCCCCCACAAATGTAGCAAATGTCGTGTCCATAGTTCTATATAACTCCAAGGCTAAAGGAACAAAGAGGTGATATAGATGTATGCTCCTATACTTGGAGACCTTAAGAACTTGCTGCTGCAGCACTCGCCACCCATCCAAAATTATATCTCACGCCGGGTTTGTAACCATAATATCCGCCTTATCATCTCATACCACGTACAAGTTTGTCCTTATACATGTCATCTGCAAAGTATATAAACATTCTTTCCAAGCCACATATACACTCTCTCTTGCCATAATAAACATTATGTCTTAATGGTATCATGAGTAGCTATTCTCAAAGACACTATATCATGTAGACCCGCTGTTGTATCTAGTGTAAAACAACATTCAATGTTGAATCATGAAAATGCAAATGGATAGACCAAACCTCAACTAAATCTCTTCAAGGTCAAGAAAATAGCAAATGCGAGTAATAAATACACTAGTGCAAAAACTAACTAGGATCCAAGAGCCTGAACCCTGGCCGGAGCAAATGCGAAAACTTGCTCTAGTGTGCATGTTCTTCTATTCTTCAAATTCCCACGTCACTCATTGATCCCATATTGCAATATATATATATATATGCAATAATATCTTTCACACTTGCTGCGGGAGGAGCTGCGGGGACGGGAGAGGAGAGGGACAGACGTGAGACAATTTTGATAAAATCTGAGTGCTCTCTAGCATGTAGCCTTCGAGTGAATAGAAGATTCTCTTCATTTTTCAATTTCGGTTCCATTGGCACCTAGATTGAAGACTATGGAGAATGGAGTAGAAAGTTATGAAGTTTTTTAGCTTTTTTAGGGTTGAGAGTGATCATTATACATTGAGAGTGATGGGTTGTGAATTTACATTTCTAATCTCTAGGTTTTCATGATTAAGTTCCATGGGAATTTAATTTGAAAATTTTGGAGACGGAAATTGAAAGTTATGAGAGTTTATAGATTTTAGGGTTGGGAGAGATTATTTTCTTATGTGAGTTGGGATGTGAGGGGTTGTGGTTTTGCAGATATGGGGAGATATGGAGAGGAGTATCATGTGTTACTATCACTATTCTTGTGCTAGCCATGGCTACACCTTCCCATGTGGGGTTGCCTAGAGCGGGTCGAGATACACCATGCCCGGTGTGTCACCGACGCTTTACCTCGCAAGGGGTAAAGACCCATGTGGGAAGGATGCACAAGGACTATGATTGGACCACTTGGGATGCCCACATGAGACGAGCGACCACATCGACAGCAGTGACACTCGGGATTATGCATGCTTCTTCTATACCTTCGTTGATTGTTCCAGGGATACCGATCAAGTCGTGGGAGTGGTTAGCTTCTCAGGCGGGTTGCATTTTGGGGTTATTTGAGACTAGTTTTCCATGTCCACGTCTATTCCATAGGCTACCCCGCACACTCCATGATGAGGCTAGACAGGCTTTTCGCCTACCACTGGATCGTTTGGCACGTGATCCCTTGGACGAGTTAGCGTGGTTCCTATTCCTCCTACTCCCTCGATGGTGTCTTCGTTATGCTAGAGGGGGACGTGCGGGGCATAGAGAGGTGGCGGCTAGATTTTGTTGATTCCGAGCGGGGGATTGGGCAGCCCTTCAGGAGGAGGATATGTTAGGGCTACACGATTTAGGAGACAGACATCGCCACAGGATACCACATATTCCACTCGATTACGACTATGTAGGACATTGGGTCAGGCGGGAGAGTTTAGTAGAGCAGCACGAGCGCTACACCCTTTGTCTATAGCGAGTCCTATTGATGAGACCATCTCTTCCCTACTCTCATTGCATCCTATAGCAGTAGAGGGACTACCACTAGAGGTCTTAGATGATCAGCCTGAGCAGCCTTTATGTCTTGATAGGTCGCTATTTGCACAAGCATTGTGCACTGCCCCTCGCCTTTCCTCAGGAGGCTTGTCAAGGATGGTTTATGAGCACCTTAGAGATTGCTTCCAGGCAGATGATCCTTCTAGTGGTTTTACCGAGTTGTTTCAAGTGGCTACAGCAGTAGCGAGAGGAGATATTCCTATGTCTGTTAGTCGGGTCTTAGGTGCTAGTCGACTTCTCGCGATCGAGAAGGACACAAGAGGCATTAGACCGATTGCTATTGGAGAGATCTTTTTGCGTTTGGTCAGTCGTACCATTGTCCTTCAGCATCGTTCTCACTTTCATCAGCACCTTAGTCCACATCAGTTTGGAGTAGCTACACCTGGAGGATGTGAGGCTATATCTCTAGGCATTAGAGCACTCCTAGATATCCATCCGGAGTGGGTCGTCCTACAGGTGGATGTTGAGAACGCTTTTAATAGCGTCTCACGTGCATCTATCTTTAGAGAGCTTATGGAGGCTGGTGGATCCTTGGCGAGTCTCATTCCTTTTGTGCGGTCTTTTTATGGCTCTCTTGCTTCCCTTTACTACCAGCATGGTGGTTCACAGGAGGGAGTCACCGTCTTGGAGTCAACTGTTGGTACACGTTAGGGAGATCCTTTGGGGGGGCCCTTATTTGCCATGGCTCACTTTAGAGCTCTCCTGTCTACTACTTTGGCCATGCCAGGTTGTGTATTTCCATCCTTGGCAGATGATACACACATCGTAGGCCCTGTAGATCAGATTAGGCAGGCCTTTGACTACTTGACTACCGAGCTACATCTAGTAGGCTTGAGAGTCAAGGTGTCAAAGTGTAGGGCATGGTCCCCTTTAGGTATCCCTCCCCACCTTGAGCTTCCAGAGGGGTGTATCACATCCACAGAGGGACTTCGTGTTCTTGGAGTGCCAGTAGGATTGGAGGATTTTGTCACACGCTTCTTGGACGCTGCCCTTGCAGAGGATGTTCTCCATGTGGATGACCTTCCATTACTAGGAGATCCGCAGGTGGCATTTGGTATACTCTCTTCCAGTATTGCTCGTCGACCATCTTACCTCATCCGTACAGTGCCCCCCTCACCGTCCTTCCTATCACGTTTGAGAGCATTTGATAGGAGGATTATGGGAGTCTTTGGTGATATTATTGGACCAAGGACTTTTGAGTGTGTGACAAAGGATTTGGCACGTAGACAAGTGCCTCTACCGATCTCATGTGGTGGGGTTGGCTTGCTTTCTATGGAGGAGATGGCACCTATAGCGTTTTTGGGTAGTTGGGCTCTCTCGGCACCCCTACTTGCCTCTCGTTTTGTGGTTGCTGATAGGCCGGTTTTGGAGACTTATGTGACAGAGGTGGAGGGAGGATCCTTTTCTCTCCAGGTGTTATTGCGGCAAACGAGAGATAGTCTATCTCCACGAGCACAAGAGGGTTTTCCACCGTTTGCTTCACTATCGTCAGATTGGACTAGAGGTCTACAGTCTTCCTTGATGGAGCAACAGTGTGAGCATACGCTACATTCTCTCTTAGTTGACTCGTCCATTCCTCAAGCTACTAGAGCACGTCTACGCTCTTGCTCCAGCAAGGGTGCAGGCTCGTGGATCCTAGCTCGACCATGCATTAGGGCTTTCCGACTCGCACCGGCTACTTTCTCTACAGCGATGAGGTTTCGCCTAGGTTTGGTCCACCCATCTGCATCTTCACTACTCACTTGTGAGTGTGGTTCTACACTAGATGCAGCGGCGGTCCACATGACACAGTGTCCTTTTGGAGGACAGAGGATAGCTACCCATGATGCCATTAGAGACATAGTGTTTACTATGGCGCGAGAGAGTGGATACTTGGCTTGGAGGGAGCGTTTGTATGCATTGCAGACGACACGTGTCAGGGCAGACTTATACTTGGTCCGAGATGATCAGGTGACAGTAGCGGATGTCGTGGTGACGGACCCTACGGGAGATACAGTTTCGGAGGGAGTGATTACCCATCCCCTGGATGGGCGGCGAGTGCAGCAGCAAGTCGCAAGGTCTCCAAGTATAGGGGCATGCAGCGAGGTCACCTCTTTGTTCCTCTAGCCTTGGAGTTATATGGAGCGATGGACACGGCATTTGACACATTTGTCAGGGAGTGCGCAAGAGCTTATCATGTTAGGCGTAAGGGGGTACCACTCTCACTCTCATACTTTGTAGCTTACTTTAGACAGCGTGTATCCATTGCTCTACATATGGCAGTGATTGGTGCAATCCATAAGAGAGCAATCACATTAGGTGATGTTTCTTTGGATGCTCCAGTTGTGTGTAGACCGTACGACTTGCATAGCTCGGATATCTTAGGTGCGGTAGGGCAGATTTCTCATACTGACTCTATTGGGGCTTAGCCCCCTGTTACCTTTTTTTGTCTCTCCCTTGTCCGGCTTGATGGGGTCTTCCCATCCTTCATTTTTCCTTAGCGGTCGCCTTTTTTCCTATTGCAATATGAAGCATATATTATAATACATAAGGATTCGACCTTGTCAAACCGCAGCTTCGAACGCAGCAGAAATATCCTCATGCATAAAGTGATTATACGCCACGTGGGTCGTTTGAAGTTTCCAAGCAATTGACGTGCATTGTATGGCGCGAGTTAGGTCCAACTATGGTCGTTGTACTTTACGCCACGAGCGTAAAGTGATCATCTCAGGCAGGCACTACGTTGCCCTCTTCTCGGGATCGTTGTTCCGCGTTTCCTGTACACTCGCGAAGACGTTCTTGAACATGTTTCGGACGGGCTCTCCTCGAGAGCACAGAACGGTTTCCTGCGGGGGCATTCGAGACTCCAGCCATGCCTATTCCCTTCAACTCACGGCTCGGGCTTCACGAACTCTCTACGTCCCGTGACGGACCTCTGAAGAATACTATGGCTCGCGGTCCTGAGAACAAAACAAGTAATGCTGGGCCCTATCAAGTGAGTACCTGTGGTCATGGAACCCCTACGTACCGGCTCAATGAATTCGAAGCAAGTAGTCAACAACGTGTGTCCAACTTGGGGGAATCTAGGCCAAAGTGAATCAACTGTACATGTAAAATAAGAGGTGGAGATGACTGTGAGGTATACCACTGATGATATAAAGGACACGCGACGTGGTCAACCTTGGCAATGTGTTAAGTGTTTCCATTGTCGTGTCCAAAATATTCTTGTAGAAATAAGAGGCGAAGACACCAGATAATGAGAATGTTCTATAGTACAATAGTCTTAGACACACTTATTTATTTATGTATTTAAATAGGTACAAATTTTGGATTGTCCTTTTTACTTCATAGTGAATTTTAAAATGTGACTGACGAAATCTTTGCCACCAACACTAGCCGCCAAGAACATTAGTTTTGTGACACTATATAGCACTTTCCCTCAAGCTAACGACAATATCTTTAATACCTACATGAGATTTGAAATATCCAACTTGATCTCTATGTAAAGCTTGAGTGAAAATATCAGCAACTTGCTTATCAAATGAATATATTGCAGATCGTTTCTCCAGTGATAAAATAATATAAAATGATCATGAACCTGGCATGAAATTTTAGATTTCTGCCAAGTTTAGTATTATTATATTATCTGTATATAGAAATATTGTATAATAAAATTTATGTTCTATATCTTGTAACAAGGTGTGAAGCCAAACGAATGCATATTTAGCGTTGGTGGTAACCTATAGTTTGGTAGCGTTGATGATAAGGTAACACGAGGTTGCTTCTTTGATGATTAAATAATTGAAGACCTTCCAACATTAAAAAAAAAAAAAAAGATAACCTGACAATAATCTATTATCTTGAGCAAAACTTCGCACGATGTGTAATCCACCAGTTGAATAGTAAAGACCAATACGAATGGTAAGCTTGAATTAACATAAAATCCTCCAAACTGGACAGACTAAGAGTTGACTTCTTAATTGATTGTCCAAATTGACTCATTTGTCCAACAACGTAGTGTAGATTTGGTAAAGTAAAAGTAAAACAATACTTTGGACAATCTATCTATACAGATTTCGATCCGGAAAGAACTCATTACTCTTAGTAGTTAACTTAGCAAATTTCTGGAGAGGAGTAGAAATAGGCTTACACGCTATAGGTGATACAAAACTTCTCCTATATGTTAAGAGAATTTTGAAATTTTAATAACCAAAGGTTATTGGCATTTTGGAGTAACTGAATATCAACAAACAACTCATTACTTTTAGTAATTAACTTAATAAATTTATGGAGAGGAGTATAAATAAGCTTACACTCTGTCAATAATACCAAAATTCTCCTGTATGTTAAAAGAATATTGAAATTATAGTAACCAAAGGTTATTGGCATTTTGGAGTATCTAAATACCAAATAACAATTTGAGTTCTTCCAAGTCCTTCTGTCAAACTCTCCATGTAACAACTCTCTCACTTGCTGAATGAGATTTAGACAATTAATGGTTCATGAATCATGTCATCAACATAGATGATCAAGAAAATTGGCTTATCACCAACTTGTACCTGGAGTACAAGACATAATTTAAACTGGAAACTTGAAATCCAGTGGAGAAGATAGGAATTTATCTTAGCATATTCAACCTTTGGGTGCTTGCTTAAGTCTATAGAGAGACCTTTTCAACAAACAAACTATGTTTGTATATCTTGGATTTTCATCTGAGATAAAAGAAAACATCATTCTTTATCCAAGTTGTTGTATTTTGTAAACCTCCAAATCTTTATTGTAAAAAGCATTGTTGAATCCATGTGATAGAGCTTTCATTTATTGGAAAAGACCAACACTAAGAACTAAGAGAAAATGCATTGAAGATATTTTGGCAACCAAGCTAAATGTCTCTTCAAAATCCATGATATATTAATTTGAACAGCCCTTTGCAAAAAATCTTGTCTTTTATCTACTCACTCAACCATCAAAGTTTCTCTTGATCCTGAAAATCCACTTGTAGCAACTTATTGTCTCTTGGTCACCAAGAGAGGTATGTCAACTAATTCTCATATTTGTTGTTGATCGCAATGTTACAACTTCAAGCTTCATGGCTTGCACCCAATTCACATGGTGCATTATCTCATGAAGAGAATTTTTTTCTTGTTCTTAGATAGTTTTCGCCATGTATTCATGGTATCGTGCAAAAAACCCATCAAGTTGAAACCGTCTAACTAAATATTTGCCCCAAGTACTAATCCTTTACCAAGTCATATGTTCTCAACTGCAATACTTGCAGCCTCATCTTAAGAACTTGAAATTTTTCAACTAAGTGGATTGATTGAACATTTATCTCACCAAAGGATTATTAGTAAATAAAGTAAGAAGAAACTTTCTACAATTTGAGAAACTTGTCAACATTTTGTCCAACTAAGAATGAAAGTACTCACCAGAAATATTAGTTGCACTTGAAGTACTAGTCCATGGAGCAGAAATACTAGTTGGAACAATGAAAGATAGAAAGTACCATAAATGGTAAATTGTATGTACAACTTATAGTAGCTTGATACTAAAATTTTAGCCCATAAAATATCGCATTTCTATCAATCATGTAAATTTTAGAATCAGCATTATATCATTGATATTCTCTTGAATTTAAAGAATATCAAAAAATACACATTTTCATGCTTTTAAGAGTAATTATTGCCTCTTTTGATCAAGAAGCTGAATAAATAAAATATAAAAAAAACCTTTAGATTTGATAAATTAGGTTCCTTACTTGTAAGAGATTGGAAATGTATCATTTTATGTGTACTAATATGGTAAGAAATTGGTAAAATTAACATACTAGCCAAAAATCCAAACCATAAAGTAGCCAAAACAAGTGCATCACATAAACCACACAATTGATGGCTTTTTCACAATAGACTTGGGCATTGCTCTTGCAATCCCTGCAATGTACTGGTTTTTTCACTTAGAAATGCCATTTTGTTAAGACATGTAGCTGTAATAAACTTCTTGCTTAATACTTTGTTCATGTAGAAAGCATCAAAAGTGTTTTGAAAGGAACTTACCTCCTCTATGAAAACATTGATGTAAGACTTTATGACCATATTGCTTCTCTACAAACAGCTTGAAAGGATTGAAAACTGAAAGGACATGTAATTTTGCTGCAGAAAGTAGAATCATTTGACACAAAGATTTTAAAAAATCATCAATAATGAGACAAAATTTACGATTTGTTATTCCATTTGATAAATTAATCCATACATTGGTGTGTATCAACTCCAACATAATCAAATAAAGCCATGAATGTACATAAAATTCTGATTTCTAAGATTATGCATCTTGATGTTTGTGGTAACCTAATGTCAATCAAAAATTGGCATGATGGCAAGAAATAGGTAGTTCATTCAAAGTTATGGGTCTGAATTGGCTGGATTTTAAGAGAAGTGTAATTATTGCAATTATGTTTTATTACCTATATAACCTCTTGGGCAAGAACCACTCCCAATAGAGAGTAGTATCACCAACTTTGGCAAAAATAAAACTCTAAAATCACTTTCACTAAGAATAAGTTCCAATTATTTATTGAAGGTGATGACTCAATCAACCTCACAGGGACTGCCTCACTGCCTCGTTCTTTGGGGTTGAATATTCAACCCCAAAAAATGTCTTCTATTCTTCCCAAAAGACTCAACTCTGAAAGCACTTTACATTGGCAATAGAACTTTGCCTTTTGATTCTGTGGTACTTCCAACATTATAGCTCACTTAAGACCCATCAAGGAATTGCTTTGCTCCTTCAAAACTACTAGGGATCCAGACCCTAGTCTCAAGTATGGATGGTCAGTCATAATCAAGCACTTGGGTTCCTACTACAAAGATTACTCGCCATTATTCACCAAAGACATACAACCAATACTCAAAATTTAGCGGTGATAAAGAAATTTTGGCACTTTTACTTTAATTGTGTTCAAAGGACTGAATGTCTTATTTACTTTAGGAACAACCATTAAATACTTTTCCTACTCTAAAGCCAAATAAATCTAGTGGTTGAGGTACTCCAAAGATCTTCTTGGCTCATCCTCATTGTACATTGATAATCCTATCTTCTTGTCATATCTTATCCTACTCACATGTAGGTTAATCAGGTGCCTTGCATATGTCAGGGAATATATTAATTCTTCCCCAAAGACAACTTGTAGCTTTTTCTTCTTTGGAGTTACTACTTCAAATTTTACATCTACAAAGGTATTACAACTAAGAAGAATATCTACAACTACAACGGTCTTAGAATTAAAAATATCTTACTATTAACAAGATCTTATTCTTTGAAGGTTTCTTTGGCTTTGGATACTACTGCAAAGTACTATGAAGTACCTTTGCAACAAATATACTAAGCAGGAGTAATCTTTCCTTTGGTTGCATCCTCTACAATCATGATTAATTTGATCCCAAACTGTTTGAAAGATTTCTTCTTTGTTGTACTTGTAGCTTCTTCTCTAGTCTTGCCATTGAAGAGGTCTTTGGCTTTGTTGATGATTGTCTACATCAAGGCAGGTTTGGTCTGCTACTCTAATCTCCTTCTCCTTCTTGGATTCTTCTTGTGCTGCCTCCAGCCAAAGAGCAACCTCCTTCTTGTATTACTCCATCACGTTTGAAACCCTTAGGAATGTTGAAACTTCCAATGCTTGTAATTTTTTGCTATAGACCTCCAAATGCTTCAAGTTTGGTGTTAGTGAAGATCCATTGAGAATATTCTCTTAACAAGATAAACATAGTAATATTTGGACATATAACCACAACGATATCAGCCCAAAAGTGTGCACAATAAAAGATCTTGTGGAGCAAGCCGCTTTAGAGTAGGATCCTTTAGGATCTGCTTTGTACTCTTCTTTTGTGGATTCATCATACTGTTTGCACTAAGTCTTTGTACCTTAATTCTTCACACATACTCATGTATAAAGGGCCCAAATTTTCCAAAATAGAGGTATTATCCTCAAAACATGAAATTTTATCTCCTGAACTACATAAAAGGAACAAAGAATAACAACTCTTGATTCATTGTAGCCATGTGAGTCATAATTAGAAGATAGATTTTGGAGTAGAAATATTTCTCCCATATGATTTTGTTGAGTGAGTTTACAGGGTTGAATATTAGTTTGCTTCTTTGAACAAGTCTTTTCATAATGAATCTTTGATTTGTAGTAGTTGCGGAACCTATTTGTTATAGACATACTTGATGATACTTGTGAGACTTAATGTTTCAATGAGAATTGATCTCTACCACTGGCACCTTCCTAAAATGGACCTCCATGTTTTCTACCTTTTCCTTGATCTCTACAACAAGCAATTTTTTATCTTTGGTTGCATGACTACTACAATCACCTTGTAGCCGTATCTCTTGAGAGATTAGCATTGAGACTAGCTTGCCAAATTAGGGATCAAAATCTCTAATGGATAGCTATAGAAGTCTCCAAAGTTTTGTATTCTTTTGGTAGACCTTGAATGGTATGTACAATTGGATATCTTCTTCAACCTTAACTTTGATACTATTAAGTTGCTCAACTAAACACTAATGTGATAAATATAGTGCTTAAATTGTAGTTTTTTACCTTCCATCAATTATTGCTTCAGTTGAAGCTTTCTTGCCTAGGTTGACATCCAAAAATTTTGGCCAATGCATCTCAGACCCCCTAGTGAATATAAATCCTTATGTAGTTACACAATTTTATATGTATATGTTATATGTAGTTACACAATGATGACAAAACACACCAAGAAAAGTAGAATGCACCTTGATTAGCATGTTTCTTCCAAGCACATACATTACCATCTAAAGCATCATGAACCTCGGACAAGTTGTAACCTCTGTTACAACAAGATCAAATAATTGTTTGCCTTTCAGAAAGTAGACATTCTGTACTGTTATATTGAGTAATTGATTTTTGTCACCGCTTCATCCGTGATGCAACTGGATGTATCTCGGTTTAGTACTCTTAAGGTAAATCAATAAAATGATATCCTTATCTAGCAATTGAGATCCTCTCACAAATTTGAGCTCGAAGGCTCTCACAATCTCTTTTTTGTTCTAATACTATATTAAGATGTAAAACTAAGAAGTGGAGACACCAAAAATGGTCTGTAGTACAACAATGTCAAACCCAAAAAGAGGTAAATATATTTTTATTAATTTTTACTGGAAGAGAATGCAAGCTTTGGGCTAAGTCTCTCCTCGCCATCAATTCTAACGATTTGAAAAATTATGACTATAGAAACTTTTGCCACGACCATTACCCGCCTGGAACATTAGTTTGTGAGTCGACATCAACACTAGAAACTAAAGAAGCGTTTGCCGCCAACACTGACCGCCAGGAACATTAACCTATGACAACACTATATCAACACAAAAAGTGTAATTATCAAGGAAAAGGTGACCTTGTAGGATGAGAAGACCCATCAAGCCCTACAAGGGAAAAGACATAAGACTTAAAATTTGGCTAAGCCCAAATAGTATCGGTAGGAGAAACACCTAAGATGTCTGACCTGATTAAAATGTAATTATTTCGAATACAACTTGCGGAGCCCGAGTACTTCTCAGCAGATACATGCTACTGTTGCTAAGTGTAATTATCTCGAATACAACTTGCGGAGTCCGAGTAAAGATCAGCAGATACACGCTACTCTTGCTAGAATCGTAGGAAAACTCAACAAGGGAAGAATAAATCGGTTTGTGTCAAACTGGTTTGCACTCAAAAGGAGAACATAATATATTGATTTCCATCACATTTGAACATGAAGTACTTGGGATAATATCATTTAAACAGAACTTTGGACGGCGTCTGCCCATTTCTGGTAGAAATCACTCGACCCGTTTGACTCAAATGAGATGCAATATTTGCTGTATTGACCAAAGAGTACTTTCATCGACAGACACCTCAGCGCTAATCTTGAAGTCCAGTGCTAGGCATGGCGAATAACAGATGCAGGTGCAGAACAGCTAACACAAGCATTTACAGATATCGAAATTCCATGGCAACCTGACTTGACTGAGAACTAACTGCAAATGAAGGACGTATTCTACAGATCTCAGGAGTAAATGAGTGACGCCTGCAGAATCGTCCAGGAAATGCGTACTATACTCAAAGATTAGGACAACAATGGCGAATGTATCGATCTGCGCTTCCATGCCTTCGCTGCTCATTGTCCACCTTGAACTGCACTCTCTCGGCTTCCACACGAGAGTCTGAGAGTAATAGTACTGAGAAGCCTTGAAGTTTACACGATGTGCATATGCACACGACTCTTTCAGAGATCTTCATCCATCAAGCATTGCATAATTCGAATGTCGATTAGTGTTGATTGTGTCGATAGACATCAGGCTTTTGTCATTCCTCATCAGGTTTATCAAACGGGAGAACATTCCAAGCTCCGCGAGTACTGTGCGGGCAAGCGTCGCTATTTGTCTTCCATTCTCACGTTCACGTTCCGGGCCTCTTTCAGTGTCAAAAAGCGCAACTAGTAATAGAGACTTCAAAGTCGTTCGCTCTATAAATACGAGACTGGCGAATCAAAAGGATAGCTGGATCTATGAATATGCAAGTTGAAAACAGTCTCACCTATTCATTTCAAGTTGTGACTGCCGCAAACGAAAGTGATGGCATGGTGGACTCTCTGTGATTGCTTATGGTGCACAGCAGCTGAAGCTAGAAGCCCCGCATCATAGTAACAGTTTTGCCTGTGGCTACATCAATTTCACTCACATGTCACACCAACTAAGCCTATGCAGCAAATACACCCGATATCCCTAGGACTATCTTATTTCTGTTGTGTATAGTAGCTGGAAGAACCTGATAGCATATGAAATACTTTTCTTGTAATTCTTGGTAATCTAAATATGAAAGTTTGATGTTCTGCACGAACAGCGTTCGACAACCAATCAATAAACGTTAAACTTGCAAAGGACGCACGCGTACAAGATGAAGATAATGGTGAAATATGCAACTTATGCACGTAACCGATGATTGAAAATCACACCACCCACCAGTCCATTGTATGAAATTTGAGAAATGGGAGCAGAAGCCGTTCAGAGAACGGGGGATCCAGAACCCACAATGTATGGAACCGAGAACGTGCATATGAAACGATGCATGAACATATGCAAAGTGAGTAACTTGAATCTCAGCAAGTGGAATGTAAGTGAATCTAATATTGCGAAAGATAAGCAGAAGCAAGGAACTCAGCACCTATAGAGAACTAGTATACATCATGGAATAAGAACCAAGACGCAACAGATTAAGCATCTGAAACTGAAAGCAGGAGAGGACCATCAAACAGACAGAGAAACATTGAGCAAGGAACAGAAGACACAGCTTGCATGTATGGACTGTGTAGGTCAGTGACTGTCCCTTTCTCATCATTAATGTCGACTTTGACGGCTGAGCTTGGCCAACTTCCCAACTCCGCAGTCTTGAAACTGTGGGTACTTTGATAGAAGATTCGTATGATAGGTTTGAATGGGAAGGTGTGAATGGAAAGGTGTGGAATAAGGCATTGCAAGCTCACATCCCGTCTGCAAAAGTCTAATAAAAACTGTGACAGAACCGGAAACTTCAAAGCATCCAGTGGATGATGTTCAGTACATTTCATCTATCTCAAGGTCACACTTAAAAAGTAAACACTCGTGTCTAATGATCACTTATGATTCAATCACTACCGCTTTCTTCGGTCCATCCACTACCATTTATCTTGGTTTCACGGGGTCTGTTTGTCCGCACATATACATACGTACGAACAGGGAAAGGGTCTGTTGGATCTATTCAGCTAATGAACCTAGGCCAGGTCTCGTTGATTCTCTTGTGGGTGAGTGTAGCCGAGAGCATATTGATTAGTTAAGACACCAACATGGTCTTGTCTATTATGAGGACACATCTTCCAAGAGGTTCATAACGCGTGCAAACAGGTTAGTTAAGCATAAACCAAAGCTCACCCACTGTTTGAAGGACACTTGGAAGTGGCTTGATGGAACAACAACAACAAAGTACGGGCTTAGTCTTACAGCTGGATAAGGATGACCGTTGTAACCGTATGTATTATGGGCTCAGGAAGTAGACGAGTTAAGTCTACTTCCTGAGCCTCCAATACATCAAGTGGTACCATCTGCTCAGACTCATGTTTCAAGAAAAGATGGCGAGGCAAACGATGAGAAGTGAAAAAGACAGTCAAGTAGATACATCAATCGTGACCTCCATAATTCATAAACGTGTTGAGAAATTGCTCCATATAATCTCGTCCCTTATCTCATCCCTTGAGGGAGTTTATGGTTCCTAAACTAGAATCGTACATGCCTTGTACCAGAAAAATCCCAGCACCTTCAACAGGCCGGGGAGAGTATATGATAAAAATGAACCGGGAGCTAACTTCCATGCATCTCGAGATAACAATGATGCCGAGGGCTGAGTCCCTCGGCTACGGAATCTCCGTCATGCAGCTCACAACGTCAGATAGCGTACGAGAGCTATGCCCGTAAGATAGCGTAAGCAATTAGCTTCATGGCCAGAGTCAGTGAAATACGTCTAAAGTTCGTCGTGTTCAGGCGATTTTGACTCTGCAGTTCTATCTGAATCAGATCCTTGACCAATATTCTCATCTACATTTTCCTCGTCTTGCCTTTGCTTTGCAGTATCATCCTCATCAGACTTTGTTTCACTTGAAATGTTCTCATTTGGCTTCTCAACCTTGGGCTTTGGTTTAGGCAACCTGCTCAACAAGAGCACCTACAATACAAAGACCACTAGTTTCAGTTGAGTGAATACAAATACTTGGCACTCTATAAGGAAATTCATCACACATGTCACACATATATTCTACAGATCAGGAAATGTATCGTATGTATATGTATCAGGAAGTGCTACCAGAAACTTTTCAAGAGAGAACTTACTTTGCTTCTCAAACGGTTCACTTCGGTCTCCACAAGATCAGATGTAAAAGCTGGCTCCAAATGTCCAGCAAGCCTGCAAAGACCAGTTACAGATAAGATATGTGGACATGGACATTAGGAAGTATCTGAGCTCGGTTTCGAGCATTTTCGAGGATTAACAACATCCACCGAGATCCTCGTGGATTTCCAAAACTATGATTTGGTGGCATGCAGAGAGTTCTTACTTTGACTGCTTGGTTTCCATGTCGTCAAGCCACTGCTTTAATGACTGCACCTCCTTTAATACCTGCGCAGGAAGAAATTACTCATGTCAATATTTTGTCCCTACATCTAACTGTTGTACAAATCACAGGGCATTACCGGGTAAAGACTTTATGCAACTTAAGTTGAACATAGATGATGACCTCACTTCCATACTAAGACATGCCTTCACAAAGGACTTCATCCAACGTTCTCTTGAGCACAGATCCGCCATCAGTGCTTAGAGATGGACATAAGAGTTTGCAAGATGGAAATAAGACGTACATCATCCTTGCTCTTCTGAGGTATCCACGGTTTACTTTCTTCCCAACCTTGTATAGTCTGCACCCATGTCCAAGTACTTCATCAGCAACCAGTTGACGACAAGCACAAGCTTCGACGGGTTAATGGGGGTCAAAACTAGGGATTTGTATGGATTGTGGGTTGCACCTCAGAAACGGTTTGAAGGTATGTGCGAGCCTCGCTTACTGCAGCAGGTCTGGAGGTGAGCTCCTGTAACCTATCACGCAGGATCAGAGAAATGAATCAATTTGCCAGCTGCTTCTGACCTTTCTCTAACAGAACATCCATTGTAGAATTGGGCGGTGAATGGCGGAGAGTTGCAAAACAACCTCAAGGGGACCTTGGCCACTGTCAACTGTATCTAGCACTTGATGTAAATACTTGCGTGACTAACTTGTTATTGAGTAAACTGAAGCATTTCCATTCCACTGGCGGAGAGTCGCGAAACCACATAAAGGGGGCCCTGGTCTCTGTCAACTGTATCTAGTATTGGATGTATACATTTGCCTCAATAACTTGTTATTGAAAAATACTGAGCATTTCCACTCAACTACCGATATCAAGTTAACAAGCTGCAATCTGAATATAAACATTCGTCACATCTTACTCCCCGCTAGATAGCCATCTATACATATGTACATTTTCTATCATTAGTTTGTAAAATTCCACTGCACAAGTCAGCTGACGGAAATACACGTCAAATATTCGGACGAAATAATAATAGGTACCTGAAGAATATAGAGTCACCACTCTTCTTCAAAGTATCCAGCTTTTTTTTGAACTCCGCAGCTGCCGCATCCTCACCGTCCGTGTACAGCCAATCTTCTACCTGCCGGCAGAGACGGCGAAGTAATGAACTAATTTTATCTGTAGATCTACTCCGCGTCACTTAAACAACGCTAGATAAAATCTAGAAGCACCTCAGCTATCTTGAATTGGAATTACACGCTTAGAAACTAACCTCATTCAGCTCAGCTCGCAAACTATCACGTTGCTCCTCCGTTGAAACTGTCTCAATACCCTCCAGCGATTCCAGCTGTCATTCACGCACCGATAGAATGTCTTACTGTCAGATTAAACAATTCGCTGTTCATGACCTGCAAACTAGACCTGCCCCTTCTCAAACGTTCTACACACTTCTAGTCCAGGAACATGGTCAAGGATATGCTGTACCTTGTCCTTAGTTGCATAGATGTACGCTTCCAAGCTGTTCTTGGCCTCAGCTGTCTTCCTTTTCTCTGCGTCCTTGAGGTGGAGCTTCTCCATCCGCGAAATGGCTTCCTTCATATCCTTATCCGAGAGACGTTCGTTGGGTCCCTTACTCAGATCCTTAATCTGTGACACAGAATTTCAACCGATTGGAGGCTGATATAAAGCTCATTTGGTATTCTACATCACCTCCAGTATTCTTGGACTCAAAGAAGAGAAACAGAAGACTTAAATAATCAAACCTTCGAGCAGAGAGAGAAGAACCTGTCTGGTTACCTTCAAGGGTATCCTGATTGTCCTTCTTCGCAGCTTCTTCTTCATTACAGCTTCTGTCACTGCGGGATCCTTTGGAGACTCTGTCCCGTCGGATGATCCATCGACATCAGAAACCGCTGATGTGCTGTCAGATTCTTTCCTATCGTCAGTTGACAGTTTAACATCCTCGTCCTTCGCCTCTTCGGGTGGAGGGTCTTCTGTAGTCTTTGCTTCTCCCGTGGCGTTAACATCCACTGTAACGTTTACAACAGGGACCTCATACCATTCGGAAACTTCCACCACAGTCTCGGCCTTGTCCAGAGAAATCGCGCCACTCCGGCTCAATGAGAAATGAAGGGACGTTTTGAGAGGAGCAGAAACATTGTATGAGGAATACCTGTGAAACACATCCCCTTGGTGAATCTTCGTAGACTGCGCGGTTTAGAGACTAATATTTAAGATAAATTTTGAAGCAGGTCTACAGGTTTAGCCAAAAAATCAGAAACACACTTCCGACTGATGATGAGTGAAAGATAACAGTTGCTGTGGATATTCTTCAGTTTTGACTCGTTTCATAAACAAGAAAATGCCTACTTGTTCGCTGCGTCAGCCACTCCTGAAATTTGGAAAATGGCCACCTCAGGGGAGACGACTCCAGGTGGGAGCAATTTAGACTCGTACTTCAGTGCAACTCTGAAATCCATCTTTTGATTCTTTAGAGCTCGGTAAACCTGGAAACAGTGGATATGTCAGCCGATATTTGTCACACATAGGTAAGCCCAGGTAACCTTCATTGTCAAACGTATAACTCTGATGAGCCAGCCAACAGTCGGAGGAAATCAAATAGCCCAAGTAAATCTGCAAATTGCGAACACTGACCAAAGTAGCGTGTAAGTGTAGTTACGCTGTTTCGTACCTTACAAGGGAGCTTTTTCAAACGTTGGACCAGCACATTATCTAGGCTTTCCAGCGCTTCTGCACTGACCCCATCGAGTTCCATAAGTATACCGTAAGAAGCCCCATCAATCATTCCCAGCTTGCGGTTAAGCTTGAAACCATCACTCAAATTTGCCGCTTGAAGTGAAGCTCCTAAGACCACAGCTTCATCGGCATCGAGATGCCGATCTAGATTCTTCTTCCCCAAAAAACTTGAAAGAACAGCCTGCCGCAAACAGGTAAAATGTCAACCGACAACACAACAGGATCTTGACAGGAGTAGCGACAACCTCAAAGGCTTTGAAAATCGAGGCACTTGAGAGGACACAGCATACCTCTAAGTTACAATAAACGAGGAGAAATTAAGAAACAAGTATTTAAAGCAAACGATGCATGAAAGTCGAAAGATAGACGCTTAATCTAGTTGGAACCATCAACAAACACAATACCTGTAGCTTTGGTACACGTGTAGCCCCTCCAATGAGCTCAAAAGCATTCACATCCTCCACTTTAAGGCCCGCGTCGGTTAGCACATCTTTCAGTGGAGTCAAAGCACGTTCCCAGAGATCAGCGCAAAGCTCCTCAAATTTTCCCCTTGTGATGGTGCTCCTGTAAAATAAGAGCGAAAATAATTGTTAAATGTTTTCAAGTTCGTCTGAAAGCCCTGGACATACCAAGGAACAAGTCCAGGCGAACAAATTAATTCCCAATTACCTAATCAAGTCCCTTGCGATCACTTTCAAATTTCATTGCGTGATTTAAATTTCCTATTAGTCACATGGTCTCGTTAGGATGACACTTCCGGCAGGTCCGTTTGTTTCCGCGATTTAAGATATAATCTGGAATCGCCCCATAAGGATAGAATATAAGTTGCACCAAGAGACCAACTTTGCACAATGTTCCTGCCGTACTGACGACAAGAAGCTAAACGTCTACTCTCATATACGGTTCATCGCAAACGGGCTAGAACGCAGACGTTACAAGTGAACACTATATATTCAACATCTGATTGATTCAGTACCTGTCTATGTGCGAGTTAACGCAGAAGTAAAACTCTTTCGCTTACAGAATCTGGAGTGCTAGGAAAAACAACTGGTATAATGGCTACTACAGGGAAGATTCGTTCACATGTGATTTCCATCCATGCCATCTGGCCCGTGTCGCAAGGGAGCAAGATGTAAAGCACCTCATCTTCTATTCTGCATTCCAGACTCACTGCTGAACTTTATGTTACAAAAGCCTGCGATAACGTGAAAGATCAATGTGAAGTACGAAGGATGTTTACCTGAATTCGAGGCCGAAAGTTTGGAGGACATACCTGAAGTCACGATCATCGTGAAGAGCTTCTACTGAAAGGAGAGCCTCGGTATTGGCGCTTAAAATCTCCTTTGTGCGCTTCACTTGCTTCTTCAATTTCGCCATAGCTTTGGGGAACTTACGTACGTCAAATGACCGCCCTACTTGAGAGTTGAATTCTTTAGCGAAATGATCAACGAGCCTAGCTTCCATCGTTTGGCCGCCGAGTGATGCATCCCATCTTACACCTTTCACCTGACGCATTGTCAAACACAGAATTTCAGCACCACTCTGAACATTGCGGAGATGTATCTAGTTGCCTAATGAGTAACGGAATATAGAACCCATTATAAAAACTTAGTTACATAGGTTGTGGCATATCAACCATCCACTATTGCGAATTCGAGCGTATGTTTATCGACTAGCTAATTATTTTCACAGAAATTGACAGGAACAGGGCCAATCCTTCACCTGAAACTGATTGAATGAAGTAGATTTTCCACGTTCCTTGCCTGAGTAAGCAGAGTAGTACACTACAGCTGCATACAGACTGTTTGCTCCCATGTCGTAAAACACAATATGTTTGGTTTCGTTGGTAAAGTCCTTGTCTATACCGTACTGTAACGCGGCACCTGAGTGTTCGTTAATCAATCCAAGAACAGTAATTCCTGCAATATGTGCCGCATCAAGAATGCCTTGCCTCTCCGCCTGCCCAAAATAAGGGGGCACGGTGATAATTGCATCCTTTATAACACCCTTGGCATGCGCCTCCGCCAAATCACGACCATAGCTCAGAACCATGGCCAGCAATTCCTCCGATCTAAATATTGACTGCTTGTCATGCACCCGGATACCAACAGCGCCTCTGTCATCCTTCATCACGTCGAAAGGGAGATAACTTGCATCCAGCATCTGCTTCACAGATTCAAAAGGCTTCCCAACCATATCCCTTAGTCGCGAGTACACCCTCTCAGGGTACCGTGCAACAATCCCGGCAGCTTCTTCTCCCAGCAACCGATCTCCATTCGAAAAGGCGACTAATGCTGGTGACTTTCTTTTCGACATTTCGTTGATCGCAATGGCGATCGGAGCTTGCCCTGGTTTGAGATTGACCACCGCCACCTTCATCCATTCCGAACCTAGATCTATGCTGAAAACCGCGCCACTTGCAGGCCGCAACAACGACAGCGCGATCAACAAAAGGGACCAAATCGCCCTAAACCTCCTCCTATTCGTGCATTCCCCTCTGCCCCGCTCCTCCGGGGCCATTTCCCACCTCCTTCTCACTTCTCAACACCTTCACAAATTGCACACCTCGAATTCGTCAAAATTGCGCAAAATGTATGTCACGTCTCCTCCCTTACCGACAAAACCGACAAAACCGACCTGCGTTCTCACACTCGAGGTGCACACCTTCCTCTCCTCCTCTTCTTCTTCTCCAACGCCTCCTCCTCTGTCACTCACTCTGCTCTTCAACTCCCTGCATTCTTGAGTTCGAAATTTTCCCGTTCTTTCTGCGGTTTTACAGTGCAAGGGAACCGATGAGCGTCTGGAGAGGGTCGATCCCGGTGCCAAGACTTTTAGGACCCATTATAGACAAAACGACTGCCGGCCCGACCGGTCCGATTTACGCGGTGAGGTGAACCACTACACGTTTTACCGGGTACTAACCCACGTAACTAGGCAGTCAACATGAAAAAGGTCACTCAAGCACTTTTCGAGTTGCCAATTATACTGTAGCTTGTCCCGATTTGTTCTTGTTATTATGTTCGAGTCATCAATTTTGGGTTTGAATCTACTGGAGTTCTACCGATGATTCCTCGATATTTATTGGTGGTTTTGTTATTTAAGTTCTCTGCTTCAACTTAGGATATCTTAGGTGCGGTAGGGCAGATTTCTCATACAGACTCTATTGGGGCTTAGCCCCATGTTACTTTTTTTCTCTCCCTTGTACGGCTTGATGGGGTCCTCCCATCCTTCATTTTTCCTACGCGGTCGCCTTTTTCTCTTTTATTCAACTTTGTAAAGTTTGAATGTGATTTTGATTTTGGTTTTTCCTACGTCAAATTCTGGTCTCGTGTACCACTTCAGTGTTAACAAAGCTAGTGAGATTCGAATATTCTGTTACTTAGTACTGTGATCAGCCCGCTCCTTCTTATACTTACTGCATGTAAGGATTATCTACCATTTCCAATTACTCACATACCAGAATAATAAAACTGAGCCAAAACCGAAAAATGAATATTCCCCGAAGAAAAACAAAATAGGAGTACCAAGCACCACGGAGTGCAAGAAAGTATAGAGAGCACGAAGCCCAAAGAAACGAAGGGGGCCAAAAACGCGAGGCCAAGCCAGGGGAGAGGTTAAAATAAAACTAGTTTGATCATGTACAGTATAGTAGTCACAGACAAGAATTGTGACATATTATTCTTTTCTATCCCAAATAATTCAAATGAAGATCTTGGAAAGTCAAAATCTCTAGTTGCTTTATATAAACCACAAAGGACAAGTCAAAAGACCGATCCTCATGAGGGACTTATGTTTGGGACTATTCAATCCTCAAGTTGAGTAGTGGGGATGAAGCGAGCTTGCTCCTTCAAGTGCAAAGGACCTACTCCTATTGTAGTGTCCAACATGAATGTGTCTTCTCCTTATTGGATGAAACACGTCAATTAGAGCACCCTGCTGCATACGTAACCACTATTACCTATAGGAAATAATGTCATGAATTGAATATACTCTGAGGAATTTGCGGCATGACTTTTATATTCAACTCCCTCGTCAAAGCATAGAATCCACTGCCTAAAGGAAAACACTAATAAGAAAAGAAATTTCTGCCTACACGGCGGGATCTGTACCTGGGAGACCCCATCATCGCAGTGAATAGTAAACTGGATGACAGACAGTTCGAGAACTATCTTCTGTTCCTTGACCAGAGGTCTCAAGGAACTTCCCCTAGGGAGGATATTCGCCGCACAAGTGCGTCATTCGTCCTCTTATTGGGGCGGCGTATTTTGAGCAGTCCTATGGTAGAGGACCGCCTATAACGGTCGTGATGCACTTTTACGTGACATGATTCAACTGCGCCCTCGGATTGGTGGAAAGCTCAATGTACGTGTCATACGTTTGTCTTTGAGGCACTCGCAATGCGACACGTGTTCTGGCTTTTAGTCGTCTGGACTGGCCTAGGCCTTCACTTCCCTTCATCAAAATTTCAGGGGAATGGTCTAGGGTTAGGGCTTTCACCGGGGTTCTCAGTCTCTGCGTTTCCTGAAGAGTGTGTTTCACACAGATTCGACGGATTCTCTGTCGAATTTTTGTGGGTTGATTGCAAACTGACAGATTTGTTGGGGAATCTGAGGTGATGAGGGCATCACAGATTCAACGATTGACTAGGCGAATTTTGGAACCTGGGGGTGGCTTTAGGGGACCGAGTTATGATTCGAAGGTAATGGAGAAGAGTGCCTCTGTAGGTTGGAGTAATGTCGCAGAGTGGACCAAATATGGATCCTTTCCCTGGAATCAAAACTTTGGCTCTGTCGCAGGAAAAGGATTGCAAGTACCCGCGGGTCCAAGGGGAGTTGGTAATACGGGCAATTCAATCGTCGTGGTTCCGGCTTCATTTCAGCCCTTTTTAAGGTGCATATGTTGAGATTCTCTGATTCCCTCTACACCTCTTCGTTTTCTTTGAAATTTCTCTGCGGTGAACGGTCTACCTGAAGTTAGATTTGCAAACTGTGTGTTTGGAACTCGGCGCACATGGTGGAGTCAAGTACGTGATGTTATGTCTTTGTGAGGCGTACCAAATGGTTGGGAAAAGAATCTGGACTCTTGCCTGTAGGGGCAGCTTTCGTTTCGCAGCTTTCGAATTCTGTAATTCAGGACCTTCATAATCAATGGAAGTTTTGCTGAAGGGTTCCTCTTTTGGCTAGTTTTTATCAGATAGAGCTACACTGTGCTTGTTCTGCATGCTGACATGTAGATAGCACGTCTGGGAGTGAGAGTGCTCGCCTTTGGCTAATCTAGAACAATTCTTGAGATCAAGAAAGTACGCCCTTGGTTGTTCAGTGTTTTCGTTTCGCAAATAGCGTTCGTGGACAACGTCTACTTGAGATAATCAGCGACTGAGAAAAATTCAGACTCGCATGCATCCCGTTAGAATCTCTCAAAGGGTTGAAGAAGCAAGATATATGGACTATCTGATCCTGGAGTCATATTGCCTGTCTTACTGGGATCCTGGCGAACCTACTTGATTAAGTTCTAGAGACCCTGATGACACTGTCTTACAGCGAACGTAATATACGTGCAGAGGTTACCAAGTAAGGGGATTAGCTAGTGGATTTCGGACCCGAAATGGAGCTCGTGTCGATATTGGAACAAGAGCGAGGCAGCAACAAGCTCGTCGATTATGGACCATCGCAATCAGTGGAACTCTAGTCGCAGGCTTTATTATCGTTGTGCTCAACACCTTCCAAGAGAACATGATGTTTTACATTACGCCTTCCCAGGTTTGGCCTCTTTTCTGGGCTTCAGCTTATTTATATTGAGAGAGAAACGGGCATATGTGGCCTGTTAGAGGTCAAGATGTTGATTGTTGCGATAGCGTTATGTCATCCCTCAAAGCTACAAGAATGACTGAAAGAAATCCAACATGTACCCCAGCGGAGTTTTAACGTTCGCTAAAACCCCGACTGGTATATTATGATGTTCCGGAAGCAACATACGGTTTCGCATTTTGGAATATTTCCTACACAGCAGTGATGAGGACCTTGGCGATCATGAGCTTTCGAACAGAAACTCGGTACGAGGGGTACTGACATTTGCCCAGCTACTCCAGCTACATGGAGTCGTTCGTGCTTCTGTGAAGGCTTACTATAACAGTCTGACTGCCCTCTTTAAGTGTTTAGGTACTTTAGGACTCATGCGCTCATAAAGCATTGTGTATATCACAGAATGCTTACGAATCTGTCCTGTTACATTTCGCTCCAGCCCAGCCATCATCCACTAATTCTATCTTTTCCCTTTGTTACTACCGGGTTGTAGTCAACGTGTTCTCTCCATTACGCAATCTGTTGTATGTTTTCCCTTTGCTTTCGATTGTATCTCCCTACTCGCTGAATGGTTCTCCGCCGCTTTTAGGTTTAGCTGCATCCTCGCTGCTTCTCGAGAAGGGTCGCTTCCTTTCTTACATGATTCATACCATTTCACTATAGATGCAGCCCACGGAATCTATCAAATATCGCTTCTGCTTCCTATCGATTTTGCTTATGTATTTACTTGCGTGGATCGGCTTGACTTCAGTTTCCATCCGTTCCTGCAGCATTTTATTGCTTCCACATGCATTTTGGTTGGTATCGTGTTTGCTCCTAAGTGAGTTCTGGATTCCCCGTTGGGTGAACGCATTTACTCATGTATCCTCTGTCGATTCCTACTTCCTTGGCGTTCCATGTACATTAGTTCAGTTTTGGCTTCAGTTTGCATTCGTTCCTGAATCCTTTCCTTTGGTTCCATCCTGCATGCATTTCCTTGCTTCCATATGCATGTTTTTGGTTTGTATCGGTTTCGGTCCTAAGTGGGTTTTCAATCCCCCGTTTGTTGAACGGCTTCTGCTCCTGTTACCTATATGTCCTATCCAGCAGAACAATTAAATATCTCACTTAGCTGATATGCTCTTTAGCTCGTTGACTGTACGGTAGTATACAAGTTGTCAAGTCTCTTGCTTCTAGTCCTGCTCCTTTCACATTTGGTTCTGGAGAGGAAACGGAGCGATTTCAGGCTCCTACCTTCACTTAGGGCAGCGATTAGGAAACTGATATCCTTTGGTTCTGTGTCCAATTCTCTTAATGCGCGTTCGTTCTGGATATCCTACCAGTGTATACACCGTACCGACTGCTGATTGTATATCTGCTTCGGAATCCTAGGCAGCTGGTCTGGTTGGACCGCTGCCTTCTCTTGCGATCAACACACTAACAATCCATAGTCTGTTATGGGCCGAGCCACTTTATTTTAAGTGTCAAATGATTGTGAATACTGAAGATGAGTTCTTGGTGTTGCTTCTAGGCGCTGGAGAAGTACTACATTGATCCCTCAAAAAACAAGTTCCGGTTGGGAGGATTGGTGCTAGAAGGAAGGTAAGGTTACTGTTGTAATGCGCTGTCAACGATGACCCTAGAAAGAGTGTTGTCTTAACCCAATTCAGGTTTTAGATCATTCTGTCCTAGTCTGTAACGTTAGAAAGAATGTGATATGTTTCTGACGTTGAGCATGTCAAGAAGTTTGCATGGATTGCTATCAGCTTGAAGTCCAAGTTTGTTTCAGGTGTCATGAGAAGTGCCCCTTGTCACTTTCGATACCAACTTCAAGCTTTTGGAACATGCATGAAGTTGTTGGATTCGTGCTTGAAGTCTTCAAGACTTTCAGATACTTTTGGGCCGGATACATCCGAATCTATTGTGGGATTTATCCTGACCTTATGTACTTTGATGCAGTGTGCACCATTTCAAGAGCACTGCTGACATGGAGTTCGTTGTCACAGACTTAGCGAATGAGGTATGTTTGTAGCCGACGCTGCCAAGACACCACTTCATCCACTTCTCTCCCGCTTCGCTCCACTCCACCCTTACTCAACTAATGCTTTGTATATTACTCTTAGCTCGATGTGTTGTCTGTTTCAGAGTTCCTATCCGACTTTCTATTTCAGATGCTTAATTGGCCGCCTCTTGCTTGTGGTTACATGATGCATACTAGTTCTCTGCAGGTGTTGCTCATGAGATGTTTCAATTATGTCTTTACTTCGGCTTACCTTCGTATTGTTAGATTCACTTAATCTACAGTTCCTGAGTTGCTATTTATTTCGATTTGCACACATCATACTTATATTTCATCCACACTTCATATGCACTTAATGGGTCTGCCATACTTGTGAAAATCAGAGCAGAGGCCGTCCCTCTCATTTTCACAAGTATGTAGCTGAAGTAAATGTGAGTAAACTGAAGGGAACCTAGTCTTCTGGAGCACCCCGCTCCTTATCTCGGGTAGACCTCAGCGTGAATTGTGTAACACCTGTTGTAGGTAATGAGGTTATGATGGCATGTCAGGACGTTGATAACTCTTATGTATTTTCTTCCCTCAGATTTTAGTTCGTTACCGCGGTGCATTACCAGATTTGTTTCGTGAAGGACATTCTGTGGTGGCTGAAGGATTTCTGCGACCAATTGACAATTATCCGGGCAGACCTGATAGCTTGAACGACGTAAATGAAGAGCTTGTTGAGAGGGCAAAGAAGGCTGGTTGTTATTTTGCAGCCGTCGATGTGCTAGCAAAGCATGACGAGGTAAGATACCTGCCGGTTGGGCTTGTGTACTACTCAGAAGACCATCCGAACAATACAGATTCATAGGATATATTGATTTTGGTCTCGTTTTTCTGGACATAGGATTGCATGCCTATACTGGCTTGTAAACATGGTTCTATTTCTCTTCGTACGACTCATTTGGCAATGATTTTGGCTTGATTTGGACACAGAAATACATGCCCAAGGAAGTTGCTGCCGCCATAGAGAAAAATAAAGCAGCCCAAGATGGTGTGACACCACTGGTCCCATTAACCACAATCGCAGAGGCAGCACCTCCCACTCAACCTACCAAAGAAATCGTTCCTCCTACTTCCGGTCCGAAGAAAGGTGTAGCGCAGACACCTGGCATGGCGCAGCAGTATGAGATCCGGATATAAAAGTTCTTCAATTGTACATTTGAAAAATTAGAGGATAGGCTTCTTTGAGACCTTCCGTCTCTGAGGCACATCTGGAGATAATTGGGCATAATGATTCACGGGGTTTGGGAGACTTGGAATGCAGTGCCGTCCAAATTTTGCTCAGCTCAAGAAAATCAAGATAGAAATATAAATTAAAATTTTTCCGTTTTGCATTTGTTTCAAGAGGAGTTAAGATAAGTTAACTCCTTTACGATTCTTACTGAATCTTACACAACACTGTAGTGATGTATATAGATTTGGAGATTCCTTGACTACTGGCGCTAGACACATTGTCCAAGTGCTTTCCTCTTACCGTCACGCTCAATTCAGAGCCGGAGGATGGAACCGTTGTACTATTGTTGCTATTGATCCTTCATCTCCTCTCCGTCTTCGTTTGTTGTCTGATATATGATACGCAACTTGCAAGTTGGCTTCTGTCTTCTGCTGCACCTGACAATCCCTATTCATCTGGGGTTACCTTCTCAAAAGTTTTTATTAGACTTCATGTAAGTGAAATTGAGTGGCTGGTCCCTCGTTAAGGAAAGTGTATTGGAGGCATTTCGCTTGATCCACTTTTGAAACAATATGGTGCGGTTGTAAAGCAACAGCCCTCAAAACTCTCACTACTTGTATAGTACGGAAGTTTTTGGTTATAATACATATTCTGTACCTTATATAATACGGATGCTTGCTATTTACCTGCATGGGACACACTCGTTTAAATACACACACAACCCCCCCTCTCCCTTCCTCCTGCATCGCTCACACTCCTCTATTGCTACTTCTCGCCTCTTCTTATTCTTCACGATCTTTTCCCCCTGCTTGTGTCTCTCTCGCTCATGCTATTCTTTTCATCGACATCTTGCAGTTCTGCTCTGTTTGCTTCTCTACAATGGATACTTTCTTTCAGATGTTGCCAAGGTGGGTCTCGAATCCTTTCCTTGCTCATGTTTCCTATTCTGCTTCCTTCCTTGTGATTGTCCCTATTCTGCATTTTCAATTGCCATTTCACTTCCAGTTTTCTCCATCTTACCTCCAGGGAACCTTATATTCTTTCTGTCTCTCCATGACCTGCTGATTTCTGCACAATTTCCAGCGTTCCTTACTTCTCACTGTTACCTTTTTTGAGCTGGACTTTTGGACGCAACCGAGTTTGCCTTTTGGCATTCATGAGCTTTTTAACAGAAACGCACTACGAGGAGTACTAGCATTCGCCCAGCTACTCAGACACCTCGTTAGGCACTGATGAAGTCGAGAGTACTTTCGTGAAGGTTTACTATGACCGCCTATCTGCCTCCTTCAGTATTTAGAGACTCATGAGGTCATACAGCATGCATCTATAGACGTTATCCAGTCCTGCATTCCTACTTGGCCAAGATGTTTGCAGCGAAGTTTAAACTGCACTCTTTGACTGGAAGAATCTAGTTTTGCCAAAGGAAAAAGCTCTCACACTTCGTCCTGACACAGCCAAGAACATCCACTCCTTTCCCAGTCACTCAACGCATCCTCAACTAAAGCTCTATCGTTTCCTCCTTATTGATACTTCTCCCTTTGATGACCCTCTGCTTTCAATTTCCGATGCTTAATTAGTTGTCTTGGTTCTTATTCCATGATGTATACTAGTTCTATGCACGGGCTACTTATGAAATTTATTAATCATGCCCTTACTTCCGCTTATCTTTGTAATGTTAAATTGACGTACATTACAGTTACTTAGACTTAAATCATTCGATTTGCATATGATCATGCATGTATTTCATTTGCACGTTCTCGATTCCTTAGTGGGGTTCTGGATCCCCCGTTCCTCGAACGGCTTCTGCTCCCATATATGAAGTATGGTGCGGTTGACGATTCGTTTGTCAACCGAACCGTCAACCTGATTCATCATAGATCTTCGTATGTCCTATGTAATACGTCTACAATGTCCATTCCTTCTGTCCTCATTTCTTTGCATCCATTCATTGCACTAGCACATTTCTTGTCTGCATTTCCCTATCATGCATCTCATTTGCTCTGGATCTCCCGTTCCTCTACCGGGTTCTGTCCTCATTTCCCTGTAATCATTCATTGCAGGCTACTTTTGCCCTAGTGCTTGATTCGTATTCTTCTGCTGTGTCCGAAGTAGGAAGTAGGAACTCGCTCATGACGATTCCGTAGATTACCGATGCAAGAGTCCGAATCACTAGCAAGTGGAATTCAGCCTCTAAAAGCAATGTGATTGGAAACTCACAGTAGTTGCACCTGGAATTTTGATTTACTGGGATTTAGGGTCCACTTTGGCTTTTGTTATTGCACATCCAGATGTTATAGACGTGAGAAATGAAGGGATCTCTACTCTATTTGCACATTTCCTCATCCATCCGTAGTGTTCGACAAGTTCCTAAACCCTGGAACAAGATGTAGAATTCGCATGTAGAGGATGTTGCGTTTGAGAAACTCAACGCTCGACATACGTGGACGCTGAAGAGACTCATGCTCTTCAGACTCCTGAAACTGGGCCACCTGCTCCATGCAATGCTCTTTACCCGTCCTAATTCTCCTTTGGATCTGCACTTTTATCAAATTCACTTTCAGTTCATCAGCCTGCATCATTGGGATCTTTACAGGACTCGGGGATTTGGATACCAAACATAGTACTAAAAAGTGGAAAGCATATGCAGTCGTCATATCCAGATCCCAACGGATACGTCAAGTGCTATACAGTAGTAGATTACATCATGACGTGCGAGGCTGTCACATTCTATTTCTTGGCCTTCTGGTAATCTGGCTTCCTGGAATCCATCAGCGGCTCCCACAACCTGTCAACGGGCAGCTTGTTTCTGCGACATGGTCAAAACTAGTCTCCAAACTAGTCTCAATATAGTGGTGTTTTTAATTATTGCCTTCTACCACGACTACGAGTTCGTCACCTTCAGCCTGTTTAGAAGGTTTGAAGACTATTCGACGGAATCAAACGAGCAAACTCTTGAACAATGCAAAATCAAGTGACAACAACTGTCCTTCCTCATAGTACAATTGACGCTATTTGGTGGAGGTGGCTTTCAATCTTTGGAAAGCTTGCAAATGCGTTTGGATTCTGATGCAGAAAGGGAAGTCGGGTTTAGTACTCCATTCTTGCTTTAAATTTCCAAAGCGAGATGTACTGGCATGTTACCCACGAGAAGTAGTTATCTTAAATTACAAACCGTAAAGAATTCTAAAAGTCAAATAAAATTGGAGTGATTACTCGCTCTCTTTGAATTGCGGCGAGTGGAGTAGTACAAGGTCTCCAAGTAAGGGTATATAACAAGGCCACTTCTTTATTCCTCTACCTCTCGAGTTATATAAGGTGATGGATATTACAAGTGACACATTTGTCAAGGAGTGAAGAGAGCTTATCATATTAGATATCAAAGGATGCCACTCTCACCCTCATACTTTATAGTATACATTAGACTGCTCGCGTCTATTGCTTTTGCGGAGATCATTGGCTAGTGCAATCCATAGGAGAGCAATCACACTAGATGATGCTTCTTTGGATACTCCAATAGTTTGTAGACCTTATAACTTGCATAGCTCAGATATCTTAGGTGTGATAAAGAGAGAAAAAGGCGACCGCGTAGGAAAAATGAAGGATGGGAAGACCACATCAACCCGTACAAGGGAGAGACAAAAAAGGTAACATGGGGCTAAGCCCCAATAGAGTCTGTATGAGAAATCTGCCCTACCGCACCTAAGATATCCGAGCTATGCAAGTAGTACGGTCTACACACAACTGGAGCATCCGAAGAAATATCACCTAATGTGATTGCTCTCCTATGGATTGCACCAGCCATTGCACTCTGTAGAGCAATGGACACACATTGTCTAAAATATGCTACAAAGTATGAGAGTGAGAGTGGTACCCCTTGACGCCTAACATGATAAGCTCTCGCGCACTCCTTGACAAATTTGTCAAATGCCGTGTCCATCGCTCCATAAAACGCCAAGGCTAGAGGAACAAAGAGGTGACCTCGTTGCATGCCCCTATACTTGGAGACCTTGCGACCTGTTGTTGCACTTGCCGCCCATCCAGGGGGGTGGGTAATCACTCCCTCCAAAACTGTATCCCGCGTAGGATTCGTGACCACAACATCCACTACTGTCACCTGATCATCTCGGACCAAGTATAAGTCTGCCCTGACACGTGTCGTCTGCAATGCATACGAACGCTCCCTCCAAGCCAAGTATCCACTCTCTCGCGCCATAGCAAACACTATGTCTCTAATGGCATCATGGGTAGCTATCCTCTGTCCTCCAAAAGGACATCGTGTCATGTGGACCGCCGCTGCATCTAGTGTAGAACCACACTCACAAGTGAGTAGTGAAGATGCAGATGGGTGGACCAAACCTAGGCGAAACCTCATCGCTGTAGAGAAAGTAGCCGGTGCGAGTCGAAAAGCCCTAATGCATGGTTGAGCTAGGATCCACAAGCCTGCACCCTTGCCGGAGCAAGAGCGTAGACGTGCTCTAGTAGCTTGAGGAATGGACGAGTCAACTAAGAGAGAATGTAGTGTATGCTCACACTGTCGCTCCATCAAGGAAGACTGTAGACCTCTAGTCCAATCTGACGATAGTGAAGCAAACAGTGGAAAACCCTGTCGTGCTCGTGGGGATAGACTATCTCTCGTCTGCCGCAATAACACTTGGAGAGAAAAAGATCCTCCCTCCACCTCTATCACATAAGTCTCCAAAACCGGCCTATCAACAACCAACAAAACGAGAGGAAAGTAGGGGTGCCGAGAGAGCACAACTACCCAAAAATGCTATAGGTGTCATCTCCTCCATAGAAAGCAAACCAACCCCACCACATGAGATCGGTAGAGCCGTCTGTCTCCGTGCCAAATCCCCTGTCACACACTCAAAAGTCCCTGGTCCAATAATATCACCAAAGACTCCCATAATCCTTCAATCAAATGCTCTCAGACGTGATAGGAAGGATGGTGAGGGGGAACTCTACGGATGGTGTGATAAAGTAGATTTCTCATATCAATACTATTGGGGCCTAGCCCCATTTTACCTTTTATGTCTCTCCCTTGTACAGGTTGATGGGGTCTACCCAACCTTCATGTGTTTTACATGGTCACCTGTTTCTTGCAGAAAATACAACTTTGAGTTGTTTAGGTTGATATGGTCACATATCATTCTGAATCTTCGCCTTTTGATTGTCCGCTTTGGATGGTTCTTTCACTATCCAAGCTCTGAAATATGTTTTAAACATGACTTTAAGTAGGGCTGCAGATATTTCCCTGCTCCGTTCCCATCCATCTAATCTGACCTCAAAGAGAAAGTATACCCATACTTCCACATGCATACCTACTTGTTAACAAAGAGAGGAGCCCGATGTGTTACACACGGCTATCATACATGCATATCTGAAATCACAATGGAATGCAAATGTATATCTAATTGCGCGTGATGATGCATTGGAGTGATGATGCATTGGAGTTATATCGCGCTAATTTGACACTCTCTGCGGATTGCACGAGAGCTTATCATATTAGCCATAGAGTATCATTTTCACTCTCCTACTTTGTAATACACTTGGTACATTTTTCCCCTCCTACTTTGTAATATACAAAGAATATTGGTTGATACAATCTATAGGAAACAGTCACACTAACCGATGTTTCTTTGGAGAATACAGTGGTATATAGACACACCACTTGCATAGCTCTAATATCTTAGGTGTAATCCAACCAATTTCTTGTATCAATACTAATGGGGTTTAACTCCATTTTACCTCTATGTCTCTCCCTTCGTAGGCCTAAGCCTGATCGGGCCTTCTCATCCTTCATGTGTTTTACGCGGTCGCCTTTCACCGGGTGCATTACAAATTTCAGATCCTTGATTGTCCTCATCCAAGGTATTTACTATTTTATATACAGCAAGATGGCACAAAACAGTTACTTAGAGACGTTAATGGAGAAAGAGTTTAGGAACATGTGGTTTCACCGGAGGAAGTCTCCCGCAAGGTTTACTGCAAAGAGAGAGTACCTATCGGCATGGCAGTAGAGAGGAGTAGCCGGTCGGATGAAGAAATCCATCGGTCCGGCGGTCTGTGTGGCTCAGGAACCGCCTACGCGCGCCGCCTTCCTTCCTTACCTGCCTTCCCAAACCTCTTAGCTTCACATACTCCTCTGCTCCTTCTCGAGAACTTTTCTTTTGATCACATCCGCTGCGGCAGCAGAAGTAGTTTGTTGGTCTTCCTCTCCTTTTTTTCTTCTTCCTTTCCATTTCCTTCCCCTCACCCACTTCTTCGCAGTGCCATCGTTTTTGCCGCCGAGGCTGCGGCTTCTGTGTGTCCCACTACTTGAACTCTAGAGGTGCGAGAGTGTGCATTTAATCTTCGCTGCGCCGGAGCGGAGGGGATCTGCCGCGGAATTTCCGCTTGTTGAGAAGCGCAGGATTTAGCTGGGACGCGTACGTCGTCCCGGAGGACGAAGGACGTTGATCAACATCTGATTGTTATTGTGGTGTGGCCGAGTGGAGATTGGACTTCTTGAGGTGAGCAGGAGTTGAGGAAGTTGAGGTGAAGATACCGGTTAATGGTTTCTAAGTTGTAGTGTGTTTGTATGGACAGTTAGCTGGCGGCGGTGGCAGGTTTTAAAATCTCGAGTTGAGGTAAGAAGGGAGAAAAGAGAGGGTGAGAGAAGGAGAGCAGGGGTATGGGAGCTGGATGAGGAAGTGGTTAGAGGATGTGAAGTGAGACACACGAAAGGAACTAGGGAAACTGTCCTCGGAGTGAGCCCGTGATCAATTGGAGCAAGGATATTAGGGTTTGGGAGCCAGACTCGATTTGGAACAGGAGTGGTGTATTCCGGAATGCGGGTACGATAAGTAGGTTGAGACAAGGGTTATAGGAGTGAGTGTGATTGTTGTGTGGATGTCTGAACAGGAAGGTGTGGGGACGTTGTGATGGATGTGGAGGAGACGAGACAATTCCGAAGGTTAGTATCGGTTGCAGTGTAGGCAAAGAAAGGACCGAGTGGCTAGAAAGAAGTCGACCGCGAGGAAAGGAATTGTCGGAGTATAAGGAGGATGACTTCGACCGCGGGGCAACCGCAGTTCCGTTACACCCAACCTCCATCGAAGGTGCTGCACGTCAGGAATTTACCATGGGAGTGCAGCTCAGAGGAGTTGATAGAACTCTGCAAGCCATTTGGCAAAGTAGTGAACACTAAGGTCAATGTCGGTGCCAATCACAACCAGGCGTTCGTGGAATTCGTAAGTCCTTATCCCCCTCCGTCAGGTGCTCTGACTCCCTTGTTTGCGCCCGTATCTACGGGATGCACGTTGCAATCTTGTGTTACGTTCTGTTATGCCAAACCTAATCTTAGTTTTCGAGAAGATTGCCTTGTCGAAGTGCTTATCCTTGGCATGGCAGTCCAATTGCAGGAAAACTGGTCTTGATTCCACTTCCGTGAGTTGCGATTGTCTTCATTAGGAAATTTCTCAATGGCTCCAGAAATTCTTTTTAACGGATGTTGGTCAGTGTGTATAGTTCTGCAAATCCGCTTCGTCTTGCAGATGTTCGCATGTTGGAGAATCACACAATGAGCAACTGTTTAGAGAAATGGAATATTTATATCTTTTGTTCGGAGTACCTGAGAACAAAACTGTTTGGTTTTCCATTCCACCTTCATCCGTCTATCCGTCTTTACATGTTGGGAGTGGAAGAAAGAACGTGAACTTGAGGGTATGGAGTTTCTAGTCATGCTTAAGCAGGTAGTAGCTTTTTTACCCGAAGGACCTTCATGATCAGTGTCAATCTCCGCCCCCTGATAACGGACCTTAGCTAAGAACTGCCATGTCAATGAAAGAGTTGTGAGCAGCTGTGCGAGCATTGCAAATTTTGGAACGCATCACGTATTGTCCATCCAATGTGCAAGGATGCTGCTACGATAGCTACCTAATTTGACACATGTTGAGTACTCTGTCAGTGAAATTGACAGGGTTCATGAGGCAAAAGATGTCGAATACATCTAAACAGGCCTGGGAAAACCATCTCTAGTGCCTAATAAGTCGCCTTTCCCAGTGCTAGCGATGCGTCGGTTCCATCTTGATGGTGCGGAGGTTTTTAAGATTGTGACTGTATAGAGGTGTGAACACCCAAGTTCTTGATCACTTTAAGGAAAATCATGGGTTTTCCAACTTAAATTGCCGATCAATAGATATTTAAAGCCATTTACTATGATCATTCAGTCACCACGCCATGCTTGCACACCAAATGGGTACTCTAGTGAAAGATCATTGTGAGCTTCTCATCGTGTGGTAGTCTATTCGTGTAGTGCGAGGTCTTGAGTAGTATTGTGGGTAACTGCATGGTAGCCTTGCTGCTTCTGTTTCTTAACCTTTAAGAGGCAAGTTCATCCTCCACATTCTCGCGTCCCCTGACCTAAATTACAGGCTTTCTGAAAGTAGTGAATAATAAACTTACCTGGTCATATCTCATGATTGCACGTGTTGGCCACTTAACGGTTGGCCTATGCGCAGTTGCCAGCTTATCAGGGACTAGAAACCTATTATGGCAAGTACGTACAGAGTTGTGTTTCCTACATCTCCCATCCAGGCGTTCTCTTCCTGTACTCTCTGTTTCGAGATGTGAATCTCTGATGTACTTTGTCTTGGAATGGAAATTAGCGCTATATGAATTCATGTCATTGCGGACTGAACTATGACACGGATGGAGCTTAACCCTTGCTTTCAACATGTGAGTGCAGGCCGATCTGAATCAGGCTATAGCGATGGTTTCTTATTACGCCTCCTCATCCGAGCCTGCCCAAGTTCGAGGGAAAACTGTTTATCTTCAGTACTCCAACAGGCAAGAAATTGTGAACAGCAAGAATTCTGGGGACGTTGCCAGCAATGTGCTCTTGGTGACAATTGAGGGCGTAGAGGCCGGTGATGTCAGCATTGACGTTTTGCATCTGGTAAGCTCGGATTTTCGGTGATGGATCAGCCACGGGGTGAGAGGCAATAGTGCCATGGCACAAG
The DNA here is from genome assembly GCA_948567375.1 of Lunularia cruciata. NCBI lineage: Eukaryota > Viridiplantae > Streptophyta > Marchantiopsida > Lunulariales > Lunulariaceae > Lunularia > Lunularia cruciata. Next base: position 45,757,900 of record OX419758.1, read on the forward strand.
ATACACCTGGGTTCAGGTTCGCATTCGGATCAGTTTGAAGTCTTATAGACCTTGGGGTCATTTGCATGCCCTTCAGAAGTCACGGAATTGTTAAGGTTAAAATGATCAATATTTCGATACATCAAGGCTTTCGTGTGGTCAGCTTTGCTTAGTTTATTTGTACTTCATGGGGCTCCATTTGACGCATGGTTTGTGTTTGACTTAAAGCTATATGGATTAGCAGGTCCATGTGACGGCCACATCCTCGATGGCAACCTGCTGCATGGGAGAAAGCGCACGTGTGTTTGTTTCCCTTCACTTTGCCTAACCTCGCCTCTCGACCCTCCTCTTTCAAACCCTAACCCCTGGCGACTTTGAGATTGATGTGGACTCATCTCAGAAATCTTTCCTTCGTAGCCCCAGAAACCTTTTAGGCTTTCATACTGGACTGAGGATGAAAGCTAACTGTTATGCCTGAAAGCGTAGTCTTTTGGATGAGGACTGACAGTTTGCAGTGCGGCGGAATACCTTTGCCGGTTTGTTGGTTGTTTGTCCTTTGTCTGGTATGCACGAGGATCAAAGATTGTTTTGGTGATTGAGTAGTACTAAATCTTACAGGGTTTTTCAAGTGAGGAAGTGTAAAGATTTGCTAACTGCTGGATGTTGGCCTTGTGACGGTTCCCAGTTGTTGACAGATTGTATTCTGACTATTTCCAGTGTTCAGTTTTGTTAATCATATTAAATGTTCACTGTTATCCATGCAGGGGCTTTTGGGAGTTGTGTGATTAACGATTATGTTGTACTTTCTGCTGCCTTCTCGCTTGCTGCCTGCTTTCCTTACAGACAGTTTAGCCAGCCCCTTCACAGTACTCGTGAATCATAGCTAGATGTCAAGGAGGGTTCAGTTCACCACACGCGCTCATGTTTGGAACAATGTATTCCAACGTGAGCTTTGCTGGTCTCTGGTTTAAAGCACGACCAAGCGAGCCCTTTAGATGTGACTGCTGCCTACGATTGCCATGAAAGAGAAGGAGTGCGGTTTACGATTTGTGTGGAACGCCTTTGTAAGAAGGGTTTCAAACTGGGAGTCGGTGCACAGTAGTGAACCTTCATCAAAGGTGAGTGGTGGAGTCAGTTGTTTAACCATGGTAAGTGGTGCTGCAGGTATTTTCCGCTTTTGGCTTTGTGCATAAGATAGCAACTTTTGAGAAAACCGCTGGCTTTCAGGTGTGTACGACTGGCTTTCAGGTGTGTATATGCTAAATTAACATACACGGGAAATCTTGCTTGAGTTCTCATTTCATTCCTTTCATTCCTGATTTCATTTCTGCTCTGCTTTGCTTACTCCTTTTATCCTTGCACTACTGATCCCGTTCCTTCTAACGTTGATGAGACAATCTTGTTTCAGGCTCTCGTCCAATACAGCGACTCCAACACCGCTGCCTCAGCCAAATCAGCTCTGGAAGGTCGTAGCATTCCCAGGTAACAACTACCGCACGGTCAGGATTCTCCTTATTTGTCCAATCCAGTATAAGTTAACTTTGAAGCCAGCAAAGAATTGATGAACACATTTTCTACAGGTTTCTGCTCTCAAAGTCTCCAGTGAGAAAAGAATTTTACCTCTCAAATAATGGAGTTGTTTGTTTGTATTTGAATTGTACTTGACGAAACACGATCTTTTCTCAGCGATTAGATTATTGATTGTGGCAGTGTTTTACTGCTGCAGATATCTTTTACCTGACCATGTCGGACCATGTCATCTTCGCATCTCGTTCTCTGCCCACAATGACCTCAACGTGAAGTTCCAGAGCCACAGGAGCAGGTGCTAAGCCCTGTGATGTATACTCTAGCTTGAGTCTAGATATCGTCTATGCAAATGGACGTCAGTGGGGTTTGATTTGCTTTTTACCGCCACTCTAGACGCTGTTTTAAACTGACTGAATTCGTGCTCACTTTACAGGGATTATACCAACCCCTACTTACCAGTTGCTCCTTCCGCCATTGATGGTAACGGGCAGGTGAGCAAGTTTTTGAACTTTGAGGCTCGGACTTAGATATATATATCCCCCGCTTTTTGTCATTGGTATGAATTTAACTAATGGTCAAGAAGTAATAAAATGGAGAAACGCCAGATGATTACTTTGAGCTACCTACTTGCTGAGCACTCATACTGATGGGATTACTAATACAGTTCGGAGTTGGTCCCGATGGTAAGAGAAGAGAGCCGGAGAGCAATGTGTTGCTCGTTTCGATTGAGAACATGCAATACGCGGTTACCATTGACGTACTCCATACGGTACGTTATCAGCTAAAAGAACTTCATGAAATATTTCGAACTTATCGACTGCATGCACATCGGTCTCATTATGTAGTTTCTTCAAATCTTTGAGTTGCCATTCCTGTTCGAATTGTTGTGCTGATTAAATTGTTCACGCCTCAGGTATTTTCTGCCTTCGGGACTGTGCAAAAAATTGCTATTTTTGAGAAGAACGCGGGCTTTCAGGCCTTGGTACAATACCCAGGTACGTCGCTGGACTTCTTCTGTGTAGAGTTGTCCTTGTATCTGGAGGTTTTTGATAGACAAGAAAGTGGTGTATACTCACCGATAATAACATATAGTCCCAATCTCAAGGACTTAACCTGGTATCTGTTGCCTCTGTGTCTCATTCGACGTTGCTGTCCACTTCTTCCATTGTGTGTTTCTGGCAGATGTGCCGACAGCGGTGGCAGCCAAAGACGCATTAGAAGGACACTGCATCTACGACGGTGGCTTCTGCAAGCTTCATCTTTCATATTCCCGGCACACTGATCTCAATGTAAAGGTAGTGCACACCCTGGGAAGGTAGTTGATGGCAGGACCCATTGCTTGAACCATACGGCGAATCTCCTCTTGAAGGACAATACTTCTCCCATCAAGTCACGGACTGGTGATTGATGATCATCTCGTACTACATCACACACGAGTTATTTTCCTTCATCTTGGCAGTGTTTGTTCTGTTGTTTGTCATTTTCACTGTAGTGGTTCACATTTCTTATCGAAATTGCTAGCAGCACCTTACTCTCAGAAGGATACAGTTTCCTCCAGAAACAGAGAATAACCAAGCGATAACCTGAACCACTTGCCCTAGTGTTCGAAGAAACGTGAGAGAGACGTGCACTTACGAAGACATGTGTTAAGAGTGTGGATCCTCCACTCTCCGTTCAGTAATTTTGGGGGTGGGGTTGGAACTTATGCCTAAGATCTGGCGGCTTTAGTTATCATCCAAGTGGTTCAAGTTCTTATTTCATCAACTAACTAGGAGTTTTCCTCCGTTATGCAGGTGAACAATGACCGGAGTCGAGATTATACAAATCCAGGACTCCCAGCTAATCAACAAGCAGTTTTAGGACAGGCAGCGGCAACTGGTGGCTCAGTTTTGGATGTATCTCAGCTATCACCAACAGGATCTGGAGGCTATGGAGGGAACCAATTTGGAAGTGGTGTACACCCACCTCAAAATGATGGAGGCGCTGGGATGTCACAAAGACCTTGGGAGTATGACCAGGCCCAATCTGGTCCCAAGCCTCCTGGGGGACCCCCTATGGGTTCCGGTCCCCCCTTGTTAGGACCCGGCACCATGCCTGGCAACATGGGTCCTCCTATGTCTGGTCCTGGGCCAATGTACAGAGGTCCCCCTATGCCTCCACCTCCTGGTGGCCCTGCCCCTCCTGGCGGTAGTGGTGGCATGATGAACAGTCACGAGGGCCAGTTCCAAGGACCCCCTTCCTCTATGTCAATGGGACCTCCGCCTTCACACATGGGCCCTGGTATGTTGCCGGCTGGGCCCAATTCCCATATGGGTCCCCCTCCTCCAGGTCATGGCATGCCACCTCATTACGGTCATCAACCCATGCATCAGGGGCCTCCTCAAGGGATGCCCAGTAGCGGTGGGCCCCCCGTTTACTACATGTAGAATTATTCTTGAGATTTTGTACTTATTCTTCATGAGAATTTTAGTAAGTTGTGAAAAGAGTTGCGATCTCACGTCTAGAATTCCCTGTGGTGACTGGCGGAAACACGCTTTTCTTGTGCGACCGGCTCACATGATCATGGTCAGGTCGATATTTCATCTTATATGAGTAGGAATTGTAATATTGCCGCAGAAATCATCCTTGCCTTATGTTTCAATCATTGGGTTTGTCCCTTCATGCTTGGAAATATCGTGGCAAATTTTGTTTCAATTACTCTCTTGTACCGCAGTATGTAGCGAATGGCAACTTGTTGATTATAGTAATATGTCGTATCTCATTAACGTAGAATATCGTGTTCGGGTTAGTAATGCTTCTGACAAGGTCGTGGTTGCCTCTAACTCATCTTTCTTACTAAGCTCGGTCGGGAAGGGAAATGATCTCCCCTAGTGAAACAGATCATAGCAGGAAGCGGGGAAATCCAGCGTTTCATAGTTTCTAGGTGAGACTTGTTTGAAGGGCCCATCTAAGGTAATTTGCGTAGCCTTGGCAAAATTGACAATGACAAAGATGGAGAAGGGAAAATTCGTAGCATTGCAGGAGATGAATTAGATGAGACAGAAAGCTTCAATAACCAGCAGGGTGTTTGTTAAGAATATGAAGAGGTTCGTTCTTCATTTGAGAGTGATTGACGATCCTCACGCATCATTGATACTGGCTGGCCGGAAATGAACTATTCTACTGACCTGGAAACTGAGACTATGAATATATCTTCAGACGTTTTCTTTGAAGGTGAAAATTGTATACCAAACACCCTTGATGACATTCAAAAATGGCGCTGCCAATATGTAAATGAAAACTCTGCGGTACCACAAGCACAGATACGGATATTTATCACACTTAAGTCCAAACCGATTATCACTCATCTCTTATGTGCATTTCAGTTCACGAAGTTTCCATTATAACTAAACAGATTCCGAGGAAACAAACGTGTGTAGTGGACCCCCGCACCAGAAGAAACATCTGGTGGCTTGTTTCTGGAGATCATTTCACTTTTTGTGCCATCAAACTTCACAATGCCCTACGACTCTCAGTACACCTGAACTACTGAATGTTGAAAGACTGAGTAGTGGCCAATTTATGACTGAAACATATTAAACTACAACCTTTTTTATAACAAACGTAGATCATCAATGTAGATACGAACGAAAAGAAACGCAACTTGATGGCTTTGAAACATATTAAATAACACCCTTTTCTATAACATACATAGTTCATCAATGTTGATGGGAACAAAAAGAAATGCAACTTAATGACTTTGGAACGTTTTAAATTGCAACATTTTCTATAAGATACATAGTTTATCTAAGGAGATACGAAAAATAAAGAAATGCATCTATGAAGGAAATATAGTGGTTGAAGGTAGGCACAGCCTCTATTGTTTACTACAACTTCTTTTTATCATATACTCTGCATAATTCTTTGTATGAGAGCTGCAAGAACAAGCAAAATGTGGACCTATTCCGTATCTCCACAAGGTCGTTGCTTGAACACGGAAGGTCAACCTAGCATTACTATGCATGCACTATCAAATTCAGCCTGGTTTAAAAGGAAACCCATATAATTCACTTTACTTTATGTGTATCCTCCTCTGCTATCTAGAACACATGCAGAAAACTAAAGGTCATATTATGATAAAATTATATTGATGTTTCATGTTATCAATAAGATATGCTGTGAAATAATAGGCTTTATATCGCATCATACGTTATAGCATGTTATCATAAACTGGTAGAGTAAATGATATGATAATGATAATCATTATCTTTAAATCAAAAGAAATCCAAATATATCATTCAAATAAAGCAATATGGATAACTTCTGCATGATATATCATATTCGAGTTATGGTATTTTTCCTGAATATGAGAGATGTTATCATATAACATAGAACTCAAGAGAATGACTTAAATTATAGTAGCACATGTCCATTATCACTATCTACATCATCATATCACAATGATGGATAATCGAATTACAGAATGAGAGGAGTCCATTCTAGCTTAAAGGAAGAGAGAGAGAGTCAAAAGTACACTAACAATAAATTATTTAATAAATTGTATTTTGAGCTAAAGGAGAGATTGTGACATTTGTATAATTTAGAATGAGATATGAAAGGCATATCTTTGTCCATTTCAAACTGTTTAGGAGTGGAATTCCCAAGTTTATCATATCAAGAAGTGTTAGTGAAGTTTACATACAAGTTATTTCTTCATTCTTATCATTGCTCAAACTAATTCCCCACTTTATAGTGCTAAGTATTATCTTCATTTTCATTATGATAAATGAATCATATATATATATATATATATATATATATATATATATATATATAGTTCAAGGATCATAAATAATTGATTCATATCTGATAAATACATCATATTCCTCATTACAAATTTTATTATGAACTTGTCGTAGTTGATAAAATTAAACAAAACAATTGATTTTGGTGAAGTCTTTGATTTTGCTATATGTTTACATTTATTATATGTGTAATAATGTTTCTATATGATTTAATGCACCATATTTATAGAAAACCTATAGTTCAATCCCTTTTATAACCTTCTTGTTATGATTTTATTATTAGGTTAATAAATTAATAAGTATAGCATTTATAATAAAACTTTCATACATTATAATAGAATTTTATATCATGAAGTAAGTAATAAAAATGTAATAGGTGGGAAATTATTCCTCACCACCGTATTTTATCAAATATCTAAAGTTAGTAAGGGAATAATATGCGTCAAATTTTAGTAAAGTTAGCCATCCTTCTTGAGTATGATGAAAAAATTTTAAATTTTATTTTCCTATTTGTATATTATACTTATCTTATCTAGTTATTAATTGTCTTAACCCTTGTCATATCATTTGTGGCTAAGTAGCTAGTTTGCTAGGACATCTGGGCTGGCAATCACAAATTGTGGTAGCAACCACTAATATGCTACTTAACATGCCTTCTGTACTGGTAGATCTACTTCAATATTTTCATGTTACTTTTTGTACCATAAGGGAGAGTTATATGTGCTATTAGTGCTATGCTTCTTGGTTTGTATAAGAAGGATTATTTTCCAATTGAAGCCTTAGTGGACTCATTTCTTATTGTTGAACCTCTTTAGGTTTGACTTTGATAGAGAGAGTTAGCAAATGTACCTTAGATTCTTTCAATGCTAGAGTAGGTTTGGCTTGGTTGAGTGTAATTACATTGTCCATTTGCAAAGGATATATGTGGTTTTGATTCTCAAATAAAGAAATTCTAGTATAGAAATTTGAGTTCCAAAAGTGAGTATTTATGGTATCTCCATGTAGGCAATTTTAACTTTGATCTTTATGTAGAAGTCATTTTGGTATAGACATTTGAAGATAAAAGGTGGACTTGATGCTGAAATATGTAGCAAATATATAAAGATAGAACAAAGATTAATTTTAAGATTAAGTTTAGATTAATTTTGTTGCATAAAATTGATAATGTTTAAATATAAAAATTTAATCAATAATTTGATTACAAGAGATAGAAACTTTGAAAATTCAGTTGGATTTCCTTTCAATTTTCTTTGATTGTGCAAAAATGTCATTAAATTTTATACAAAAAATTGATTGATGGTGTAAATGAGTGGAATTATGCTACATAATTTGTACAAAAATAACATTTTAGATATAAAATTAAAGAAAGGAGTATTGAATTGGAGTAGAAGGTACTCAAATTTCTACAATTACAAGCCAAATTGGATCAAGAAACTTAGATTTCAAGTCAATTTTGTGCATGATTCATAATTGAGCTCAAATTACCCAACTATGGATTTAGAGAAGATATCCTAAATTAGCAAGGATTTAGTGTTATAGCAAGTGTACCACCTTGGCTCATTTTGGCATATTGAGGCTCTAAGGCACAATAGTTATGGATTAGATAAGCTACAAGGGACAACAATTAAGCTTGTTGGCATGAGACTTGTCCTTTTAGCTATATTCTTGTAGTAATTTGTCAAATTTTGGCCATCCATCGAGTTGGTATACAATAGTGTACTCTTACTTCTTATCTTTGGTCAAGTTGTACCTATATCTATATGTTTATATCCTTAGCTAAGGGAAAAAGGGAACCATATAAAACATATGAAGGATAGGAAGACCCCATCAAGCCGTACAAGGTAGAGAAAAAAGAGGTAAAATAGGGCTAGGTCCCAATAGTACCGATATGAAAAGTGTGCACTATCGCACCTAAGAGATCCGAGTTATGCAAGTTGTAACGTTAACACAATATTGAAGTATCCAAAGAAGCATCACCTAGTGTGATTTCTCTCCTATGGATTGCACTAGCTAATGCCTTTATAGAGCAATAGACATACTTTTTCTAAATTATGCTATAAAGTATGAGAGTGAGAGGAGTACCTCTTGACATCTAATATGATAAGCTTTTGCAAACTCCCTGAAAAATGTGTCAAATGCCGTGTTTATTGCTCCATATAACTTCAAGACTAGGGGAACAAAGAGATGACCTCACTACATACCCCTATACTTGGAGACCTTGAGTGTTGTTGCTCCGCTCATCACCCATCTAAGAAGATGAGTAATCACTCTTTCCAAAATTGCATCATGCATTGAATTGGTAACCACAACATCATCCATTATCACCTGATCATCTTGGACCAAGTATAAGTCTACTTTGACACATGTCGCTTGCAAAGCATACAAATGCTCCTTCAAGCAAGGTTCCACTCTCTAATACCATATCAAACATTATATCCCTAATGGCATCATGGGTAGCTATCTTCTATCCTCCAAAAGGACATCGTGTCATATAGACCACTGCTACATCTAGTGTAGAACCACACTACCAAGTGAGTAAAAAAGATGTAGACGAGTAGACCAAACCTAGGTGAAACCTCATCATTCTAGAGAGGGCAATTTGTAACAATATGGGGTTTAGTAACAAAGTTAGTCAAGGCTAAAAAAGTAGTGAATAGGCCAAATTAGCCTAGAATATCCTAGACGTATCTAGGAAGCTTCTTGGGAAGCTTCCCACTAGCTTAGCTTGCACCGCAAGTAGGTAGTTTATAGAAGGAAGCTTCTTGAGAAGCTTCTCGGTTGACTTGGCTTGCACTCCAAGAAAGCAGTATGCTCCCTATAAATACAAGAGCCAAGCTTTTGGAGTTTTCCCACATTCAAGTGTCCCAATGTGATCTTCCATTCTCCTATTTCTCTCCTCGGTCTTGGTCTTTTACATTGGTATTAGAGCAGGAATGGGATGGATGGAATTTATGGACCACCAAATCTACTTCTGCCAAACCATTGGGATTTTTGTGTCCAAGTACTACCCAAGCATCGCTTCATACAATTCATCACCTCATGCTTTGGATAGGATTTTTTGCATATGATCACCTTGTCCAAGGAACCCCTAGTGCTTCCGGTTATAACTTATGGAGAACGGTGGACATGTTGCATGTATGTGTTAGTAAATTAGATAAATTGGGGATAAAGTGATACAGTAGAAGCCATGGCGGTGATGCCTAAAGTTATCCTTTCTATGTAACAACAAATTGAGCACCTTACTCAATTGTTGAATGAACAAGACCATCATAGACAAGAGCATGTAGAGAGAGTACCAATTCAAGAAGGAGAAGAGCGAATCCGATTTCCAAAGCCTAAGGTATTTGAAGGCAAGAACCTTCCATGTGCAATGGAATTTTTTTTTGATTGTGAACATTACTTCAAAGCAACAAACCTTCAAGATGAACGAAGAAGCAAAATCTATTGGCCTCAAGCCAATTGGATGGAGTGGCTAAATTATGGTGGCAATTCAAAGTGGAAAGAGTTGAGCAATAATTTGTCACGCCAATCTTGACATGGAAAGAATTCATGAGTGCAATAATTGGGTGGTTCCAAGCTATAAACGCCACACGGGTTGCATCAGATAAGTTGGCAGAATTGAAGTAGATTGGCTCGGTAAGAAGCTACATCACTCAATTCCAAAACACCATTATGCAAATTTTGGATATATTAGATGGAAAAGCTCTAGATCTCTTTGTGAGAGGCTTGACGTCCCACACCAAACTGGAAGTGACTATGCGTGAGCCCAAAGACTTGGAGGAAGCCATACATCCATTGGTTGCAACAACTTGGTCTTGACCTCAGCATTCCCTGAACCCACCCACACACTACACACCGGTGGAGGAGCCAATAGCAATGGAGATCAATTCACTCCAACAAAGACCACTTGGCACAACAGATCGTGAAAGATTATGATAAAATGACAGATGTTTCTATTGTTGCCAAATTGGACACCGCATTGTAGAGTGTCCACTCAAGAATGAGCGACCTTGACACGTCGCCCAAATGGAATTTGTGGAGCAAAGTGATCAAGGAAACAAGGAACCCCAATAGGAGATTTTGAGCCACCTATTAGGAACTTGATTAGTTCCAATGGGATTAAAGGCTTGACCTATGCAAGTTTGCTTCACTTGCAAGGTATGATATCTGATCATGGTTGTAACATTTTGGTTGATTTTGGAAGTTCAGAAAATTGCATGTCCATGCAATTAGTAAAAGAATTGGGTATTGCTATCAAGCCAATAATTGGAAGTAGATTGATGATGGCGGATGGAAGAAAGAGTATCTGCATTCCGTACCTCGCATCCAATTACCTTCAAGATTGGGAAGGAGTATTTGGAGTGCATGAGGTTTGTAGTGGCACCTCTACACTATGATGTCATTCTAGGACTACCTTGACTTGAATGTCATAACGATCAATTTGATTGGACCCAATGACAAATCCAAGTACAACACTAAGGTAGGAATGCAGATACTTCTTGGGACTAAGGATAGTTAGTCCCAAGATGGGAAGTTTGTAAGGAAAGTAGCCATAGAACAAGCTTTGGAAGAAGAGAAGCCCCAAGATGGGAAGTTTGTAAAGAAAGCAGCCATAGAGCAAGCTTTGAAGGAAGACAAGTCCTGAGATGGAAAGTTTGTCAATGAAGCAACTATAGAGGAAGCTTTGGAGGAAGATAAGTTTGTTTTTACAGTGTGGATCAAGCCTATTGTACAAGGAGAATCCAAGGAGCCTCATCAAGCAATGGTTGAACACATAGTTCAAGAGTTTGTGGACGTGTTTTTGGATGATCCTGCTGAAGGATTACCCTTTGATCGTGGTATGCCCTTCAAGATTGAGTTAGTACCAAGGAGTACTCTAGTGAGTAGACCAATCTATCGGCTCTCACCAAAGGAGTTGGAGGAGTTGCAAACAACACTTACGGAGTTGTTGGAGAAGAACTTCATACAACATAGTACATCTCCTTGAGGAGTACCAATACTATTCTTTCCAAAGAAGGATGGAGGACTTTGTTTCTATATTGATTATCGTGAGATCAATAAATAGATCCTTTGCCTTGAATTGATGAATTGCTTGATCAATTGAGTGGAGCATGATACTTTTCCAAGTTGAATCTTTGCAGCAACTACTGGAAAATCTCCATTAATAAGGAGGATGTGCAAAAAGACTGCCTTTTGCACAAGGTATGGATATTTTGAGTGGAGAGTTTTGTCTTTTGGGCTCACTAATGCTCCAACAATCTTCATGGATCATATGCATTGGGTGTTGGATGGACTGTTGGATTGGTACGTGGTGGTGTTCTTGGATGATATCTTAATCTATAGCAAAACAGAGGCAAAACATGTAAATCACGTGCAAGAAGTCCTAAGGCGACTACGACAATGGAAGTTTTATTGCAAGAAGTTGAAGTGTGCCCTTTGGCAGAAGGAAGTTACCTTCTTGGGTCACAAGATCTCATCAAAGGGGATCAAGATGACTTACTAATTGTTGGTCACATGGGTGTAAACAAGACCTTGGGTATTCTCTAATGCCAATGGTGGTGGCCCAACATGACACGAGATGTCTGAGATATTTTCTGATCATGTGAGAGTTTCCAACGCAACAAGGCCAATAACCCAAAACCGAGTGGACTCTTTCAACCACTTCCCATTCCATCTGCTTGATGAAAACACGTGAGCTTAGATCTCATTACATCCTTGTCCAAGACAAAGAAAGGTCACACAACAATTATGGTGTTTGTGGATAAGCTTAGTAAGCAAATCCACTTGGCACCAACCTTTGATACCATGGATGCTCCAATGTTAGTGCAACTCTACTTTGACAATGTCTTTAAGCATCATGGGATATCGCATGTACTCATCTCTGACCGTGATCCTTGATTCAACATCATGGGATGCCTTATGTACTCATCTTTGACCGTGATCCTTGATTCAATGGAAAGTTTTGTCAAGCACTCTTCCAGATACTTGGCACCAAGCTTGCTTTGTCTATGACCTATCATCCTCAAACTGATGGAAAAATTGAATGTGCAAATTGAACCTTGGAGGATATACTTCAAGCCTTCATCAACATTCACCATACCAATTGGGATGAATGTCTTACAATTACGGAGTTTGCACACAATAACTCCAAACAGGCAAGCACCAGATTCTCTCCTTTCTTTCTCAATTTTGGCCAAGATCCACTTGTTCCAAATTCCATTCTTTCTCCTCCTCCATCTCATGTCCCACATACTTCAACCTTCTTGACCACCATATCCCAATCCCTCCATCAAGCCAAGTCTAATCTCCTTGTTGCTTAAAATTGTTAGAAACAATATGCAGACCACCATCGTCGTGATCTCACCTTTCAAGTTGATGACAAAGTCATGCTCTCCTCTAGTAAATTACCCCTCCCACTTGATGCACAATTTTGTAAATTCACCTCTCATTGGATAAGATCTTCAATGTCACCCAAATCATCTCTCTTGTTGCTTATCGACTTGCCTTGCCTTGTCATATGCCCATCCTTCTTATCTTCCATGTTTCCAAGGTAAAACCCTTTGTTCCTAATCCATATTCTTTCTCCTCTTGTGTCCAACCTCCTTCTCCTCCCATCCATATCCATGATCATGAGGAGTGTGAAATTGATCATATACTTACACGTCACCACATCCAACACGGCCACCGACAACATATAGAGTACAAGGTCCTTTGGAAGGGCTATCCCCTTCATGATGCCACTTGGGAGCCTCTTTCTCATCTCTAGAATGCACAAATAGCCATCCAGGAGTTTGAAGCTTCAATGGCAATGAAGACATCACCAACTAGCAATGAGGGAATATATAACAATATGGAGTTTAGTAACGAAGTTGGTCAAGGCTAATGAAGTAGTGAATAAGCCAAATTAGCCTAGAATACCTTAGAAGTATCTAGGAAACTTCTTGGGAAGCTTCCTACTAGCTTAGCTTGCACCCCAAGTAGGTAATTTCTAGAAGGAAGCTTCCAACCAACTTAGCTTGCATGCCAAGTAGGCGGCTTCAAGAAGGAAGCTTCTTGAGAAGCTTCCCGGTTAACTTGGCTTGCACTCCAAGAAAGAAACTCAAAGAAGCTTCTCAAGAGCCTTGTATGCTCCCTATAAATATGAGAGCCAAAGCTCATGCTAGACATTTGGAGTTTTCCCACATTCAAGTGTCCCAATGTGATCTTCCATTCTCCTATTTCTCTCCTTGGTCTTAGTCTTTTACACGATTGGTGCAGGCCAAAATGCCTTAATGCATAATCAACCTAGGATCCAAGAGCCTACATGCTTGCTAGAGCAAGAGCTAAGATGTGCTCTAGTGGCCCAAGGAATGGAGAGTCAACTAAGAGAGAATGTATTTTATGTTGACACTATTGCTCCATCAAGGAAAAACTACAAACCTCTAGTCCAATCTGATGGTAGTGAAGCAAAGGATGGAAGGTCCTCTTGCGCTTATGAAGATAGACCATCTCTCATGTGTAGCAATAACATCTGGAGAGAAAGGAATCTTCCTTCACCTTGGTCACATATGTTTCCAAAACTTGTCTATTAGCAATCACAAAACGAGAGGAAATTAAGGGTGCCAAGAGCCCAACTACCCAAAAATGAAATAGATGCCATAGCTAATAGGCCTGCCCCTTTGCACAAGATTGTAGAGATGTTTTTCTATGTGCCAAATCCTCCATCATACTCAAATGTCCTTGGTCCGATGATATCACCAAAGACTCCCATAATCCTCCTATCAAAAGCTCTCAAACATGATAGGAAAGTCAAGGAAGGGAGAACCATAGAGAGAAGGTAAGTAGGTTGATAGGCCATACTAGAAGAGAGTATACCAAATGCCACCTACGGATTGATTGCTTAATAGAGGAAGGTAAGAGGAAATTTTGATCATTAGCTAAGAGGAATTGATAATTAGCTAAGATACAAATTTGATCATTTCTTTTATGATCATATTGAGGTTGGAATCGGTTGACATTGTTGTTATCTCAAACTTCCAAATGGCGGGAAAGTAGATCTCATTGGACTCTTGTGAATTAGAGGGTTATTTTTTAAGCTTATTTTGATTAGAACTCTTCAATTCTCTACTTATGTTTGCATTATGATTGTGTGTGGCATCTTGATATTTGGATTGATAGTGCTCTAGTATGTTGTTGGTAATGAGTTTTAAGAAATTACCAATCAAACTAATTGTATTTTTCTCTTGTGAGGTAAGAAGTGATGACTTGCACACTATGAGTATGTACTGGGATATTCAGATATAAGTTGTCATATCCCTTAGTTAGTTATCACAATTAGAAGATTAAAATGGCTAAGCATGTAGTATCTTTTTATTGGAGTCACCACTTGGGTTGTTGGATTAATGAGATGATGCCACTTGGAGATTATGCTTGTTGTATTTGAGTGCATCATTACAACTATGCTCACCAAAGATACAAAATGGATTTGGTTGCATGTAATAGGTTCACTTAGAGTGGTACACAATATCAACCAATGCCTCATGTTCTAGTAGAGGAAGACATCAATTTTGATTTTGACATGGAAATTGACCATGTTGAGAATTCACATTATATTGCCATATTTTTGTTTGTTATAGGACATGACAATATTGATTGAAACTTTGAAAGCCCAAAGCACTACTCTAATACAATGCATACCATTGAGTTAGATTACTTCATTCATGAGTCTTATAGTTAGTGTGATTTGCAATAGGTGCAAAACTTCACTTTATTCACAATATGGAAGGGATTGTTCTAGCACTTAAAGGTCCACTTATAGATTATTACAAAGAGTTCAAGTATGCATATTCATAAAGAGATAATATGTGGAGATAAATATCGGTCTTTAAATTATATCTCCATCATCTTAAGCTTAGTTTCTAAAGATAGATAAGCAATACCAATGAATTTTAATGCTAGTAGTATTGGTGCATCTCTTATTGGTATGTTAGTTGAAGATGGTGCTATAACAAGTGATGGTACTAATGCAAGAG
The DNA here is from genome assembly GCA_948567375.1 of Lunularia cruciata. Taxonomy (NCBI): domain Eukaryota; kingdom Viridiplantae; phylum Streptophyta; class Marchantiopsida; order Lunulariales; family Lunulariaceae; genus Lunularia; species Lunularia cruciata. The sequence goes on from OX419758.1 coordinate 45,773,201, forward strand.
GTGATGTAGCATTGGCATTTAACCTAAAGGTAGAATTCTTCTCGTGCTTAAGGTAAAAAAGTATCAAGAACTTTAGGCTGATAAGTTGAGAAGCTCGCAAGAGTTCCAATAGGAGCTTCAAAAGAGCCTACATAAGGCATACCCTTGCATGAGGCAATTAATCAAGTTCACTTAGGGAGTGACTGAGAGACAAGTTGTCCAATTTTGGCACAAGATACTAGACAAAGTCCTACCATGTAGAGCACATAATGCAACTTTATTATTAGTATGACTTTGGTGGTGTGATGCACACATTTTTGTAGAATCTATAATTTTATTTGTTTCCTTTCTTTGTGATAAATTTAAGTGGAGTTATTTGCATGTTCAATAGAAGGACCCCTTGTTTGGTTATTCTTTTTACCCATCTTTGTACATGCCAAGGTACAAAGAAGACAACTACAAAGATATGTGCAATACAAAGGAATGAGTACAAAGAAGGCAAGTCCAAAGAAGTGTCAAACCAAAGAAGACAAGTACAAAAGAAATTCTCAAAACCAAAGATTGTACTCCAATTTGGAATGCCATCACAACCTAAGAAAAGAATTGCAATCCAAGACCATTGGCACACATTAAAGAATTCTCATATGAGGATAGTGATGGTTCAACAACTGAGGATAATTGGCAAAAGAGCACTCACTATAAAAATGACTTTCGACCAAGTAATTTCACCTCTTGCCATGAATATTTAGAAGCACTCCAAAGAATACTCCAACATTCTTAGAACCTTTGGAGTACACTTGATAGGAGATGGTTCAAGCAAAGAAAGAAATGAGTAAGACCCCAAAGGTGATACTTTCTCCCTAGGGTTAGATAAGTGTATAATGAGAGCAAGGAGTGGTTTACTCTGGGCAAGCATTTGACATTCTTGCTCTCAAATTAGGAGCTTGGTTTACTTGCCATTGTGTAAGAGATGAGGACTAGGAAAGAAAAGGCAACCCATGATCTTCAAGGAAACCCTTACTGTTGGAATGAAGAACACTAGAGGATAGTACTTGGGAGTGACACATCCCACCCTAGGGAGATCACTCTAGACACTAAGTTTGAAGATTTGGGAAAGGAGTTAACATGAAGATCTCAAACTCTATTGTATAGAAGCAGTCCACCAATAATGGTTGGAGGGTTGCCAATTATAAGAATCCTAACTAAAGGTTTTTTGTGTAAGTATTGATGAAGTTATTCTGCCCAAAGAGAACCACATACCTAATAGTCACCGAAGCTAATTTCTTTGAGCAGGTATACCAAGGAGAACTGGTGAACTAGGCCCGTATGTTCTATTTATAGGCTTGGTCAATGATAAAGGAGTTTGAGAAAGATGGAAGAGCTAACTACCTTGCTCTATTTGAAAGTCACTTTTACATGGGACTGAATTTTCTATGCGAAGATGAGCGGAATAAGTTTCTAAGCCACTTCCATTCCGAGTAGTATTTGGAGTCCAACTCAAATGAAAGGAGATAATCAAAGCACATCTAGATGTAAATACAAAATTTTCCAAGTATGGGAGCTTTGTAGAAGTGAAATTGGTGGAATTTGTCAAACAAAGAAGAGCAAGAAGAGACCTTCATTGAGTAGAACACCAGTGAAGATAGATAGCCAAGAAGGCAAGGAAGAATCTTAAAGTGATGGATCTTTCTTTGGATGAAGACAAAGAAGAAGCCAAGGATGATAGTTAGAAAGAAGAAGATGAAGACACCACTCTCACCCTACATGAGACCAAATCCACATTGGAGGAAGAAGAAGAATGTGCAAGTGAAAACTCTATACTAGATGAGGAAAAACAACTTACAATCCAAGACAAAGATCAAGAAGATCATTGGGTTGAAGGGCCTCCAAATCCAAAAAGCAAGTCCTTACCCCAAAGATGAAGGAGAAGAAGGAGAAGAAGGAGAAGAAGGAGACAGAGAAGACATAGAAGGAGAAGTACAAGAGGTCCCAACAGCAAAGCATCACAAAGATGAAGGTGTTGTCACTAAAGTCTTTGCACTACCTGTTGTTGCTGGATCAGACTTCATCATTAATTTTCTAAGGCAAACATTAAGGTTCTTGTAGATGAGTCTCTCTTGGTATCAAGAAGCTTTGCCAGATGTAGTAGATTCTACTACATTAATGAAAAAACTATACACAAATGAGTACACACCAAAGGCAAAGATGGCCAAGTAGAAGGAACACATTAAGAGGTTTGGAATCTATACAAGAAAGAGTGCATGAGGTGAATGTGCTACTTCAGGAGAACCATGCGGTCAAGAAGCACAACACCTTGCTAGTTGCGGAGCAAAAGACCTTCCAAGAAGATATCCAAAGATTGCAAGGAGATCTAAGTGCACTTCAGCTTGAACAAAAATAAAAGCAACAAGGGTACATAGACAAACTCTATAGTAAGGATGTAGAGGTGGCAAGCATCCAAAGTGAATTGGAAGTAGAGAAAATAAATATTATTACTCTAGAGTTGCAAGTAGCTGAAAAAATGAAGGAAGTGGCCATACTAATGGAAGTTGTAGCCATAGAATTGAAGAAGGAGAAGGAAGAAAGAGAAGCAGGCCCACCGAATATACTAAAGGAAGTTACAACTTAAGTCAATGCATTGGCACCAACTCAAAAGAAGAGAAGATCATCAAGGACTTAATAGATCTTTTGGATCAGCTGTTAGGCCTTAAAGATAGGCAATGCTAGGTAGAATGACCAAAATCAAGCTACATGCATTGAAATTACAAGTTCAAACCTTGAGCGCTCAAAGCTACAAAGATCAAAAGATGAACCAATTGTCCCTTAAATTGAAGAAACATGTAGATGGAAAATTTCATGAAACATAGGACACAATAGTGGTAGAGATTACAAACTAGAAAGAGAGTAGTGAATTCCTCCTTAGGAAAGCTAGAGGCAAAGGTAGTTCTTTGTAGTAGATTTTTACCAAAGAACTTTCACAAAATAAAGATTCTTTATAGTTGTAGTAATATTTGCGCAGGATGAAGATGTACAAAGACACAAAAATAGCTAATTTCTTTCAGGAAGAGTTAGCATCTTTCCAAGACACATGGTGGTAAATTAGCAATTTGTAGATCAACAAGATAAGATAAGACAAGGATGATAAATATCTCCAATGTATAGTACAGATGTAAAGAAGTGCAATCTTGGTATATGTTTGTACTTCCCGAACCAATTAGATTCTTTCATTCTTGAGTAGGAAGTACTCAAGACATTCTATGCACTGACACTTTTTAAACATTGATGGCTCTATGGATCCAAGCTTGGTAATATATGAACAAATCTAACAATGATCTATATTATGTATCTTCACTAGTGGAGTTGCTTCTATGTTCATGTGTGATAGTTATTTTAAAAGATGGCTTATGATATGTTTGATCCTTCCACTCATGGTTGTTTCTCAATGGTAGTGGCTATGTCCTTCTTGTGTTGACACATTAATTAGTTTAAATTTTATGTGATAAAATTTTAGACAAGAGACTAATGATGGGACAAGATAGTTCGGAGTTCTTTTTATCTTTGCACACCATAAGATATATCTTATAAGGAGATGGCTATCTAGACATGGAAAAACCTAACCACAACTAAGAGAAGCATTACATTTATATATTAGTTTTTTAAAGTTTATGTATGCTCTCATATATGTCATATATGAGTTCCGCTATTTTAATGTAGTATGGTGACAATGACATATGTTTTGTAGCATACCGACAACACCCCTTTCTAGATAACTTTAATGGGATTAGATTTCAACTATTTGAAAGGCCTCTCTCTCTCTCTCTCTCTCTCTCTCTCTCTCTCTCTCTCTCTCTCTCTCTCTCTCTCTCTCTCTCTCTCTCAATGAAACCAGAAGTGTGCAAATCTTTTAAAACCATTAAAACTCAAAAAAATTTCCTCTTCATTAGTATATAATCTACTTTCAACTTCGCCATAAAGGTCACTTGTGTCCACCCTGAACGTATGAATATGAATTCCAATCGATTTTCGCCTATCTATTTAGACTCTTGAACACGAGTTGAACAAGATTGAATTCTGATGAAACTATGGCGACTTCTGCACAAGCCTGTTCCAAGCATCGAATTCCGTCTCTAAAGGAAACAGATATGTGGTGAGAGTCCTGAGTTTATTGGCACTTGCTTGAACACGAGTTGAACAAGGTTGAATAATTGATGAAACTATGGGCGACTTCTGCACAAGCCTGTTGAAAGCATCGAATACAGTCTCCAGAGGAAGCGAATATGTGGTGAAAGTCCTCTGAGTTTTTTGGCACTTGGCGTAGGTGTAACACGTGTGTTACTAGTAGAGGAGAATTGGAGATTACTCTTAAGAAATAAGAATTGCTTGCTCTACAAGAAGTAGATTCAGAACAAGAATAATGGACTTCAGCAAGTACGTGAGGGTGATATTGTTATGTGGACATTGGGAAGTAGATAACCTCCTAACTTCTCTTAAATGCCAGGCTATATAATGTTTCACTCCAACGATGACCCAATCGTATTACACACCTGTAATATTTTGGGATTCCAGAAAAAGGCAAGAACCCTAAGGTAACTCGGAAGGTCATGTCCCAAGCTGTTGGAGATAAACCTTCATCCAGAGAATGCGTTGGACACTGAAGAGACACCGTGTACCGCTCCTTTAACACTAGAGTCTTGACAAGTAGTCACACACTACACGGAAGAGCACCCTACAAGCGGGAAGGGGATGAATAACTAATCATCATCTCATTTCTTGGTAATATGGCAACTGCAACAATGATGAAGAAGCCGAAGGCGACCCGAAGGGCCCACGGCATGGAGTCGGAAGAGCTAGAGAGGGTCAGTGAATTTATTGAGGGTATTTTACACATTTGCTTTCGAAGTAGCCCCCCAGCGAAGCTCACAGGGAACGAGTTGAACAATGAGGCATTTTGCACTACTTCTGCAAGCATGCGGCTCAAGCAAGAACCAGGGACCAGCAGAATATGCATTCATTGCAAATAAAATCATGGCATATGGTGATACGAGAATTATTAAGAGCTTGGATAACGATCCCTTCATAATAGGATCCTCCTTAACAGAGAAGCGTTCTTGTTGGAGTAATGTCAAATGCAACAATCCTAATTTTGAAGCTAAGGAAAATCAAACCAACGGAACAATAACTCACAAACTGAGGCGAAATACGGACCTGGATAATTTCAAAACTTTATATCATAGTAGGGAGCCAAAAGCTTCTTTGGCGTTGCCCGACTCACTCTTTTACATACATCTCCAAATGGACACTAGTGCCTAGGAATCTATCTCGATGTTCACATGCTTCTCTCGTGGACATAAATAAATACATACAGCTGGGCTCCTTGCTCTCCATCTCTTTGTACAGTACATACAGAAACTGCTCCAAAACTTGACGTTTCTTTGATTGTAGGATTCATACCCAATTACCACGGTTGGCATTTCATCTTATCTTCTTAGAATCACTGGATGCGTTACGAGTTAACACGGGCTTGGGGTCAAGAGCAAGTTTGATTGACCATCCAATCAGGGCGAGGAGGCTCGCTATTCCAGCAGTTATCCAGAACCAGTAGATCCACGTTGGCATTGGTTTTGGAAACAAACCTGGCAGTAAATTGAAGCAAACAAGTTAGATCAACTGAACAGCCTTAGAAAGACCAGTTATGAGTGTCCCTGGACGCAAACAAATCCTGGGAAGCAAGACATGAGGTGGCTTTCGTAACAATCTAAATCATGAAAGTAGAAATTAACAAGAGAGAAAGGCGACCACGTAGAACACATGAAGGATGGGAAGACCCCATCAAGCCGCACAAGGGAGAGACAAAAGAGGTAAAATGGGGCTAGGCCCCAATAGTATCGATAAGAGAAATAGAAATCGATAGAAAATAGAAATAGAAATCGATAAGAGAAATTAACAAGATAGATTTATGCTTCCGGGTACAATTAGTTTTCCACCGCTTTCCACCACTACAAAGCATGTAATACCTTGTCCAAACTTGACACATATTAGAACTTCCAGAATGACAATGGCCACTGCCAGCCAGCAGAAAGCTCCGAGCTTTTTTATAGGTTTGCTGCAGAAGAATGGCAAACATATAAAGTATTATACTCAGATTGGTAATGGCAAGAAAGGATCCTTTGAACGTAACTAAATTAGGCAAAGGCTACCAACCAGCGTCTCCGTCAGAGACCTGATTTCAATGCATAATCTGAAGAGCAACATGTAAACACCAGAAATCGTCTATCATTATCTACTGCGGCACAAATAGCTCTGTTCTAAAACAAATTCGTTCGGCATGCAGCATTTTGCATGACCCCACAGAGGAGAAAATATTGGAGAAAATATGACTGAGGGGTTTAGGTGTACGCACTTGTTTTGAAGGAAAGAGTTGTATTCTCGAATGGCAGGATTTGCGATTATCCACCAAAGAAGCAAACGGTAGCTGTTCAGTGGATTCCTTGGTGGAATCCACAGTATGAATTTCAAATAGAAGGCGTTAACCTCCACAATTAGAATCACAACAACCAGTCCCATGACTTGAACAAACCTGATAGGTCCTGACAAAAAATTCCATTGATCCTTGTCCCAGTACGCAGGCGTGAACTGACCCAAGGAACGTCGCACCTGGATGCATAAAATGCATAAAACATCCCAGAGTTACTGTTAATATGAATCAATTAAAAGCAATGTGGCAGATACATGACTAACATACCTACAGACTATAATCTCACGGGAAAGAAGCAGCACATGACTGTAGAACTATGCACAAGATATTTACGACTAGGAAAGCAAAGTACGTACACCTGTGACATACCTTCCCAATGAGATTGGGCTGTTGGCTCAAGCCAACCCAATCTAAGGTTTTCCCTTCAAAGTAACGTACAGTCGACAGTCCTGCCCAAATACCTACAGCCCCAATAAAAGAGTAACCAGTTTAGACATAGAATTTGTGAAGAAGAAGATTATAGTCAATTACTCTAAATTTAGAAGGCCTAGTAGAAGAATGAACTCAGAAAGTCCCTCCCAGGCAACCAAGCATCGCAACGTTAGGACCAGAATTTTAATAGCAGAAGAAAGGTTCATATGATGGAATCAGGATTCATCAGGAGGTAAGATTTCGGTGGTATCATACCGAAAAAGTTACAAATCATAACGTCAAGAATGATGCTGTCCCACCAACACTCATTGAAGTTGGGTAACATGTGATTTAGAGTCACCTGATAAAGACGCGCATATGAGTTCGGAAAGAAAAGAGAACGAAATGCAACAGGCTAGATAAACAGGAAGTCGGCGACGCCGGCTACCGAGAACTCACTTCGGAAATTCTAATTCTGCATTTTGCGAAAATAGAGGATCTCCTGAGTTGCTGGGAGGTGAAAAGAAGCCCAGGCTGAAATATATCTTTTACTATATCCAACATCTCTGCGTTGCTGTTAGGTGAGGAACACTATACAGTCCTTTCTACACGAACGAGCACCTGGAGTCCAAGGGCGGCACGTCTCTTACGTTGTCCTACACTGCAGATTTACATCTCCCTACTCCTGCCAGTACCTTTCTTTATTTTACAAACAATAAGGTATTGTCGGTAGCATAATCAATCCACTAGACTACGTTCATGACGGCAGGACATGGCTACGGCAATACCTTGTCTGATTCAAGCCATCAGTTACCAATCTCCTGACATACCTCCATCATCTCGAAACCAATGGATATCATCCAAGAGAGCAATGCATTGCGAACCATAATGGACTTGCCCCACCATCCCAGTATATGTGCAATGACGAACTCATCGAATAATGTGTCCTGCCAGTGGTGCAGAAAAACCAGCAGATCAAAACTAAGATAAATGACAAAATCGAACGATAGGTACCATATGATAGATATCACCCATCACATGGTCGGAATGAAATAAGAGCTAGTCGAGCGACAGCTAAAGTGTGCAAATTCAAATGGTTGAGGGATCTCTTTCGCACACGCATCTGATCGTGAGCTGTAACATCTGCGATATACAATGGCAAGAACTACATACATATACATTTGCGAACTTGCTACGCGGGTTCTCTGGAGTGTAGATTCTGCAGTCAGCACCATATGACCTTTCTCCTAACTCTGCACACAGCATATTAGTAACTTCGTTACTCAATAAAGGAAGTAAAATGCATGGCCCAATCCTCACCTCTCACTAGAAGATAGTTCCCATGTTTAGGTAGCCATCAGGACCTCCTACAAGGTGCTAATGATCTGAGCATCAGATTGGTAGATAATCCTCCTACTCTGTCTGTCTATATGGGCACCAGGGTATTTTGCGTGAGCTCACTGCAAAGGGCCCAGTCCTGCAAAAAATTTCGAAAGATTTCCAGGCTTCAAGCAATAAAATAAGTTCCACTTCCCTCTCGAATTATAAACAGAATTTAGCTATTGAACCGTGCATACTTCGTCTTGGGTATGCTATCAGTTTTCAGACGAACCAAAGCGTCAGCAATCGACTGAGAGCTTGTCGGTATGTTTAGGTACAAAGCTCTATGTGTTCTCATGGTCATCTTGAATCGTCGTGGACCTTGAATCAACCATCATTACTTCTCAAGAACATGACGAAAGGGCATATTGAGTAATGAATACAGAATCCGTTCAATAGAACACGGTTACATACCCACGTGGAACCACTGGACAATACAAGACCTTCTGATATCTAGATATCAGAAGTTTAAGGTATTCGCTTGACATCAGTACAAGTGCGTCGCAGCAGTCAGGAGGTTGGCATGTACTAGACAAGCTGGTAAAATCAACAGAAGTCAGACTTTGAATTGCCATTCTTGAGAGCGCGTACCGACACCAAGATCTGGATGGAGGTATTTCATGAATTGCCGAGCATCGTCTCGAGTCTGTAATACAGGAGTAAGAAACCATTAAAATCCCTGAAAGCCAGAAGTTCCAGATGAAAAGACATTATGAGGATGCGAACTTTACTTCGCATGTGGAGGAGAATAACCTGGAAGAGGATAAAGGTTAGAAACAGTAGATATAGAACTGCAAGTCCATGCACGAGTCGCCAGAAAGCCGGATGGGGTCTTATCAATATCCTGGAAACGAGCACGGACAAATGTTTCAGGACTTGGTGTTGAACGAACAAGCTTACGAGTTGAGCATCCCGTGATGATATACAGCATTGTATAACTAACACCGCATCAACAAAAACAATATGGAACTCCAGCAACCTTCTCCTATATAGAATCAGTTATACACATGAGATTATTCTACATTACAGATGCTGTGAATGAAAGAATATTTACGTGGGAGGCGCTTGTAATGAGAAGTAAGCTAGGAAGACAGCGACCATCGCCCATACACCCCTGCACATATACCCTACGATCGGTGAAATAAGATAAAGATACAATTTATGTGCAGATGCGAAGGTGGATGGAATCGAGATCTCAAGTGGTCCGTATAACTGATTATCATTCCAAGACGAATCCAGAGTGAAACAATGAACAGAATAGCAACAAACAGCATCTCACATTGCAGTTATCTCAAAAGGCTATGACAGGAGACGTTTTTTCAATCCAACCTGCTTCTATTATCTTCAATATAGTCTTCGGATATAAACTCGACCTATACATGGAAAAGAGAAGCTCACGCTTTGGTATTTGCAACGGGATCTAATCCCTGCTCCTGCGGTCGAAGTGCACCACTAGCCCATCTGGAAAGAGCGAAAGGAAAAAAATTTAGTGAAATGGAAATCAAAAGTCAAAAGTGGAGTAAATAGCTTCAATTACGCTAAACCTCGGAAGAACGACTCAAACGACCTCGCCTTTTTCTCATTGCTGGATTGAAGGTTGAGTTTCAGGTAAATTTTAGCATCCTTAAACGTCCATTCAACATCGAGACACTCCAAGGTCCAATTTTTATCCATCCTATCGATCTCTGTAGGTCCACGAAGACGCAATGATCTCCTTCAGATATAGCTTAAAATAAATGCAAAGTAGCTAGCGTCTGGATTTTGCAGGTGCACTGAAGCTAACTATCCCTGACATCAGGCACATGTACGGTAAGTATGACAACTCGCATTAGTGCAAAATAACCGAAAATCATCACGGCCATGAGCACCTAAACTGTACGAATATATACAATTACGGAGAGTAGTGATCATTCTACGCCACTTCTTCATCCTCAACCAGGAGCAAGAACGGTTTTCAGCTTCCACGAACTATTCGCATGCTTTAGTTGACATATTTCATGCAGGAGTGGTTTACGCACAAGAAATTACAGTTCAGCTCAATTATTCAGGAAGAGTCTTCCTAAATAACTTCTCCTGTAACCTCGCAACGAACAGATGTCGACCTTTCACTTCTGCATTACTCAGAATTGTCGCGCGTGATGACTATTACGCTGTCGCAACTGTTACCAGCTGAATAGGGGTGAGAGAGATTACTGGAGAAAATTTCACGATGCCAGCTTCTCCAATAATCAACAATTTTCAAGCAGTGTCTCGAGTACTCTGTTCAAGCAAAGAAAAGGCGCCTAACAACAAATAAACCTCTAACAAAAATGTTTACAAGCAATTCACAGGCGATGACTAAAATTCTTGGTTCAAATTTATCTTAAAATTCAAATCACAGGAAACATTCAAACTCACACTAGAAAGCAGGCACCGAGAACAAGAACAGTGATGGTGCGGGGAGTGTACGCCCAAGCAGTCCATGGGTCTATATCTTTCAGAAGCTTCTTCAGCATGCCCTCATTATCGTGATCTTCCACAGCAACCTCCTCCTCGATATCGTCTTTCCTTTCGCCAGTATCAACCACCGCAGGCTGCCCCATCCTTCCTCCACTAATCCGATTCCAAGATCACAATTCCCCGATTCTTGTGCCTGTATGTCTCTTTTACAAATCCGTGTCCAATGCCTCTCCAGCTCTTCTCCCTCCAGTCTCCTACGCCTCCAATTCGACAGTCACTAAAATTGTGCATCGGACTTACAATTGCCTTCGATCAAGTTGCTCATGACCGGCAAGTATCAGTCACCCGCCACGTATGCTCCTTCGCATCTATCATCTCTCGACGTTAGCTGACGTGAAACGCACTTCACTTCCCCCCGCGCTTGCTGGGGATCGTAGCGTCTCGACAGAATATTCCTTCTTTGATTCCATCCCGAGGGAATGGATCTATTGTACTTCTTTGTTTCTGAAGCAACCAATTTAGTAAAGCAGAGCCCGTGCATACCGGTCGGCTTCCGGGAGCTGAGAACAAGAGAAATACGTAAGGAATAATGCCGGGGAATAGTTGTCAGATGCTCGTCTTCTTTCAGTTGACAAGCTGTCTCGGCTCGCCACGTTGCGGAGGGACGTACTCTAAGCAGACTACGTTCAACTAGTGCGAATGGTCCTTGGCCCTGTCATAGAGAAGGCACGAACTCGTAGAACCCTAACCCTAACGAGGGTGGGCACTGGAATTTGAATAACTCTGGAGCTGAATTGAATTTTGGAGGTCGGATCCGGTGGTGGAGGAATTTGACATGATAGTGGTCCTTGCGGATCGGAATAGGTGAAATTAGAAAGTCTCTGATCGGCGAGTTCGGAGGTTGTCAGATAATAAGAGTTGTTCACGAGGAATTGAGGGTGAAGGAGCAGGAGATGTTGGTCAGTTGAAATTGGGAGCATAACAGGGAGGAGAAGAAGAGAAGTGCTGTTGTAGGGGAGAAAATGTCAGGAAAGGTAGTTTCAGCGTTGATAAGGCTGGTGGTGAATGCCGGGCAGGCAAAACCGGCACCTCCAGTGGGTCCGGCATTGGGGCAGCACAGATTAAATTTGATGTCATTTTGTAAAGACTTTAATGCTCGTACTCAGCATATGAAGCCCGATGTTCCTGTTTCTGTCACTGTCACGGCTTACACAGACTCGACATTCGATTTCACGATTAAGTCCCCTAAGGTTTCTTATTTTTTGAAGAAGGCTGCTGGTTTGCAAATTGGGGGTGGCAAGGCGGGCCATGATGTAGCAGGTGTGGTGACCGTGAAGCACATCTACGAAATCGCCAAGATTAAGCAAACGGATCCTGAGTGTCAGTATATGGAGCTAGAGGCTATCAGTAGGTCAATTATGGGCACCGCCCGATCCATGGGGATAGAAGTCAAACGTGATCTTAACTGAAGTTCTCTTGATGTCATATCATCTTAAAAATTCGTGAAAATCAATGCCTTCTGCAGTTACTGAGAGCTGGCAAACAAGACAATTGTGGTGATAAAGAGTGGAGCAAGTATGGAAATTTGACCGACTTCGCATTGTAACTGACTTGGCTGATGTCGGAGCTCCAGAAGAAGCTGTTCTCCCCCAACACACATGCCAGAGCAGGCTGGATCATTCGAGACATTTGTCGAACCATTGGGTACTCTAAGACGTTTAACTTTCGCTCCAATATATTTTTAAGTTTCATGAACTCCGTGTGTGCACGGGTGAAATTCCCTGGTCTGTAAATACAAATCCTGACTCCGTTCCTATCTATCGGCTTTTGGGATGCTAGATCGACCATCCTCGATTCTTGTTATTCACGCAGGAACCTCAGGTGATTAAATGTCGACGAGGTAGATGTCAATTTTGTTAATTGAGCAATGTCTGCCCATTCTTCTGTACCCACGAATCAGCAAACTGTCCATGAGTTACCAATACACATTTTGGTTCTGTACAATGGTGCATACGTATAAGGCCCTAGACCTGATCGCGAGTGATTTTTCGCAAACAGGGAGTCACTCGAATGCTTCCGAAGTGAGCAGTACGTTGAAGTGCAAGCTGTCTGCGTCCATTGCCGCAAGTGTTTTAAATCCACTGCGTTTTCCCGGCATTGGTGCTCAATTCAACTCTTTGTGAACTTATCTCCGATTGAGTTTTCTCCGGCAGTCCCACTCATACAAGTGGATCCATGCTAAGCGACACAAATATAATTGACCTTATTATACTGCGTAAATGCAACAAGTGTGAGTGATCTGGGACTAATGACTAGCTCAGACTTGGACTAATGAGTTTTTACTAGCTCCGCACAATTCATCTCTAGATTGAGTAGGCTATCCAGATCGCAGCTAGTTGGATTTGTACTCGTCATTGACAGGCTGAGGTGCAGCCTGCTAACGCTGCACAGGGGTGTAGTATATGCAGGCTTCAACAGGGAGTAGTTGAACTATTGCACAGTTGATGTTGATTTTGTGTATTTGCTCCTCTGCGCACATCTCTCGTCAACGTTGCGAAATGGAAAATGTTGATCTCAGGGATACTTGTTCACTTTACTGTTGTAGACTTTCCACACGGCGAGTATCCCGCGCTTATCCATTGTTCTACCTGTATTTACCGAGAACATTGGTGAGTGGAATTCCTAAGATAGTAATGCACATGGCTACAGAAAATCTTACGAGAGGAAAATACAGAGACCATTAGCGACTGCAATCCTTAAGAGTAATGTGCAATTCTTAAGAAGGTAATCTTAAGGGTTTAGGGTTCAGAGGGCATCGGGTGGAGCGATTCTTAAAATGCTCTAGAATAGCCTCCAACCAATGGAGCAATTATAAAGTGTAATCATTTATTCAATTCAAAAGAAATCATGTATCAATCACGGAGAGAGCAATGAGAATAATCACGTAATCGATTCAAAAGAGAGTAATCAACCATCAATAATGGAGAGAGCAATGAGTGGAATCCCGTATTCGACTCAAAACAGAGGAATCACACATCAATAGTGACGAGAGAGCAATGAGTGTAATCATATAATCAATTCATATGAAAGTGATCACATATTTGTCTGCCGAGACAGCATTGTTAGGGCACTGAAAGTAATCACTTGTTCCCTCAGGTATTCAACTCAAGGATAACCATAAATCTAACACGGAAAATATCTACTTAAGTAATTCATACAGTATATCTATTATGGATAATCATATATTTATTAGAGACAAGGGCAACGGCTTAGACAAAATGAATGATGGGAAGACCCCTTCTACAAGGGAGAATGAAAAAGGTAAAATGGGGCTAAGCCCCAATAGAGTCTATACGAGAATTTTGCACTACTGCACCTAAGATATCCAAGCTATGCAAGTAGTGTGGTCTATAGACAATTGGAGCATCCGAAGAAGCATCACCTAGTGTGATTGCTCTCCTATGGATTGCACCCGTTGTAGAGCAATGGACATACGATGTCTAAAATATGCTACAAAGTACGAGAGTGAGAGTGGTACCCCATGGCGCCTAACATGATAAGCTCTCTCGCACTCCTTAACAAATGTGTCGAACGCCCTGTCCATTGCTCCATATAACTCCAAGGCTAGAGGAACAAAGAGGTGATCTCGCTGCATGCCCCTATACTTGGAGTTCTTGTGACATGTTGTTGCACTCATTGCCCATCCAAGAGGATGGGTAATCACTCCCTCGGAATTTGTATCTTGCGTAGGGTCAATAACCACAACATCTACTATTGTCACCTGATCATCTCAAACCAAGTATAAGTATGCCTTGACATGTGTTGTCTACAAAGCATACGAATGCTCCTTCCAAGCCAAGTATCCATTCTCTCGTGCCATAGCAAACACTATGTCCCTAATAGCATCATAGGTAGCTATCCTCTGTTGTAATACAAATAGCTAGATAGATGATCTAGAGATGAAATTTAGGTTGGTAACATCTAGAAGGATGTTATACATGATGGACTAAGTAGATCAGATAGAGGTATCACCAAAAGAGTACTTCTACTGCTGGGTCAGAAACCAAAACATGTTTGGAAACTTTAGAATCAATAGTTGGGCATATGATCTAGGTGAAACTTGGAGTGGTGACATTTGGAAGGATGTTACACATGATGGAGAAAGTAGATCACTTAGAGGTAACACCAAAAGAGCACTTTTACTAATAAAGCAAAAGCCAAAATAGGCTTGAAAACTTTAGAGGCAATTTAGGAGGTCTAAATGGATGGATTAGGCCTTGAAAAGGCTGACACTCCTTTTCCCCCTAGTTTTTCTTTCCGAGAGCTTTCCAACTGTACCTCACCCATGTGATTTTGAGATTCCTACAAGAAGATTCCCTTAAAGATTCCCTAAAAGACCAACTAGATGAGACCAGGACCAACATGTCACCCATCCAAGCAAATAATCTGAAGGTGGACCTTGCTGACAGGTCACCTATCCATGTACCTAATCCTATGGTGAAGCTTCCTTGGAGGAGATTCTCTTTGGCTATATAATAAAGAGAAGATGCTTGTTTGGAGCATCAAAGGATTGAGTGAAATTTGTGTTTTCTCTCTATGTATCTCTCTTGAAGAGTTCTCTTGTCCTTGGAGTATTACATCTGTATTCTTGAAGGACACTGTGTCATATGGACTGTTGTTGCATCTAATCTAAAACCACACTCACAAGTGAGTAATGAAGATGCATATGGGTGGACCAAACCTAAGCAAAACCTCATCATTGTAAAGAAACAATTTGGTGCAAGTTGGAATGCCTTAATGCACGGTCAAGCTAGGATCCAAGAGCATGCACACCCTTGCCGGAGCAAGAGCAAAGACATGCTCTAGTATCTTGAGGAATGGACAAATCAACTAAGAGAGAATGTAAAGTATGCTCATATTGTTGTTCCATCAAGGAAGATTGTAAACCTCTAGTCCAATCTGACAATAGTGAAGTAAAGGATGGAAAGTCCTCTTGTGCCCGTGGGGATAGATTATCTCTTGTCTGATGCAAGAACATATGGAGAGAAAAGGATCCCCCTCCACCTCTCTCACATAAATATCCAAAACCAGCCTATCAACAACCATAAAATGAGAAGAATGTAGGGGTGTTGAGAGAGCCCGACTACCCAAAAATGCTACAGATGCAATCTCTTCCATAGAGCAAGCCAACCCCGCCACACAAGATTGGCAAAGCCATCTGTCTACGTGCAAAATCCCCTATCACACACTCAAATGTCCCTGGTTCAATAATATCACCAAAGATTCCCATAATCCTCCTATCAAAGGCTCTCATATGTGATAAGAAGGATGAGGAGGGAGGAAATGTACAGATTAGGTAGGACGGCCAACGAGCAATACTAAAGAAGAGTATAAAAAATTCCACCTACAGATCTCTTAATAATGGAGAGTCATCCACATGGAGAATATCCTCTGCAAGGGCAGCATCTAAGAAGCATGTGATAAAATCCTTGGATCCTACTAGCACTCCAAGAGTACATAGTTCATCTGTAGATGTAATACACTCCTTGGAAGCTCAAGGTGGGGAGGAATACCTAAAAGGGACCATGCCTTGCACTTTGACACCTTGACTCTCAAGCATACTAGATGTAGCTTGGTAGTCAAGTGATCAAAGGCATGCCTAATCTGATCTATAGGGCCCACGATATGTGTATCGTATGCCAAGGAGAGAAATACACAACCTAGCATGGCCAAAGTAGTAAATAGGAGAGCTCTAAAGTGAGCCATGGAAAATAAGGGTCCCCCGAAAGGATCTCCTTGATGTGTACCCAAGGCTGACTCCAAGACGGTGACTCCCTCTTGTGAACCACCGTGCTAGTAGTAAAGGGAAGCAAGAGAGCCATAAAAAGACCACACAAAAGGAATAAGACTCGCAAAGGATCCACTAGCCTCCCTAAGCTCTCTCCACACATGAGACGCTATTAAAAGCGTTCTCAACATCTACCTATAGGACGACCAACTTTGGATGGATACCTAGGAGTGCCTTAATGCCTAGAGACATAGCCTCACATCCTCCAAGTGTAGCTACTCCAAATTAATGTGGACTAAAGTGTTGTCAAAAGTGAGAATGATGCCAAAAGATAATGGTACAATTGACCAAACACAAAAAGATCTCTCCAATAGCAATTGGTCTAATGCTCCCCGTATCCTTCTCCATCACAAGAAGTTGACTAGCACCTAATACTTGACTAAAAGACATAAGAATGTCTCCTCTTGCTATTGTTGAAGCCACCTAAAATAACTCGATAAAACCACTAGAAGGATCATTGGCCTAAAAGCAATCCTTAAGGTGCTCATAAACCATCCTTGACAAGCCTCTTGAGGAAAGGTGAGGAGCAGTGCACAATACTTGTGCAAAAAGTGACATGTCAAGACATAAAAGTTGCTAAGGCTGATAATCTAAGACCTCTGGTGGTAGTCCTTCTATTGCTATAGGATGTAGTGAGCATAGGAAAGATATAGTCTCATCAATAGGACTCGCCATAGACAAAGGGTGTAGCGCTCCTGCTACTCTACTAGACTCTTGCGCTTGACCCAATGTCCTACACCGTTGTAATCAAGTGGACTCTGTGGTATCCTATGGTGAAACCTATCTCCTAAAACATGTAGCTCTAATAGACTCCTCCTAAATGACCGCCCAATCCCCTACTCAAAATTGACAAAATCTAACAATCACTTCTCTATGCGCCGCACGTCCTCCTCTAGCATAACGAAGACACCATCGAGGGAGTAAGAGGAATAGGAACCATGCTAACTTGACTAAGGGATCACGTGCCAAACAATCAAATGGTAGGCAAAAAGCATGTTTAGCCTCATCATGGAGTGTGTGGAGTAGCCTATGGAATAGACATGGACATGGAAAACTAGTCTCAAATAACCCCAAAATGCTAAGAGAAGCTAATCACTCCCACGACTCAATTGGTATCCTTAAAATGGTCAACAAAGAGATAGAAGAAGCATGCATAATCTAGAGTGTCATTGCTGTCAATGTGGTTGCTTGCCTCATGTGTGCATCCCAAGTGATCCAATCATAGTCCTTGTGCATCCTTCCCTATGGATCTTTACCCCTTGTGAGGTAAAGCATCAATGATACACGGGCATGGTGTATTCCAAGCCGCTCTAGGCGGCCCCACATGGGAAGGTGTAACCATGGCTACCACAAGAATAATGATAGTAACACATGATGCTCCTCTCCATATCTTCCCATATATGCAAAACCACAACTCCTCACATCCCAACTCACATAAATAAAAAACAATCTCTCCAAACCCTTAAAACTATAAACTCTCATAACTTTCAATTTCCATCTTCAAAATTTTCAAACTAAATTCCCATGGAATTTAATCATTAAAACAAAGAGATTATAAATGAAAATTCTAGACCCATCACCCTCAATGTATAATGATCACTCTAAACCCTAAAAATCCTAAAAATCCTTAGAACTTTCTGCTCAATTTTCCATAGTCTTCAATCTAGGTACCAATGGAACCAAAATTGGAAAAAAAAAGAATCTACTATTCACTCAAGTGTTATATGCCAAAAATTCCTAAGAAAATATAGATCTTTCCTCTCATATCTCTCCCTCTCTTCTCTCGTCTCCACACCCTCTCAAACTCACGCTCACCAATATATCTATTAGGGAGAGAACATTGTTAGACAGAATAATGAGTATAATCACATATTCAATTCAAGAGTAATCATATATCTATTGAGGAGAGAGCATTGTTTGATGGTGCAATTTATAAGAGAGGAAAAATAGGATCTCTTTTACTTAGAGGTGGAATTTGGAAGAGCAGTTCTTGGAGAAGGGTCAAACATTTGAGAGTTAATAAATAGCAAACATTTGAGGTTTGTATCTTTGAGAATACTCTACCAATTGCAACATGATTTATCTCTTTGGACCCATCTTGTTGCAACCTTTCAATAGTTGCTAAGTTTGTGGGGTTTGGACATTTGTGGATAGAGTTATGAGCATTTAAGATTTAGTGTTTCCCCAAGGTCTTGGAGTTGAATGAGAGTAGATTTGTTGAATGTTTCCTTGGTTAATAAAATCCCAAATCTGGTGTGCTTATCTCTTTGAAGACTACTATCCAAGGGCTTTTGATTGAGACCAATCCGATATTCATTGGAGGTGTGAGTTGAAAGTTCTGAGCCTTTGAATATACCCAAATGGTTCTTGACTTTGGAGTTCCGGTATCACATACTCAGATGACTGCATCTCTGCCATTACTTTAAGCAAATGGAGTAATTGTGATCTAGTTAGAAGCACCATGATGAGTGCTTTCAATTAAAGCAAAGCTTGCTCAGTTTGGAGTACTACACAAGGAGTTCTGGATTTGTGAATTTTGAGAAAGTTTTGAGAATCTATGATTGGGCACAAATTCGGAGTGTTATTGATCTGCAATCACCGATGAAAATCTAATGAAAATTGCTACATCAGAACTTGTGTCTTACAAGCTCTCTTTCAAGGCCAAGCTCGTAGCATATTGGAGTCTGAGCTAGCAGTGGTGACAATTCTCATACTGTCATACCTTTGCATCATGGTGTTTGGAGAACCAAATTTGGAGTGCTATTTTTCTTCACTCACAAACCCATCCAAATAATTCTCTTTTCATAAGAACCACATGGGTCTTAAGTTTTCTATTGAATCCTTTCTTGCATTGTTTGGATATCTAAGGCAGACAATATGACCATTTGAGTTACTCTGACATTTCAAAGTACTTGGTGTTTAGATCTGCACACGTAAAGTGAGATTGCTTTGTGCTTATGAGTTCAAATCAGCTAGTTTCTATGCTTATAGAACCAAAAAATTTCAAGGTTTCTATTGAGATCTAATTTGTTGCAATTGGAGGTCAAACAAGGAAATTGTGATAGTTTGAAATCTATGACTTTTTGTATTTTGTAACATTGAGAAGTGTTCATTTGGAATTTTATTCTCAGTCATCACACATCCAAATGAGATTATTTTTTTATCAATAGAACCAATATCTCAATTGATTGCTGGATAGTGGACTCTAGATCTTTGTACAAGCTATTACAACTTGTTTCCACTTTGTAAAGTTTTAAAAATTAAAGTTGTGGAAGATGTAAATTCAATCTGTTGTATCTTTCTACTCATCGATCCAAATGAAGTGCTCTTTGTGTCATTTGAGTTGTCTTACTCATAACTTTACATTGAGAACTGAGTGATAGAGGTTAGATGAAGGACAAGAAGTTCTAAGTACCTCAAATTTTGCAGCCTTTGGTATCTTTGTGCAATGCAATTCTAGAAGATAGTATCTTTGTACTCACATGGCCAAATGAGGTGATTCTTATCTCATTAGAACCAGCTTCTTGAGATCCTTACTTTAACACCTGGATAGTAGTGCTAAGAGTTGTATAATAGAAGCTATGCTTACTTGAAAATCTTGAAGTGAGTGATTATGATTGGCACAATAGAGTAGTCCAAGATGGTGAAAGATATTATTGATATAGCCATGAAGCAACAACAATTAGCTGAAATGTTTAGGAAATTCAATGACTTCCACAAAGAGCTTAGAAGCTTCTTTGCACCTATGTACTAGTGCATGAGTACTCTCATGGTTGATATGGAAATTGTAAAGTTTGAGATCATCATTGTGAAAGAATCCTTGAACTTGATCAACCAAGAGATTCAAGATCTCAAGAAGAGTACTATCTTGTTTTAACATCAACCAAGAGGATGGTTGATGCTTCCAAGAAAGTTACTTCTTTGGGAGCACAAGACACCAACATTGCTACACAAAGTGGAGGGCTCCAATAGATTATGGACACATTGGAAGTGAAGATAAAGTCATATGTTGAACTACTAAGGTAGCTCAAATCTCTTACTTGCAAGAGCATGAGGTTTAGAAGGAGAACCAACTGGTTAGAATGAAGAACTTGAGGATTCTAGGTTTGCCAAAGATAGAGAAGGAAGGCACCAAGGTTATAGTGTGAGTTTATTGTTGATTCTTTGAGAATCCATGATCCATAGATTTTGCAAGCATATAAATTGTGACAACAAGATGCACAACCAAGAAGCATTTTGGTGAGGTTTGGCTCAAAAACTCATAGGAATTCAATGATGGAAACAAGGCTATACTCAAGGGGTGGTGCATCTAGTTGGACCTTGATCTCACCTCTCTCCAATGGCAAGCAAAGAAGGGAGAATTAGCAAAAGTAAAGGAGGCTCAACAAGCAAGTTTTGTTGCATTCTTGAGAGATTATAGAGTTTTGATCACCCAAAGGAAAAAATCAGCTATTGCATAGCAATTCTAGACCCTTTAAGTGTTGTTTTGGAATGCTTAGGGGCTCACATGCACCAAATACTCAAGTGCTAAGCCTTAATGGGATAATGCTTATCTAATCAATCTTGTGGAGACATGGGAACATGAGGGGAACACCATTCAAGACATTGAAGGATTCACTCTTGTTTGTTCAACTTGGAATAAGCAAGGCAACATAGGGGAAGGAGCTTTGGAGATATTGCTATTTACGTCAGGTTTGGCCTTGAGAAATTAGTCTCTTTGATATTCCAAGACTCAAGTGTACAATACCAATGGTTGAAGATTGGAAGAGTTGTTTCACCTTGATTCCTTGCTGTTTTTCACTTTACTCCATTGACATCACCAATTTACTCAAGTGGAGCTCTCAACACCATGCAATGTTTCCAATCCTTGACAAAAGATGTGTTGTACTTTCAAAATAAAGGTGCAATACTTGTTCTTGGTGATTTCAATGCTAAGATCCAAGCTTCTCAGATCATGAGTTTAGTGACCTTGAGAATGATCATTTTCATAGCTTGATAGAAAATTTTAGTGCTTGGTCCTACTCTTTCCTAGATCTGATAGGCAACACCATGGATAGATAGATTTTGAGCTTTGCTACCTATTGTAGCTTAAAGATCCTAAATGGACTTTCTCAATTTCTTGAAACTTGCAACAACACATGCTTTTTTTCTAGTGGATCAAGCACCATAGATTACATGCTGATTTCACATAGTGATATGCACTTTGTCTCAGATTTTTATATTAAATCCTCAACATGAATCTGACAATGCACCTCTATCTTTTGCAATCCTTCTTCCTTGCACCAATAGAAAACACATTACCTAGCATGCATCTAATGGGAAACTCTATCTAAATTTTCACAAGAGAGATATGTACCAACAAGCCATCCAAGAGAGGTTGAGGTTTATGGAGTGGAGCTCTGATTTCCCACAACAAAATGATCAATTCATTGAACTTCTTCACTCTACATCAATTTCATTGTTTCCAAGAGCATCTAATAAGAAGAGACTTGGTCTTCCATGAAATAGGTGGTATGATACAAGAATATTGTAAAATGGCAAGGATCAAAGCTATGGATAGATCTCTTGATCAAGTTGCACAAAAACTTCCTTTTGTCTATTATAGAAAGTTGGTGAAGTGCAAGAAGAGAACATTTTTTAGACGTAAGGGGGATGAGATAAGCACTGAATTGAGAAGAGATCCCAAGGTTTTTTGTAACAAGGTAATTTTTAGATCTCAATCTCCATTGCTGGACTTGAAGGAGCTTTGTAGCTATATCAAGGATCTGCACTTCTTCCCCAATGCTCCAAGCATGGCACCATGCCTTAGATCTACTCTCAACATCTTTGAAGCTAATGTAAAGCACGAGATCAAGAAGTTGGCTTACGGTAAGGCCAAAGACCTTGATGGACTTTGTGTTGAAATTTTGAAATGGAGCAGCAATCATCTTATTTCAATACTCACTTCTCTCTTAAATGTGGCTTCTTAACAAATGGTGGATGAAGAAGGTAGTTCCCATTTCCAAGTCTGGCCAGAGAGATGTTGTCACAAATTACCATACCATACTAGTTGGTAGTATCTTAGCAAAGTTGTATGGTCAAATTTTGGAGTCTAGGTTGAGTACTTGGGCCAAAAAGAACAAAATTTGGGCTCAGTGCCAAGCTGGTTTCAAAGCAAGGTTTAGTACATTGGACCATCTTTTAGTACTCCATCTTTTGTGGTGGAAATCCAAGGTGTCGAAAGAGCTTTCTACATGCATTTATTGATTTCAAGAAGGCCTTTGATAAGGTGCTTAAGAAATCACTAAGTGAGAGACTCATTGAAGTTGATGTTTCACCGGATATGATTGGTGATATAAATCTCTAGACTCTATGAGAAAGTGAGACTCTCATCTTTGAGCTCTCAAGATGTCCTAAGCACAATGGGAGTGATTCAAGGTTGCTTTCTATCTCCAACTCTATTTAGAATCTTCATCAACAACCTAGAGAGAGTATTCATGGGGTTGGAGCTAAATGTGTGCAGGTTGGCTCTTTGATGATACATGCAATCCTTTATGTAGATGATGTAGTGCTCTTCTCCATCAATCTAGAGAGTTTACATAAGCTGTTGGATTCTCTTCTTTTGTTTTGCAATCAAACAAAGATGGAAGTGAATCTTGACAAGTCCAAGGTGATTGTGGTGGGTTCTAAAGGTGTCACACTTTTCTTCTTTGATTGGAAAGCACTTGGAGCAGGTTTCTTCTTACAAGTACTTGGGGATTGATTTTTCTCATGACTATAGTTGGTCTACTTGTGTGAAGAATAGAATCAATGTAAGGTTTAGAGCCTTGTATTCACTCATGAATCATTTGAGACTTGCTCATCTTACCACATATGAGTTGAAGAAGGTGTTTTTTAGATCTCTTGTACAACTGGTGGTTCTCTATGGTGCTTAGATTTGGGGACTAGGTACTAAGAAGACTTCGTGGCAAAAGGTTGAGAAAGTTCATAAAGTGTTTTCGTGTGATGAACTTGGTGTGAGGACTCTAACTCCCTATGTTCTATTGCTTGCTAAAATAGGAGTTTTGCCTCTTGAGGCTGAAGCTTTGTTCTTAGCTCTCACATATGCCACTAAGGTGAGGTCCTTGGAGCATGATAGACTTCCCTACCAAGTTCTTTGTACAACTCTATCTATTAGTTGGTATATAGCTCTGATTGCATAGATTACAAGATGAAATTTTTTTGAGCAACATTGGAGATTGGAGCCTATTGCATTACGAGATATGATCAAGGAGCAGTTCTTACATTGCTTATGGCATGAAGCACCCGGTACCAAGATGGTGTTTTATCATCAATTTGAAATCCTATGTTAGTGTATTGCAAGCAAGATTATTTCTTGGCTAGGATCTCTAGTTCATTTAGACATGTTATTGCTCAGTATAGTATGAGCTCTGATAGACTAGAAGTAGAACATGGACGTTGGTAATAGATATATTACTCCATCCGGCTTTGCATATTGTGTACTATGAGCAAAGTTGAGGATGAGCACCATGTTTTTGTTGAGTGCCCTTGCTACAAATATGTCAGAGTTAGACATCATATTCATAGTAGTGATTTTTCAAATCTCTTATAGATTTAGAATTTAGCATCATGGAAGTATATGACCAAGATTAATATACATCATATTAGTTTGGTACAGATTGGTCAGATGTTGTAGGCTCTTGCCTATGTTCACCTTTAATATGATTTGTATAGTGTTTTCAACTTTTTGACTCTTCCGGGATTTATATTTCATTGTTCTACAATATCTATGGCCAATATTGTATAAGGATTCCGAAGAGAGCATTCAAAGGAATATCGTATCAAGCACATAGAGAACATGGTTAGAGAGACAATAAGAGTAATCACGAATTCAATTCAAGAGTAATCGTATGATAAGAGGGGAGTGACATCTCCGCCGTTCTATAAAGAGAGTATTATTTAACTTGTCCCCGGAGAGAGCATTATTTGCTGGTGCAATACATAAGAAAATAAGAAAGGCATAACATATCCGGTGTTCTACTGAGAGAGTATTGGTTTGCACGATTCATACCTAAGTTTTATACTCACATACTAAAGTGTAATGTGAGTAATAAAATGAGCGATAACGCTAAACATTATTTCATACATGAGAGCACATTAGCTGATAATATGGTATCTAAAATCTCGCGGATCGGTCACGTCGTTGTGTGGAACTCACGCTAGTACTCCGAATTCTGGTGGAGGATTTCGCGGAGTGTAGGCCACAAGCCACTAGATATTCTAGGAGATAAAAGACAATACTTTGGTGTTTCTGTGGATGTTCTGGTGGTGGAAAGTAGATGATAATTATTAATAACAGAAACATAAACGAAATATCAGACGCGAACAACCAAAGAATTAAAAGATATAATAACATAATATAGTTACAAATAGACAATCTATGACAATCCTGAGAATCTCTGCCTAAGAATCTGTATCATAATATAATAAAGTCAATTATAAACAACTTAGGATAACCTAAAATCTGTACGAAGTATAAAGTAGTAATTCCCTCTAAATAAATAGGGTAGATTTTGGTACTTTTTGTATTCATATTCCAGTGAGTGGTATGCCGATGATGAATCACAATAGGCAAGGTAACAGGAACATCTCGACTCCACTGGTACGGAGACGATACAATAGGGGAATTATCTCGCATTTATCATTGTGATATTTGGAGACTTAATTTAAACTTAACGCTTCTACCCGTTCGATCCCTTTGGATCATCCCTGTTTTTCTGCTATACATTGCGCGCAGCTGTATCTCAGGTCACGATCAATACTTATAAATAAAGAGAGAAACCAAGATTGAGTGCATCATACAGGCGGGACGCATCGACGATTGAGCTATTATCACCAAGAAGATTCACGCAACACATGCATTGACCGATTCCAAAAGGTGTGTTACTGCTTGTGGTTGCATTACTCCGTTGGTGCGCGAAGTTGTCGATGTGCGTGGCGTATCTACACTACTTCTCCACACTTCCGACGTAGCCGTAGTTGATCTATTTTTAGCAACCGTTAAAACCCAACTGAATTGCCTTAGAATGATATCTACTGCCTGGCTCCGGAGACACGGTATATTCAGTTAGTACTCGGCTGCATTTAGTTCTGCATTGAGCAAAGCTAGCGAAACTTTGGACTACGAAATCCTCCTTTTGAAACTGATTCACATCGTGAGATAGGATGAAAGTATCACCTGTCGGAAACTATTCTATGGTGATAAGGAGATGACGTGCACACGTCTGGAGAAAGTTCATTCCTGCACTTTCTTGTGTGCAGAATCCACTAACAAGGAACGTATCTTAATATCTTTGGTTAAGCTGACGGGCCTATGACCAGGAAAGTTAAGTAAAGTGTACCCTGCAAGAGGTAGAGCAGAGCACTTTTAGGTAGGTTTGGAGTTGAATACCTACGTTTCATGCATACAAGAAATCCTTTTCCTCCTGAATCTAGCATACCCAAAAGCAGAGAAGAACGACTTTCAAAGGATTTGTAACGGTATGGCAGATACAACGTATCTGAGAAGAACCTTTGAAGGGCCTGCAAGCTTGAGCAGAGTTCTTATATTCTACATGCAGTGCATCTTGAAGGGTACAGGTTCAAGGTGCAGGATTCTTGACTTGCTCTTGGGTTTGGAATTCCAATTCCTCGCACCGACCATTACACTAAAATCTGGACGAAAGAGCTTCCCTTGGATACCGAATACACACATCGAACCGGAAACTATCGTAGAACTAGAACAGGTGCGAGGATAAAAGTCAGAGACGAGTTCCAGTAAGGATGGAGAAGGGAGAGGCGACCACTTTTCACTTCTTCCATTTCATCATTTGAAATGAACAAGTAGTAAGTAAAAGATGGATGGATATGGATGAGATTTCTAGTAGTGGAAACGAGGTGACAATTAGATCCAGAGATTTCAACCATTCGTCCGGCATGAACCTCCTCTATCTCTTAGGCAGGGGAACAGACTCCAAAGGGATGCGAGGAAATGATCTGACTAGCTCCATCCACTTGTGTGGCCAAGAAAAAGTTTGACTGTCCCGACACTTCATACGCTGCCCACCCTCTACAACAGCAAGGCAGGATGATTCGTCCAGTTGTTTGGAGTTGTACACATTCTGCATGTAAGCAACTTCCAAGGTGCTTAGATGCCTGATCCTGTTCTATTCTCATTTTATCTTTTTTGTCTCTCCCTTGTACGGCTTGATGGGGTCTTCCCATCCTTCGTTTTTTCTACGCGGTCGCCTGCTTCCATTCTCTGTCTCCCTTGCTCTGAGGTTTCGCACGCATGCAAAGTACTGTGAATCTCCTTCTCATCTCTTAACACGTGTCGATACATCAACATTAGTCGGGAGTTTCGTGGTATGTCGTTTTCCTTAAATACGCATATCTTACTAAAGTCCTTGTCTACTTTCCATGTCGTCGACCTCGAGTCAATGTGGAAATCTTCCCTAAAGAAATTTTGGCGGGATCTCATTTTAAATAATGAATTTTATGGTAAATAAATTCCACCATCATCAAAATTTTTAATTTCGAAATGGTGCTATTGCCAGGAATGAAATGCAAATAGTTTCATAGTTTCATTCATTGTTCAAGAACGAAGCAAAAAGTTTCTTGCTAGTAAAGGCTTGATATGTTGGCTTATATTTATGGTAAAGCATCACCATATTTATTTCTTAGTTTTCTATCAATGTTCTAACTTCCAGCCTATCCGAGTACAGTATTTATTCATTCTAATTAATATATTTGAGCATTACTCTCCTGATCCTTCGCATATTTAGACACTATTATTAACTCTACTTGTATCTTATCTCTCATCAGCGGTAAGTTAAATCACCTTGTTATCCAAATACATTTTTCTCTACTTGTGACACTATCAGTTACCAGTTGATTAGAACTTTCACCGAATCAATTGAATCACTCCCATTGCATTTACGAGACTCTATGAATGACTTCATTTGCAAATACTTACTACACATTCTACCGGGTGCATAATGAAGTAAACTTATATGTACCTTAAGTATAAATAACATGGCCTTAGACAATCTTTAGTATTTAAAGTACTTTCTATCTAGTTCTTTTGCTAAATATTTACTTCTATTTTCACTAATATTTTTCTCAAATTTTGGTCTTTCATACTAATATTAGGGCAAGAATGGAGTGTATCAAATGGATTGAATGCACAGTCTTCTGAACAGCCACTTCCAGTTCATTGGGATGTTTGCATTTGTATGATGTTTAAGCATCATTCTCTATAGTTGATGGTATCTTAATTTGGTCAACCTTTCTGGGATAACTTTGCCTAAATCAGATAAATTTTAATATTATCAGTGATCTCCAATTAGGTTACTTTTGGTTATCACCTGTGGTGAGAAAAAAATCTGCTATTCATATTTTGATTCAAAATTGGTATCCTTCTATTTCAATAATGCTAGTAAGAATTAGATACAATGGAAAATCTTATGATTCAAGCAACACAACATCAAATTGATCCTCTTACGTGAATATTAGAAGCAAATGCACAACCATAAAAATTAAAAAGGAATAGCATTTTAAGAAGAATATAGTTATGTTTGTTCTCTCAAGCCAAACAATTTGATGTAAGGACCATTGTATGTAGAACAGAGAATTTTTTGTAGAATTAGGACCAATATTTCTATACCACAAACATATAGACCTACTTGATCACCAAATACTATTGCTACTAGCAAACTATTAAGTATTGTATGGTCTTAGTTGGTGTATTAGTGGAGTAAGTAAAACATTGTTTTGAGGTCATATTGGTTATTCATAGAGTTAAAGAGAGCTTTCATATCTTAATTCAATTTATCAACATAGTAACAGCAATATAAGATTCATTTGGTAAATAGCCAAGGCATCCAATTTTAGAATACTAAACTTGTTATAAAGATACAAATTCCAAAGATCATGAAGAGAGAACAATAATATATTTATAATTAAGTTTAAATATTATAAAAATATAAAGATAGTTATGAGAGATTAGAGCAACTAGAAGAAGCCATGCAAATAGTTTAAATATTTGATCCTCTTGTCTCTCTAAGATTTGTGTATCCAAGATCTTAATATCATACAAAATAATAAGAGGAGTTGTTAAGACTATTAATGCAATCTAATATAAATTACTTCTTAATGTTGATATGCACATATACATTGCTACACAAATATATATGGTTGTCAATATCATACATTATAGAAGCACAACTAACAGACAAAGTCATATACAAATTCTAAATTGCCATGATAAAAAATTAAATATTAAAAAGTTAGACTATATATACTTGGCCAACAAGCATCTAATTACATTTATCAAGCCAAATCCACTCTAGCACAAAGAATTTAGGTTACACTTGCTAGCTCCATCCACCATATATAGGAGTTCAAAGGCTTGATAAAAAACAAGTGACTCTCTAGAGTTCCACTTTGAGATAGATCCTTCTTTGGGGAAGCTAGCGAGTCTACCCCTAATAGCACACTCATTAGAACAAATATTTGTAAACATGACTCTAATGCTGCAACCAAAAACCTTAATGGAACAAACATGCTGCCACTAAGTAGTCCCTAAGTAGCTACTAATGCAACTATG
This sequence comes from Lunularia cruciata, assembly GCA_948567375.1. Taxonomy (NCBI): domain Eukaryota; kingdom Viridiplantae; phylum Streptophyta; class Marchantiopsida; order Lunulariales; family Lunulariaceae; genus Lunularia; species Lunularia cruciata. The sequence goes on from OX419758.1 coordinate 45,802,358, forward strand.
ATGGCCAAGATAATCACTCAAGACTCCAAGCAAACAGCTTAGGCACTACAAATGTCATGACAATGTTGATGATAAAGGTTTATGATAGTGTAGAACATGTTTCTATTGTCAATAGTTTGAGTTTTACAATGAAGATTATCAACATTATAGGGATAAATTTGACTATCTTACAAGCTAAATATGTAGAGTAGTCAATGAATGAAAAAATATTGATGCCTAGTAAGACCAGTTGTTAGCTCACTATAAGCACCATTTATTCTAATTTGAGGCTCAATATGTAAAAATATTCCTATTATCATAATTTAAACCTAAATTATCTTTTGCAGTTATTCTTATTATTCTTATGGATTGTGATAGTCTAAAATTTTCAGATTGATGCAATTTGCAAATAAAGCTTTTATGATATCCTTCAAGGGTAGTTTTCTTATGATGGTTGATTGAAAGAAATGCACTAGATTTGGACTCTGAATCCAATACTACTCATATTAGAAAAGAGTGTATAAAGTCAATGAAATTCATAGTTATACCAAGATATCATATTTTGATTACCTTGGATTAAATGTAATTAAGCTCAAGCTCATAAAAAAAGTACATTAATGCAACTGTGTCTAGCAAGCTATGAAGGAGTAGATACCAATAGTTGGAATATAGATCAACCCAATAATAGATGAAGGTATCATCTTTAAAGGTGGTAGATGGGAGTCTACACAAGTTTATAAATATGTTTATAAAAACCAAATTAGGGTTTAATTTTTCATTAAAGGTAAAAACAGAAAATTATACTTATACTTGAAATGTGTTATAAAGCTTAAGCAAGTAGAAATTCTTTTGTAAGAAATAAAAATGTAAGTCAGAAAGGTAAGGTTAGTTCTTAAGTCATGAAGTTTTAAATGAAGGAACCTAGATAGAAGAAGAAAAGATCAAAGCTTTTATAATTGGCCAACTCTAAGAGTTGGTGCATATTGATGATTCATACATTCACTAATTTACAGGTTACAAAACCACTCATCAATGTCTTAGGTAAGGATGTAAAGTTCTTGTGATAAGGAGAAGACTTTTCTCAACAACTTAATGACCTTTTCATCTTATCTAATCTTATAACCGTATGATCTGAATTTACTTTCTTAAGTTGATTTTGATACTTCTAACTCTACTTTATTAGGAAGAATGCTATTATGGGAATTTTCATATGTGCTACATCTAATTTCTTTTACCTCAAGATGATTAAATTCTATTTGCAAATATTATAGATTAATTTTATCTATAGATTTTAAATTTATGTGTGATTATGATTATGACAAACTATCAAAGTATATATTATTTTAATTTTGCAATATTATCTTGTAAGTAAGCTTAAACATATATATAGCATATAAAACACAAGCAACTATTGCAAATAATCATCATGTTATTTATAATACTATAGCTACTTTAGCTAGATACCTTGGCTACTATTTTAATAATAGTACATAGTTGTAACAAGGCAATGAGTAGTGATTGTCTATAATATAAGGTTTTCCTTAAATACTCCTAAAACTTCTCAATCAATCAAGGTATTTAAGTATAAGATTAGTGCTAAGATGTCTTGATTCTTTAATAAGAGATGTCCTTCAAATTAGAGCTTTAGGAAGCTCACTTGTCATTTTGAGCCTCTAAGCTCATAGGTATAATGGTGTTGTGCATATACACATTGTTACATAACATATATTACTATCAACATCATACACTATAAAAGCACAACTCACACATAAGTCACACATGAACTCTAAAATGCCACAATAATCAGTTCTTTTTCCACTCAACTCAAATTTGTACTTGATCCTTTACTCAACAATTATCAATAATCAAGCACTAATTGCTATCAAAAATCACCCACTATAGCTAAGAGATTCCATGTGATGCTTGTTGGCCTCTATCCACCATAGCCAAGAACTCCAAGGCTCAACATCATAGATGTGAGCTCTCTCTAGAGTTGCACTTTGAAAGTATACCTCTTTTCTCAACCTAGGTCTCCAACCCTAATGGCACCTCTGATGGCACATTTGTTGGTGCAAGTGATGATATGTCCTATGTGATCAATAGTCCCAACATGAAATCTGACTGCAATCAAGTAGTCCATGAGCAACTACCAAAATAACTATAACTACCAACACTACCACTCTAGCATCCAAGTAAACTAGCTTTGGCACTACAAATGTCATGATAATTGTCATGCATATATACATTGCTACACAACATACATCATTATTAACATCATACACTATAGAAGCATAACTCACACATAAGTCATACATGAACTCTAAAATGCAAAAATATTCCTCCTAGTTGGTGGTTAGGTCCTTCTAACTCCAGATAGCCATCTACTCCAAGTATATGATATGCCTTAGGGTGGGTAAAGATCAAGAGGTAAGGTGCTATTGAGCTCTATTGTTAGTCACCTATTTGAAATCTATATCACATAAAAGGTGAACTAGCTATAGGTCAAGTACATCTAGGACATAACCACTATCTTTGAGGAACTACTATCCTTGAGGAACCACCATGAAGGAAGGAGTCAAACATACCATATGCCATCCTCTTGAACAACTATCACACACCAACATAGTAACAACTCTACCAAAAGAGCCACATAACATTCACTGGAAGCCTGCATGAACAAGTGCCAAGCTGGGGTCCATAGTGCCATCAATGTTTAAGAGGTAATATGGTGCACTATTGTACACATGATCCTTCCAAACAACACCATCACATCTTTCCAACAAAAGGACTCCAAAAGGCAAAACCTCATGCACTTTCAAGATAGTGCGGCATGTAGTAACATAAAGTATAACCAATGTAGTTTGTTATAGATATACATAGTCACCTAGATGAAATCGACAAATCAAGGGTCCATAAACTCCTTGAATAGTAGTATAGCATATGGTATCCCTACGCTAAGCAATCACTAGTTCTCAAAGACCATCGGCATCATTCTTCCAAAGATCTCCTCCCATTGATAACATGTGCTCACTTATATGTCTAGATCATCTAAGTCCAAAACTACAATAGCATCACAATGAATGGCTACAAGTAAATCTAGATCTTGTCCATAGAGTAGAAGGTAAGGAGAGAAGGATGCTATAGAGGCTTGCAAGCTGAACCAACATCCCATGGGCAACCAAGGTAATTAGAGATCCCAATCTCCAAGATGACCTCTCTACAAACCATACTTATGCAATCCTCTCTTCACCATCTAAACCACTCTCTTTGCTAAGCTATCTACCTCAAAGTGATCTTGGGTGGTAATATGATGATCAATCAAGGCCTTTTCATACAAGAACTAAAAGTCTCCCAAGCACTATGTACCTTGATCAATAAAAACCCTAACTAGTGCACCAAAATGACTAAGAACCCAATCCAAGAACAAGTAAGCCATCCCTTCAATGGACTTGTTAGGAAGTGCAACCCACTCAATCCACTTGTAGAACTAATCTACCATAATAAAAACATACCAATGATATTTTAAAGTTAAAATATTAGGTCCAACAAAGGCCAAACTCCAATGGTAACCCAACCCCATGATAAGTAATGGGTGTAATTGTGGTGTAGGAGCATTAAATAATGCTCTAACTTGGTCACAAACTACATATCTGGGAATAAAGTCTGTACATTGGTCTACATACCGCACCACCAATAATGAATTTGGAGTAAGCTATATGTATGATCTACTCTAAAAATGTCTTAGCTCCTCATGAGCATGACATATCAACTATGGTCTCTAAGATAGAGATGATACTACTTGTACTCTACCATCTTCTTATACACAAAGAAGGTATTTGCACTCTAATCTAAATCTTTGGGCTCACTAAAGGACATGGTCTCTCTCCTTAGCACTAACTATGGCACCCACAACACCAATGCAAATATAATCTATCACTAAGACATCTTCATGAATGTCTTGCTGAATGTCTGCTCCACCCTCTAGATCTATAACTTAAAAAGAATTTCCTATATATATTGAGAGAAATACCACCAAGGCCTCAAAAAATATACATAGAAAAGTAGATGTATGCCAACTTGGCACCATCTCTTCATTTGTATCACCATGCCATCATGCTCTAGTCTGATCCTACTGGCTGGGAAATGGGTTTGTTCTCAACATTTGCATCATGGTTCCTCACTCCATGTTTATGAATAATTAATTGTGGAATCATACTCTTGTAAGATCAGAGCACATCATGCAAGCTTCCTTGAAAGCTTATGACTCCATAAACCACTTCATTGGTTGATGATCAATGATGAGAGTGAAAGGGTTACCAAATAGGTAACACAAAAAATGTGCTACTACCCATATTGCTACCAAGCACTCTCCCTCATATGAACAATACTTTACTTCCACAAAATTGTTGGAGTGACTAGCATATGCCACAAACTCCTTCCCCTCATCATCTAGTTGGATGAGCATTGCTCCAAGCTCCAATGTACTCCAACCAATATGAACCTAGAATGGTTGTTCTCTTATTAGTCTCCTAAGAATAGGGGCAAATATTAGCCTCTCCTTGAGCTATATAAAAGCTCTCTCTTGCTCATCTCCCAAAACCTACTCTTGTGTAAGCTTGGTTAGCTTTGTCAAGGCCTTGGCAATGACACTAAATCCTCTAATATATTAGTGATAGAAGTTTTCCAACCCAAGGAATGCTTGCATTCTACTCACATCCATAAGCCAAGGAATATGTGCAATAACCTCCACCTTGGTCTGCTGAACACCAAGTCCTTCAAGGTAGATAGTGTGACCCAAATACTCAACCTACTTGTGGAATTATCTACACTTCCCAATATGTAATTTGAGTCCATGAGATCTAAATGCCTCAAACATCTCCAACAAATGTCTCTCATGCTCGTCCACAATATCTTTATAGACCAAAAATATCATCAATATAGCACCAAGTAGAATCCAATCCTTCTAAGATCCTATCCATGAACCTCTAGAACTTGACAAGAGTGTTTAAGTAATAAGAACTTCCACTGATATAATACATCCTTACCATGAGGATCAAAAACTCAAAATGCTGTCTTGGACTTGTTCTCCTCCTTGATCGGTAATTGATGATATCCTACTCAAAGATCCAAAGTATGAAAGACCTTTGTATGCCCAATTGCATCAATGATCTCTTCTAATGTAGGCATGGTATATCTATCAGCCCTAGTTTATCAATTGATAAGATGGTAATCTCCATACATCTATCCATTTACATAGTTACCATGCATATCCTTCTTGGTTGGCATCATTGTAGTTGAAGCATACTCTCCATATGAAATCTCTACCAAACTAACCTCAAAAAGGTCTCTACTCCAGCTCTGAATCAATGCTCTCTCTATATTTTTAAGGACATAAAAAAATTGGTCTATCATTAGTCAACTCAATCCAAATACTTGGTCCTTTCAAAGCACCCAAATCCTTCATATTGAAGGAAAAAATTTTGTGTAGCTCCTCAAGAACCTCCAAACTCTCTATCTTTCTCCTCTTATAAGCTTGGGTCCAATGTTTGGCTCCCAAGTATCCTCTATAATTGATGTAGGAATGAAGACATAGTGATTGGTTGTTACACCGAGCTCTTAGGAGCAATAATATCATGCCCCCAACTTCAATGTAAAAAATCCCTCTACTCTGGCTACAAGCTTCATATGTCCTCTCATTGCATCCAAAGTAGACCAAGGGTGTAACCTAAGTAGACCACACTCACTTGGATGGACCTAAAGTAGACCACTCTCATCAGTAGTCACTAGCTATGTCCCAAGAATACCATGCCCACTTGGTCCATCACCCCCAACATATGCATAGATCTTCTTGATAGGCATAAAGCTCACAAGTATTTGAGTGGTGATGCTTATCAAGTGCATCTTATGGTGCTCTACCAAGACTCACAATCTAGGTTAAACAATTTAGGTCTATAGCCTGATCTAACACCTAATGCTTGGATGCCTCTAACATTGTTATAGTAGTGGTAATACCAATACCAAAACCCATCTCCTGCTCGCTCTTATTAGCATTGGGCTCCACCAATTGCTATAACTATGAGTCCCAAATAAGTCCAATACCTCCCTCTCAAAAAGCATGGGAACTTATAAAACTCATAAGTGTAGGTAAAGCAACTTTGGGCTATCCAACAAGGTTTACCACTGCCATAGTTGACCTATTAGCCACTACCACTATCTAAAACTAGCTTCCAACATCCAAAATATCATTGGTAGTAAGGTGATCTAGTTGTTGAATCCCATCATAAGCATATTGTAGAACCATTCTTGATAAGAGGTTCATCCACCAAAGATAAAGATGATGAGCCCATGATCCCATGCTAGCTATATCCAACAACATGGTAGGTCCCATCTAAGAATGGACTTTAAGTGTACTTGTCACCACTTGTGTACAAGAATCACCCATCAAAGTGACATTCTCCAAAACATAAGTTGGAAAAATAGACTGATGAACCTAGAAATGTCATAGTATGCATAATAGCTCCCAAAAAATATAATGGGGATCTTGTAGAACTTAACCTCAGCCAACTTGTTTTGGCCAAGGTATATCCTTGACATGGACATCTAGAAATCACCAAATGAATGGGACCATGTCTCTCTAAATCATGTGTCCCCAACAAGGGAATATCTACTGGTAGGTCTCATGATAACCCTTGATTGTTGACATGGGTAATAACTCTAGATACCAATAGGCCATATGATATAGAGAGACTTGCCTAGCAATCTTATTTATCTCTATATACAAGTACCTTTGAACTTGTATACCTACATGTCATACCATAGCTAGTCTAGTGCTAATCCCATGTGACAACCCGGCAAATATCACTTTTGCGGTAATCAGGTAAGTAAATTTTGTTCCCGCAGAGATACGAGTCAAAATGTCTAAATACGAAGCAAAGTAACAATTTCAGTTCTTCTTGAGTTCTTCTTTAGTCTCTCAAGTAGAAACCACACCCAGAAGAGAGTAACAAGCACTGACTCACAGTCTTGTCACAAATTAACACTCCATAATCACAACTCCATCAAATCTTTCCAAACAATCTTGATTGTGATGATTCAGGCTCTCCCAAAAATGGCACTTCAATGCAAAACGACTTTGCCTCAAAATTGTGTTCCACCCCTCCACTGAAGGCACAACTTCCTCTATCAAAAATTGTTTCACATCAACTTCACACTGCACTCACAAATGCAAAATACTACCAACACTACAATTCCTCTCAGATCTGTCAAGGCATTGCTTTGATTGCACTTCACTTAGGATCAAACACACAAAATGAAGATCAAGGCTATGGAATCCAACATCCAACAAGCACATTGACTTGCACTTTGAATTTCTCCAAACACTCACAAATACAATCACAAAATTGATACTCGGAATCAAGCTCAAGCGACGAGCACTGCTTCACAGCACTTTGCTTTATCTATTCTCAAAAATAATGAGCACTGAACAACATTATACTGCAAATGCCACTCTTAAATAGTGAACAAATCGATAGTTCTAACAACTATACCATTCTACAACAACTGTTCTAACCTGCAGATCCAAAATGACAATGCACCTCTTCATATCTGCCTCTTCAAATCTCAAATAGGTTACTTATCCGATCCGATGTCTACTTCTTCCTCAGCTTTGAAACCCGAACCTGAAGTAATCTTACTTCCTACTATTGTGTCCTCAGGTTTCAGATCTTCTACTTCTTCTACCAATTCCAGCAATTCTCTTTCTTGATCTGAAATTTCACTAGTGGGTAATCTATTTAACTCCTTATCTCCCGACCCACTCTTCTCTAATGTCTCTGATGGCAACTCCAAAGACATTTGGACTCCTATGTTATCTACTTCGGGTTTTGCTCTAACATCTTTTTGAAGTTTTTCTAGCTCTACTTTCACTAAGTCTAATCTAATTGAAATGTTATCCTCTACCTCTAAAACCTTTCTGTCTACACAAGTTCTTAATTTGATCAACAAGGCATTCATCTCGGTATCTTTTGCTTGTCTTCGCCTCGTCTCCTGTACCAACAACTTCAACTCGTGCAAGCGTGCTTCTTCAATTCAAACGCTGGCTTCTGTACTTAACATTGCGTTCACCCTAAGGACTATCTCCTTCAATGGCTCCAACCTTGTCTTCCTCTCTCGTTCTTGATCTGCAAGCCATTCCTCTTGGTACATTGCCAACTCTGCCTCAAACTCGGCTTTCACCGTTTCCTTCTCCTTCTGTTCAATCTTCTCTTCCTGATTACGAAGTAACTCTCGTAATCTCCCTTCTTCTCTATACCGTGCAGCCAACTCTCTTTGCCAGAGTTGCTTCTTCTCCTCCATACTTTCCATCACTCTATTGAGCTCTTGATCCTTTGCTGCTACCCTCGCCATAGCATGGATAAGTTCTACTCTTGAATCAGCAAATTGCTGCTTCAAGATTTTGTATTTAGCTACATGTCTCTCTCTTGCTATGTCACTCTTCCTCGCAAGATCCTCTCGATAGCTCACTTCCCTCTTCAGGTCTTCAATTACCTGACTTCTCTCTACTGCCTCTGCTCGCAGTACTTCTCTCTCCTCTTCACCTCGGGTTACGCTCCTCTTTAACTCCAAGTTCTCTTCTTCTAATCTCACTACCACCTGCAATATAGTCTTTACCTCTGGACAAGTCAACTGCATCTCCTTCTTCTTGTGCTCCAACTTCACCAACAATGGGCATTCTATCTCTTGCAGGTACTCCACTCCATCCCTGGCAACTACCTCATCCCGCGGAGAGGTCTCTCTTTTCTCCTCGTGTTCTCCTGATACTTGCCTTCTTCTCTGGAGTCTTCATATCGGGATTGATGCCTCACTGCCCGAGCCTTCTTCTACCTCTTCCTTCACTCTACTTGGCCCCGCTTCACACTTTGCCTTACATCGTGAGCAAACTCCTTGCTGTACTACGATCTTCTTTTCCTCTGGCACCGGTACTTCGTCCTCCAGCGCTGTGTTGTCTTCGGCTTCCACCTCGGCTTGCAGTTCTTCTTCATATTCTTCAGCCGTTAGCGCTGATGTCATCTCTCCACCTTCTTCACTATCACTGCTCGTATCTCTGGTCTCCAATGTCAGCTTAGGTTCCTCCTCATGTTTCAAGTCCTCCATTTTGAGCTCGGCCTTGCCTTCTGAGTCTTCATCTTCTGACTCAATTACTACCATTCCTCACCTCGGGTTACTTCTCTGCATCTTCCGAGGTTTCTTGCTTTCTTTGGCTTCTCCTTGCCGACTCCTCTTCTTTGTCGGGGTACTCACTACGACTTCCATGTTTGTCCCTGTCTTTGCGTAGTAGTCGTCCGTGCTCCGGATTTAGAGTATGTATTGCTGCTCCTCAACATCGACCTCCTTTCGCACATCAGGATGGAAGTGCGACACCATCCAATTCCGCTCCGCCAAGTTCAGCAAATTGAGCCCGAGGTAGAAGTGTGCTGCAAACAGCACAATGTAGTGTGGAGGCAACTTATCCCGCAAATTCCACACCATCTGCCTTGTTCTCTCGTGAAAACACCTCGCCCAATTTCTAGGTTCTCCTGCAAACAGCTTATGGAAGAACACCGCTTGGTGTTTCATCACAAAAGTCGTTCTCCGGCTTCAAGATCGCCATGAGAGCACTCACGATCCCCCTCTTCACTGGATCCTTGTAACTCTCAACTTTGTACCCATTCTTTGTTCTTTTTGACAAGAAGGCATCTCTCACCTCCTGAGTCTCTTGGGGTATCTCTCCTTTCCCCAAGAACGTGGCTCCCTGCTCCGAGCCTGCCTCCTTCCCGAGTACAAGTCTCCAATCCGACTCTATCCAGCAAGCCGGATTTCCTCTCTTCCCTTCTTCCTTGGGTCCATCAAGACACTTACTCTCGATGATTTCTGTCATGAATCCTAGAAAACTTACGTTCTAGTTCCATGCCAGAAAGGTGATACAAAGTCGGCTCAAGACTTCAATCCTTGCTATCACATCTAATCTCCGAATTGCATGATTTCTCACTGCAAATTTGGAGTTCTTCTTCCCTCCTCCCATCTCTTGTACTTTCTCACTTTCTCTTGATTTTACTCTTGCGACTTCTCCCTTGTGCACTAACACGATTCCAACTCTATTTCCCTTTCCCCGATCATCTACAAGACGACTCCTCAACGGTGAAGGAAAATTGCTCGACATTTTGTCGTTGCAGTTTTGATTTTTATAGAGTTTCGCTTCTTCGTCTTCCATCACTTTGAGTTCCTACCGAGAAATCACACCTCCAACATGCACCTGTCACTGTCAATCAACCTTTGCACATATGAGCCGCCAGTTTTCGAACGGCCCCTTCTTGAATTTCTCGCCCCAACGAAAGGTTGTTAGACTATCTTTGCCTCGGGTTGAGCTCCCCCCGATCCAAAGAAAATTTACTTTGGGTTGTATGCTGACAAGGCATTTCCGAATACTTTGCCTTGTGACCCAAAGTCACTTTACTTCGGGTTTCATCCCGAAGACTCTTTTCTTTTCCTTCTTCGGCCATACAGGCGCAATCCAACTTCTCTATACACTTCTTTTGCTTTATTCCTAAAAAAACAAAAAAATGTGGGCACCACATACCTCCTCCCTCAATGTGAGCATCCCCGTGAACATAGACCTCAGGTGTCTTAGAAACTTCCAAGTCTATGGTCCAATATCTCCAAACTCTCCACCCGTTTACTTGAGTGGCAAAAGGATTACCTTCCAAGTCGACAAGCTGCATGGATCCATTTTTGTAAAGATGAAGAACTCGATAGGGACCTATCCATCTCAAATGCAACTTGCTTGGAGAAAATATTTGGCAATTGTCATATAACAAAACCAAATCCCCTTCTCATATAGTCACAGGCTTGATTCTCTTATCGTGCCTGACTTTCCTCTGTGCTTGTACTTCTTTCGTGGTTTGCATTGCATTGTCTCTTTTCTCTTCTAACCACATTAATTAATGAATCTGAAGATCTTGACTTTCTTCTTCCGACATTCGTTCTTTGCACAGAACCCGATATGTCGGAACTTCAAATTCAACTGGCAGTATGGGATGCAAGCCATATGTCAAGAAGTATGGAGTTTTTTTGGTTGTAATCTTCTTCTGTTGTTTGATATGCCCACAACGCGGCTGGTAATTTTGTATCCCAGTCATAGGCATAATTGATAGTCACCTTATTCAAAATTTTACAAAGTAACCCATTCACTTTTTCCGTTAAGCCATTTGCTTTTGGGTTATAAGGAGTCGTCTTCCAATGTTTAATCTGAAAGTATTGGTTAATGCCTCCAGTACAGAGTTCAAAAAATGTGTTCCTCTATCACTGACCAATTCCAGAGGACACCCATATCGGGAGATGATGTTTTGAAAGAAAAATTCCGCCACAGTTTCAGCATCATCTTTGCGAGTTGCTTCCGCTTCGACCATCTTGGTAGCATAGTCAGTGCAAACCAAAATGTATCAATTTCTTGTGACTCGGGTCACTGGTTGAATGGGACACACAAAATCAATCTCCCATTTCTCAAATGGGGCCAAAGGCAAAATTGGTCTCAAAGGCCATTGAGAAGTAGCCGTCGGCTTCTCCATTCTCTGACAAGCATCACAGCTTTGGATATGAGCATGTACATCTTTGTACATTGTAGGCCACCAATACCCTGCCAAAAGAATTTTCTTTACAGTATTTTTCAGAGCATAGTGTCCTCCCGATGCTTTGGAGTGTAAAGATTCAATTACTCCTCCTACTTCGTATGACTCCAAGCATCGCTGAAGTACTTCGTCTTTGCCCATCTTAAATAAAATGTTGTGTTTAAGCTGGTACGGCCCCATTTTCCTGAGAAAGACTGCTCGCTGTTCTGGGTCCATCTCCTCAGGACAATGGAGAGTATTCAGATAATTATATTCAGCTGCATACCTTGTACTTTGCATTGCTAATAAGTGATACAACTCTTCGTCAGGGAACCGATCGTCAATTTCCCACTCCTGGTCTTGAGTTTCTAACCTGGACAGGAAGTCCGCATTCGAATGCAAAGCTATCTTCCTTACTTGTACAATATACGTGAACTCTTGTAATAACAAGATCCATCTTGCAATTCGTCCCAATAAATCTGCCTTCTTGACCAAATGTTGCAATGCATAATGGTCAACATAGAAGACAAAATCATACCCCAACAAATAATGACAAAATTTCTTGCAGGGCATACACCATTCCGAGTGCTTCTCTTTCAGTTGTCAAATAGTTCTTTTCAGAAACTGAAAGTTGTCGGCTGGCATAATACACCGGGTAGTCCTTCTTCTTCTCGTCCTTCTGACTTAAGACAACCCCGATGGCCATGGACAAAGTGTCCACATACACATGAAAAGGGACGTCCCAATTTGGGGCCCTCATGACTGGTGCTTCAACCAGTTTCTTCTTCAACACCTGGAAAGCTTCTTCTTGATTTGCTTCCCACAGATAGTCTTCGGATTTCTTCAGATTCTTTGTAAGTGGTGCAGCAAGCACTGCATAGTTTGACACGAAGTGTCTGTAATATCCGACATGTCCCAAGAAGGCTCTCAGCTCCCGGATGTTCTTTGGGGATTCCAAAGCTGTGATTATCTTAACCTTCTCAACATCGACTTCAATACCTTGGCTTGACACCCGATGCTCCAAAAGAATTCCCTCCTTCATTGTGAAGAAGCACTTCTCCGGGTGTAATGACAGGCCGGCAAAAACGACACCTTTCAAACGTTTGGCGAAGGTAATCTAAATGTACATCTCGTTGTCCAAACACACAAAAGTCATCAATAAAAACTTCCACAAATTTGTGCAGGAAATCTTTGAAGATTGAATTCATCATCCGCTGGAAAGTAGCGGGAGCATTACACAACCCAAAGGGCATTTGATTGTAAGCGAAAGTGCTCCAATTGGTTGTGAATGTAGTTTTATCCTTGTCTTCTTCTTGAATGGATACTTGATTGTACCTTGAAAATCCATCGAGAAAACTATAACAAGGATGTCCAACTACCTGATCTAAAATTGTATCGGTAAAAGCCAAGGGATGATGATCTTTCCTTGTGACTGCGTTCAACTTCCAAAAGTCTTGGCACACTTGGATCTTCCCTGTTTTCTTCTTCGGGACAATGACAATGGGGGAGACCCATTCACTGCTTAAGACAAGGAAGATGATTCCGGTCCCTAAGTACTTGTCGATTTCATCTTTCACCAAAAGCGAGTACTTCGGGTTCAGACGGTATTGTCGCTGCCGAACCGGAACTGCACCTTCAATCAGATCAATCCGGTGTTCTCCAAATTCTCATGGAATACCCGGCATTTGATCAATCGACCAGGCAAATACATCCTGGAATTCTATAAACAGGGCAGTGTATCCTGCCAACTCCTCCGAAGTATTTGTCTTCGAGATTTTTAAAATTTTTCCTTCAGTTAATAAAACATCTTGATAGTCGTCGGGGTTGATGACTCCTTCAACGTGGCTTACTCGGCTTAACCCGAGGCAAGCGGCTATCAAACTTCCTTCCTCTAAGTCAGGTTCACCCAAGGCAAGGCCATATGGATCTTCGTCTTCAACATCCACCTCGCAGCATTCCAAGTAATTAACTCGGACTTCGTCTTTGGATTCGTCTGAGGACAAAGACAATGAGTCTTTGGATTTGTCTTCCTCTTCCGACGAACTTGTTTCCCCAAGATGGGGAACCTTCATCCGACTCACAATCACCAGCTTCTGATCTTCGGACGAAATGTCCTTGAATCTTAACTTCTGCTGATGCCAATCCACTACAACTTGGGCACTGTACAACCAGGGTCTGCCAATCAATAGAGGGTAACCAGTCTTTGTCACTGGTCGCAACACAATGTAATTCAACTTGAAGGGTACCCCTCTAATGATCGTGGTAATGTTTGACAGCATGCCCAAAGGCCGTCTCCTGGTTTGGTCTGCAAACTTCAACACTCGAGGTGTTGGTTCAAACGTGAAGGAAGCTTTGTGAGAAGCTTCTCAAGAGCCTTGTATGCTCCCTCTATAAGCAACAAAGCTAAAGCTCATGCTAAGCATTTGGAGTTTCCCACACCCTCAAGTGTTCCAATGTGATCTTCCATTCTCCTATTTCTCTCTTTGGTTATGATCTTTTACATTGTTATTAGAGTAGAAATGGGATGGATAAAATTTATGAACCATCAAATCCATTTCCTCCATGCCATTGGGATTTTTTGTGTCTAGGTATTACCCAAGTATCATTTCACATAGTTCATCACCTCATGCTTTGGGCAAAATATTCTAAAATCTGATCACCTTTTTCAAGAAACCCTTGGTACTTTCAATTATAACTTATGGAGAATGATGGACTTGTTGCATCTATGTGTTAATAAATTAGATAAATTGAGATAAGTGTGATAGAGCAGTAGCCATGGTGGCAATGCCCAAGGTTATTTGCTATGTATTACTATTGTATTATTATTGCTATGTAACAACAAATCAAGCACCTTACTTGATTGTTAGATGAATGATCATCAATGACAAGAGCATGTAGAAAGAGCACTAGTTTGAGAAGAAGAAGACCAAATCCAATTTCCAAAATCCAAGGTATTCAAAGGCAAGAATCTTCTAGGTGCAATGGAGAATTTTGTGTTTGACTACAAATGTTATTTTGAAGCTACCAATCTCAAGTTGAATGAAAATATATTCTCTTGGATTCTAGCCAATTGGATAGAGTAGCAAAGCTATGGTGGCAATTCCAAGTGGAGCATGCTAAATGGCAATTTGTTGCACCAATCTTGACTTGGGCAGAATTTAAGAGTACAATAATTGATAGATTCCAAGCTATAAATTCCACATGAGCTGCATGAGATAGGTTGGTAGAGTTGAAGCAGATTGGCTTTGTAAGAAATTACATTATGCAATTCTAGCACACCATCATGCAAATTCTATATATACTAGAAGGTGAAGTTTTGGATCAATTTGTGAAGGACTTAAAGTCACAAACCAAATTAGAGGTTACTATGCAAGAGCCACAACACTTGAAGGAAGCCATCTGGTTGGCCAAATGCTTTGATTCCTTGATTGCAACAACTTGGTATCCATCTCAAACTCCACAAAACGTACCAATAAATTACACACAAGTGGAGGAGCCGGCACCAATGGATATTGATGCCATTCAATAGAGACTACTTGGCACCACAAATAGAAAAAAGTTGAGACAAAATGGTGGTTGTTTTTTTTATTGCCAAATTGGACATTGCATTGTTAAGTGTCCACTCAAGAATAGGCGATCTTGACAAGTCACCCAAATGAAGTTTGTGGAGAAAAATGATCAAGGAAACAAGGAATCTTAGTAGAAGATTTTGAGCCACCTATTGGGAACTTGATTAGTTCTAGTGAGATCAAACGCTTGACCTATACAAGTTTACGTCATTTGCAAGGTATAATATCTGATTGTGATTGTAAGATTTTGGTTGATTTTGGTAAGATTTTGGTTGATTTTATCTAGAGAATTGCATGTCCATGCAATTAGCAAAAGAATTATATATTCCTATCAAGCAAATAATTGGAAGAAAATTGATGATGGTGGATGGTAGAAAGGGTTCTACATTCCATACTTCACATCCTATGATATTCAAGATTGAGAAAGAGTATTTGGAGTGTATGAGCTTTGTAGTGGCAACTCTACTATGATAACATTTTTGGTTTACCTTGGCTTGAACATCATAAGGTTCAATTTGATTAGAACCAACAATAAGTTCAAGTATAACACCAAGGTAAGAGTTTTTGATTGAACAATGAACAATGAAATATAAAGCCCAAAAGACCCAAAGAGTCAAAAGGCTGAAAACAAAATACAAAACACATGAAATGTGAGCCTAGGCAAGGGCCTAGGGCATCTGACCAATCTGTAATAAATTGGTCCGATGTAAACTAACCTCGGTCATGTACTTCCCTAACGCTAAAGCTTCAACCTGTAAGAGAGTAGAGAAATCACTACAAGTAATCTGATGTCTAACTCTTATCTGCATGTAACAAGGGCAAACAATCAACACATGATGCTCATCCTCAACTTTGCTCATAATACACAATTTGCAAAGTTGCATGGAGTGCTCTATCTGCTGCCAACGTCCTTGTTCTACTTCTAGTCTATGAGAACTAGTTCTATATTGAGCGATAACATGTCTAAGTGAAATAGAAATCCTAGCCAAGAGATAATCTTGCTCACAATACACCAACATAGGATTTACAAATTGCTGATAGAACACCATCTTGGTACCAGGCTGCTGCCATAAGCAAAGTAAGAACTGCTCCTTGATCACTTCTCATAGTGCAATAGGCTCCAACCTCCAATGTCGCTCACAAACATTCCACCTTGTGGCCCATGCAACCAAATCTGTATACCAACCGACAGATAGAGTGGCACAAAGAGCTTGGTAGGGAAGTCTCTCATGCTCCATGGACCTCACCTTAGTGGCATATGTGATAGCTAAAAACAAAGCTTCAGCCTCAAGAGGCAAAAACCCGGTTTCAGCAAGCAACAATACATAAGGAGTTTGAGTCCTCACCCCAAGTTCATCACACAAAAACAATTTCTGAACTTTCTCCACCTTTTGCCACCATGTCTTCTTAGTACATGGACCCCAAATCTGAGCACCATAGAGAACCACCGGCTGCACAAGAGATCTGAACAGCATCTTCTTCAACTCCCATGTGGTAAGGTGAGCAAGTCTAGAGCGGTTCATGAGTGAATACAAAGCTCTAAACCCTGCATTGATTCTCATCTTCACACAAGTAGACCAACTATAGTCATGAGAAAACTCAAGGCCCAAGTACTTGTAAGAAGAAACCTGCTCCAATTGTTGTCCATCAAAAAAGAAAGGTGTGACACCTTTAGAACCCACCACAATCACCTTGGACTTGTCAAGGTTCACCTCCATCTTTGTTTCATTGCAAAACAAGAGAAGAGAATCCAACAACTTCTGTAAACTTTGTGGATTGGTAGAGAGGAGCACTACATCATCCGCATACAATAGTGCATGTATCATCAAAGAGCCAACCTGTACACCTGTAGCTCCAGCTTCCATAAGCACCCTCTCTAGATCATCGATGAAGATTCCAAACAATGTTGGGGATAGAGAGCAACCTTGAATCACACCCATTGTGGTAAGGATATCCTGAGAGCTCAAAGATGAAAGTTTCACAACCACCTTCTCATAGAGTCTAGAGATAGCACCAATCAGAACAGCTGAAACACCAACTTCCATGAGTCTCTCACTTAATGATTTCCTAAGCACCTTATCAAAGGCCTTCTTGAAATCAATAAATGCAACATAGAGAGCTCTCCCAACACCTTTAGATTTCCACCACAAAACATGGAGTACCAATAGATGATCCAAAGTACTAAATCCTGATCTAAAACCCGCTTGGCACTTAGCTCAAATTCTGTACTTTTCAGCCCAAGTACTCAACCTAGACTCCAAAATTTGACCGTACAACTTGGCAAAGATACTACCCACTAGAATGGTACGGTAATTGGTGGCAATATCTATCTGACCAGACTTGTGAATAGGAACAACCTTCTTGAAGCACCATCTATCAGGAAACCCACACTTGATGGCCTCATTCAAGAGAGAAGTGAGTACTGAAATCAGATGGCTACCACCCCACTTAAGTAGTTCAACACATAGTCCATCAAGGTCTTCAGCCTTACCATTGGCCAACTTCTTCAATTGGTATTGGACATCAGCTTCAGAGATGGTGAGAGCAGATCCAAGGCAAGGTGCCATGCTTGGAGCATTAGGGAAAAAGTACAGATCCTTCACATATTCACAAAGCTCATTCATGTCCAGCAATGGAGATGGAGATCTGATGGTTACCTTCTGCCAAAAAGCCTTGGGATTGGTCCTCAATTCAATGCTCAACTCAACTCCCTTGAGTCTCAAGAACGCTCGCTTCTTGCACTTCACCAACTTTCTATAAGAGACAAAAGCCTGATTTTGTGCAATCTGATCAAGAGACCTATCCATAACTTTGATCCTTGCAATTTTACAGTCAACATCAAACCACCTATTGCAAGGGAGACCAAGTCTCTTCTTGTGAGAACCTCGTGGAGATAGAGTTGTTGATGTAGATTGAAGAAGTTCAACCAACTGATCACTACGTTGTTGAAAATCAAAACTCCACTCCATAGAGCTCAATTTCTCATGGATAGCTTGTTGGTACAAATCTCGCTTGTGAAAATTGAGACAAAGTTTCCCTCTAAAGGCATGGTCAATAGGTAATGTGGTTCTATTGAGGGAAGAAAGAAGGATGACACAAGATAAAGGTGCATGGTCAGATTCCGGTTGAGGATCTAAAACAACAAAATCTAAGACAATGTGTATATCACTGGGTGAGGTGAGCATATAATCTACAGTGGTGGATCCACCAAAAGCACATGCTTTGCTTACAAGTTTCTGGAAATTGAGAAAGGCCATTCAAGATCTTCAAGCTACAACTGGTACCAAAGCTCAAAAAGTGCTCACTCATGGAGTTGGATATGAGATCTTTGGAAGAGCGGGACCAAGCACTAGAATGATCTATCAAGCTATGGAAAGGGTCATTCTCAAGGTCACTAAACTCAGGAATCTGAGAGGTTTGGATCCTAGCATTGAAATCACCAAGAATAAGTACTACACCTTTACTTTGAAATTCCAAGACATCCTTTGTCAAGGAGTGGAAAGGCTGCATGGTGTTGAGAGATCCGCTTGAATAGATTGGTGATGTCAATGGGGCAAAGTAACAAACAGCAAGGAAGCAAGGTGTAGCAACTCCTCCAATCCTCAGCCATTGGTATTGTCCACTTGAGTCTTGGCCTATCAAAGAGACTGATTTTTCAAAGCCAAATCTGACGCAAGTAGCAATACCTCCAAAGCCTCTTCCTCTATGTTGCCTCCACTTGTTCCAAGTTGAACCAACAAGAATGAAAGCTTCAATGTTTTGAATGGTGTTTCCTTCATGTTCCCATGTCTCCACAAGATTGATCAGATCAGCATTATCCCACACAGGTTTAGCGCTTGAGTACTTGGTATGTGTGAGACCATGAACATTCCAAAATAGCACTCTAAGGGTCTGGAATTGCTATGCGGTAGTTGAAAATTTCCTTTGGGTGATCACAGCTCTATTGTCTCTCATGAATGCAACAAAACCTGCTTGTTGAGCCTCCTTCACTTTTGCTAATTCTCCCTTCTTTGCTTGCCATTAGAGAGGTGTGAGATCAGGGTCCAACCAAATACGCCACCCCTTTAGTATAGCCTTTTTATCCATCACTGCATTCCTTTGAGTTTTTGAGCCAAACATCACCAAAATGCTTCTTGGTTGTGCACCTTGTTGTCCCAATTATATGCTTGTTGTCCCAATTATATGCTTGCAAAATCTGAGGATCATGGACTCTCAAAGAATCAGCAATAAACTCACACACTATGGCCTTGGTGTCTTCCTTTTCACTCTCTGGCAAACCTGAAACTCTCAAGTTCTTCATTCTGACCAATTGGTTCTCCTTCTCAACCTCATGCTCTTGCAAGCAAGAGATTTGAGCCACCTTAGTAGCTTCAGCATAAGACTTCATCTTCACTTCTAATGTATCCACAATCTGTTGGAGCCCTCCGCCTTGTGTAGCAATATCGTTGGCTTGTGCTCCCAAGGAGGCAACTTTCTCGGTAGCATCAACCATCCCCTAGGTTGATGTTAACAGAGAGATAGAACTCTTCTTGAGGTCTTGAATCTCTTGGTTTACTAGGTTCAAAGACTCTTTGACACTACTGATCTCAACCTTTACAAATTCCATATCAGTCATGAGAGTACTCATGCACTGGGACATAGGTGCCATGGAGCTTCTAAGGTCCTTGTGGAAATCATTTGCTTTCCTATACATTTCAGCTAATTGTTGTTGCTTCATGGCTATATCAGCAATGTCTTTCACCATCTTGGACTCCTCCATTGTGACAATCACTTATCACTCACAATCAATCTGGAAGTTTTACTTCCAACACCAAAACTTTAGGATTTTCAAGTAGGCAGCACAACTGTTTTACAATTTTAAGCACTACTAGGCTGGTGTTGAAGTAAGGACCTTGAGAAGCTGATTCTAATGAGATAAGAATCACCTCATTTGAATATGTGAGTGCAAAGATACTATCTTTCAAATCTGCAGTGCACAAAGATACCAAAGGCTGCAAAATTTGAGGTACCTAGAGCTTCTAATCTGTGACCTAACCTTAAGCAATCAATTTTCAGTCTAAAGGTCTGAGGGAGTTGATTCTAAAGATACAAAGATCACTTCATTTGGATCATTGAGTACAAAGATACAATAGCTTGAATTTGCACTTCACAATGTTATGATGTCCAAAGAGTCACAGATTTCAAACTGTCACAACTTCCTTATCTGGCCTTCAATTTCTACAAATCAGACCTCAATAGAAACCTTGCACTGTGCTCGTTCTATTGCCACAAAAACTACTTGATTTGGACCTATAAGTACAAAGAAATCCTACTTCACATGTGCAGATTTTAACACCAAGTAGTTGCAAGTGCTATAGTGAAACAAATGGTCATATCATCTGCGGATATTTAAATCTTTCAAATACGGACTCAATAGAAATCCTATAACCATGTGGTTCTTATGACACAAGAATCACCTGGATTGGATCTGCGAGTGAGGAGAAATGGCACTTCAAAGTTGGTACTCCAAACACCAAGATGCACAAGATGTGACAGAATGAGAATTACCACCACTGCTTGCTCAGACCTCCATGTGCTGCAAGCTTGGCCTTGAAAAAGAGCTTGTAACTAACAGATTCTGATGCAGAAATTTTCACTGGATTTGCACTTGTGACCATAGAGCAATAGCCTTCCCAATTCTTGCACAATAACAAGGACTACTCAAAACTTCCTCAGAATTGAAAAATCCAGATCTCCCTGAGTACTGCTCCAACCTGTACAAGCTTTACCTTGAAAGGAAGCTCTAAGCATAGTGCTTCTAATGAGACTCCAATCACTCCATTTGCCCAAGTATTGGCAGAGATACAGTCATTTGAATTTATAGTCCAAACCCTAAAATCTGCCAAAGATGACAGAATTCGAATCTTTGTAACTCTCTGCACAGATGTGGGTTTTTAGCATGCTTGATATCAATCAAAAGAGCTCTTCAAGGCGCATCCATTGCTACAGAAATCACTCCATTTGGACTCTTGATGATGAAGAAACAAACTCTCAATTATTGAACCTCTGTTAGAAAATTCAAGCACTCATAACTTTCGCCACAAAGCTCAGAATGGTGTAATCTTGGTGTCCATGATTAGATTGTCTGGCAAGTTTGAGTAAGATACCTAAGAATTTTCAGTCCCAAGATGAGATGTTTGTAAGGAAAGCAACCATATAGCAAGCTTTGTAGGAAAATAAGTCCCAAGATGGGAAATTTGTTGGCAAAGTAGCCATAGAGCAATCTTTGAAGGAAGACAAGTCCTAAGATGGGAAGTTTAGCAATGAAGCAACAATAGAGCAAGCTTTGAAGTAAGATAAGTCCCTAGATGGGAAATTCGGCAATGAAGCAGCCATAGAGCAAGCTTTGGAGGAAGATAAGTCCCTAGACGGGAAGTTTGTCATTGAAGCAATTATAGAGCAAGCTTTAGAAGAAGATAAGTCTATTTTTGTGGTGTGGATCAAATTGATTGCACAAGGAGAATCCAAGGAGGGTCAAGAGTCTCATCAAGCCATGGTTGATCATATAGTTTAGGGGAGCACCAATACTATTTATTCTTGAGAAGGATGGAGTGCTTTGTTTGTGTATTGATTACCATGGGCTGAATAAACAAACAATGAAGAATGTATATCCCTTGCCTTGAATTGATAACTTGTTTGATCAATTGAGTGGAGCACGATACTTCTCTAAGTTGGATCTTTGCAACAACTATTGGCAAATCCCCATTGAAAGGAAGGATGTACAAAAGATTACTTTTTGCACAAGGTATGGACATCTTGAATGGAGAGTTCTACCTTTTGGGCTCACTAATGCTCTAGTAGTTTTCATGGATCAGATGCATCTGGTGTTGGATGGACTATTGGATTAGTACATGGTGGTGTTCTTGGATGATATTTTAATCTATAGCAAGATGGATGTAGAACATATAAATCATGTGCAAAAAATCCTAAGGCAACTATATCAATGGAAGTTTTATTGCAAGAAGTCAAAGTGTGCCTTTTGGCAAAAAGAAGTCACCTTCTTGGATCTCAAGATCTCAAAGGTGCTTTTGCTTTTGCTTTTGTGTTTACTTTTCTCACTAATAAAACACAATAGAAAGGAATTACTCTACATGAGATCAAGAACAACTAGCAATAGTATATGCCACCAAGGTATGAAGGCATTATCTCTTGCAAAAATAGGTGATCATGTGAACTAATTGCAAACCCTTATTGTAGATATTACATGTAATATGCATGAAGAGTAGACATTATTGATAGGAGGAGCAATTCCAATTGTTTGATATCAAACTTGAGTATAAACTAGGTTGGTTCCATGTCATCCCTGATGCCCTATCACAATGACCTGATTTGAAGTCTTTTCCTCTCATCACAATAGCAATTACGATGGTGTCAATTGACTCTTAGGTCTAAAATGAGTTTAGGATAGCTTTACAACAAGATCCCTTCTTTTAGATGGTACAAGATCATCTTGCAACATGTGATAAGGAAGGCTTTCTATTCCATGAGGATCAAATATATGTTGGGTGATCTCCAACTTGTGTGCCTCCAAGAAGCCCATGACTTATAAATTGCTAGTCATATGATGTGAACAAGACCTTGAGTACACTCCGGTACCAATGGTGGTGGCCCAGCATGACACAAGATGTTCAAGAGTTTGTCCAATTTTGTGAGAGCTACCAATGTAACAAGGCTAGCAACTAGAAACCAAGTGGACTCCTTCAACCACTCCCCATTCCATTTGTTCAATGGGAACACATGAGCTTGGATCTCATTATATCCTTGCCCAAGACAAAGCAAGATCACTTAACAATAGTGGTGTTTGTAGATAAGCTTAGCAAGCAAACCCATTTGGCACTAATCTTTGATACCATGGATGCTCCAACATTGGCACAAATCTACTTTGACACTATCTTCAAGCATCATTGGATGCCTTGTATACTCATCTTCAACTGTGATCTTCAATTCATTGGAAAGTTTTGGCAAGCAATCTTCTAGATACTCGGCACTAAGCTTGCTTTGTCCACGGCCTATCATCCTCAAACCAATGGATAAAATAAACTTGTAAATTGCACCTTGGAAGATATGCTTTGTGCCTTTGTCATTGTGCACCATACCAATTGGGATGAATGTCTTACAACTACGGAGTTTACATACAATAATTCCAAACAAGCAAGCACCAGATTCTCTCCTTTCTTCCTTAATTTTGGCCAAGATCTACTTGTTCTAGAATCTCTTCTTACTCCTCTTCCATCTCATGTTCCTCATACTTCTACTTTCTTGATCACCATATCTCAATCCTTCCAACAAGCCAAATCTCATCTCTTTGTTAATCAAAATCATCAAAAACAATATGTAGACCACCATCATCATGATCTCATCCTTCAATTTATTGATAAGATCATGCTCTCATCTAGTAACCTACCCCTCCCATTTGATATCCAAGTCCATAAACTTGCTCCTAATTGGATAGGACTCTTTGATGTCACCCAAATCATTTCTCTTGTTTATTATTGACTTTCCTTGTCATATGCGCGTCCACCCTATCTTTCATATTTCCAAGTTGGAACCCTTTGTTCCTACTCCATCTTCTTTTTCCTCTCATGTTCAACCTTATCTTCCTTCCGTCTTTATCAATGATCATGAAGAGTATGAAGTTGATTGGATCCTTGCACGTTGTCACATATAACAAAACCGTTGATAATATATAGAGTACAAAGTCCTTTGGAAAGGGTATCCCCTTCATGATGCCACTTGGGAGCCTCTTTCTCATATGTAGAATGCACAAAGAGTTTGAAGCTTCAATGGAGTCAAGGACATCACTAACTAGTGGTCGGGGAATATGTAACAATATGGAGTTTAGCAACAAAGTTAGTCAAGGCTAACAAAGTAGCAAATGGACCATATTAGTCTAGAATATTCTAGAAGTATCTAGGAAGCTACTTGATACCCTCCCAAGTCTTGGATAATGTGCATGCCAAGTGGCAACTTTTAGGAGAAAGCTTCTTGGGAAGCTTTCCAGCTAGCTTAGCTTGCACCCCAAGTAGGTAGCTTCTAGAAGGAAGCTTCTAGAAACTTCTAACTAGCTTAGCTTGCATCCAAGTAGGCGGCTTCTAGAAGGAAGCTTCTTAAGAAGTTTCCCAATTAACTTAGCTTGCACTCCAAGAAAGCGGCTCAAGAAAACTTCTTGAGAAGCTTCTCAAGAGCCTTGTATGTTCACTCTATAAATACCAAAGCCAAAGCTCATGCTAAGCATTTGGAGTTTCACACACATTAAAGTGTCCCAATGTGATCTTCCATTCTCCTATTTCTCTCCTTGGTCTTGGTCTTTTACAATAAACATGTCACTAGTTGAGAACAAAGGGAAGCACATAATCAATTGAGCCACCCCAAACATTATGATAGACTCAGTTGCTAGAGTAGCAAGTGGTTGACTAGTATCTAGTCCATTATGCACTTGCTAACCACCTACCACACTTGCATTAGGATGTGTAGGAGCCATGGATGTCATTAGTAGTGCCTCAAATAGTATGAAAGTTTGGGGTAGTTTGACCTATTTACCAACCTCTCCTCTATGAGATCTAACTTCATTGATGCTCCTCTAGGCTCTAGAGCAGGTACTACACTCCTAGCCATTGTGGTAGATGTGTCTACATGTATTGCTCTATATATAAATTTCAAGTCATCTTTATCACCAACATAAGAAGTGGAAGCCTCAGCACCCAAATCTGACTTCCTCTAAGCTATGGCCATACTAGCTAATCTATACTCCAACTGCTCAATCCAAGTAGCCATAGCTATATTAAAAGCAAGCATAAGTATTTGTGCCCTTACCAAGTGTGTGTACTCTACCACCTTGTCCTCCATGATCTAGAGTTCCTCTACTACCTACCATAGCAACCCTACCACTTTGTAACTCTAGGTGAAGGTCAAACTATCAATCATTGGTGTGACCAAATTTGTGGTAATGGTCACACTATCTCTATGTTGGTTACAATGCACCAGAGGTATCACGTCCACTACCTTGAGTGCACACTCTCTTGTGGTGAGGTCTACCACAAGTCCAACAAGAAACACAATCACTCATTGGCTACTGTTGACCCAAAAATGAAGGTAAGGGTCTAGCTACATTAGGTCCTCCACTTGGTCCATAAGCTCAGGGTTGTCCACTCTGCCTTTGGAAGCCAAAATGATGTGGTTCAATCTAGAAGAAGTAAAAATTGTGGATAAGGTCTCCCTACCAAAGCCAAATGTCACCACTCTCTCCTCTACCAAGTTGAGCTCAATGTGCTTAGCCAAACTAAAGACCAATGCCAAATTTAGTCAGGTAGCACATAATAACATAGCATCATGTACTTTACATTGTAACTCCTTGTCCAAGATCCCATACCAAAGTTGGACTAACTTGTGTTCAATAATTCCTTGAAATTGATCAACCGTCTGATGCAAGTGTATGCCTTGCTTAGTCTCTTTCTAGCCCTCCAACAAGCTCTTCAACGTATCAGTTTGCACTCCTTGGTAGTTTTGTCTCAAACACTAGAAGAACTCTACCATAAGGTACCCCAATACTACAGCACCTCCTACAATGGTACTTCCACTCATAGTAGCACCATCTCCAACAAGTGCACTGCCACTGGATATACCAATGCTACTAGAGTTAGAACTTCTAGGTATTATTGATCTACACTTAGAGACTAAGTCTAAAGTGATGGAGGTGTGGTTCAAAGACCAATATAATATATTATGTCATGCCATTTGTAGTGTTGCATCTAGATTGTTTGTACACTAGAGTTGTAGTGATAGTAGTTAGAGGTATTTTAGTAGTTTCCCATAGACTATTTTTGACGGTCAGATTTTGTGTTTGGGGTACTAACTTCACAATGGGGCCCACCATCACTTTGCATCATTTGCATTATTGGGTGTGCCATCAACAAGACTGTTAGGGTCATATCTAGCTCGAGTCAAGGGGTATACTTTTGAAGTGCAGCTCCAGAGAGCTCACTTCTCTAATGTTGAGCCTTTGAGTTCTTGGCTATGGTGGACAGAGGCTGGCAAGCATCACTTAGATTCTCTTAGCTAGAGTGGGTGTGGCTTGACTGTAATCAATGCACAATTTTTGGCAGTTTATAGAGTGATAGATCAAGTACTGATCTGAGTTGAGTTGATTTGAGAGTTGTAAACAATCTGATTACATCAAAGAAGTGAAGTCAAGGGGAAATTGGGTGTAGGAAATTTGAGTGTTAGTGGTATCTCCAAGCTTGGTGGATCGTTGTTAGCTCAATTGAAGTTCAGTTTTTCCCTGATGTGTAGAAGCTTGTTGAATTGATGCAGACTTGGCAATGAGAAAGATGGTGTGCGGAAGTGCTGGCCAAATTTTGAACAAAGAGAAGCAATTTTTGAGCAGTGGTTGTGATCTTGAGCTCAAGAGGTGAAAGCATGACCAATTTGTGGTGAGTTGGGCTCAGAAAGTGAAATTGAAGGTGGAGTTGGGAACCTACTCCCGTGAATTTGTGATTTGGAGAAACTCATTTTTTCAATTTGGCTTGAGTGAAGAGTTAGTGGAGGATTTGGCAGTCAACCAACTTTAGGGTTTATGAAAATTTTGTTGGAGTTTACATCAAATTTTGGCTAAATTTGGAGGATTTTTGCCAGATTTGGAGAGGATTCAAAGTGGCAATTCATTGGTTGGCCAGATTTGGAGAAGTTTTGCCAAATATGGAGAGGATTTGAAGTGGCAAGAAGAAAGGCCTCATTTGAGTGTTTAGAGGCTTTGAGGCATAGGGTTGTGGGCTATGAGAGGCTATGAAGGCCTAGAAGGGCCAACAATGTAGCTTGTTGGCATGAGGCTAGCTAGTTTAGAGTAGATCTTGGTCATTGGTTGGCAAAATTTGCAAATCTTGCTAGATTGTGCACAATAGGGTTTGATCCCTAGATCTCTTGTTCCTAGACTAGTGTCCACAACTAGTCCACTCTCACTTGTTGTCCTAGTGACTGGCACACTACTATCTATACACTTGTAGCTTTGGCGAGGAGAGGCATTTTGATTCCATTCTTGGTAATCTTGGTATCTTAGGCTGTAGATACAAATTCTTCTTATGTCAAATGCCAAATAGTGGCAGAGTCAATTCTGTGTTGCTTTATGAGATGGAGGATTTTTGTTTAGATTTCTTGTGATTGGACCCCTTCCATTCTTTGCTTCCTATTTGTGCACCATGTTTGTGTGAGATGCCTTGACTTTTGAGCGTTGGTGCTCTGGTGTGCTCTTGATAGTGAGGCTGGAGTGATGACTAGTCATACTATCTTTGTTCTTTTCGGGAGGCAAGAAGTGATGACCTGCAGACCGTGAGAGTGTGTGTTGTGATGGTAGGTAGTTACAGGTTGCCCTTTCCCCTAGTGTAGTTATTGCAATTAGAGTTACATTAGTGGGTGGTTTTCTGTGGGTATTGGCACTTGAAAGGTGCTCAGTTGGTGTTGGCACTTGGTGTTGTTGGCACTTGGTGGGGTACTTGCGGTTGCGGTTTGTGGTTGCAGTTTGTGGTTCTAGTTTGCAATTGCAGTTGTAGTTACTTTGTCATGATAGAGTTCTTTGGGGATTCTAGAGGAGTTAGCCGTGTAGTACACAAGTGGTTTTACTCAAAGTGGCGCTCGGTATCAACCTGTTTCTTGGGTCCCATTGATGGAGGAGATTGACTCTAAGTTGGAGTTCAATACAAGAGTTGATTCAATTGAGAGTGCACTTGGCATGTCCGCACCATTATTGTGGGACATGGATGAGATTTATGGGGCCTCCAAAGACCCTAGGCATTACTCTGGTACAATGGGTACCATTGAGTTGGATGACTTCATCCAAGATTTTGATAGTTGATATGATTTGCAATAAATGTGGAACCCGACTTTGTTTACACCCTTCATGGCATGGAAGGGGTTGTTTTAGCATTTGGAGGGTCTGTTGATAGACAACTACCATGAGTTTAGGAGAGCTCATTTGGAGAAGATTGAGTTATGGAGACAATATTGGTCTCCAAACTATGTCCCCATCACTTCAAGCTCAGTTTCCAAGAGTAGATCTGTTGTAGCTCTAGCTCAAGTAGTGTTGGTGCAGCTAGTGGAGGTGCACTAACTGAAGATAATGCTACCACAAGTGGAGGTACCACTATAGGAAGTGGTTTGGTATTGGAATTTAACCCCATGGTAGAGTTCTTTTAGTGTTTGAGGCAGAACTACCAAGGAGTGCGGATTGATAAGTTGAGGAGCTTGCAAGACTTCCAGCGGAAGGCTAGAGAGAGCCTATGCAAAGCATACACTTGCATGAGGCGGCTGATTAGTTTCACTCAGGGAGTTACTCAAGTCCAAGTAGTCCAATTTTGGTATGAGATATTGGACAGGGAGTTGCGACATAGAGTTCATGATGTTATATTGTTATATTCTACTTTGCCTACTTTGGTAATGGTCTTTGGTTTGGCTGAGCGTATTGAGCTAAACATGGTAGAGGAGAGGGAGGTGACATTAGGATTTGGTAGGGAGACCTCATCCATAGCTGTTACTTCTTCTAGAGTGCACCAGAGTGCACCATGCTCAGTTGGTTTTTGAAGACAAGGTGGACAGCCTAAATCCTATGGAGTGAGTGGAGGGCCTAGTGGAGCTAGACCCTTACCTTCATTTTCAGGTCGGCAGTAGCCATTGAGTGATGATGGTGTTGCTTGTTGGACTTATGACGGACCTCACCATATGAGAGAGTGTCCTTAGGGTAGTGGATCTAATACCTCTGGTGCATCACAGCCAACATAGAGACAGTGTGAGCATTGTCTTAAGATTTGGTCACACTAGTGACCGGTGCTTTGACCTACACTCAAAGTTACGGAGTGGTAGGGCTATTATGGCATGTAGTGGAGGAGCTCCAATTCATAGAGGACAAGGTGGTAGAGGTCATGGTAGAGGATCTGCACCTAGTAGAGATGCGGTGCCTGCCCTTCCTTTTGATATAGCTATGGCTACTCGGATTGAGTAGTTGGAGCCAAGATTGGCTAGTATGGCTATTGCTTAGAGGAGATCAAATTTGGGTCTTGAGGTTTCCACCTCATATGCTAGTGATAGAGATGTTTTGGACTTCATGTGTGGAGCAACACAAGTGGATGCATCTACAATGGTGATTAGGAGTGCGGTACTTGCTCCAGAGCCTAGAGGAGCATCAATGGAGTTGGACCCATAGAGAGGAGAGGTTGGAAGACAAGTCAGACTTCCCCAATCTTTCACACTATCTGAGGCATTGCAAACGACATCCATGGCTCCTAGATGTCCCAATGCAAGTGTGGTAGGTGGTGATGGAGTGCATGATAGACTACTTGCAAGTCAACCACCTACTACTACATAGACTGAGTCTAGCATGATGTTGGGGGCAACTCAATTGATTATGCGGTGTCATGGGGAATCGTTGGTCTTGAGAGTGCATCGGGCACATGACTGCTCGTGCTTAGAGTGCTTTGTTATCAACGGTTCTAGCTTCCTATAACTAGGCCCTATTGTGTTCTTTGCTCTTGCCAATCTCCTTCTTGATGGAGCATCCTAGACATGAATTTCCCTAAGTGCAGGTTCTTCTAGAGGGTTTCTCGTGTTGGCTTTGATTGGAGATTCTTCAGATTTGCTAACTAATGCCCAAGTTTGTTATCACTGGGTTCAAATGTAATGGGATAGTGGTGGGTTTTGCCTCATGAGTCACAAGCCCATGCCCAGTTCAGATCACTGACCAGGCTAGTGCCAAGACCTGTCTATATAGCATGACTATGAGCTCCAAGAATGGAGTCCTCTCCTTGACTTTCATGGACCAGTATATCCACATTTAATCATGAGAACCCGTGTATACATCACAACACTAGCCTTTCAATGTACAATCTTGGGGAGAACTAATCTGATCCAAACTAAACAATAATCACAACCAAAGTTTTAACTGCCAAGCACATAATAGATGAAATGCATTCAGCCATGTTAAACATTATTTCTTACAGCCTGTTGTCTTCCTATTTTTGCTATCATTGTTTTGTGAATCTCTCCATGTCCTCTCTCCTAGTCTGGCCAAATACCTTGAGACTTCACCTCTCTGTCCTGTCATAGCTCCCAAGCCACTTCAAAAAATTTTCTCTTATTGATGTTATAGTGCGAGCCACACCTCCTCGGAATTTCTTCACTTCTCCTTGTCCTGCCACAACCCATGCACAAGCCTTCAAAAATTCTCTCCACTCTTCATAGTCCTCCTGTCTAGGGCAAATATTTCTAGGCCTTTACTCTTCTTTCTGACCTCCTGAACACCTTCTGTAACATTCCTCCTTGGCAGCCTTTAGCACATCTCACAAAAATATGCCATACTCTTGCCTTCCAACTCAAGCCCACATGCCTGCAAAAAAGGTTCCCTCCTTTGACTGTTCATCCTCTCCTTCAGCATTTCTTTCTCAACAGTATTACCTTTGCAAAACCTTCCTTCTATTTCCCAGTTCATGACTTAAACCTTCAAAATTTGCTTTGCTCTCCCTGTCCCAATTCTTGTCCCTGACCAAGCACCAACAAATTTCAAAAATACTCTCTATCACACACCTTCACTATCCTAGGCAACCCTCAAAATCTCTATTCTTTCTCACCTTCTGCCCAGGCAAAACCTTCAAAAATTGCTTTGCTCTCCTTGTCCCAAGCTCTATTAAGCCTTCATCCCTACAAAATCCCTGTCTCACCAAGCCTTCACTCTCCTGCACATTTGCTTTGCCCTTTGAGAGCTTCTCTCTCTCTGCCCTAGCTCTGTCAAGCCTTCATTCGTGCAAAAATCTCAGTCTCACCAAGCCCTCACTCTCCTGCACATCTGCTTTGTCCTTTGAGAACTTCTCTCTCTCTCTCCTAGCTCTGTCAAGCCTTCATTCCTGCAAAATTTTTTGTCTCACCAAGCCTTCACTCTCCTGCACATTTGCTCTGCCCTTTGAGAGCTTCTCTCTCTCTGCCCTAGCTCTGTCAAGCCTTCATTCCTGCAAAAATCTCAGTCTCACCAAGCCCTCACTCTCCTGCTTCTCCCTATGAAAATTCCCCTTCCTGCTGCCAGTCACCAACCACTTCCTTCTTTCCTGCAAAAATTGCCTCCCTAAACAGCCAGTCACCAACCCACTCCTTCTTTCCTACAAAATGTTTCCTTCCTACTGCCACTCACCATCCACTTCTCTCGTTCCTATGAAAATTTGCCTCCCTAAACAGCCACTCACCAACCCACTCCTTCTTTCTTGCAAAATTTTTCCTTCATCTTGCCACTTCATCCACTTCTCTCTTTCCTGCAAAAGTTTGCCTCCTTAAACTGCTACTCACCATCCACTTCTCTCTTTCCTGCAAAATTTTACCTCCTTAAACAGCCACTCCCCAAGCAATCATTTTTTTCCTTGCAGATTTCTTTCTCTTCTCCCTCCTCTGGTCCTAGCCCTCAAATATCCTTCGAAGCTTCTTCCTGCCCTCTCCTCACTCCAAGCCGTTCCTCCTTAATTTTCTTCCCTGTCACTCCCCACAAAGGTCTTTGCCTACTTGAAGCATCTTCCATAATGATCTTTCCTAGCAAAAGAGCTCCTGAAGTCTTTTCCCCTATAGCTTGTCCACAACAAGTGTTCTCTCGAAACATTCTCCTCAACCTTCTTTTCCCACTAAATTCCTTTTGCTCCTCCACCAAGGAAAATGCTCTTCACTCCAATAACATAAAATACCTGAGCTCATATAACCTAACATTATTTCTCAGCTCCAGCCACACAAACAAAATCCTCAAGCTAATAACACCACAACTTTTTCCCAACTTCACCATAACATAGTAAGTATCTCCCGTGCCAAGGTAGCAACAAACCAACTCTTGAAACCCATTGAACATGACCCCTGAACAACTTCTAAACTTGCACATCAAACCTCAGGGTTACATGTGTGCTATTTTCTCGACAACAGCGGTGCACTTTGTTTTCAACCAGTGACATGTTTACATTGGAAGTTGAGCCAACCCCAATGTTCCGATTGGCTGCCATGCTTTGTGAGAGTAGGGATGATGCGGTTCCTACTACCAGAGCAGAGGTGGTTGATAGTGGAGCTGACTTGGTTGAGGAGCATGGGATCCGTTCAGCAACCAGTGGTTTATGGCTAGACTAGAGGAGTTACCAGCTAGACCGGCCTTTGAGAGAGCATAATTTAAACTTGGTGTTGTCCTATTGGATAACCAGAGGGGGGTTTTCTATTTGGTGGGACCTTCAAGGAAGGTTTGTACACCATAGAGACTCTTTTTAGACTTTGATGCCCAACCTTTTATGTTGGGGAAGGCTGCAGTAGTCAATCTGGAGTTACAAAAGATTGATGTGGAGAGGTGTTTTAGATCTAGATATCTCTATGTGGTCGTTTGACATAGTACATCACACGTGGGGAGCATGTTGTCCAGGTTCAATGTGGTCATCCGACTGATAACTTGGTGGTGAGAGCTCAAGCTATTGCAACAATAGCTAAGGCATATGATGTGCTAGTTGGGGGAGCAATGTTATACCCCATGGGTTTCAACATTGACTATTGGGAGGAGAGAGCCTCCTATAAACCAAGTTGGCAGTCTGGTGAGGGACGGGTATGTTGCTTACCAGTACGCTTTAGTAGTGATAGTCTTGGCTCACTACAATCAGGGACCATGGCAACATCAGTTTAAGCTTTTAGTGGTGTAGTTACTTGGCCTGGTGACTTGTTGGAGGGGAACGTCCATGTAGAGGATACTTTAGTACTAGAAGAGATCACTCGGATTTGTAGTACAAGTGAAATTGTTCCATCCACCTTGGATGTTCCATTGTGGAGTTCAAAGGAGGGATTGCAGTAGCATGCAGATCAATTGGTGCAATAGGCTTGGAGTGGAGCCTTTGTACCATCAAGAGATGAGTGTGAGGATGAGCCTCCAAAGTCAATTACTTTGACACCACTGGATACCACACTCATTGCTTGGCAGTATCCAATTGAGAAGATATCTCTATTGGAGTTGTTTAGTGGGATTAGCACCGGACTAGCTGAATATAGGCGAGTATACAAGTACAAAGGTACTTGTATGTAGAGAGAGATGAGACTCTTTACATCATGTGGCACACTTGGCTTATTGGTATCTTGAGTTATTACCAATGTCAGCAATGAGGCATTACTAGAAGGCCTTACCAACAGACATTTCCTTACAAGGGGTGCATGATGTGGAGCAACGTGGGCCTATTCATTTGGTGATTTTGGAATGGCCATGTTAGTGACAAACACGTGCTAGTCAAGGTTTGGGTCTTCAAGATCCCTATTTTGGTGTGTTTTGGGAGATGTTATGGCTACTACAACATCTCCAGGTTCATTAGTCCGTTTCATTAGTCCGTTTCCATT
The DNA here is from genome assembly GCA_948567375.1 of Lunularia cruciata. Classification (NCBI taxonomy): domain Eukaryota; kingdom Viridiplantae; phylum Streptophyta; class Marchantiopsida; order Lunulariales; family Lunulariaceae; genus Lunularia; species Lunularia cruciata. The sequence goes on from OX419758.1 coordinate 45,835,950, forward strand.
TCCTTACAAGGAGTGCATGATGTGGAGCAACATGGGCCTATTCATTTGGTGATTTTGGAATGGCCATGTCAAGGACAAACACGTGCTAGTCAAGGTTTGGGTATTCAAGATCCCTATTCTGGTGTGTTTTGGGAGATGTTATGGATACTACAACATCTCCAGGTTCATTAGTCCGTTTCTCCAGCTTACCTTTTGGAGAATGTTCCTTTGATAGATGATTCTTGCACCAAAGTGGTAGCAAGTACACATCAGGTCCATTCTTGGATGGGACCTGCTATATTGTTAGATGCAGCTAGAGTGGGATCATGTGCTCATTGTCTTTGTCTTTGGTGGACAAACCTCTTATCTAGAGAGGTTTTACAGTGTGCTTATGTTGGGATTTAGCCACTTGACCACATCCTTGTTGATGACATCTTGGATGTTGGGTGTGGTGCCCACATTTTTTGTTTTATTTCTGTTTTGTTAGCATTTGGAGAAGAAGTAAGCAAGAAAGCCAAATTACAAAGAAAAGAATGGATGGGAAGGTCTTCGGAGGGAATCCAAAGAAGTCGACTTTGGGTCAAGAAACGGAAGTATTGAGAAGGGGAGCACAAAGAAAAAAGTCCAAAGACCATCATCTTTGGATTGGCCAGCAAAGACCAATACGAAGATAGTCTAACAGCCTTTCTATGTGGCAAGAAAGTACACTTCAAGAAACGGCGGAGGTAGAAGAAGCATGTCTTGATAGTGATAGGACATCAACATGCAGAAGAAGGGGAAGTCAATTTTTAAATTGACTGAAGAATGACTACAATTTGAGGTAATATAAAATTGTGATTGCAAAAGGGAAAATTGAATACGTCAAGTAGATTTGAGTTTGCCATTCCTTTGAGGAGTTGTCCTGCAATAATGCATGTAAAGAAGCCCACTGAGAGTGAAATTTACCTAATTCCAGAAGGGGTTAGAGTGTCTCATCCAAGAGAGGGAATAGTCTACCGGTGCCAAAGAACAAGAGAGCAAATCATGGTGAAGAAGGTCAAGAACACCTTTGTAGTAAGAAGTTTCACAATTCAGAGGTTGGATGTTGTAGCAAAGATTGAAGTCTTGAATAGACTTCGTATTACTTTTTTAGCGTAGAATTGGAATTTCAGTTTCTCAGAAGTCACGGCATAGATAATTGCCAATAATTGTGAGGAAAGTCCTGAAGTTGAGGGGAAGAGAGGAAATATGGCTTGATGGATTGAGTTGGATTGGAGGTTAGTGTTGGGGAAGGAAGCAAGAGAACCAACGGGGATCACCTTCTATCGGAAGTGTGATGCTGGAAAGGAGACTACGGACATATGCAATTCATTCTTTGCTCTGTGTACAATGAATGGTTACAAGGTGGAGTCCTATCGGGACCCAATTAAACAAAGCATCATGGGGATGATAATAACAATGTTCAAACCAGAACAAGCGACTTACGTGAACATGCATCAGGCAGTCTTTTTCCACCAGATGATTGTAGGAGTGAAGGTGAACTGGGCAAAGTGTTTCCACCAACAAATGAGGCAGATGGTGGTCAACTAGAGGACAAATTCACCTCCACATTATTTTGCACCATTTGCAGCACATTTCTACTTTGGATTGAATTTGATGATAAGTGGAAGAGAGGCATCGCATGGTGTTACATTTTCATCTTAATTTGAGATGGGAAGGAGATGAAGAAGAATAATAGTACATGGCACACCTACGAGCCTGTGATAATCATTTCTTGAAAATGGGACAATGGGAGATGGAAGAAGTCATAAGCCCAAAGACAAAGAAGCAGAATAAACCCAAAGAAGCGGAATGGACCCAAAGAAGCAGAGTTGTCTCCAGCACAAAGAAAGACCCAAAGACTCGTTCTACAGGGTAAGAAGGCAATGAAAGAAGAACCTTCAGAAACAAAGTCTAAAGGGGAAGCAAAGTCTAGAAGAGAAGACTCAAAAGAAGCAAAACTCACGTTACAAAGTAGGGAATCCAGAAGTGAGAGTGAGGGTGAAGACAAAGTTCAACAATTGGCTGAAGCAAAAGAAGATGAAGCTTTTCATGTTGTGATTGATAGTATAAAGGCAAAAGTGAGAATGAGGGTGAAGATGAAGTTCAAAAATCAGCTGAAGCAGAAGAAGATGAAGCTTTTCATGTTGTGATTGACAGTATAAAGGGAAATGCTAATCCCTATGTAGCCCTGGTCATGGAAGAGAAGGAGGCTGAGCAAAAGAAGGAGTACCCTGCGGCTCCAAGTTTAGCAGGTAAGGAAGAAGGAAGCTTGGACGTAGTATTACTGAAGGTATGAAGATCGAGACTTTGAAAGAAGGAGCCGGCGGAAGAGGCAAAGTACAAAGATGGGGCCGAAGACAAAGAGAACTTTGGAGGAATATAGTATTTATTGCATGTTGTAACTCCATTGTTGGAGCTATTGAAAGAGCACCAAAAGGTAATCCCACAAGATTGTATGAAGGTGACAAATGAGTTGCAGGTGGTGAAGTATCTACTAGCTGAAGTGAAGGGATTGCAGGAACAAGTAACCCAAAGAGATGAGGAAGTTGAAGAGCTTCGGGTGGATATAGTCTTGAGGAAGAAGACTTTCAAGAAGTTGCAAGAGAGTTTTGAGTCAAGAGGGAGAGAAATGCAACGGCAAGTCGAAGAGTTGAAGGAGCAGACAATGTTGCTGACCAAGACAAAAGAGGAGGTCAGTGAAGTGCGCATCGAGAGTATTCATGTGAAAGTGATGGCAGCAGTGATGGAGCAGGAGTTAGAAAGCTTGAGGAAGAGTGCAGCTAGGAAGGATCAAGCATGGTAGAGAGAGTTGGCGGTCAGACATCAAGAAGAAGAAAGGCTAAGAGAGTTGGTACAAAGTGCTGAGTTATAGAGTTCTCAATATGCGGAGGAGAAGAAGATGCTTGCTATTGAGTACAAAGATGAGTTGAAGATGTACTGGGAGGAGTTGAAGGCAGAGTGATCTTGAGGGTATGCATTAGAGTTAGTAGGAGATGTTGTGGGAAAGTTGAGAGGAATGTTGTGCACTGAGGCTGAAGGAAGATTGGAAGAAGCAAGACTACACAAGTTAAAGTTGCTTCTGTAGGAAACTCACAAGAGGAGAGCCAAAGATGTTGTTATGAACACTCTACCAATCCAATTGAGGAAGCAAGTTAGATTGAAGGATGTTAGAATTAGGAGACAATGTCAATCTCAGATTAGATTTAGTGAATTCAGAGTTAGAGAGAATTAGGAGTAGTGTGACAAAGGAGAAAAAGTCTGATGTTGTGGAAGTAGGAATTCAAGTGTCTTTGGACTTGTCCTTCTAAACATTAGAGAAGAGTGGGTTGCAAGATAAAGAAGTAGATCGATTACCCATGACCTCAATTGTAGTTTCAGTGAAGAAGTAGTAGAAATAGTGAAGGATTTGGTAGTTGTAGATATACTTGAGAAGGAGAAGTAATAGGAAGATCATCAGGTTTGGAAGCCGATGAGGAGATTGACATTGGATTATAGTAGAAATAGTTTTGAGATAGGAAGAGGTAGATATGAAGAGGTGGTTTGTAATTTTGGATTTGAAGGTAGGAAGAGTTGTTAGGAAACGGTATAGTTGTTAGCAATTGTTGATTGCTCTACTATTTAAAGGTGGCATTAGCAGTATTATGTTGTTCAATATTCATATTTTTGAAGATAGATAAAGCGAAGTGCTGATTTTAGTGCTCGTTGCTTGAGCTTAATTCTGAGTATCAACTCTGTGTGTGGATTTGTGAGTGTGTGGAGAATTTCAAAGTGCAAGTTAGTATGCTTGTTGGATGTTGGATTCCACAGCCTTGATCTTTACTTTGGGTGTTTGATCCTGAGTGAAGTGCAATCGGAGCAATGCCTTGAAAGATCTGAGAGGAATTGTAGTGTTTGTAGTATTCTGCATTTGTGAATGCACCGCTGATTTGATGTGAAGCAATTTCAATTGAGGAAGTTGTGCCTTTAGTGGAGGATTGGAACACAATTCTGAGGCAAAGTTTTTTTGTAGTGAAGTGCCATCAAGATTTGTTTGGACAGAATTTGTTATGTTGTGATTATAGGTGTGTGTATTTGTGACAAGTTGTCAAGTTTGTGAGCTTGTTACTCTCTTCTGGGTGTAGTTTCTACCTAAGAGAAAGAGGAACCCAAGAAGAACTACATGTTATTGTTTGACTTTGTATTTGACCAATTCTGACTCGTATCTTTGCGGGAACAAACTTTACTTACCTTATTACCGCAAAAGTGATATTTTCCGGGTTGTCACATGATTTTTGGCACTGCTGCCGGGGATACAAATCTTGGAAGTAGAAGAATACAAAGCTAATCTCAAAACTGGGTGTCAAAGCAATATGAATGTCTGCATCAAGAGAAAAATAGGAAGAGAGAGTTTGAAGACAAATGTTGCATTGTGAAGGAGAAGAACGCCTGAAGATCCAATCCACTTTTGATGAAGCCAAACATGAGGCATTGGTCTTCCAACTTCTTCACAAAGTTCAAGAAGCTTTGCGAGAACTTGAACAAAAGAAACACAAAGGCGGGTGGCAAGGCTACTTCTTGTCTCCCTCTTCCAAGAAGAAGAAAGACTCGAGCGGGCAGACATATTCATTACAACCTAGTACACCAACTTCTCCTAAAGTTGTAAAGGAAGTCAAATTTATCAAGAAGTTTGTTTGCAAAAAGACAACATGAACACTTACGGAAGAAGAGTGTCAACATCTTCTATGCACGATTCCTCTGTCATCTTGAAGGAATTTCAAAGAACACTTGGAAGGTGTTAAACCTCTTGCTTCTATTTGGGTTGAAGTTGACACAAATAGAGAAGAAGAAATTGTCAAAGAAGACCCCACTTTGAACTTGACTAACTAGAATCCTTGGGCTATCAACGTGGCATCCATACCAAGTAGCTCCTCGGGCCCATCAAGTTCAAACTTACCACAACCGATCTTGTCAAATCAAATCATGACTTTGTTGTCTGTCACCCGACACACCTATCAAAAGTATAAGGGGACTAAACAAGACAAAGATCCTGATGAATTTATCAAAGAATTTGAAGTCATCTCCTTTGCCAACAAGGAACATGACTCTACGGATTGTCTGCAAATTTTTCCAAGTCTGCTCCAAAAGAAAGCTCGGAGCTAGTACACCCATGTAACCTAGAAGGTGTTCACACCAGCCGACTAGGCAGACTTGTAAAATAGCATCTTGGAACGATTTCGGAAAGTTGATTATGATACAAGTGTCTTTATGGCACTCAATGATTTGGACCAAGGGAAGAAGGAAAAGTTGAGAGATTACTCTGAGCGGTTCATGGCCCTACTGAACCGAGTTCCAAAACAATCCGGTGTGGTGGGTTACTCCGATGCCCAAGCCATTACCTTGTTCCTTGGCGGACTTTCACTAGAGACTCATATCTTTGCCAAGGAGAGGAATATAACTTCCTTGGACAAAGTCCTGAAACATGTTGCCCAATATGAGGCAGCTCACTCTCACTCATCTAGCAACCAAAGAAATCAGGAGAAGAAAGGCAAGAAGCCTAGAAGGAGAGCTTCTCGTAGCACATCCCCTTCTTTGGAGGAATCCTCTACATCTTTGAGTCCTTCTTTGGAATCCAAAGAAGAATCAAAGCTTAGAAGAATACAAAGATGTGGAGGAAAGAAACCAATAACATCACCAGCAAAGGACGTACCTAAGGCAGATCAGAAGTTGGAGACTCTTATTAAGGAGTTTGTGGATTTCAAGATCTAGATGATTGGGGCAAAGGAACAAAAAAAGCCTTCATCATTTGGCCGACCAAATGTATGGTGCACTGCATGTGGTAAATCCGGCCACATGAATACGGAGTGTTTGACTTGCACTACATTTCCAGTGCAACAAATTGATTGGGTTCCCAGTTGGGACCAAAGTGAGGAAGATGAGGCTGTGTACCAGACCCAAGAGGTGCAGCCTCAGGCAAGCACATCATATCAAGGTCCGTGGTATGGACCAAGGGAGTATAACAATAATGCTCCCCCATGAAGACCACCAATGGGCGGCCAAAATAGGCCTCAAAAAGTTGCATCGGGTGCTTGCTATAATCGTGGCTTGATAGGACATTGGTCTCCAAGTTGTCCGGAGCCAAGACAAAAAATTGGGTATGTTCCACTTTGTGGAATTGTAAGGGATTAGGACATACGGGAAACCAGTGCCCGCAACCACCAAACCTGAAGCCACCTGTAAAATATGTACTGAGCGTGCTGCACTCCAAGCAAAAGGGGATACAAATGTAAATTGTATAACACTTGAGGAGGAGAGGCCTCAAGAAGTGAGTCTCGCTTCAGAAGGAGAATGGGCGGACCTCAAAATTTTGAAGGTTGAGACACGCACAGGTAAGAAGAAGCGCAATCCCAAAGAAGTAAATACTACTTCTTCATCTTCATGAAAGGCAAAGGGGGTACGCCCAAAAGCTATCCTTTCTACCAAGGAGGAAAAGATTCTAGTAGAAGCTAAAGCAAAAGCCTTGCAGAAAGAAATCAAGGAAGTAGTACTCAGATCACAGGAGATGAGTTTGGAGGAGAATACGAAGACAAATCCTCCCATTTTTCTGGCGGATATCTAGTCCAAAGTAAAGGACTTAATCTAAGCCAAAGTTGTTCAATCTAAAGAACATTGGGTCAAGGCCATCCGTGCTCTCATTACCATTTAGAAGCACCCCAAAGTCCAATTTGAACAAGGATAGACTTTGGACCCAAAGACAAAGGTGAAGAAGGTGAAGTTGGGAGGAGTCTCGTAGTACAATATTGTGGTTGATTTGGCATCTACAAGTGCAAATGTCACATTTAAGCAATTGTGGGAGGACAACAAGCTATACAAGAAACAGCTGAGTTTGGCCCTCAAGAAAGTAAGGGCAATGACCAAGAAAGACTTGCCCGCAATTTATTGTATTGAGTAAGAAGATTTGGGATCTCTTGAAGTGGATGCTGAGATCGCAAGCTGCATGATCACATCCATACCTATTGATTTAGGGTCAAGTGTGAATGTCATGACAAAAGACATTGCACATCAACTGGGGTATACAACGTTTGAACCAACACCTCAAATTTTGAAATTTGTGGATCAAACTAGGAGATGGCCTTTGGGGATGCTGTCAAACATCACTACGATCATTGGAGGGGTGCCCTTTAAGTTAAATTACATTGTGTTGCGACCAGTAACCAGAACTGGTTACCCTCTCTTGATTGGAAGACCCTAGCTGTATAGTGCCCAGGTTATTGTGGATTGGCACCAGCAAAAGTTACAGTTTAAGGACATTTTGTCTAAAGATCAGAAGCTTGTGACTGTGAGTTGGACAAAGGTTCCTCACCTTGGGAAAACAACTTCATTGGAAGACAAAGATGAATCCAAAGATTTGTTGTCTTTGTCTTCAAAAGACTCCAAAGACAAAGTCCAAGTCAATTACTTGGAATGCTACAAGGTAGAGGTCAAAGACAAAGACCCATACAACATTGCCTTGAGTGAACACGGCTTGGAGGAAGGGAATTTGACTGCATTATGTCTCAGATTGAGCCGAGTAAGCCATGTGGAAGGAGTCATCAACCCCGATGACTGTCAAGATGTTGTCTTGACTGAAGGAAAACTTTTGAAGATTTTGAAGATAGTCACTCTGGAGGAGTTGGCAGGATACACTGCCCTGTTTATAGAATTCTAGGATGTATTTGCATGGTCTATTGATCAAATGCCGAGTATTCCACAAGAATTTGGAGAACACCGAATAGATCAAGTTGAAGGTGCAGTTCCGGTTTGGCAAAGACAATACCGCCTGAACCCAAAGTACTCCCTCTTGGTGAAAGATGAAATTGATAAGTACTTAGGGGCCAGAATAATCTTTCCTATCTTGAGCAGTGAGTGGGTTTCCCCCATCATCATCATTCCAAAGAAGAAAATGGGAAAGATTCGAGTGTGCCAAGATTTTTGCAAGTTGAATGCAATGACAAGGAAGGATCATCATCCTTTGCCTTTTACCGATACAATTTTGGACCAAGTAGCTGGTCATCCTTGTTACAGTTTTCTTGATGGATTTTCAGGGTACAAGGATACATTTCAGGGTAAATTTATCTATCTAAGAAGAGGACAAGGATAAAACAACATTCACTACCAATTGGGGTACTTTTGCTTACAATCAAATGCCCTTTGGGTTGTGTAATGCTCTCGCTACTTTCCAGCGGATGATGAATGCAATCTTCAAGGACTTTTTGTGCAAATTTGTGGAAGTCTTCATTGATGATTTTTGTGTGTTTGGGCAAAGAGATGTACATTTGGATAACCTTCATCAAACTTTTGAAAGGTGTCATTTTGCCGGTTTATCATTACACCCGGAGAAATGCTTCTTTGCAATGAAGGAGGGTATTCTTCTGGGGCATCATGTGTCAAGCCAAGGTATTGAAGTTGATGTTAAGAAGGTCAAAGTAATCTCAGCTTTGGAATCCCCGAATAACATCCGGGAGCTGAGAGCCTTCTTAGGACATGTTGGATACTACAGACGCTTTGTTTCAAACTATGTGGTGCTTGCTGCACCCCTTACAAAGCTGCTGTAGAAGTCCAAGGACTACTTGTGGGAAGCAAAACAAGAAGATGCTTTCCAAGTATTGAAGAAGAAACAGGTTGAAGCACCAGTTATGAGGGCCCCAAATTAGGACGCCCATGTGTATGTGGACACTTTGTCCATGGCAATTAGAGTCGTCTTAAGTCAGAAGGACGAGAAGAAGAAGGACTATTTGCTTTATTATGCAAGCCAACAACTTGATCTTTACTCTGTGTGTTTGATCCTGAGTGAAGTGCAATCGGAGCAATACCTTGACAGATCTGAGAGGAATTGTAGTGTTGGTAGTATTTTGCATTTGTGGGTGCAGCGTTGAGTTGATGTGAAGCAATTTTGGTTGAGGAAGTTGTGCCTTCATTGGAGAGGTAGAACACAATTCTGAGGCAAAGTTGTTTTGCAGTGAAGTGCCGTCTTTGGGAGAATCTGAATCATCACAATCAAGATTTGTTTGGAAAGAATTGGTTATGTTGTGAATATGGGTGTGTGTATTCGTGACAAGTTGTCAAGATTATGAGCTTATTACTCTCTTTTGGGTCTACCTAAGAGATTAAAGAGGAACCCAAGAAGAACTACATGTTATTTTTTGACTCTATATTTGACCAATTTTGAATTGTATCTTTGCGGGAACAAACTTTACTTACCTGATTACCGCAAAAGTGATATTTGCCGGGTTGTCACATTAGGTGTCAGTCTTAGACAATGGTAGTGGTTGATAGGTCAACTATGGCAGTGGTGAACCTAGTTGGAAATCCTAGAGCCGCTTTTCCTACACTTATGAGTTTCCCATGCTCTCATGCTTTTTGAGAGGGAGGTCTTGGATTGGTTTGGGACTCACAGTTATAGCAATTGGTGGAGCCCAATGCTGATGAGAGAGAGTAGGCAATGGGTTTTTGCATCAATATTACCCTTGTTCTAGTAGTGTCAAAGGCATCTAGGCATCAAGTGATAGGTCAAGCTATGGACCTCAACTATTTGACCTAGATTGTGAGCCTTGGCTTGGCAGAGCAGCGTAGGATGTGCTTGATAGGCATCACCACTCAAACACTTGTGAGCCTTGTACCTATCAAGACAATTCAGGCACATGTTGGGGGCAATGGACAAAGTGGACATGGTATTCTTGGGACACAGCCAATAGCTACTAGGGAGAGTGGTCCACTTGGAGTCCATCCAAGTGAGCGTGGGCTACTTGGATTACATCCTTGGTCCACTTGGGATGTAGCTAGAGGACATGTGGAACTTGCAACCAGAGTGAAGGGAGTTTTTCACAAAAAGGTTGGGACCTCTAGTAGTCGAGGGCATGACACTATTGCTCCCAAGGACCCAATGAAGCAGCCAGTCAATATGTCTTCCACTCTTGTGATAGTCACAAAGGATACTTGGGAGCCAGATCTTAGACCCAAGCTTATTGGAGAGGAAAGATGGAGAGTTTGGAGGTTCTTGAGGAGCTACACAAGTTTTTTTGCATTCAGTATGAAGGATTTGGGTGCTCTAAAAGGACCTAGTATACAGATTGAGCTAACGAGCAATACACCAATTTTCCAATGTCTTTATTGCTATAGTAACATGGAAAGGACATTGATTCAAAGCTGGAGTAGAGACCTTTTTGAGGCTGGTTTGGTGGAGATCTCACATGGAGAGTATGCATCAACTATAGTGATGCCAACCAAGAAGGATATGCATGGCAACTACATGGATGTGTGGAGATTACTGTCCTATCAACCGACAAACTAGGGCTGATTGGTATGCCATGCCTACATTGAAGGAGATTTTTGATGCAATTGGGCATGCAAAGGTCTTCAATACTTTGGATCTTTGAGCAGAATATCATTGGTTACCAATGAGAGAGGAGGATAAGTCCAAGATAGCATTCAGTGTTATTGATCTTCACGGTAAGGATGTGTTACATCAATGGAGGTTCTTACCATGTGGGTTAAAAAACACTCCCGCCTAGTTCTGGAGGGTCATGGATAGGATTTTAGCTAGATTGGATTTTTCTCGGTGCTATATTGATGACATTTTGGTCTATAGCACTACTGTGGAGGAGCATGAGAGACAATTGTTGGAGGTGTTTGAGAGGTTGAGATCTCATGGACTCAAATTATATCCTGGGAAGTGTAGGTTGAGTATTTGGGTCACACTATCTACCCTAGAGGACTTTGTGTTCAGCAGACCAAGGTGGAAGCTATTGCACATATTCCTTGTCCTCCGGATGTGAGCAGAGTGCAAGCATTCCTTGGGTTGGAAAACTTCTATTGCCACTATGTTAGAGGATTTAGTGCCATTACCAAGGTCTTGACAAAGCTGACCAAGCTTACAGAGGAGGGGTGTTGGGGAGATGAGCAAGAGAGAGCTTTTGAAGAGCTCAAGGAGGGGTTGACATCTACTCCTATTTTGAGGAGACCGATCAGAGGACAACCATTTCAAGTTCATACTGATTGGAGTATGTTGGGGCTTGGATGGGGCTCACCAAACATGATGATGAGGAGAAGGAGTTTTTGGTGGCCTATGCTAGTCACTCCAAGAATTCAGCAGAGGCAAAGTATAGTTCATATAAGGAAGAGTGTTTGGCAGCAGTTTGGGTAGTAGCACATTTTACGATGTTACCTATTTGGTAACTCCTTCACTCTCATCACTGATCATCAGCCGCTGAAGTGGTTGATGGAGTCTGACAAGCTTTTAGGGAAGCTTGCGTGATGAGCTCTAATTTTACATGAGTATGATTTCATGGTTGTTCACAGACCTAGAGTAGTGAACCGTGATGCAATAGAAACCTATGTGTGGTACCTACATTTTTTGTTTTCTTTTATTTTGTTAGATTTTTTGAAGAAGTTAGTAAGAAAGCTGAATTACAAAGGAAAGGATGCACAGGTGTGTCTTTGGAGTAAACCCAAAGAAGTTGACTTTAGATTGGAAAGCAAATACTTGAATGAGGGGTGTGAAGAGACCAGTCAAAAGAAGTACTTGTCTTTTGATTGGGAAGTGAATGCCAATACAAAGATGGTCTAACAACCTTTCTATGTGGCAAGAAAGTACACTGCAAGAAATGGCAGAGGTAGGAGAAGCATGCCATGATAGTGACAGGAAAGCAACACATAGAAGAATAGGGAGTTGATTTTGAAATTGACTGAAGAATGATTGCACTTTGGGGTAATATAAACTTGCAATTATGGAGGGGAAATCAAATATGTGAAGAAGATATCATGTTCCTCTCAGTAGTTTTCCTGAAGAAATGCGTGTTAAGAAGCCAATGAAGAGTGAAATTTTCCAAAGTCCAGAAGGGGTTAGAGTGTCACATCCAAGAGAGGGAATAGTTTTTCAATGCCAAAGAACAAGAGCTCAAATCATGGCAAAGAAGGTCTAGAACACACTTGCAGTAAGGAGCTTTGCAGTTTAGAGGTTAGATGTTGTAGCAAGGATCATATTCTTGAATAGACTTTGTATTCCATTTTTAGCTTGGAACAAGAATTTCAGCTTCCCAAGAGTCATGGCAGAGATAGCTGCCAATAATTGTGAGGAAGGCCTTGAAGTCAAGGAGAAGAGAGGAACTTTGGCTTGATGGACTAAGTCGGATTGGAGGTTAGTATTGGGGAAGGAAGCAGGAGAGGAAACTGGAATCACCTTCTATCGGAAGTGTGATGCTACAGAGGAGACCGCAGAAATTCACAATTCATTCTTTGCTCTGTGTATGACTAATGGCTACAAGGTGGAGTCCTATCGGGACCTGATAGCAAACAAGGTAGATGGTTGTCAATTGGAGAACTAATTTGCCTCCACATTGCACCATTCACAACATATTTCTACTTTGGGTTAAATTTACTGACCACGGAAGAGAGGCAACGTATGGTGTCACATTTCCATCCTAACCTACAATGAGAGGCGGATGAAGAAGAGCAACACTACATGACGCACCAACAAGCCATTGATGATTACTTCATTAGAACAGGACAGCAAGAGAGGGAAGAAGTAAGAAGTCCAAAGACCAAGAAGCGAACTAAACCCAAAGAGAAAGAGTCACCTCAAGCATAGCAAAAGACCCAAAGACTTACTCTGTAAGGTAAGAAGGTGGTGAGAGAAGAAACTTCAGAAACCAAGTCTGAAGGGGAGATATAGTCAAGAGGAGGAGACTCAAAAGAAGCGGAGCTCACAGTACAAAGTGGGGAATTTGGAAGTGAGAGTGATGGAGAAGAAGAAGTTCAGCAATCGGCTGAAGAGGAAGAGGATGAAGAATTTCATGCAGTGATTGATCGTATGGAGGGAAGTGCTAATCCTTGTGTAGCCCTGGTCATGGAGGAGGTAAGGACTGAGCAGAAGAAGGAAGATCCTATCAGGCCGAGTTCAATAGTAAGGAAGAAGGAAGCTTGAACACGATATTATTGGAGGTATGAAGATCAAGACTTTGGGAGATAGAGCCAGCAGAAGAGAAGAAGTATGAAGATCGGGCCAAAGACAAAGAGAATCTTGATGGAGTATAGTATTTAATGTAGGTTGTAACTCCATTTTTGGAGCTATTGAAAGCACAACAAAAGATAATCCCGCAAGACCAAAGGAAGGTGAAGAATGAGTTGCAAATAGTGAAGTCTTTGCTAGATGAAGTAAAGGAATTGTGAGAACATGTAGCCCAAAGAGAAGAAGAATTTGAGGAGCTTCGGGTGGATATAGTCTTGAAGAAGAAGACTTTGAGAAGGTACAAGATAGTTTTGAGTCAAGGGGAAGAGAGATGCAGCATCAAGCCAAAGTATTGAAGGAGCAGACAATGTTGCTAAAGAAGAGAAGAAGGAAGTCAGTGAAGCACGCATCCAAAGTATTCATGTGAAGGCAATGGCAGTAGTGATGGAGCAGGAATTAGAAGGCTTGAAGAAGAGTGTAGTAGGGAAAGAACAAGCATGGCATGGAAAGATCAAGCATGGCAAAGAGAGTTATTGATTAGACAGCAAGAAGAAGAACGATTGAGAAACTTGCTAAGAAGTGTTGAGTTACAAAGTTCTTAGTATGTAGAGGAGAAGATAAGTTGAGGATGTACCGAGAAGAGTTAAAATCAGATCAATCTCAAGGGTATACATCAAAATCAGTAGGAGAAGTTGTTGGAAGATTGCAAGCAATGTTGAGTATGGGGGCTAAAGGAAGATTGGAAGAAGCAAGGCTACACAAATTAAAGTTGCTTGTGCATTAAACTCAAAAGAGAAGAGCAAAGGATGTGAATATGAACACTCTCCTTGTTTGTTTAAGAGAGAGAGTAGATAGAAAGATGTTGGAAATAGGAGACAATGTCAGTCTTAGATTAGATTTAATGAATTCAGAGTTAGGAAGAATTAGGAGTAGTGTGCAAGAAGATAAGAAGTCTGAAGTTGCAGAAGTAGGAGTGCAGTTGTCTTTGGATCAGTTATTTGACACTTTATAGAAGAGAAGGCTGGAAGATAAAGAGTTAAATGAGGTACCCACTAGTGTAATTGTAGTTCTGAGTGAAGAAGTAGTAGAACTAGTGAAGGATTTGGTAATTGTAGATATACCCAAAGAAGGAGAAGTGACAGGAAGATCATCAGGTTTGGAAACCAAAGTCAAAGTTGATATCGGATTGGAGTAGTAACAGTCTTGAGATTTGAAGAGGCAAATATGAAGAGGTGCATTGTCATTTTGGATCTGCAAGTAGGAAGAGTTGTTAGGAAATGGTATAGTTGTTAGTACCTATCTATTGCTTCACTATTTAAAGGGAGCATTTGTAGTGTTATGTTGTTCAGTATTCCAAATTTGAGAAGATAGATAAAGTGACGTGTTGATTTCAATGCTCGTCGCTTGAGCTTGATTCCGAGTATCAACTTTGTGTTTGTATTTGTGAGTGTTGGGAGAATTTTGAAGTGCAAATCAATGTGCTTGTTGGATGTTGGATTCCACAACCTTGAGCTTCATTCTATGTGTTTGATCTTAAGTGAAGTGCAATCAGAGCAATGCCTTGATAGATTTGAGAGGAATTGTAGTGTTGGTAGTATTTTGCAATTGTGAGTGCAGTATAGTGTTGATGTGAAGCAATTTTGATCAAGGAAGTTGTGCTTTCAGTGGAGGGTTAGAACACAATTATGAGGCAAAGTTGTTTTTGCATTGAAGTGTCGTCTTTAGGAGAATCTAAATTATCACAATCAAGATGTTTTTGGATAGAATTTGCTATGATGGGATTATGAGTGTGAGATTTGTGACAGGTTGTTGAGATTGAGTGCTTATTACTCTCTTTTGGGTGTAGTTTCCACCTGAGAGATTAAAGACAAGACCAAGAGGAACTACTTGTTATTGTTTGACTTTGTATTTGACCAATTCTGAATTGTATCTCTACGGAAACAAACATTACTTACCTTATTACCACAAAAGTGATATTTGCCAGGTTGTCACATGATTTTTGGCACCACTGCCGGGGATACGAATCTTGGAAGTGGAAGACTACAAAGCCAATTTTGAAATTGGATGTCAAAGCAACATGAATGTCAGCACTGAGAGAACAATGGGAAGAGAGAGTTCAAAGATGATTGTTGCATCATGAAGAAGACAAACGCCAAAAGATCCAATCTACCTTTGATGAAACTAAATGGGAGGCATTGGACTTTCAACTTCTTCACAAAGTGCAAGAAACCTTGCAAGAACTTGATCAAATGCGGGTGGCAAGGCAATTTCTCATCTCCTTCTTCCAAGAAAAAGAAAGACTCAAGGGGGTAGACATATTCATTACAACCATTACACCGACTTCCCCTAAAGCTATAAAGGAAGTCAAATTTATGAAGAAATTTGTTCAAGAAAAATCAACATGGACACTAACGGAAGAAGAGTGTTAACACCTTCTACGCACAATCCCTCAATTGTCTCAAAGGAATTTCAAAGAGCACTTCAAAGATGTTGAGCCTTTTTCTTCTACTCAGGTTGAAGTTGACACAATCAGAGAGGAAGTAATTGTTGAAGAAGATCTGATGTTGAACTTGACTATTTGGAATCCCCTGGGCTATCAATACGGCGTCCATACTAGCCAATTCCTTGGCTCCCTCAAGTTCAACTTTACCACAACCAATTCCACCAAGCTGACCAATGACTTTGCTACCTGTCACCCGACACTCATATCAAAAGTACAAGGGGGCAAAACAAGACAAAGACCTAATTAATTCATCAAAGAATTTGAAGTCATTTCCTTTGCTAATAAGGAACATGACTTGGCGGATTGCTTGAGAATTTTCCCAAGTTTGCTCCAAAAGAAGGCTCGGAGCTGGTACACCCATGTAACTCAGAAAGGGTTCACACCAACAGACTAGGCAAACTTGCAAAATGGCTTCCTGGAATGATTCTGAGAAGTTGACTATGATACAAGTGTCTTTGCGGCACTCAATGATTTGGACCAAGGGAAGAAGGAAAAGTTGAGAGATTACTCTAAGTGTTTCATGGTTCTCTTGAAAAAAGTCCCAAAGCAATCAAATGTGGTGAGTTACTCCAATGCCCAAGCCATTACCTAGTTCCTAGGTGGACTCTCACCGGAGATTTGCATCTTTGCCAAGGAGAGGAACGTAACTTCCCTAGACAAAGTACTCAATCATGTTGCTTGCTATGAGGCGGCCCACCACTCTCACTCGTCCAGCAACCAAAGAAATTGGGAGAAGAAAGGCAAGAAGCCCAAAAGGAGAGCTTCTCATAGCACATCCCCTTCTTTAGAGGAATCCTCCACGTCTTCCAGTTCTTCTTTGGAATCCCTTTGCATCCAAAGATGAAAAGGGAAGAAACTAGTAACACCTCTAGCAAAGAATGAACATAAGGTGGATCAGAAGCTGGAGACTCTTATTAAAGAGTTTGTGGATCTCAAGATCCAGATGATTGGGGCTAAGGACCAAAGAAAGCCTCCAACATTTGGCAGACAAAATGTATGGTGCACTCCATGTGGTAAATCTGGCCATGCTAACATGGAGTGTTTGACTCGCACAGCATTTCCAGTGCAACAAATTGACTAGGTTCTAGGTTGGGACCAAAGTGAGCAAGATGAGGCTAGGTACCAAACCCAAGATGTACAGCCTCAAGCAAGCACATCATATCAAGGTCCAAGGTATGGATCATGAGAGTGTAACATAAATGCTCCCCCACAAAGATCACCAATAGGCGGCCAAAATAGGCCTCAAAATAATGCATCGGGTGCTTGTTATAATTGTGGCTTGATGGGACATTGGTCTCCAAACTGTTTGGAGCCAAGACAGAAAATTGGGTACGTTCCACTATGCGGAAATTGTAAGAGATCAGGGCATACTAGAAACTAGTACTTGCAACCACCAAACCCAAAGCCGCTTGTAAAATATGTACAGACCCCAGCTGAGCATGCTGCTCTCCAAGCAAAGGGAGATACTAATGTAAATTGAATAACACCAGAGGAGGAGAGGCCTCAAGGAGGGAGTCCGGCTTCAGAAGGAGAATGGCCAGACCTCAAAATTTTGAAGGTTGAGACACGCTTGGGTAAGAAAAACCTTGATCATGAAGAACCAAGTACTACTTCTTCATCTTCATGAAAGGCAAAGAGGTTGCGCCCAAAAGCTATTCTTTCTACCAAGGAGGAAAAGATTCTAGCTAAAGCTTTGCAAAAAGAAAATCAAGGAAGTAGTGCTTAGAACGTGGGAGATGAGTTTGAAAGAGGACACAAAGATGAAGCCTCCTATTTTTCCAGCAGATATCAGGTCCAAAGTGAAGGACTTGATCCAAGCCAAAGTTGGTCAACCCAAAGAATATCGGGCCAGGGCCATCAATACTCCAATCACCATCTTGAAGCACCCCAAAGTCTGATTTGACCAAGGACAAACTACAAACCCAAAGACAAATGTGAAGAAGGTGAAGTTGGGAGGAGTCCTTCAATATGATATTGTGGCTGATGTGGCATCTACAAGTCCAAACATTTAAGCAATTGTGGGAGGACAACAAGCTATACAAGAAACAATTGAGTTCAACCCTCAAAAAAGTAAGGGCAATGACCAAGAAAGACTTGCTTGCAATTTATCATATTGAACAAGAAGATGTGGATCTCCCGAAGTGGATGCAGAGATCACAGGCTGCATGATCACATCCATACCCATTGATTTGGGGTCAAGTGTGAATGTCATGACAAAAGATACCGCACATCGATTGGGTATATGACATTTGCACCAACACCCCAAATTTTGAAATTTGTGGATCAAACCAAGAGACAGCCTTTGGGCATGCTATCAAATATTACCACATCCATTGAAGGGGTGTCCTTCAAGTTAAACTACATTGTGTGCGACTAGTAACCAAAACTTGTTGCCTACTCTTGATCGAAAGACCCTGGTTGTATAGCACTCAAGTTATTGTGGAGTGGCACTAGCAAAATTTAAGGTTCAAGGACATTTTGTCCAAAGATCAAAAGTTGGTGATGGTGAGTGGAATGAAGGTTCCTCACCTTGGAGTAACAACATTGTTTGAAGATGAAGATGAATCCAAAGATTCATCGTCTTTGTCTTCAGGAGACTTCAAAGACAAAGTCCAAGTCAACTACTTGGAATGTAACGAGGTAGAGGTCAAAGACAAAGACTCATACAACATTGCCTTGGGTGAACACATCTTGGAGGAAGAGGGTCTGACTGCAGTTCAACTCGGATTAAGCCGAGTAAACCATGTTGAAGGAGTCATCAACCCCAATGATTGTCAAGATGTTGTCTTGACCAAAAGAAAGATTTTGAAATTTTCAAAGATAGTCACTTTGGAGGAGTTGGCAAGATACACTTGTATCCTGCCCTATTTGTAGAATTCATGGATTTATTTGCCTAGTCTATTGATCAAATTTTGGGTATTCTACAAGAATTTGGAGAACACCGGATTGATCTGGTTGAAGATGTAGTTCCGGTTTGGCAGACACAATACCGCCTGAACCCAAAGTATTCACTCTTGGTTAAAGATGAAATCAATAAGTACTTAGGGGCCAGAATAATTTTTCCTACCTTGAGCAATGAGTGGGTTTCCCCCATAGTCACTATTCCAAAGAAGAAGACTAGGAAGATTCAAGTGTGCCAAGATTTTTGCAAATTGAATGTAGTTACAAAGAAGGATCATCATCCCTTGCCTTTTACTGATACCATTATGGACCAAGTAGCTGGTCATCCTTGTTACAATTTTCTCGATGGATTTTCAAGGTATAATCAAGTATCCATCTCAGAAGAAGACAAGGTTAAAAGTACATTCACTACTGATTGGGGCACTTTTGCTTACAATCAAATGCCTTGTGGGTTTGGTAATACTCCCGCTACTTTCAAACAAATGATGAATGCAATCTTCAAGGATTTTTTGTGCAAATTTGTGGAGGTCTTCATTGATGATTTTTGTGTGTTTGGTCAAATAGAAGTACATTTAGATTACCTTTGCTAAACTTTTGAAAGGTGTTGTTTTTCCGGTCTGTCATTACACCTAGAGAAATGCTTCTTTGCAATGAAAGAGGGAATTCTTATAGGGCATTGAGTGTCAAACCGGGGTATTGAAGTCAATGTTGAGAAGGTAAAAGTTATCTCTACTTTAGAATCCCGAAAAAACATCCAGGAGTTGAGAGCCTTCTTAGGACATGTTGGATACTACAGACGCTTTGTTTCAAACTATGTGGTGCTTGCAGCACCCCTTACAAAGCTTCTAAAGAAGACCAAAGACTACTTGTGGGAAGCAAAACAAGAGGAAGCTTTCTAAGTATTAAAGAATAAATTGGTTGAAGCACCAATTATGAGGGCCCCAAAATGGGATGCCCCTTTTCACATGTATGTGGACACTTTTCTATGGCAATCAAGTCATCTTAAGTCAGAAGGACAAGAAGAAGCATGACTACCCAATTTATTATGCTAGCCAACAATTATCAGTTGTAGAAAGAACTATTCAACGATTGAAAGAGAAGCACTCAAGATGGTGTATGCCTGCAAGAAGTTTTGACACTATCTATTGGGATACGAGTTTGTCTTCTATGTTGACCATTACGCATTGCAACATTTGGTCAAGAAGGAAGATTTGTCTTGGCAAATCGCAAGATGGATTTTTTTTTTAGAAGAATTCACATACACTGTACAAGTAACAAAGGGAGCTTTGCATTCAAATGCAGAATTTTTATCCAGGTTAGAAACTCAAGACCAAGACTTGGAAGTTGATGATTGGTAACTTGATGAAGAGTTGTATCATTTAATGGTTATGCAAAGTACAAGGTATGTTGACCAAATATCACTTTCTGCATACTTGTCATTGTCTTGAAGGGCTGGGCTTGGAGCAGAGGGCAGTCTTCCTCAAGAAGATGGGACTGTACCAATTAAAACACAACATTTTATTTAAGATCGGCAAAAACAAAGTACTTTGAAGATGTTTGGAGGCATACAAAGGCGGAAGGGTCATTGAGTCCTTACACTCCAAAGCATTGGGAGGACATTATACCTTGAAGAATATTGTAAAGAAAATCCTTTTAGCAGGGTATTGGTGGCCTACAATGTATAAAGACACTTACGCCCATATTTGGAATTGTGATGCCTGTCAAAGAACAGGACAACTGACTGCTACTTCCCAATGGCCTTTGAGACCAATTTTGCCATTGGCTCCATTTGAGAAATGGGGTATTGATTTTGTGGGTCCTATTCAACCAATGACCCAAGTTATGAGGAAGAGATACATCTTGGTATGCACTGATTATGCTACCAAGATGGTAGAAGTAGAAGCAACATGGAGAGATGATACAGAAACAATAGTAGAATTTTTCTTCTGCAACATCATTTCATGATATGGTTGTCCTTTGGAATTGGTCAATGATCGGGGAACTTATTTTTTGAACTCCATGGTGGAATCATTAACCAAATACTTCCAAATTAAACATTGGAAGATGACTCTTTATAACCCAAAAGAAAATGGACTAACGGAGAAGGCCAACGGATTGTTGTGTAAAATTTTGAATAAGGTGACAGTCAATTATGCCTATGATTGGAACACAAAGTTACTTGCAGCTTTGTGGGCATACAGAATGACTAAAAAGATTACAACCAAACAAACTCCCTACTTCTTGACATATGGAGTGCATCCCATCCTACCAATTGAATTTGAAGTACCATCATATCGGATTCTCTGTGAGGAATAATTGTCGGAGGAAGAAAGTCAGGATCTTTGGATCCAACAACTGATGTGGTTAGAAGAGAAAGGGGCAATGCAATGCAAACCACAAAGGAAATATAAGAAAAACGGAAGGTCCAGCACAATAAGAGAATCAAGCTTGTGGTTGTTCAGGACGGTGACTTGGTACTATTGTATGACAATTGCCAAATATTTTTTCCAGGCAAACTGCATTTAAGGTGGATAGGGCCATACCGTGTTGTGCACATATATATCAATGGAAATTTGCAGTTCATTTTTTGCTCCGTGTACGACTAATGGCTACAAGGTGGAGTCCTATCGGAACCCGATAAACAAAGCATGATCGGAGCAATAATGGCCATGTTCAAACCTGAACGAATGACCTATGTGAATATGCAACAGGCTATCTTCTTCCACCAGTTGTTTGCAAGAGTGAAGGTGAACTAGGCAAAGTGCTTCCACTAGCAAACGAGGCAGATGGTTGTCAATAGGAGAACTAATTTGCCTCCACATTATTTTGCACCATTTGTAGCACACTTCTACTTTGGGTTAAATTTACTGACTGCGGAGGAGAGGTGACATATGGTGTCACATTTCCATCCTGACCTACAACAAGAGGCAAATGAAGAAGAGCAGCACTACATGACGCACCAATGAGCCACTGATGATCACTTCATTAGAATGAGACAGCAAGAGAGGGAAGAAGTAAGAAGTCCAAAGATGAAGAAGTGGACTAAACTCAAAGAGAAAGAGTCGCCTCAAGAACAGTGGAAGACCCAAAGACTTACTTTGTGAGGTAAGAAGGTGGTGAGAGAAGAAACTTCAGAACCAAGTCTGAAGGGGAGACAGAGTCTAGAGAAGGAGACTTAGAAGAAGCAAAGCTCATGTTACAAAGTGGGGAATCCGGAAGTGAGAGTGATGGAGTAGAAGAAGTTCAGCAATTGGCTGAAGCAAAAGAAGATGAAGAATTTCATGCGGTGATTGATTGTATGGAGGGAAGTGCTAATCCCTATGTAGTCCTAGTCATGGAGGAGATAAGGATCGAGCAGAAGAAGGAAGACCCTACCGGGCCAAGTTCAATGGGTAAGGAAGAAGGAAGCTCAAACGCAATATCATTGAAGGTACAAAGATCAAGACTTTGGGAGAAGGAGCCAGTGGAAGAGAAGAAGTACAAAGACTGGGCTAAAGACAAAGAGAATCTTGATGGAGTACAATATTTAATGCAAGTTGTAATTCCATTGTTGGAGCTATTGAAAGCACATTAAAAGGCAATCTCGCAAGACCAAAGGAAGGTGAAGAATGAGTTGCAGATAGTGAAGTCTTTGCTAGATGAAGTAAAGGAATTGTGAGAATGCATAGCTCAAAGAGAAGAAGAAGTTGAGGACCTTTGGATGGATACAGTCTTGAAGAAGAAGACCTATGAGAAGTTACAAGATAGTCTTGAGTCAAGGGGAAGAGAGATGCAGTGTCAAGCCAAAGTATTGAAGGAGCAGACAATGTTGCTAAAAAAGATGAAGGAGGAAGTCAATGAAGCACACATCAAAATTATTCATGTGAAGGCAATGGCAGCAGTGATGGAGCAAGAATTAGAAGGCTTGAAGAAGAGTGCAACAAAGAAAGATCAAGCATGGCAAAGAGAGCTATCAATCCGACATCAAGAAGAAGGACAATTGAGAGACTTGCTAAGGAGTGTTGAGTTACAGAGTTCTCAATATGTGGAGGAGAAGAAGATGCTTGCTGTGGAGTACAAAGACAAATTGAGGATGTACCAAGAAGAGTTAAAGGCAGAGCAATCTCAAGGGTATACATCAGAATCAGTAGGAGAAGTTGTTGGAAGACTGCAAGCAATGTTGAGCACAGAGGCTGAAGGAAGATTGGAAAGAAGCAAGGTTACACAAATTAAAGTTGCTTGTGCAAGAAGCTCAAAAGAGAAGGCAAAGGATGTCAATATGAACACTCTCCTGATTTGTTTAAGGGAGAGAGTAGATAGAAAGATGTTGGAAGTAGGAGACAATGTCAGTCTCAGATTAGATTTAGTGAATTCAAAGTTAGGAAGAATTAGGAGTAGTGTGCAAGAAGATAAGAAGTCTGAAGTTGCAGAAGTAGGAGTGCAATTGTCTTTGGATCAATTATTTGACACTCTAGAAAATAGTGGGTCGGAAGATAAAGAGTAAGATGAGGTACCTATTAGTGTAATTGTAGTTCAAAGTGAAGAAGTAGTAGAACTAGTGAAGGATTTGGTAAATGTAGATATACCCAAAGAAGGAGAAGTGATAGGAAGATCATCAGGTTTGGAAGCCAAAGTTGAAGTTGACATCGGATCGGAGTAGTGACAGTTTTGAGATTTGAAGAGGCAAATATGAAGAGGTGCATTGTCATTTTGGATCTACAGGTAGAAAGAGTTGTTAGGAAACGGTATAGTTGTTAGTACCTATCGATTGCTTCACTATTTAAAGGGAGCATTCACAGTGTTAATTGTTCAGTATTCCAAATTTGTGAAGATAGATAAAGTGACGTGTTGATTTCAATGCTTGTTGCTTGAGCTTGATTCTGAGTATCAACTTTGTGTTTGTATTTGTGAGTGTTGGGAGAATTTTGAAGTGCAAATCAGTGTGCTTTTTGGATGCTAGATTCCACAGCCTTGATCTTCATTCTGTGTGTTTGATCCTGAGTGAAGTGCAATTGGAGCAATGCCTTGACATATCTGGGAGGAATTGTAGTGTTGGTAGTATTTTGCAGTTGTGAGTGCATTATAGTGTTGATGTGAAGCAATTTTGATCAAGGAAGTTGTGCCTTCAGTGGAGGAATAGAACACAATTTTGAGGTGAAATCATTTTTGCAGTGAAGTGTCATCTCTGGGAGAATCTGAATCATCAATCAAGATTTGTTTGGACAGAATTTGCTATGATGTGATTATGAGTGTGAGATTTATGACAAGTTGTCAAGATTGAGTGCTTGTTACTTTCTTTTGGGTGTGGTTTCTACTTGAGAGATTAAAGACAAGACCAAGAAGAACTACTTGTTATTTTTTGACTTTGTATTTGACTAATTCTGAATCGTATCTCTGCGGGAATGAACTTTACTTACTTGATTATTGCAAAAGTAATATTTGTTGGGTTGTCACACCATATCCCAGCCAGCATGATCAGACCAGAGCCCGTTGGCATGGTGAGACAAATGAGGAGATGGTGCCAAGTTGGCATGTACTTAGCCTTTTTGTGTATATTTCTTGAGGCTTTGGTGGTATCTCTCTCAACGCATATAGGATGAGTTATTGAGGTCACAAATCCAAAGAGTGAAGATATTGGTATAGTTCAGCAAGACATTCATGATGATGTCTTAGTGATGGACTATCTTTGCACTAGTGTTGTGGGTGGCACAATTGGGGCCAAGGAGAGAGACCATGTTCTTCAGTGAGCCAGACGGTTTAGATTGGAAAGCAAACCTCCTTTACCTCCTTTTGCGTGTATAGGAGGATGGTAGAGTGTGAGTAGTACCACTTCCATCTCAGAGACCACAATTGTTCCGTCATGCTCATGAGGAGCTAGGACATTTTAGAGTAAAGCATACATATAGCTTACTCCATAGCCATTATTGGTGGCATGGTATGCAAACCAAGGTGCATCAATTTTTTGCCATATGTGTGGTTTGTGACCAAGTTAGAGCATCATTCAATGCTCCTACGCCACAATTACACCCATTACCTATCATGGGATTGGGTTACCGTTGGAGTTTGGACTTCATTGGACCTTTACCGTTGACTATGAGACATCATTGGTATGTTTGGTGATGGTGGAGCACTTCTCCAAGTGGATTGAGTTGGTGGCACTTCTTGACAAGTTTAGTGAAGGGACACCTTACTCATTCTTGGATTGAGTTCTTATTCATTTTGGTGCACCAATTGAGGTTTTGACTGATCAAGGTACAAAGTTCTTGGGGGTGTTTCAGGTTTTGTGTGACAAGGCTTTGATTGATCATTGTACTACCTCCCAAGGTCACCCTAAGGTAGATGGCTTAGCAAAGAGAGTGGTCCAAATGGTGAAGAGAGGATTGAAAAAGTATGGTTTATAGAGAGGCCACTTGGGAGATTGGGATCTCCAGTTACCTTGGTTGGCCATGGGCTATCCGTTCAGCCGGCAAGCCTCCTTAGCATCCTTCTCTCTTTACTTCCTACTCTATAAACAAGATCCAAATTTACTTGCAGCCATTTGTCGAGATGCTACTATATTTTTGGACTTGGATGATCCAGATGTATGGATGAGCGCATGTTCTCAACGGGTAGAGATTTTTTGTAGAGTGATGCCAATAGCCTTTGAGAACTTGGCAATTGCACAGCATAGAGATACTTTATGTTATGCTACCATTCAAGGAGGAGGTTATAGACCCTTGATCCATTGATTTCATCTAGGATACTATGTATATCTATAGCAAACAACACCAACAACACTTGATGTTTTGACAAGCCACACCATCTTGAGAGTGCGTGAGGTTTTGACAAGCCACACCATCTTGAGAGTGCATGAGGTTTTGCCATTTGGAGTCCTTGTGTTAGAAGGACATGATGGTGTTTTTTGGAAGGATCATGTGCACAATTGTGCGCCATGCCACCTCCCAAACATTGATGGTACTATCAACCCAAGCTTGGCACTTGTACGTGCAAGCTTGAGGTGTATGTTATGTGGCTCTTCTGGTGGAACTGTTACTATATTAGTGTGTGATAGCTCATCAAGAGGATGGCATATGGCATGTATGACTCCTCCCCTCATGTGGTTCCTCAAGGATAGTGGTTATGTCCTAGATGTACTTGACCTATAGCTAGTTCATTCTTTATATGGTGTAGATTGCAAACAGGCAACTAACGATGGGGCTCCATAGCACCCGGCCTTCTGATCTTTGCCCATCATAGGGTATACCATATACATGGAGTGGATGGCTATCTAGAGTTAGAGGGACCTAACCGCCAGCTAGGGGGGCAATTGTGGCACTTTAGAGTCTATGTATGACTTATGTGTGAGTTGTGCTTCTATAGTATATGATGTTGACAATAATGTATATTGTGTAGTGATGTATATATGCACAACAACTGTCACACCATTTGTAGTGTTGCATCTAGATTGCTCAAACACTAAAAATGCAGTGATAGTAGTTAAAAGTATTTTAGTAGTCTCCCATGGACTACTTTTCAACGGTCAGATTTTGTGTTTGGAGTACTAACTTCACGATAACTGTCACTTTGCACCATTTGCACCATGCCGTCAGTGGCACCATTAGGGTATTAGACCTAGCTCAAGCCCAAGGGTATACTTTTGAAATGCAACTCCATAGAGCTCACTTCTTTGATGTTGAGCCTTTGAGTTCTTGGCTATGGTGGACAAAAGCCGGTGAGCATCACTTGGATTCTCTTAGCTAGAGTGGGTGTAGTTTGACTATAATCAGTGTCCAATTGTTGGTAGTTTATAGAGTGATAGATCAAGTACTAATCTGAGTTGAGTTGATTTGAGAGTTGTAAACAATCTGATTATTATGACTCAAAATATCAATATATCAATAACAAATCAAAATAGCTTTGTTGTAGATATACATAGTCTCCATCTACAAGACTATGTATATCTACAACAAAGCTATTTTTGCCTCCTGTCCTATTAATAGAAGTTCTCTTTTGGTGACACCTCTACCTGATCTACCTAGCCCATCATGAGTAACATCCTTCCAGATGTTACTAAGCCAATTTCCACCTCTAAATAATATGTTTAGCTTTTGGTATTACAAATTCAAGTTATCTTTGGCTCTTGCCTTACTTATTGGTAGAAGTTCTCTTTTGGTGACACCTCTATCTGATCTACCTAGCCTATCATACATAACATCCTTTTAGATGTTACCAAGCCAATTTTCAACTCTAGATGATATGTTTATCAATGTATTACAATCCTCCCCTCTTTTAAGATACAACGAACTTGTTGTAAAGTTGTTGCTCAAAAAATTTCACTAACACTAATGCATCTGGTGCATTGGTGTGCCAGTGCACTAGTGCACCAACTTGGCTCTTATGTTGCCTCATACAATGGGTTCCCTTTCCAATCTACAAAATATTCCACATGTGCATGGCGAGTACCCCGGATGCGTGGAGAATGCATACGACTTCATATTCCTCCGCATCATCAATGAGTGTTGGACAAGGTCAAATTTCTTGTATAGAAGGAAAGTGGCACATGCAGGATGCATATCTGCATAGTAAGGAAACATGGAATACTAGATGAATCTTCATATGTGGCGGTAGCTCAAGGTGGTAGGCCACTACACCGATTTAACAAAGAATGGGAAAAGGCCCATTAAAGCAAGGTCTGAGCTTGCAAGGGTCAACTAATGTGAGGTTGGTTGTTGATAACTAGACTTGATCCCCAACATTGAATTCCATGTGCTGAAAATGTGCATTGGCATACTATTTTTATTGAATTTGGGTGATTTGTAACCTATTTTTGGCATTCACTCATTGTTGAATTTTGAAACAAAAGTGTTGACAACATCCACCTTGGTGTCCACTGGGCAGATCTTCATCAAGCATGAAGGTGTGAAAGGATGCTCTTTGTACATGAGGATGAATGGTGTAACTTGTGTGGTGCATTCATTGAATTGTTGTATGCAAATTCCACCAATGGAAATAAGGTGTCTCACCTTTCTTGCTCTTCTAGGGTGAAGCCCCAAGCATGTCCTCAATAGTGCAATTAGCCCACTCTCTTTGGCCATCAGTCTCAATATAGTAGGCCGTGGACATGGCCAATTTGGTTTTGAACAAACCAAAAAGTGTTCTCCAAAATAAATTGGTGAATGGAGTGCCTCTATCAATGATGAGCACTTGAGATAGGCCATGGTGAGAAAAGACTAGATCTAAGTACAATTGAGCTAATTGTGGAATAGTCACATCCTTGGTGGTAGGATGCACATAAATCATTTTGCTGAGTTGGTCAACAAAGACCACAATGGAGTCAAACCTTGAGGTGGTCTTGGGCAATTCACAAACCAAATCTATGCTTAGTTATTCCCAACATTGTGTAGGAGTATGAAAGAGTTGAAGGAGTCACACAAGAGCTTAATTAGAAGCTTTATTTTTTTGATAGAGTAGGCAGCTTAAAACATACTCCATCACACCACTATTCATCTTGGGTTAGTAGTAATGGCATTTGGCTGCATCTATGGTCTTTTCCACTCCAACGTGACTTGTAATGGTAGATCATGACATTTTGCTAGGATGGTGGTTCTTATGTCAGTTTCATCCATGATCCATAACCTACCATCACAAAATTTCAGTCATTGAGTATTGGTGACACTTTTGGATTATCAAGCTCCTACAATCTATGGGTCAGTTTTTGTAGCATCAAGCATCCTTGGCCATTATTTTAGGTTCATCTTGACCTCTATTACCAGATTTTTTGCCATAAGCATTTGGGTGAATGCATCAACAAGTTGTTTCTTGCCTTCCACATATATGATCATCATGTTGAGCCTTTATCTCCACTCTGCCCATTGAATTTGTTGACAAGATAGATCTTTTTGTGTCTCAAGGTAGACTAGAGGTTTATAGTTTGTCTCCACCACAAATGCTTCTTGCCAAGATAGTGCTTCCAATGCTTGGTTGCCATGACAATGGCTGACTCTTTGAAATTGTCCAAATTTTTTACTGGATTCATGTTGATTCTTGCAACTTGTAAATCAAGGAATGCATGCACGTATTCTTGTACATTGTTCTTCTACTTTGACCTCACAATCGAGTTTGTGCCATTTGCACCAAATCCACTAATTGGAAGTTCTTCAACATTAATCATTCCCAAGCATTATACCATGTGAGGGATTTATTGGTCAAGTATCCACATGCAAACACCATAGTAAAGCAATCAGTGATTTCAACTATAAACAATCAAAAGTATTGATTCATTCTTGAAATCTAGTTCTCCATGACTCCCATGGAACATTGTCACTTGTAAAGCTCAATGTTGTAAGTCTTCTTCATCCATAATAATAATGTGGCCTTGTTTTTGACCAAGGTTAGTGTCCTTGGCATGAATGACTCTCCATGTGCTTTGGCTGTTGGTACTGGGTTTTGGGATGACTTCCTTTTGTGCATTGCTTGATCATTCTTGAAGGTACATACTTGATTTTTCAATGCTTTTATGATCATCTTGATCTCCCAAAACTCATTCAACATTCCCTACATTCCTTGCATCAACTCTTGCAACTACATATCCATGATTCCTACACACAGCACTGCTTAATTACTACTTCCTACTTCAACAAAGGATTAATATGATTACTTGAGAGGAAGCAAAAACTACTAGAATTCCATTGGGACTTCAGAAGCTATCACTCATTGATAGTATTTCTTCACCAAAATTACGGACTACAAAATCCCTAAACATTACTTTTGGTTGGACCACATAAAGGATTTCTATTTGAGTGTTGAAAGCAAGAGGATTTGGTATATTCAAGTCCATCATAATAATATGTAGATTGTCAAATCCTACTCTCTATTGTAGATCACCATAGGCAAAATCACCGGGTTTGGTGAATTCATCACTATATCCATGAACTTTGCTCTAAAATGAAAAAAAGATACTCTCTCACTTGCTTACATTGGATGTATATAATCTTGATGTAGAATGGATTCAAGAATAGAAATTGTGGTGCTAGATAATGCCTTCCTGGAGCCTCCATCCCATCCTCTCTTTAGCACACTCCTTATTTATCAACTACACTATGATGCCTCTCCTCAAAAATTACTCAATCTCAATAACCCATGTTCTTCCAAGAGCGGTGATCCACTCTCTTGGATTGAAACACCTGCTCTAATACCATTGTAATCTTCTGAGGATAAGAGACCTAAAGAGAAACATAGAAGAAGAAACACACAATTTCACACTCAAAGGAGCACCTTGATTGTATTATATAACAAGCAAAGCTCCACTCTTGGATCATATACATGGATTGGTGACTTGTAAGCAAGCTCTACCCTTAGATTGGTTGTATGCATGGGTGATATGTTGGTTTTGGTTGGTGAAACCATCTTTGTCTAAGGAGAATCTTCTTGTAGGAATCTCCAAATTGCGTGGGTGAGGTACCATTATAAAGCTCTTGACAAGACAAACTTGGGGGAGGGAAGTCAAGCTAATTTTCCATTGGGGTGGGATTTGCACATTTTTTAGGCCTAATTTATCCATTTAGGCCTCAAAAATTAGCTCTAAAATTTCTAGGCTATTTTTAGCTCCTATCCTATTAATAGAAGTCCTCTTTTAGTGACACCTCTATCTAATCTACCTAGCCCATCATGCATGACATCTTTCTAGATGTTACCAGACCAATTTCTACCTCTAGATAATATGTCTAGCTTTTGGTATTACAAATTCAAGCTATTTTTTACTTGCCCTATTAGTAGAAGTTCTCTTTTGGTAACACCTCTGATCTACCTAGCCCATCATACATAACATCTTTCTAGATGTTACCAAGCCAATTTTCAACTCTAGATGATATGTCTAGCTATTGGTATTACAACCTATATCTCCAACCCTAATGGCACATCCAATAGTGTGAATGGTGCAAGTGACAGTGAGTCCCATCATGTGATCAATAGCCCTAACATGAAATATGGCCACAATCAAATATTCCATGAGCAACTACTAGAATAACTATGATTGCCAATACTCCCACTCTAATGTCCAAGCAAACTAGCTTTGGTGCTATAAATGTCATGATAATGGAGAGTGGAAAAGACCAAGACCAAGGAGATAAATAAGAGAATGGAAGATCACCTTAGGACTCTTGAATGAGGGGAAAATTTGAATGCTTAACATGAGCTTGGGCTTTGGTATTTATAGGGAGCATACAAGGCTCTTGAGAAGCTTCTCAATAAGCTTCATTAAGCCACTTTCATGGAGTGCAAGCTAAGCTAAGCTAAGCGGGAAGCTTCCCAAGAAGCTTCCTCCTAGAAGTTACCACTTGTTATGCATATTACCCAATACTTAGAAGGTACCAAGTAGCTTCCTAGATACTTTTAGAATATTCTAGGCTAATTTGGATTATTTGCTACTCTGTTAGTCTTGGCTAACTCACCAATAACTCCAGATTGTTACATATTCTCCCACCGCTAGTTTGTGTCCTTGTCACCATTGAAGGTTCAGACTCTTAGATGGCCATTTGTGCATTTTAGAGATAAGAAAGAGATTGCCATTATGAAGGGGATACCCTTTCCTCTCCATATCTCCTTTCCATATACTCTATATGTTGTTGGCGGCCTCATTGAATGTGGCGATGTGCAAGGATACAATCAATTTCATACTCCTCATGATCATTGATAGTGATGAGAGGAGGAAGAGGTTGAAAACAAGAGGAAAAAGAAGATGGATTACAAATAAAGGGTTTCAACTTGGAAATATGAAAGACAAGGTGGATGAACATATGACAAGGCAAGGCAAGTTGATAAGCAACAAGAGAAATGATTTGGATGACATCAAAGTGTCCTATCTAATTAGGAGCAAGTTTAAAAACTTAGGTATCAAGTGGGAGGGGTAGGTTATTAGAGGAGAGCATGATCTTATCACCAACTTGAAATGTGAGATCATGATGATGGTGATCTACATATTGTTTTTGATAATTTTGAGCAACAAGGAAATGAGATTTGGCTTGTTGGAGGGATTGGGATATAGTGGTCAAGAAGGTGGAAGTATGAAAGACATGAAATGAACGAGGGGTAAGAAATGAATCTGGAAAAAGTGGGTCTTGGCCAAAATTAAGGAAGAAAGGAGAGAATCTATTGGTTGCCTATTTGGAGTTATTGTATGCAAACTCAACCATTGCAAGATATTCATCCTAGTTAGTATGGTGAATGTTGCCAAAGGCATGAAGCATATCCTCCAAGGTGTGATTGGCTCATTTGGTTTGCCCATTAGTTTGAGGATGATAAGCCATGGATAAAGTAAGCTTGGTGCCAAGTATTTGAAAGAATGCTTGCCAAAAAAATTCAATGAAGCAAGTATCAGGGTCAAAGATGAGTACATGAGGCATCCCGTGATACTTGAAGATATTGTTGAAGTAGATCTATGCCAACGTTGGGGCATCCAAGGTATCAAAGGTTGGTGCCAAATGGATTTGTTTACTAACCTTATCCATGAACACCACGATTGTTGTGTGACCTTGCTTTTCCTTGGGCAAGGAGGTGATGAGATCTAAGCTCATGTGTTCCCATCAAGTAGATGGAATGGAGAGTGGTTGAAGGAGTCTACTTGAGTTTTGGTTGATGGCCTTGTTGCATTGGTAGCTCTCATAAGATTGGACAAACTCTTGAACATCTCATGCCATGTTGAGCCACCACCATTGGCATTGGAGAGTACCCAAGGTCTTGTCCACATCCATATGACCAATAAATGGTAAGTCATGGGCTTCTTGAAGGTGCACAAGTCAGAGGTCACCCTTGGTTGGAACATAAATGTGGTTCTCATAAAATAGAAAGCTTTCCTTGAAGGAGAAGTTGTTGTACTTCTTATCACATGTTGCAAGATGACCTTGTACCATCTAAAAGAAGGAATCTTGTTGTAGAGTTGTCTTGAACTTGGTCTGGACTTTAGAGTCAAGTAATACCATTGTAATTACCACCGTTGTTGAGAGGAAGAGACTTCAAATCAAGTCTTTGTGATAGAGCATTGGAGATGATGTGGAACCGACCGGGTTTGTACTCAAATTTGATGTCAAAAAATGGTGGTTGTTCTTCCCATCAATGATATTGACCCTTCATCTATTCTAGATTTAATGTCTACAACAAGGGTTTGTGATCAGTTTGCATGACCACTTGTTTTCCCAAGAGATAATGTCTCCATACCTTATTTGCATATACCATTGCTAGTTGTTCTTGATCTTGAGCATAGTAATTCCTTTCTATTGTATTTATCCAATGAGACACAAAGGCAATGAGATGTAATCCATATGGGAATTCTTGCTATAACATAGCTCCAATTGCAAAGTTAGAAGCATCAAAATCAACTACATAAGGTAGTTGAGGATCATATGGTTGAAGAATGGGTCTTGAAGATACCACACATTTCAGCTTCTAGAATGCTTCTTCATACTTGGTGGTCCATTGAAAGCTTGAGTTCTTCTCCAAGAGGTTGGTCAATGGTGTGGCCACATGAGCATAATAGTGGATGAATTGTTGGTAAAAACTTCCCAATCCATTAAATGCTTGTACTTCTATAGCATCCTTTGGAATAGGCCAATCAATAATAGCCTTGATTTTCTCCTCTTCCATCTTGATCTCTTTTGATGAGATCTTGTGACCCAACAAGGTAACTTCCTTCTACCAAAAGGCACACTTTGACTTCTTGCAATAAAACCTCTACTCACATAATTGTCTTAGGACTTCTTGCACGTGATTTGCATGTTTTGCCTCTATCTTGCTATAGATTAAAATATCATCCAAGAACACCACCACGTACCAATCTAATAGCCCGTCCAACACCTAATAGATCTAATTCATGAAGAGTATTGGAGCATTTGTGAGCCCAAGAGGCAAAACTCTCCACTCAAAATGCCCATACCTTGTGCAAAAGGTAGTCTTTTGTACATCTTCCCTATCAATGGGAATCTACCAATAGTCACTTTGGAGATCCAACTTTGAGAAGTATCATGCACCACTCAATTGATTGATCAAGTCATCAATTCAAGGCAAAGGAGATGCATCTTCATTGTTTATTTATTGAGATCACAATAATCAATACAAAAATGAAGTCCTCCATCCTTCTTTGGAGAAAATAGTATTAGTGTTCTCCAAGGAGATGTATTATGTCATATGAAATCCTTCCCTAATAACATTGTCAGTGTTGTTCAAAGCTCATCCAACTCCTTTGGTGAAAGTCAATAGATTGGTCTACTCATTGGAGTACTTATTGGCAATAACTCAATCTTGAAAGGCATATCACAATTGGAAGGTAATTCCTTTGGTAGATCATCCAAAAACACATGAAAATTCTTGAACTATTTGATCAACCATTGCTTGATGAGGCTTTTGATCCTCCTCATATACTCCATGTAAAATTGGCTTGATCCACATTGTAAAAACATACTTATCTTCCTCCAAAGCTCTATGACTACTTTCCCAACAAACTTCCCATCTTGGGATTGACTATTCTTAGTTGTCTTACTCAAAGGTGCCATACAACCTAATCGGAAATTCTTACCTTGGTGTTGTACTTGAATTTGTTGTCTGTTCCAATCAAATTGAAACTTATGACATTCAAGCAAAGATAGACCTAGAATGACATCAATGTAGAGGTGCCGTTACAAACCTCATACACTCCAAATACTCCTTCACAATCTTGAAGGTAACAAAATGTAAGGTACAATTGAAAAACCCTTTCTACCATCTGCCATCATCAACCTATTTCCATTTACTAGCTTGACAAGAATACTTAATTCCTTTGCTAATTGCATGGACATGAAATTCTATGAACTTCCAAAATCAACCAAAATCTTACAATCAAGATCAAATATCATACCTTGCAAGTGAAAAAAACTTGCATAGGTCAAGCCTTCAATCCCATTTGAACTAATCAAGCTTCCAATAGGTGGCTCAAAATCTCTTACAAGAATTCCTCATTTCCTTGACAATCTGCTCCACAAACTCCATTTGGGCAATTTGTTGAGATTGCATATTCTTGAGTGGACTCTCATCAATGCAATGTCCAATCTGGTCAAAATAAAAGAAATTGTTATTTTATTATAATATTTCTAGATCTATTATGCCAAGTGGTCTCCATTAGATGGCATCAATCTGCAATGGTGCTTGCTCCTCAATTTGTTTGTAATGTGTTGGTAGGTGTAATACCAAGAGCTAGCCATATGATCTAGATGTGAAATTTTGTTTGGTAACATCTAGAATGATATTATATACGATGGTCAACATAGATTAGATAGAAGTATCACCAAAAGAGTACTTCTACTAATAGGGCAAAAACCAAAATTGACTTGAGAACCTTAGAACCAATAGCCAGACATATGATTTAAAGGTGAGAATTGGTTTGGTAACATTTGGAAGGATGTTACACATGATGGACTAAACAGATCAAAAAGAGGTATCACCAAAAGGGGACTTCTACTAATAGAGTAGCAACCAAAAGATGCCCCATCTTTGAAGGTAATTTTGGAGGCCTAAACGGATGAATTAGGCCTCAAAAATGTGTAAATTGCCCCTCCAATAAAGGAAAGGCTGGCCTTTCATCCCTCCTTGCTTTGTCTCGTCGAGAGCTTTCCAATGGTACCTTACATGATTTTGAGATTCACACAAGAAGATTTCTTAAAAGATTCCCTCCATTCAAAGCTTGTTTGACCAACCAGATAGGACCTAGACCAAACATGTCACCCATCCAAGTAAGTAATCCAAGGGTGGAGCTTGCTGACATGTCACCTATCTGTGTGCATAATCCTATGGTGGAGCTTCCTTGGAGGAGATCCTCTTTGTCTATATAATAAAGAGAAGGTGCTCCTTTGGGGCATCGAATGTTTGAGTGTGTAATCTGTATTTTCTCTCTTCTCTTGTCCTCGGAGTATTACAATAGGTTTTGTGATGTCAAGGTCAAAACAAAGTTATCACAACCAAGGAATCAAAGCTCTTAACCAATTGCATAACTTCTTCCAAGTTTTTTGGCTCTTGCATAGTCACATCTAATTTGGTTCATGACTTCAAGCCCCTCACAAATTGGTCTAGAGCTTCACCATCCATAATATCTAGAATTTTCATAATGATGTTTTGGAATTGCATGATGTAGCTTCTTATAAAACCAATTTGATTCAACTTTGCCAACTTATCTCATGTGGTTTGTGTGGCATTTATCACTGGAATTGTCTGATTATTGCACCCTTGAATTCTTCCCATGTCAAAATTGGTGCAACAAATTGCAATTCAACTTGCTCCACTTGGAATTGCCACCATAGTTTCACCATTCTATCCAATTGGCTTGAAGCTAAGAGAATTTTTTTCTATTCATCTTCAAGATTTGTAGCCTCAAAATAATATTTATAGTCAAATACAAAATTCTCCATTCCACTTGGAAGATTCTTACAATCAAATACCTAGGGTTTTGGGAATCAGATTTGCTCTTCTCCTTCTTGAAATGGTGCTCTTGTTATTGACAATCTTGTTCATCCTACAATCAAGTAAGTGCTCAATTTGTTAGTGCCTAGCAATGATAACCTTGGCCATTGCTGCCATGATTACTACTCTATCACACTACCTTCAATTTATCAAAATTAGCACAAAGATGCAACAAATCTACAGTTCTCCATAGTTACAATCAAAAGTATCTAGGGTTCCTTGGACAAGGTAATCACATTCAAAAAAATTTGTACAAAGTTTGAGGTGATGAACTGCATGAAATGATGCTTGGGTAGTACACATACATAAAAATCCCAATGGTTTGACGGAAATAGATTTGGTGGTCCATAAGTTCCATCCATCCCATTCCTACTCTGATACCAATGTAAAAGACTTAGATCGAATAGAGAAATAGAAGAATGGAATATCACCTTGGGACTCTTAAATGAGTGAAAACTCCAAATGCTTAACATGAGCTTGGGCTTTGGTATTTATAGGGAGCATACAAGGCTCTTGAGAAGCTTGTCAAGAAGTTTCCTTAAGCAAGCTTGGAATGCAAGCTAAGCTAGGTGGGAAGCTTCCCAAGAAGCTTCCTCCTAGAAGTCGCAACTTGTCATGCATGTTATCCAATACTTGGAAGGTACTAAGTAGCTTCTTAGATACTTTTAGAATATTTTAGACTAATTTGGCTTATTTTTTCACACCATTTGTAGTGTCACATCTAGATTGTCCAAACATTGAAGTTATAGTGTTAGTAGTAAGAGTCATTTTGGCCGTTACTCATAGACTACTTTCCAATGGTCAGATTTTGTGTTTAGGAAACTGACTTCATGGCGGGGCCCACCATCACTTGCACCATTCGCATTGTCGGGTATGCCATCAGCAGGACCGTTGGGATGAGACCTAGGTCAAAATCAGGGGTATACACTAGAAGTGCAGCTCTCGAGAGCTCACTTCGCTGATGTTGAGCCTTCAAGTTCTTTGCTAGAGTGGACAAAAAGCCGGTGAGCGTCACCTGGAGTCTCTTAGCTAGAGTGGGTGTGGCTTGATTGTAATCAGTGCCCTATTGTTGGCAAATTATTGAGAATCAGATCAAGTATTGATCTGAGTTTGATTGATTCAAGTTGTAAACGATCTGATTACATCAAAGAAGTAAGTCAAGGGGAATTGGGTGCATGAATTGTTTGGGGTATTTCCAATCTCAGTGGATCGTGGTGTCTCAATCGAGTAGTTCAGATTTCCCTAAGAGAGTGTGTGCCAAAGTGTGGGCAAAATTTGGAGTCAAGGAAGAAGCAATTTTCAAGCAATAGCCATGATTTTGAGCTCAAGACCAATTTGTTACGAGTTGAGCTTAGAAACTGAAATTGAATGTGTAGTTGGGATCAAATCCTTGCAAATTGAAGATTGGATGAAACCCATTTTTCCAATTTGGCTCAAGTGAAGAGTTAGTTGAGGATTTAGTGGTCAGCTATTTTTAGGGATTTATGTCAAATTTTATGTTAAATCTTACATCAAATTTTGTGAAAGAGTTACATCAGATTTTGGCAAGAAGAACTTGAAGTTGATCCGTGGTGATCCTTGTAGCTCAAGAAGTAGATAGGTACTCCGTGTATGTCAAATGCTAAATGATGGCAGAGTCAATCTTGTGTTGATTTATGAGATGAATGGTTATTGTTTAGCATTCTTGTGATTGGATCCTCTCCATTCTTTACTTCATGTTTGTGCACCATGTTTGTGTGAGGTGCCCTAAATTTTGAGCGTTGGTGCTCTAGTGTGCTCTCAGTAGTGAGGCTAGAGTGATGACCACTCAGACTATCTTTGTTTCTCTTTGGTGAGGCAAGAGGTGATGACCTGCAGACCGTGAGAATGCATGTTGCGATGGCAGGTTATAAGTCGTCCTTGCTCCTAGTGTAGTTGTCTCAATTAGAGTTACATTAGTGGACAATGTTCCATTAGTTTTGGCACTTGGTGGTGCTCGGTTGGTGTTGGCACTTGGTGGTGCTTGGTTAGTGTTGGCACTTGGTGGGGTACTTGCCGTTGCAATTTGCGGTTGTAGTTGCGGTTGCAGTTGCGATTACTTTGTCATGACAAAGTTCTTTGGGGATTCTAGAGGAGATAGCCCTATAGTACATAGTGGGTTTAGTCGGAGTGGTACTCGATATTAGTCTGTATCTCAGGTCCCAATGAGGGAGGAGATTGACTCTAAGTTGGAGTTTGACATAGGAGCTGATTCAGTTGAGAGTGCACTTGGTTTGTATGCACCATTTTTGTGGGACATGGACAAGATTTATAGGCTTCCAAAGGCCCTAGGTATTACTTTGGTATAGTGGGTACCATTGAGTTGGATGACTTCATCCAGGAGTTTAATAGTTGGTGTGATTTGCAATAGATGCAGAACCCAAATTTGTTCATACCCTTCATGGCATGGAAGAGGTTGTTTCAACATTTGGAGAGTCCACTGATGGATGACTACCATAAGTACAAGAGAGCTTATTTGGAGGAGATTGAGTTATGGAGACAGTATTGGTCTCTGAACTATGTCTTTATCACTTCAGGGTTAGTGGCCAGGAGTAGATTGGTTGTACCTACAAGTTCTAGCTTGAGTGGTGTTGGTGGAGCTAGTGGAGGTGCACTAGCTGGAGATAGTGTTATCACAAGTGGAGGTATCGCTACAGGAGGTGGTGTGGTACTGGAGTTTAACCCCATGGTGGAGTTCTTCTTGTGTTTGAGGTAGAACTACCATGGAGTGCGGATTGACAAGTTGAGGAGCTTGAAGGAGTTCCAATGGAAGGCTAGAGAGAGCCTACACAAGGCCTATACTTGCATGAGGCGGCTGATCAATTTCACTTAGGGAGTTATTGAGGCCCGGGTAGTCTAGTTTTGGAATAGGATACTAGACATGGAGTTGCGACATAGAGTTTGTGATGCTACATTGTTACAGGCTACTTCACGTACTTTGGCAGTGGTCTTTGGTTTGGTTGAGCATATTGAGCTCAACATGGTGGAGGAGGGAGAGGTGACATCTGGATTTGGTAGGGAGACCTCATCCATAGTTATTACTTCTTCTAGAGTGCAGTAGAGTGCACCATGCCTAGTTGGTTTTCAAGGATAGGGTGGACAGCCCAGATCCTATGGAGTGAGTGGAAGGCCTAGTGGAGTTAGACCCTTACCTTCATTTTTGGGTCAACAACAATTGTGAGTAGTGGTGTTGCTTGTTGGACTTGTGGTGGACCTCACCATAAAAGAGAGTGTACTCAGGGTAGTGGACTTGATACCTCGGGTGCATCCCAGCTAGCACAAAGGCAATGTGAGCATTGCCACAGATTTGGTCACACTAGTGACCGGTGTTTTGACCTACATCCAAAGTTACGGAGCGGGCTGCTATGGTAGATAGTAGAGGAGCTCCAGTTCATGGAGGATGAGGTGGTAGAGGTGGTGGTAAAGGATCTACACCTAGTAGGGGTGCAGTACCTGCCCTTACTTCTAATACAACTATGGCTACTTGGATTGAGCAGTTGGAGCAGAGATTGGCTAGTATGGCTATTGCTCAAAGGAGATCAGATTCAGGTGCTGAGGCTTCTACCTCATATGCTGGTGATAGAGATGCTTTGGACTTCATGTGTGGAGCAGCACAGGTGGATGCATCTACAATAGTGACTAGGAGTGTAGTACGTGCTCCAAAGCCTAAAGGAGCATCAGTGGAGTTGGACCCACAAACAAGAGAGGTTGAGAGACAAGTCAGACTTCCCCAATCTTTCGCACTATTTGAAGCATTGTAGATGACATCCATGGTTCCTAGACATCCCAATGCAGATGTGGTAGGTGGTGATGGAGTGCAAGATTGACTACCTGCTAGTCAGCCATTTGCTACTACACAGATTGAGTCTAGCACAATGTTGGGGGCGGCTCAGTTGATTATATGGTGCCCTTTGTTTTTAGCCAATGATATATTTACACTGGGAGTTGACCCAACCCCAGTGTTTCGGTTGGCAGCCATGCTTTATGAGAGTAGGGATGATGTGGTTACTACTACTAGAGCAGAGGTGGTTGATAGTGGAGCTGACTTGGTTGAGGAGCATGGGATCCATTCAACGACCAATGGTTTATGGCAGGCACTAGTGGCTAGACTGGAGGAGTTGCCAGCTAGACCAGCCTTTGAGAGAGTGCAGTTCACACCTAGTGTTGTCCTATTGGATAACCAAAGGGGGGTTTTCTGCTTGGTGGGACTTTCAAGGAAGGTCTATACACCACAAAGAGTCTTGTTAGACTCTGGTGCGCAGCTCCTTATATTGGTTAAGGCTGCAATAGTTGATTTGGAGTTACAAAAGACCAATGTGGAGAGGTGTCCATTTCAGATCCAAATATCTCTAGGTGGTGGTTTGACATAGTACATCACACGTGGGGAGCTTGTTTTCCAAGTTCAGCCTGGTCATCCGATTGATAGCTTGGTGGTGAGAGCTCAGGCTATTGCGACGATAGCTGAGTCATATGATGTGCTAGTTGGGGGAGCAGTGTTATACCCTATGGGTTTCAGTATTGACTATTGGGAGGAGATAGCCTCTTATAGACCTGGTTGGCAGTCTGGTGAGGGACGGGTATGTCGCCTACCAGTATGCTTTAGTAGTGGCAATCTTGGCTCACTACAGTCCGGGACCATGGCAGCATCAGTTTTGGCTTTCAGCGGTGCAGTTACTTGGCCTGGTGACTTGTTGGAGGGGAACGCCCATGCAGAGGATACTCCAGTACCAGAGGAGATCACTCGGCTATGGAGTACGAGTGGGATTGTTCCATCCACCTTGGATGTTCCATTGTGGAGTTCAGAGGAGGCATTGCAGCAGCATGCGGATCAGTTGGTACAGCAGGCTTGGAGTGGAGCCTTCGTACCATCAGGGGATGAATGTGAGGATGAGCCTCCAGAGGCGATTGCTTTGACACCTCTGGATACCACACTCATTGCTTGGCAGTATCCAGTAGAGGGGATATGTCTATTAGAGTTGTTTGGTGGGATCAGCATCGGACTAGCTGCGGTGTTACAGGCGGGTATCCGAGTACAGAGGTACTTGTATGTAGAGAGAGATGAGACTGCTAGGCGAGTCTCTCTACATCATGTGGCACACTTGGCCTATCGGTATCCGGAGTTATTACCGATGTCAGCAGTCAGAGGTTACCAGAAGGCCTTACCAGGAGACATTTCCTTATTGGGGGCGCATGACCTAGAGAGACATGGGCCTATTCACTTGGTGATTTCTAGATGGCCATGTCAGGGACATACACGTGCGGGCCACGGTTTGGGTCTTCAAGATCCTCGTTCTGGTGTGTTTTGGGAGATGTTATGGATACTACGACATCTTCAGGTTCATCAGTCTGTTTCTCCAGCTTACCTTTTGGAGAACGTTCCATTGATGGGTGATTCTCGCACTAGAGTGGTGGCGAGTACACATCAGGTCCATTCTTGGATGGGACCTGCTGTATTGTTAGATGCAGCCAGAGTGGGATCACGGGCTCATCGTCTTCGTCTTTGGTGGACGAACCTCTTACCCAGAGAGGTTCTACAGCGTAGTTATGATGGGATTCAGCGACTAGACCACATTCTTGTTGATGATATCTTGGATGCTGGACGTCAGTCTCAGACAATGGTAGTGGCTGATAGGTCACCTATGGCAGTGGTGAACCTAGTTGGACAGCCTAGAGCTGCATTTCCCACACTCATGAGTTTCCCAAGCTCTCATGCTTTTTGAGAGGGAGGACCTGGACTTGTTTGGGACTCACAGTTACAGCAGTTGGTGGAGCCCAATGCTGATGAGAGAGAGCGGGCGATGGGTTTTCACACCGGTATTACCGCTGTTCCAGCAGTGTCAGAGGCATCCAAGCGTCAGGTGTTAGGTCAGGCTATGGACCTGAACTGTTTGACCTGGATTGTGAGCCTTGGTTTGGCAGGGCAGCGTAGGATGCGCTTGATAAGCATCACCACTCGGACACTTGTGAGCCCTGTGCCTATCGAGACGATTCAGGCACATGTTGGGGGCGATGGACCGAGTGGACATGGTATTCTTGGGACACATCCAGTAGCTACTAGGGAGAGTGGTCTACTTGGAGTCCATCCAGGTGAGCGTGGGCTACTTGGATTACACCCTTGGTCCACATGGGATGCAACCAGAGGACGTATAGAGCTTGCAGCCAGAGTGGAGGGAGTTTTTCACACAGAGGTTGGGACCTCTAGTGGTCGGGAGCATGACACCATTGCTCCCAAGGGCCCAGTGTAGCAGCCAGTCAGTACGTCTTCCACTCCTACTACAGTTACAGAGGATACTTGGGAGCCAGATCTTGGACCCAAGCTTACTGGAGAGGAAAGACGGAGGGTTTGGAGGTTCTTGAGGAGTCACACGAGTTGTTTTGCCTTCAGTATGAAGGATTTGGGTGCTCTGAAGGGACCTGGACCTGCTCTGAAGGGACCTGCTCTCAAAGGCCGGTCTAGCTGGCAACTCCTCCAGTCTAGCCGCTGCTGCCTGCCATAAACCACTGGTCGCTGAACGGATCCCATGCTCCTCAACCAAGTCAGCTCCACTACCAACCACCTCTGCTCTAGTAGTAGGAACTGCACCATCCCTACTCTCACACAACGTGGCAGCCAACCGGAACACTGGGGCTGGGTCAACTCCCAATGTAAACATGTCATTGGCTGAAAATAAAGGATGCCGCATAATCAGCTGAGCCGCCCCAAACATCATGCTAGACTCAATCTGTGTAGTAGCAGGTGGCTGACTAGCAGGTAGTCCATCATGTACTCCATCACCACCTACCACACCTGCACTGGGACGTCTAGGAACCATGGATGTCGTCTGCA
This sequence comes from Lunularia cruciata, assembly GCA_948567375.1. Classification (NCBI taxonomy): domain Eukaryota; kingdom Viridiplantae; phylum Streptophyta; class Marchantiopsida; order Lunulariales; family Lunulariaceae; genus Lunularia; species Lunularia cruciata. Next base: position 45,878,595 of record OX419758.1, read on the forward strand.
ATGCCTCAGATAGCGTGAAAGACTGGGGAAGTCTGACCTGTCTCCCAACCTCTCCTCTCTGTGGGTCCAACTCCACTGATGCTCCTCTAGGCTCTAGAGCACGTACTGCACTCCTAGTCACTGCTGCAGATGCATCCACCTGTGCTGCTCCGCACATGAAGTCCAAAGCATCTCTATCACCAGCATATGAGGTGGAAGCCTCAGCACCTGAATCTGATCTCCTATGAGCAATAGCCATACTAGCCAATCTCTGCTCCAACTGCTCAATCCGAGTAGCCATAGCTGTGTCAGAAGTAAGGGCAGGTACTGCACCCCTACTAGGTGTAGATCCTCTACCACCACCTCTACCACCTCGTCCTCCATGAACTGGAGCTCCTCTACTACCTGCCATAGCAGCCCTACCACTCCGTAACTCCGGGTGTAGGTCAAAACACCGGTCACAAGTGTGACCAAATCTATGGCAATGCTCACACTGCCTCTGTGCTGGCTGTGATGCACCAGAGGTATCAGGTCCGCTGCCCTGAGTACACTCTCTCCTATGGTGAGGTCCACCACAAGTTCAACAAGCAACACCACCACTCACTGGCTGCTGCTGACCCGAAAATGAGGGTAAGGGTCTAACTCCACTAGGCCCTCCACTCGCTCCATAGGATCTGGGCTGTCCACCCTGTCCTCGAAAACCAACTGGGCGTGGTGCACTCTGGTGCACTCTAGAAGAAGTCACAACCGTGGATGAGGTCTCTCTACCAAATCCAGCTGTCACCACTCTCTCCTCCACCATGTTGAGCTCAATACGCTCAGCCAAACCAAAGACTACTGCCAAAGTGGGCGAAGTAGCCTGCAACAACGTAGCATCACGAACTCTACGTCGCAACTCCCTGTCCAGTATCCCATACCAAAACTGGACTGCCTGGGCCTCAGTAACTCCCTGAGTGAAACTGATCAGCCGCCTCATGCGAGTATATGCCTCGCGTAGGCTCTCTCTAGCCTTCCGCTGGAACTCCTGCAAGCTCCTCAGCTTATCAGTCCGCACTCCCTGGTAGTTCTGCCTCAAACATAGGAAGAACTCAACCATGGGGTTAAACCCCGGTACCACACCACCTCCTGCAGCGGTACCTCCACTCGTAGTAGCACTATCTCCAGCTAGTGCACCTCCACTAGCTCCACCAACACTACTCGAGCTAGAACTCGTAGGTACAGCCGACCTACTCCTGGCCACCGAGCCTGAAGTGATGGAGACATAGTGAGGAGACCAATACTGTCTCCATAACTCAATCTCCTCCAAATGAGCTCTCCTGAACTCATGGTAGTCGTCCATCGGTGGACCCTCCAAGTGCTGAAACAACCCCTTCCATGCCATGAAGGGTGTGAACAAAGTTGGGTTCCGCATCTGCTGCAGATCACACCAACTATCAAACTCCTGGATGAAGTCATTCAACTCAATGGTATTCACTATACCAGAGTAATGCCTAGGGCCTTTGGAGGCCCCATAAATCTCGTCCATGTCCCACAACAACGGTGCGGACACACCAAGTGCACTCTCAACTGAATCAGCTCCTGTGTCGAACTCCAACTCAGAGTCAATCTCCTCCCTCATTGGGACTTGAGATACAGGCTGATACCGAGCACCACTCCGAGTAAACCCACTGCGTACTGCAGGGCTAACTCCTCTGGAATCTCCAAAGAACTCCGTCGTGACCACGTAACTGCAATAGCAAACCCGAACCACCAACTGCAACCGCAAGTCGCAACTGCAAGTGCCCCACCAAGTGCCAACACCAACTAGACACCACCCGCTAATGTAACTCTAACCGAGATAACTACACTAGGGGAAGGGCAACCTGTAACCTGCCATCATAACACGCACTCTCACGGTCTGCAGGTCATCACTTCCTGCCTCACCGAAGAGAAACAAAGGTAGTCTGACTGGTCATCACTCCAGCCTCACCACCGAGAGCACACCAGAGCACCAACGCTCAAAAGTCAAGGCACCTCACACAAACGTGGTGCACAAACAGGAAGCAGAGAATGGAGGGGATCCAATCACAAGAAATCTAAACGAAAACCCTCCATCTCATAACACAACACGGGACTGACTCTGCCACCATTTGGCATTTGACATAAGAATAGTTCGTATCTAAGTCCTAAGCTACCAGGATCACCAAGAATGGGATCAAATTGCCTCTCCTAGCCAAAGCTACATGTGTATAGATAACAGTGGCACAGTCACTATGACAACAAGTGAGGGTGGACCAGTTGGCTAGGGCACCAGTCTAGGAACAAGAGATCTAGGGGTCAAACCCTGTTGCGCACAATCTAGCAAGAAAGGCAGATTTTGCCAACCAATGACCAAGATCTACACTAAACTAGCTAGCCTCACGCCAGCAAGCTGGCTTGCTGGCCCTTCTGGCCCTTCTAGGCCTTCGTAGCGTCTCATAGCCCACAGCCCTATGCCTCAAAACGCCGAAATTCAGCCAAATGAGGCCTTTCTTGTTGCCACTTCGAACCTCCTCCAAAATTGGCAAAACTTCTCCAAATCTGCAAAACTCCTCCAAACTAGCGAAACTTCTCCAAATCTGGCCAAACAGCGAAACTCCTCCAATTCTGGCCCAAAATCTGACGTAAATCTGACGTAAAATCTGACGTAAACCCTAAAGATGGATGTCCGCCAAATCCCCCGCTAACTTTCCACTCGAGCCAAATTGACACAACGGGTTTTTCCAAATCACAATTTCATGAGAAGAGCTTTCCAACTCCACCTTCAATTTCACTTTCTGAGCCCAACTCGCAGCAAATTGGTCCTGCCTTCACCTCCTGAGCTCAAAATCACAATACTGCTCAAAAATTGCTCTTTCTTTGCTCGAAATTTGGCCAGCACTTCCGCACACCGTCCGCCTAACTGCCAAATTTGCATCAACTACACGAGCTTCTGCACACTAGGGAAACATAGAACCTGAATCGAGCTACCACGATCCACCGAGCTTGGAGATACCACCAACACTCAACGTTCCTGCACCCGATTTCCCACTGACTTCACTTCTCTGATGTAATCAGATTGCTTAACAATTCAACTCAACTCAACTCAGATCAGTACTTGATCTGTCACTCTATAAACTGCCAACAACTGGGCACTGATTATAGTCAAGCCACACCCACTCAAGCATAGAGAATCCAGGTGACGCTCGCCGGCCTCTGTCCACCATAGCCAGGAACTCGAAGGCTCAACATCAGAGAAGTGAGCTCTCTGGAGCTCACTTCGAAACTATACTCCTTGGACTCGAGCTAGCCCTGAAACCCTAACGGTCCCGCTGACGGCACACTCGACGGTGCAAATGGTGCAAAGTGACGGTGGGCCCCACCGTGAAGTCAGTACCCCGAACACGAAATCTAACCATCGGAAAGTAGTCCCTGAGAAACAGCTAGAATAACTCTAACTACCATCACTAGAACTCCAGTGTCCGAGCATCTAGATGCGGAACTACAAATGGCGTGACAATTTTGACATAGGAAGAATTCAAAGATGCAATACTTGGTCGATTTCAAACAATAAATGCCACCCAAGCCGCACAAGATAAATTGGCGGAGTTGAGGCAGATTGGCTTAGTGAGAAGCTACATCACACAATTTCAGAACATCATCATGCAAATTCTAGATATCCAAGAAGGTGAAGTTCTAGATCGATTTGTGCGAGGATTGAAGTCACGAACCAAATGGGAGGTGACCATGCGGGAGCCACAAAACGTAGAAAAAGCTATGAAATTGGTTGAGCGTTTTGATTCCTTGGTTGCGACAAATTTGTCTCGACCTTGACCTGCACAAAGCCTACCAGTACACTACGCACGAGTGGAAGAACCGATACCAATGGAGATTGATGCTATCCAACGAAGACCACTTGGCACAGCAGATAGAGAAAGATTACGACAAAATGGAGGTTGCTTTTATTGTTGCCAAGTTGGACATTGCATTGCTGAATGTCCACTTAGGAATGGGCGATCTCGACAATTTGCCCAGATGGAGTTTGTGGAAAAGAATGATCAGGGAAACAAAGAATCCCAGTAGGAGATTTCGAGCCGCCTACTGGGAGCTTGATTAGTTCCAATGGGATTGAAGGCTCGACCTATGCAAGTTTGCTTCACTTGCAATGTACAATATCTAATTGGGTTGTAGGATTTTGGTTGATTCTGGAAGTTCAGAGAATTGCATGTCTATGCAAGTAGCAAAGGAATTGGGTATTCCTATCAAGCCAGTGATTGGAAGTAGTTTGATGATGGTGGATGGTAGAAAAGGTTTTGCATTCCGCACCTCGCATCTTGTTACCTTCAAGATTGGGAAGGAGTATTTGGAGTGTATGAGGTTTGTAGTGGCACCTCTACACTATGATATCATTCTGGGTCTACCTTGGCTTGAACGTCATAAGGTTCAATTTGATTAGACTCAATGTCAAATTCAAGTACAACACCAAGGTAGGAATTTCCGATTAGGTTGTTTGGCACCTCTGAGTAAGACACCTAAGAATAGTCAGTCCCAAGATGGGAAGTTTGTTGAGAAGGTAGCCATAGAGCAAATCTGGAAGGGAGATGAGTCCCAAGATGGGAAGTTTGCCAGGAAGGCAACCATGGAGCAAGCTTGGAAGAGAGATGAGTCCCTAGAAGGGAAGTTTGTTAATGAAGCAGCCATAGAGCAAGCTTTGGAGGAAGATAAGTCTATATTCGCGGTGTGGATCAAGCCAATTGCACAAGAACAATCTGAGGAGGGCCAAGTGCCGCATCAAGCAACGGTTGATCGGATAGTTCAAGAGTTTGCAGATGTGTTTCCGGATGATCTGCCAAAGGGATTACCCTCTGATTGAGGTATGCCCTTCAAGATTGAGTTATTGCCAGGGAGTACTCCAGTGAGTAGACCAATCTATCAGCTCTCACCAAAGGAGTTGGAGGAGTTGCGAACAACACTTACAGAGTTGTTGGAGAAGGATTTCATACGACATAGTACCTCTCCGTGCGGAGCACCGGTACTATTTGTTCCAAAGAAGGATGGAGGACTTTGTTTCTGTATTGATTACCGTGGGCTCAATAAGCAAACCATGAAGAATGCATATCCCTTGCCTCGGATCAATGACCTGCTTGATCAATTAAGTGGAGCACGCTACTTTTCCAAGCTAGATCTTTGTAGCGGCTATTGGCAAATTCCTATTGAAGGAGAGGACGTGCAAAAGACTGCCTTTTGCACAAGGTATGGACATTTTGAGTGGAGAGTTCTACCTTTTGGACTCACTAATGCTCCAGCGGTCTTCATGGATCAGATGCATTGGGTGTTGGAGGGACTATTGGATCAGTCCATGGTAGTGTTCTTAGATGATATCTTAATCTATAGTATGACAAAGGCAGAACACAAGAATCATGTGCGAGAAGTCCTAAGACGACTACGACAGTGGAAATTTTACTGCAAGAAGCCAAAGTGTGCTTTTTGGCAGAAGGAGGTTACCTTCTTGGGTCATAAGATCTCATTAGAGGGGATCAAGATGGAAGAAGAGAAGATCAAGGCCATTACTGATTGGCCTACTCCAAAGGATGCTACCGAAGTACGAGCATTCAATGGATTGGCCAGTTTTTACCGATGGTTCATCCACTATTATGCTCACGTGGCTGTACCATTGACTGACCTCTTGGGAAAGAACTTGAGCTTCCAATGGACCACCAAGCATGAAGAAGCATTCTAGAAGTTAAAGCATATGGTGTCTTCAAGACCCATTCTTCAACCATATGATCCTCAACTACCTTGTGTGGTTGATTTTGATGCTTCTAACTTTGCAATTGGAGCTATGTTGCAACAAGAATTTCCAGATGGACTACATCTTATTGCCTTTGTGTCTCGCCGACTAAATACAGCTGAAAGAAATTACTCTACTCGAGATCGGGAACAACTTGCAATGGTATATGCCACCAAGGTATGGAGGCATTATCTCTTGGGGAAACAAGTGATCATGCGAATTGATCACAAGCCATTGTTGTAGACCTTACACCTAGAGCACATGAAGAGTCGACATCATCGATGGGAAGAGCAACTCCAATTGTTCGACATCAAACTTGAGTACAAACCAGGTTGGTTCTATGTCATCCCTGATGCTCTATCACGACGACCTGATTTGAAGTCTCTTCCTCTCATTGCAGCAACAATTACGACAGTGCCAATTGATCCCAAGATTCATAATGAGTTTCGGTTAGCTCTACAGCAAGATCCCTTCTTCCAAATGGTACATGGTCGGCTAACAACATCTGACAAGGAGTACAATACCTTCTCCTTCAAGGAAGGCCTTCTATTCCATGCGGACCGGATCTATGTTCCAGCCAAAGGTGATCTTCAACTTGTATACCTTCAAGAAGCCCATGATTTACCCATCGCTGGTCACATGGGTGTGGACAAGACCTTGGGTACCCTCCAATGTCAATGGTGGTGGCCCAACATGACACGGGATGTTTGAGAATTTGTCCAATTGTGTGAGAGCTGCCAACGTAACAAGGCCATCAACCAGAAGCCGGGTGGACTCCTTCAACCGCTTGCCGTTCCATCAGCTCGTTGGGAGCATGTGAGCTTGGATCTCATCACATCCTTGCCAAAGACAAAACAAGGACACACTGCCATCATGGTGTTTGTGGATAAGCTTAGTAAGCAAATCCACTTGGCACCAACCTATGATACCGTGGATGCTCCAACCTTAGCGCAAATCTACTTTGACAATGTCTTCAAGCATCATGGAATGTCACACGTACTCATCTCCGACCGTGATCCTCGCTTTACTAGGAAGTTTTGGCAAGCACTCTTTCAGATACTTGGCACCAAGCTTGCTTTGTCCACGGCCTATCATCCTCAAACTGATGGACAAACCAAACGTGCAAATTGTACATTGGAGGATATGTTGCGTGCCTTTGTCAATGTCCACCATACCAATTGGGATGAATGTCTTGCCACTGTTGAATTTGCTTACAACAATTCTAAACAGGCAAGCACCGGATTCTCTCCTTTCTTTCTCAATTTTGGCTTAGATCCGCTTGTTTCAGATTCTCTTCTTGCTCCTCCTCCATCTCAGGTTGCTCATACTTCCACATTCTTGACCACTATATCCCAATTTCTCCAACAAGCCAAGTCTCACCTCCTTGTTGCTCAGAGTTGCCAAAAACAATATGCGGACCACCATCGTCGAGATATCACCTTTGAAGTCAGTGATAAAGTCATACTATCCTCTAGTAACCTCCCTCTCCCACTTGATACCCAAGTTTGTAAACTTGCCCCTAATTGGATAGGACCCTTTGATATCACCTAAATTGTCTCTCCTGCTGCTTATCATCTTGCCTTGCCTTGTCACATGCGTATCCATCCTGTCTTTCATGTTTCCAAGTTGAAACCCTTTGTTCCTAACCCCTCTTCCTTTTCCTCTCGAGTCCAACCTCCCCCTCTTCCTATCCCTATCAATGATCATGAGGAGTATAAAGTTGATCATATCCTTGCGCGTCGCCACATTCAACAAGGCCTTCACCAACACACGGAGTACAAGGTCCTTTGGAAAGGATATACCCTTCATGATGCCACTTGGGAACCTCTTTCTCACCTCCAAAATGCACAGATAGCCATCTAGGAATTTGAAGCTTCACTGGCGACGAGGACGTCACCAACTAGCGGCAAGGGAATATGTAACAATATGGAGTTTAGCGACAAAGTCAGTTGGGCTCACAAAGTAACACATAAGACAAATTAGCCTAGAATATTCCGGAAGTATCTAGGAAGCTTCTTGGGAAGCTTCCTGGTTAGCTTAGCTTGCATCTTAAGTAAGTAGCTTCTAGAAGCTTCCAACTAGCTTAGCTTGCACGCCAAGTAGGCGGCTTCTAGAAGGAAGCTTCTTGAGAAGCTTCCTAGTTAACTTGGCTTGCACTCTAAGAAAGCGGCTTGAGGAAGATTCTTGAGAAGCTTCTCAAGGGCCTTGTATGCTACCTATAAATACCAAAGCCAAAGCTCATGCTAGGCATTTGGAGTTTTCCCTCATTCAAGTGTCCCAATGTGAGTTTCCATTCTCCTATTTCTCTCCTCGGATTTGGTCTTTTACACTCTAGTAGCCTGAGGAATGGATGAGTCAACTAAGAGAGAATGTGGCGTATGCTAAACACTGTCGCTCCATCAAGGAAGACTATAAACCTCTAGTCCAATCTGACAATAATGAAGCAAAAGGTGGAAAATCCTCTTGTGCTTATAGGGATAGACTATCTCTCATCTGCCTCAATAACACGTGGAGAGAAAAGGCTCCTCCCTCCACCTCTATCATATAAGTCTCCAAAAGAGGCCTATCAACAACCACAAAATAAGAGGAAAGTAGGGGTGCCGAGAGAGCCCAATTACCCAAAAATGTTATAGGTGCCGTCTCCTCCATAGAAAGCAAGCCAACCCCACCACATGAGATTGGCAGAACCAATTATCTACGTGCCAAATCCCCTGTCACACACTCAAAAGTCCTTGGTCTAATAATATCACCAAAGACTCCTATAATCCTCCTATCAAATGCTCTCAAACGTGATAGGAAGGAAAATAAAGGGGGAATTGTACGGATGAGGTAGGATGGTCGACAAGCAATACTAGAAGAGAATGTACCAAATGCCACCTACGGATCTCCTAGTAATGGAAGGTCATCCACATGGAGAACATCCTCTGCAAGGGAAACATCTAGGAAGTGTGTGATCAAATCCTCCGCTCCTACTGGCACTCCAAGAACACAAAGTCCATATGTGGATATGATACACCCCTCTAGAAGCTCAAGGTGGGAAGTGATACCTAAAGGGGACCATGCCCTACACTTTGACACCTTGACTCTCAAGCCTACTAGATGTAGCTTGGTAGTCAAGTAATCAAGAGCTTGCTAAATCTGATCTACATGGCCTACAATGTGTGTATCATCTACCAAGGAGGGAAATACACAACCTAGCATGGCCAAAGTAGTAGACAAGAGAGCTCTAAAGTGAGCCATGGCAAATAAGGGCCCCCCCAAAGGATCTCTCTTACGTGTACCAACAATTGACTCCAAGACGGTGATTCCCTCTTGTGAACCACCATGCTGGTAGTAAAGGGAAGCATGAGAGCCATAAAAAGACCGCACAAAATGAATGAGACTCCCCAAGGATCCACCAGCCTCCCTAAGCTCTCTAAAGATGGATGCACGTGAGATGCTATTAAAAGCATTCTCAACATCTACCTGTAGGACAACCCACTCTTGATGGATATCTAGGAGTGCTCTAATGCCTAGAGATATAGCTCCACATCCTCTAGGTGTAGCTACTCCAAATTAATGTGAACTAAGGTGCTATCAAAGTGAGAATGATACTGAAGGACAATGGTACGACTGACCAAACACAAAAAGATCTCTCCAATAGCAATCGGTCTAATGCTTCTTGTGTCTTTCTCCATCGCGAGAAGTAGACTAGCACACTAGCACCCTAAACCCTAAACCCAACTAACAAACATAGGAATGTCTCCTCTCGCTATTGCTGCAGCTGCCTGAAACAACTCGGTAAAACCACTAGAAGGATCATCTGCCTAGAAGCAATCTCTAAGGTGCTCATAAACCATCCCTGACAAGCCTCTTGAGGAAAGGTGAGGGACAATGCACAATGCTTGTGCAAATAGCGACCTATCAAGACATAAGGGCTGCTCAGGCTGATAATCTAAGACCTCTAGTGGTAGTCCTTCTACTGCTATAGAATGTAGTGAGCATAGGAGAGAGATAGTCTCATCAATAGGAATTGCTATAGACAAAGGGTGTAGCGCTTGTATTGCTCTACTAAACTCTCCCGCCTAACCCAATGTCCTCCATCGTCATAATCAAGTGGACTCTGTGGTATCCTATGGCAATGCCTATCTCCTAAATTGTATAACCCTAAAATACTCCTCTTGAAGGGCTGCCCAATCCCCCGCTCAGAAATGACAAAACCTAGCAGCCATCTCTTTATGCTCCGCACAAGCCCCTATAGCATAACAAAGACACCATCGAGGGAGTAAGAGGAATAGGAACAATGCTAACTTGTCCAAGGGATCACGTGCCAAACGATCAAGTGGTAGGCGAAAAGCCTATCTAGCCTCATCATGGACTGTGTGGGGTAGCCTATGGAATAGACGTAGACATGGAAAACTAGTCTCAAATAACACCACAATGCAACCCGCTTGAGAAGCTAACCACTCCCACGACTCGATCGGTATTCTGGAACAATCAACAAAGGGATAGAAGAAGCGTGTGTAATCCCAAGTGTCACTGCTATCGATGTGATCGCTCATCTCACATGGGCATCCCAAGTGGTCCAATCATAGTTCTTATGCATCCTTCCTACATGGGCTTTACCCCTTGCAAGGTAAGGCGTCGATGACACACCGGGCATGGTGTATCCCAACCCGCTCTAAGCGACTCCACATGGGAAGGTGTAGTCATGGCTAGCACAAGAATAATGATAGTAACACATGCTACTCCTCTCCATATCTCCCCATATCTGCAAAACCACAACCCTCACATCGCAACTCACATAAGAAAACAATCTCTCCAAACCCTAAAAACTATAAACTCTCATAACTTTCAATTTCAATCTCCAAAATTTTCAAACTAAATTCCCATGGAACTTAATCATGAAAACCAAGACATTGGAAATGAAAATTCTTGACCCATCACTTTCAATGTGTAATGATCACTCTAAACCCTAAAAAAGCTAAAAATCCTCAAAACTTTCTACTCCATTCTCCATAGTCTTCAATTTAGGTGCCAATGGAACCAAAATTGACAAACAAAGAGAATCTACTATTCACTTGAGTGCTATGTGCTAGAGAGCCTTAGAAATTATAGGTATTGTCTCACGTCTCTCCTTCTTCTCTCCCGTCTCCACACTCTCCCGCAGCTCCGGAGTCCAGTTGACAATCAAAGGTCAGAAAGTAGAAATATAGAAAGTAGTTTGGATTTATATAAAATAAAAAATTAAATATATATATTAGTCAAATAGATCTGATGTACTTACATCCAACAAGTTATAGATTAAACTATGAGATCATACATAAAAGAAATAACAAATAATATATACAAGAATCATAATAAACTAAATTTATTACTTTAAGATAAGACAGAAGTAAAGACTAGGGCAGTCAATAGTTATGGTGTGAATATTGATTGAGTAATCATTTCTAAATATTGATTGAATATTGATTGAAGCCTATGTTCTTTTACTTTCACTAAATAATTTTAGAATCATAACGAATTTTCAATGTTGGATGATGTATACTTCTACTCATTGTAGATATGTTCAAATATGTCTTTACTTCTTAATTTAATTGGAATGTGCAATCTCTTAAATATAAAAAATTTATATTTATCCATAAATGGAAAAAATAATATAAATTTAAATTTAAATTTAAGAATAAATTTGGTAATTACTATAAATGATATATATTAATTAAATATTAAGCATAATTACCAAACTTTAGGATTATTTTGAGGTTTTTTTAGAACTATACTATGATTTGCAGTCAAGAGTAAATCGTAATCTTGTACGAATGATTTGTATAGGAGAGAAGATCACAATTTAGAAAGGGAATACATATAGATGCTTAAAATTTGTAATCTGAGACATCTGGAGTCTTTTTGTCTTGTTGCCATGCAGGGAATAAATCTTTACTTTATAAGGCATAGCTTCTACTAGGTATGGCAAAATTCTAGGCAGGGAAAGATTCCATTATCTTATAGAGTAGAACATACCTCAAAGAAATATCAAATCGTCAAAGAGATTATTGACTTGATATATGTATCAAGAAGCTATTTGCTTTTTAATAGGACATGATTGAAATTCATAGTAAATGTTGCAATACCTTCACTTGTACCTCAAGATAATGGTGATTATCTCAAGAACAAATCACAAATCTTGATCACAATATCAGTTCCTAGATCAGGGATTGATGTTTGTTGCTTAAATTTGGCACAAGGAACATAAGCTCCTTATTTATGAGAATTCATTTTCTGATTATGAAAATGTTTCTCGCAAACTACAAAACATTCTCAACTTTACTAAAATAACTGGAGTGATAAAAAGATGTTCATGCCGAATTTTTACCACTACATCTCTCACAAGTCAGATTGATCATCCTATACAACAGCGGTTTCACAAGAGTGGAGTTAAGTAAGAATTGTTTTACCGTGTGCAATGAGTTGACCCTCCGGCTCTAGTTTGATACAGAGACTCGGTACACGGACGGAACTTAAGCGATGCAGTAGAACGACTTGTCGAACCTCGGTTAAGAAATCCCTCCTTTCCGCTATTGTCAAACTGGGGGGAGCAATTGGAGTTGGGACTGGACACCTCTAAGATAAGATAGACGGTAAGTTCAAGGCCCCTACGTAAGGACCTTGGCGAATAAGGGTATCTTTCTTCCTCATTCCTCAGAGCATGCCCAGAAGAGATGTGAGTTTCAGGCACCTCCCCAGAATTAGCTCCAAGACCCCGACCCGTCCAGAATAGATCGAGTTACAGGACAACAGGGGTTGAGATAACATAGATATTTCCGGAGCTGTTCAAAGGGGAAAGAGAGGAGAATCCCGAATTGGGGAAATTGGTGTTGCCAGAATGGACGGAGTAGCGGAGGGAAGTGGCCGGGTGGTTGGTTCGGCAGCGTGCCGAGCCGAGCCGAACCAACCAACGAGACCATACACGGTAACAAGTGAGCGAATCGGTGGATCTTGTCTTCTTTGTATGGCTATGGCTGGTTCCTACCTGCCCATCAGTGGATAGTCCAGCTTCGGGATATTCGGGTAGATTCGGGAGCAAACGCGGGCGCCGGGGAGGAAGAAGAAGAGCGCGGCCGAGTCACTCACTATCACAGCAGCGTTTGAGCTCAGCTGGTTTAGGAGGTGGACAAATTCGTTAAGAATTTGTTCGAGTTGTAACATCTGAGAGGATCCCGTTGGATTTTGGTGGAGGAGCTGGTGGTGTTGTGGATTCGAGTGGCAATTCTGTGAGGAGGTCGTGTTTCGTTTGGCAGTTTTTTGAGAATCGGCGAGCGATGGCGAGTGCTTTACCGACTTTGAGTCTCATTGCCACCCCTATGGAGTGGCGATCGATTTTGAGGGTGCGAAATGGAGTTTATTCTTCGGACGCTATGAAAGCTCCAGTCGTCAGAAAAGAGGAGAGTGGAATTGGAGGTGATCGGGCTTGGAGGCAGGCTTCTTTAACACTACAATTCGGCAGCAGCGCCTTGTTGATGACAAAGCAGCAGCGAGGAGGACTGAGCGTCTGCGCAACCCTTGCGGTAGCCTCGGTGATACCAGACGAGAGTGAGAAGGAGAAAGCGACGGTACCACTCCCCGTTGTGCACATCGACCAGGAATCGGATCCGGATCATACCGTTGTGGAGATCCGTTTCGGTGATCGGCTCGGAGCGCTGCTTGATACGATAAAGGCTCTGAAGAATATCGGACTGAATGTAGTGAGAGCGAAAGTTACTACTGATGAGGAGTCCTTGATGGCGAAAAATAGATTTCACATCACTCGGCTCGACAATGGTTGCAAAGTCGAGAATCCGGAGATACTGGAGTCCATCCGGCTGACGATATTGAACAATTTGCTGAAATATCACCCTGAATCGAGTGAGCAGTTGGCACTCGGGGCGTTCTTTGGGACATCTCCTCCCAAAGCACCGCTCGACGTTGATGTCGCAACTCACATCCATTGTCACAAGGTGAACGCCAAACAGAGCATGCTGACGGTTGAGACCGCAGATAGGCCAGGTCTGTTACTGGAAATCATCAAGGTCATGTCTGATATCAGTGTGACTGTGGAATCTGCCGAGATCGATACAGAGGGTCTGGTCGCGAAGGACAAATTTTTTGTCTCTTATGGTGGTGCCGCCCTCAGCAAGTCATTAGAAGAAGTGCTAGTCAACTGCCTTAGGTACTACATAAGGAGACCTTTCACTGAAGACGACAGTTACTGAGCGGAGAGTCCTTCTCTTGAGCCGGAGAAACAATGTCCATCTTGGAAAGCCCAGCCTAATCTGAAATTTCAGTTTTTCGCGGAGGGGGGAGACTGCTCGTTTCAGCACCCTGTGCTGTTACATATTATCTCTTGGACCCAGGAGGCTATGCTAGAAGCGAGACATTTGTCGTTATTTCTCCGGCTCGGTTTTGCACCCGAAACACGTCTCCCGTCAAGGATCTTAATCGTGCCAAGAAGCCTGGAGACATCAATGTCGGCCTAGTCAAAAGAAGCTACTTATATGGATGAGATTCATGGCGTAGGATGTAATCTGTAAATTTATGCGTAGACTGTGTTCGTTTAGTTACTTGCTCTGTCACCCACAATCTTAGACGCTGAGAGTCACCGCTTGGTGTTGTGTAAATGAATATGGGATCTCCTAAGACTGTCAAGTAAGAAACAAGTTCGTGGGCTTTGGAAAGGGTTCTTATTTCACCGGTTGCTTGGGTACACTTTGCACACTTTGGACCATCACGAATCTTCTATGTTGATTTAGATCACATGGATTATTGAAGGTGCCATATTGAAAGTTCAAGTTCTCTTTCAAAGTCCATGATTAACCCTGTGTGTCGAAGATCAAGAAACCTCTTTCTTTGGCAACGATCCAAGGACTCCTATCGTCTATTGACATCCCACGCAAGGTTACCGACGCTGATCGTTCGTGGACAGTCTCCTTTCTCTCCTTATGAACCATAGAAATCATTATGAAGAAAAGAAATGATCGACTCATGACCTCTTGAAATCAGTGATTACCACGGTGCTGAACCTGGCTGTTCACTGCCACGTGAATAGCTCAGGTGCTTACATCTCCTTACACCCCGTACTTCTCTGCATAGCGATTCAGGGTTGCCGGCCATGCCCGCCATTAACCATTGCTACGGTCCTGATTCGGATGATACTCGTAATCTTTCGTGGCTCGGTTGAACGTAGGGTCACTTCGGATGAGATGAGCTCTCCATTATGAGATGGTTCCTGAATCTCGAGTGGAGACTGTTATCTCAACAAGTTCTATCGGCAGATGGTGGATTGTACACCAGCCATTTTAATCTCTCTTGTGTGGCTCCCAAATCCAATCCAATTTTCAGGACATAAGGGTAGCAGAGACGGGACAAATATTCTCAAGAATTCTCACATCCATGAGCCTTTGAGGGCTTTTTGACCAGGATGTCGAAAACTGGGATAAGTTTAACTGGCGGTAACAGCGGGTTCAAAAGCTCTGCAAAGTCAAAACCTGGCAGTTGTCGTAACTGATAAGTAGTTTCGCTCACCGATCAAAAAATACTGATGTAGTCGCAATCCCACAGTATCTGACCAGGATTCAATAACTCCTATCAGCGATCCTTCAAATGCACGAATTGGAAATTTGCTGCAAAAAGAGTTCCGTAATCCCCAGGATTTGCCTGAACACTAAATCTGGGGGTTCAGACTTTCCAACACGACAAGTGCTGCAGCAATTAATTAAGTACTCTACAGTTCCTTCAGTCCAAGGCTTTCAGCTACGAAAGTAGCCCCCCGTACCGCTTATCGATTGCCCGTACATCTTGATCGAATGTACGCGTGCTATGAGCATTTCTTCGGCAAATTCGGCTTATCACATCCCATTTCAGGGCAATGCTGAGCCCGGTTTTCTTAACCATGAAGAGAAAAGGCGACAGCTTAGAAAACAAGAAGGATGTGAAATCCCATCAAGCCGTTCAACGATGCGACAAAACAGGTGAAATTGGGTGAAGTCCCAATAGTATATGCTCTATTGTATCTAAGATTTTCGCGTTATGCAAGCCGTAAGGACTATAAACTACTGGAGTATAATTCTATGGAATTGTTTTTCTACGGAGTGCTCTCTGTATAGAACAATGGATATAGATGAGTATAATTTTATGTAATTGGTTTTCTATGGAGTGGTCTCTGTATAATACAATGGATATAGATGTGAGAATGGTACCCTTTCCCGACTAATATGATAAATTCTCGTACTATGTTACAAATGTCCAAGGCTAGTACAGTCTGTTACAAATGTCCAAGGTTAGAAGAACAAAGAGTTGATCTCATTGCATACCCTATATTTGGAGACCTTGTCAATCTGCATCTGCTTGCGAACCATCCAAGAGATGAGAAATCATTCCTTCCAAAATCTGCATCTAACTTAGGGTCCATAAACCACACTACAATATCTGTTCCTATCATTTGGGACCAAGTATAAATTTGTATGCATCTACAAAGCACACAAACCTATCTATCAAAGTAAGATATCTATTCTCTCGTGCCATAGTAAACACTATGGCCTTACACCTTGAACCGAATTCACATGACATTAAAGTCAATGAAGAATCTACATGATTCCTTTTAGTACTACTAGGGTCGGTGCTCTCGGTCGCCAAAGACACAGGATAGAGAAATAACGACAGATACAAACAAGAAATGTCTAATCTAATTCCCCCTCTAGTACAGTGCTGTGGGTCCATGATTCTTGGATGACTTCGGTCCATCCATTCCATATCGAAATAATAACCGAAGTGCAGAACAATACAGTAGGTAATGGACTCTTGGTAGCCATTGTTCATATTATTCTCCATTTTCAGGTTCCCATGTACATTATCAGGTACTTTCCACTTTCGAATATTTTGGAAAGACCTCTTCGGGAAGTACCATCACGTAGTGTGGACTGTAGAAGAAAAACTTAAATATGTGGCTTCAGGTACATCATGAAGAAATTTTTTATAGTAACCGGTGAAGTCCCTAGACTCCTCCAAGAATGGTCGTTCTGGTTGGTTCGTCCTCTGCTGAACTATACCAAGTTGATTATAAATTACTTATTCCTTCGTGAAGATGAAGCGACAACAGATTCTTTTCATATGGGATTCTTGTGCCTGAATCACGCTGATGTGCGATATTTGAGACCCTCTATTTATTCTCGTGTCCCTTGGCTCACATGCCGTTTGTTATACTCGTGCTGTGCACTTTATTATGATTCGCAAGACGAGATATTCTCAATGTAATAGACTCTTTGAAGGCCGTACTGTTATTAGACTTTCCGGGCATTTGCCACAGTCCACAGCCAGGCAAACCAGTTGTTAGAAAATCATTTTTCCTCAGTCCCGCTACAAAAGAGTTACAATCTTCCTTCGGGTTCACGGAGAACTTGTGTTACACTATCAGCCCTGAAGGATACAAGTTACAACCTCCTTCTTGTTCATGAAGCGCCTCATGTTCAGATAACAGATCTTGTACATGTGGTTTTTCTATGGTTACTGTAGGTAGAGTGTTTCAATGGGAGTCGTAGATACTTTTGTGGCCTTTCAATCAACTACAGCAACGATTCACCCTGCCACAACGGATGGGGTCCTATGAACTGTAACTCTAAAATTCAATTGTTCACAAGTTGAAGCACCGTGGATGGATGGAGATGCATGCAGTCATTATCTTTTCTTGTTTCATTCATTGAACGCGTTCCTTTCCACGTCTCTCGACGGGGGAACATGTGTGACAGTTGCTCAGTATGTATCAGTACGGTTGTTGGGTAAGTCTGGACAGGAGTTGGAAAGTCTTGAACGTAGTGCAGTTGGGAATAGAACAAGGCCGACCGCGTAGAAAAAATGCAGGATGGGAAGACCCCATCGTACAAGGGAGCGACGAGGTAAAATCCGGCTAAGCCCACTTGGGAATCGGTGATGTTAGGACTTGGGTTTGGATAAATCCAAACCTCCATCAGCAAGTTCTTGGTTCAAACGGTATGGGACCCACGTCTATGAATCCGCGCTGTGTGCAGGGATAACGGCGGGAGCTTTTCGTCACCAATAATTCAGAAAGAAATAGGGAAAGCTTGATTTGTCGGATTGTACAGATGGCCGGTGCAGCACGTTTCGATAGACTTACCTGCCTGGTACTCTAAGTCGAAGCAAATCTAAAGACCCTGACGCGGCATACAAAAGTAACTGTGTCTGTATATGCAGTGAACCTCTCGAATGAGAGTATATCGGCAGCAACGTAAACTTATACTGGCTGGTGGATGCCGCTTGGTTCATGCCATCGGTTCATGTGTCTTTATCTTGCATTCCACTGGTAGAACCGCGTAATGAACAGCCAGTCCCTGGGTAATCCTCGTCGGATGTTGGTTGGCTACGTAGGTCTATGTCCTCTGCCCAGAGAGTTGATTCCGGACAGACTCGTGTTTACTGACTTGTAGAAACCGACTTCATCATCTGTTCACTTAGGTGAAGTCTGTCCTGGGCCGTGTAAAGTTATAATCCTAGTAGTTACTGCCCGCAATTATAACTAATTACACGCCATCAGTCTAGTACTGAGTAGTTAGCATCCTATTCGATGATATCAGAGTTAGGGATGAAGTGTAAAATTATTCTTCTGAGAATGATAAAATACTGTCGCTACACTTGAGGTAATCCCGCTTAGTTGTAAAGATTCACAGGAGTTAGAGAAACGAAATTAACTGAGAGAGCAGTACTCGACGTCTACAGTAGTTCAGTTAACACTTGACCAAGAGATTCATCAAATGAGCAGGGTTTTCTGGAAGGCAAGGTTCATATTGGTGGTGGGAATCCGCTGGAGATGGAACCCATCAAGGATTCTCTAATGCCCTTTCCTGGTACTTGGGCATTGACCAGCTTATTGATCATGCTGAAGGTAAGCATCCATGTCAGATGCTTAGCTTCAGCATATGCTGGTCAATGCCGGGTCGCTCAAGTGCTGGGGATTTGCTTTCTTTTCTTCCTTCATACGTTTCAAGCGGCAAGGCTCCCATACCAGTTGCAGCTTCCGGAGGAATTCTTGCTAGAAAGGATTGTTACCACCATATCTATGTAATCGAGACGCGCATTCTTTTGGCTCCCATCGGATCCGATAAGAGGACAGAAACACGTTTGGATAAGGAGATGTGATGTGTACTGAGATGAGAAGGACTTCCATTACACAATGAGGACAAATACGTTACCGAGTTTGTCCGGACAATCAGGTTGGATCGTCCCATGCACTTGATAATCTTTGCCTGGGCCTTCCGATCCTTCACTCAATGTCAGCATACTGATGCCAATAGATGACCCGATCTCTGTCGGAGATCTGATCTACTCAGAGGTGACGGGGATTTGGACGCCCAAAAATCTGACTACTCATATCAAGTTAAAGTGCGATAACTCTACAGTTTGTACACTCCTGATAACTCTCTTTATTGCGGTGAGTTTTCTTCTCGCCATGCTTCTCTTTGTTGCATTGAAGGGATGTGGATAACGGTGTTAGACAAGTTTGGGCATCGAGTGAGAATTATTATCGACGATAGGGTTAATAATTTTCAACGACCACTTTCATTTTCTTATTTTGTAGCCTGTTTTACACTGTGCATGTTCATTGCTTTATAGAGAGCATACTAGTATACTACATAGGAAGGGAACAATCATAAGAATCTATTAAGTGATGTTTCGTAGCATGCTCGAATAGTATCGGTACGAGAAATCTTGAAGGACTTGAGAAGGTCTTCCCATCTTTCTTGTTATCCTACACAGTTCTTTCTTTAGTCCTCGTTACAGGTAGATCGTTGATCATGTTTCATTGGCGACTCAATTAAAAAGGAAGTAGCTATTACTTGAAGCACGAAGCAGAGTATACGAAATGTTGCATGTTACTCAGGTGTTCTCTGCATTTCGTTCATTTGAAATATTCTATGTGCCTGAAACAAACCATGTAGATTGTACAAACCATGAGCGATTAATTATAAGCAGTGTTAAATTATGTTTGGCAAACATATCGTGGTTCAGTACTATTAATACTAATGTGTCGAGCAAACGTAAAGAAGAGAGGAAGAAACGTTTCTAGAGAGTAGAAATTTGAACATAAAATATACAAAATTCAAGTGTGTATATGTGGTTCAGGGTTTAATTGGCAAAATTTCATTTTCAGAGTCTTTATTATCTTTCCCTAGAAGGAAAGGTTTTAGATGGTAACATCAACTTTTCCATCCCTTCTAGCCAGTGGATTTGTCACCAGTATTGGAATATGCAACTGAACAAAAGACTCAGAACGATCTACCAATCTACTATAGAAGTGTGGTAGATTCTGATTTTAAGAAGATTCTATTAATGTAGAGTAGAAGTAGCACAAATACTTCAGTTGATTTACTATATACTCGACGACCAAAGTGCTCACGATTTGTTATGTTTCATAACTCTACACCTTATACCAGGGTTCACACGGGACCGAGGAGTACCAGTTATGTATAAATTAAAATATCCTGAATTAGCATATTTTAGTTGATCTACTTATAGACTGGAAGGGTCCAAGGACCTCATGAAGTTAAAAATAATTGACCTGGAGGAATCGGTTCACTTTCTACTTTACAGTAACAAAAGTATGTTAATCTCAAACCTTTTCATCAAATCTGCCTCTAAATTCTTCATCTGAGTTCCAATTCAAGATAAAGTTTTGCAGCGTTTCTCTAGTCTTTGGTAATGTGGTATTTCTACTTTACAGTAACAAAAGTATGTTAATCTCAAACCTTTTCATCAAATCTGCCTCTAAATTCTTCATCTGAGTTCCAATTCAAGATAAAGTTTTGCAGCGTTTCTCTAGTCTTTGGTAATGTGGTATTTGCTTATTTCTTGTCTTGCAACTTTGTATGTACTACATAATATCTATCTAACACTTGCTTCGCTTTGATAGGCCTTCTTAGTATTGGTGAGCTGGTTCATCTCATGGTTGGTAATACACATGTTTGTTTTGGTTGTATCTTCTCTTATTGAGCTTTTGAGTTAAGCCAAGTCCGGTTGTCCGTGATGGTTATTGTATCCCAGCTATTCTTGAGTCCATGGATAATGTATTACCTCTGTTTTACACCTCCATGAGCATACATAGTCTTTTTAAGGCCTATGACACCAATGTTATTAACCTATCTCTCGTCTTCATATTGATGCTCAAGATACTTCCATATGTTTTGCATCAATGTCTTAAGTCTCTACTATGTTTTGCTCTACCTAACATTTGTATTGTGTAACCTTAAGCATTGTGCATTGCCCTTGCTTCTCCTCAAGAGGTGTATCAAGGATGGTATATGAACATCTTAGATATTGCTTTCAGGTAGACGATCTTTCTAGTGGATTTACCGAACTGTTTAGTGGTTGCAGCGGTAGCAAGGAGAGATATTCCTATGTAAGTTAGTCGGGTATTAAGGGCTAGTAGACCTTTCATGATGGAGAAGGGCACAAGGGGCATTAGACCAATTGCTATTGGAGAGATCTTTTTGCATTTGGTTAGCTACACCATTGTCCTTCAACATCAATTTGAAGTAGCTACACCTGGAGGTTGTGATGCTATTTCCCTAGGCATCATGGCACTCTTAGATATCCATTTGGAGTGGGTTTTCCTATAGGTGGATGTTGGGAATAGCATCTCTTGGGCATCCATCTTTAGAGAGCTTAGAGATACTGATTGATCCTTGGCGAGTCTCATTCCTTTTGTGCGGTCATTCCCTAGCTCTCATGCTTCCCTTTACTACCAACATGGGTAGTCACAAGAGAGAGTCACCTTCTTGTCATCAATTATAAGTACATGAGAAGAAGATCTTTTAAGGGGACCTTTGTTTGGCATGGCTCACTTCAAAGCTCTCTTATCTACTACTTTGGCCATGCCATGTTGTGCATTTCCCTCCTTAGCAAACAATACACACATTATGGGCCTCCAAGATCAGATTAGGTAGGTCTTTGATCATTGGACTACCAAGCTACATCCTGTAGGCTTGAGAATTAAGATGTCAAAGTGTAGAGCATGGTCTTCTTTAGGTATCCCTTCCCACCTTGAGCTTCTAGATGAGTATGTCATATCTACAGATAGACTATATATTCTTGGAGTGATGAAACCATTTGAGTGGCAGATCATAATTCTCCCAAGAAAGCATACTTGGAATGAGATTGAAGCAAGTCTGAGGACAAATTGATGCAAGCAGACTAACAAAAAAATGAACACAAGAAAAAAAAAAAAAGTCAACGTAGTAGGGTCCAAGGATTTTGTCACATGCTTCTTAGATGTTGCCCTTGCAAAGGATATTCTCCATGTTGATGACCTTCCTCTACTAGGAGATCTGTAAGTGGTATTTGTTATACTCTCCTCTAGTATTGCGCGTCAACCAACTTACCTTTTATGCACGATTCCCCCTTCCTTGAATTTCTTATCACATATGAGAGCTTTTGATAGGAAGATTATGGGAGTCTTTGGTAATATCATTGGACCAAGGACATTTGAGTGTGTGATGTGGATTTGACATATAGAAAGAAATCCCTATTGAGCTTATATAGACAAGGAAGGCCTATTATCTATCAAGGGGATGGCACATATAGCATTATTAGGTAGTTGGGCTTTCTTGGCACCCCTACTGTCCTTCCATTTTGTGGTTGTTGATAGGCCAATTTTGGAGACATATGTGACCAAGATGGATGAGAGATCCTTTTCTCTCCTGGGTTATTGAACCAAATATTTTTCAAGCACCAAATATTAGGAAAGCAACAATTGATAGCTTAATTCTAAGAGAAGTGAGTATAGGAATGAGAAGATCACCAATCCATTTCACAAGTTCAACATAAAGTCTATCAAGATCTTGGGTCAAATTCTTTACTTGATATTTGACACCAAATTTAGGAATGGTTAAAGGAGGTACAATGCCAAGTACCATACATGGAGCATTTTAAAAGAAGTAAAGATCCTTTACGTACTTATAGAGCTCCTTCAAATCCAAAGATGGTGATAAGGATCTAATAGTAACTTCCTTCCAAAATGCCTTAGAATTTTACCTCAATTGAGTGTTTAATTTAGCTCCCTTAAACCTTAAGAAAGCACTCTTCTTGCACTTCACTAATTCCTTATAATTTCTTATAAAGGCAAGTTTTTATGCAATATGATCAAGAGACTTATCCATAGCTTTAATCCTTGCAATTTTGCAATCTTCATCATAGCACTTGTTGCAAGGAGGACCAAGTCTACTCTTGTGTGATCATCTTGGAAACAAAGTAGTTGAGGTGGATTGAAGATGTCCAATGAGATAATTGCTCCATTGCTCAAATCAGAGCTCTACTCCATAGTGCTCAACTTGTCTTTGATAGCTTGTTGGTACAAGTTTCTCTTGTCAAATTCTAGATGGATTTTCCTTCTAGAGGCATGCTCAATTAGTGATATAGTTCTAATGGGGCAAGAAAGGAGTGTTATTGATAGAGGTGTATGGTCAAATTCAAGTTGAGTATTGCAAAAAGTATATATCACTAGGTGTGGTCAAATCTAGTCTATGATGCTAGATCCTCTAAAAGCAAAGCATGTGCTTTTCAAGTTTCAAGAAATTAAGAGATACCATTCAATATCTTCAAGTACATGTGGTACCAAAGCTCAAAAATTGCTCACTCATAGGGTTGCATATAGGATATATGGAAGAGCAGATCAAGCACTAGACTAATCTATCAAATATTGGCATGAAAATGGTAATTCTAAAATGCATGAAATTGAGAGGTTGTGATCTTAGTATTTATATCACAAAAAAATCATTGGACCTTTATTTTGAAGCTCTAACACATCCTTTGTCAATGAGTGAATGCATAGTGATATGAAATCCACTTGAGTATGTAGGTGATATCAATGAAGCAAAGTAGCAAACTGCAAGGAATCAAAGTAGGATACCTCCTTCTCCAATCTTCAACCCATGGTATTGTACATTTGAGTGTTGGCCTATCCAAGAGACTACCTTTCAAGGCCAATTCTCACATAAGGAGCAATACTTCCAAAGCTCCTTCCTCTATGTTGCCTCCTCTTATTCTAGGTTGATGCCACTAGAATGAATCCATCAATATCTTGCATAGCATTCCCATTGTGTTCCCATTTTTCTACAAGATGAATCAAATCAGCATCATCCCATAAAGGCTTAGCACTCAAGCACTTGGTGTTTATAAACCTATGAAAATTCCAAATTTGAGCTCTTGGGGTCTGGTATTGCTATGCAACACTTGATTGTCTCCTTTGAGTGATCATTACACTACTATCTTTCAAAGAAAATAAACCCCACTTGTTGAGCTTCCTTCACCTAAGCTTATTATCTCTTCCTTGCTTGTAATTGAGAAGGGTGAGATCAAAGTCCAACCAGATGTGCTTCTCTTTGAGTACAACCTTGTTTGCCATGATTGATTCCCTTTGAGTTTGTGAGACAAACTTCACTAAAATTCATACCATAGTCTTGATGTCCTCCTTCTTTCTCTTTGGAAAACTTGAAATACTTAAGTTTTTCATTTTAGTAAGTTGGTTCTCCTTCTCAACCTCATCCTCTTGCAAGTAAGAAATTTGAGCCACCTTGGTAGCTTTAGCATATGACTTCATCTTCACTTCCAATATATGCACAATCTATTGGAGCACTCTACTTTTTGTACTTATGTTAGTAGCTTCTGCTCCCAAAGAAGCAACCTTCTCAAGAGTGTAACAATCCCTTGGTATATGCTAAAAATAAATTGCTCTTCTTGAGTTCTTGAATCTTGTGGGTGACCAAGTTCAAAGACTCTTTCCTAGTTCTGACCTCAACTCTTATAGTTTCCATGTCAACCATGAGAGTACCTTTAATAATATGGAGTTAGTGGAAGCTTAATATAATTAATAAGTGATAGAATAAGCATATAGCTAGGAAAATCTCAAAATATAAGAGAAGCATCCAAGAAGCTTCTTTGTGACAAGCTTGTAAGAATTTTCCAAGGATTGATTAACTTGTACACCAAGATGATGGCTAGCTTAGCTTGAATTCCAAGTATGATGAATTCTAGAAAGAACCTTCTTTTGAAGCTTCTTGAGAGCCTTTTACCCAAGTTGCTTATAAATATCAAAGCTAAGCTAAGGCTAGGCATTTAGAGTTCCTTTGAAGTAAGAGTTTCCAATATGATCTTCCATTCTCATATTTCTCTCCTTGGTCTTTAACATTGATATCAAAGTAGGAATGGGGATGGATGGAATCTATGGACCACCAAATCCATTTCACTCAAACCATTGAGATTTCCTTGTCCATGCACTACCAAAGCATCATTTCAAGCTTTGGTCAAATTTGTTTAAATGCAATCACCTTATCTAATGAACTATTGATCCTTGTAATTGAAACTTATAGAGAGTGGTGCATGTGTTGCATTTACATGTTAACATAGATATTTGCAAGTAATTAGTTAGGTAGAGTAGTAGTAGCCATGGTAGTGATACCCAAAGTTATCATTGCTATGGTAGTGATACCTAAAGTTATCATTGCTATGCAACAATAGAATGAGCATCTTACTCAATTGTTAGAAGGGAGAGATTGCAAAAGTCAATGATAACAAAAAATAAAGAGAAAATTTTTAAGAAGAAGAAGATTGATTGTGCTATCCTAAGTAATTTTAAGGCAAGAACTTATAGAATGTAGTAGAGAATTTTGTATTTGATTATGAGTGATACTTTGAAGCTAGAAATTTTCTAGATGAATGGAGATGGATCCTCTTGGCTTCAAGAAAATTAGATGGAGTGGCAAAACTATGGTGAAAAATTTGGTTAGAGCAAGCTCAATGGCAATTTATTGCCCAAATCTTGACATAAGAAGAGTTTAAGAATGAAATAATTAGGAGATTCCAAGCATCAAATGTTGCATAAATCACATGAGATATATTGACAAAATTGAGGTAGATTTATTTTATGAAGAGCTACATTGTGCAATTCTCAAACAAAATGATGAAGATTCTAGAGATACAAGAATGCCAAGCTTTAGATTGGTTTTTAAGATGCTTGAAATAATGCACCAAATTGGAAATAACCATGCACAAGCCCAAACATTTAGAAGAAGCCATACAATTGTCAAACCAATTTGATTCTTTGGTTGTGTAATAGTCCAAGGACAAGAGAAGAGAGAAAACACAGATTGCACGTTCAAACAATCGATGCTCCAAAGGTGCACCTTCTCTTTATTATATAGACAAAGAGGATCTCCTCCAAGGAAGCTCCACCATAGGATTAGGGACACAGATAGGTGACATGTCAGCAAGCTCCACCCTTGGATTACTTACTTGGATGGGTGACATGTCTGGTCTAGGTCCTATCTGGTTGGTCAAACCAGCTTTGACCGGAGGGAATCTTTTAGGGAATCTTCCTGTAGGAATCTCAGAATCACGTGAGTAAGGTACCATTGGAAAGCTCTCAACGAGGCAAAGCAGAGAGGGAGGGAAGGCCAGCCTTTCTTGCATTGAGGGGGGGGGGCATTCTGCACATTTTCAAGGCCTAATTCATCCGTTTAGGCCTCCAAAATTGCCTTCAAAGATTTCAAGCATATTTCGGTTCCTACTCTATTAGCAGAAGTCTCCTTTTGGTGATACCTCTTTCTGATCTGTTTAGTCCATCATGTGTAACATCCTTCCAGATGTTACCAAACCAATTCTCACATTTAAATCATATGTCTAGCTATTGGTTCTAAGGTTCTCAAGTCTATTTTGGTCTGTGCCCTATTAGTAGAAGTACTCTTTTGGTGATACTTCTATCTGATCTATTTTGACCATCATGTATAACATCATTCTAGATGTTACCAAACCAAATTTCACATCTAGATCATATGGCTAGCTCTTGGTATTACAGGTTGCCACAACTTGGTCTTGAATTTTAATAAAACTTGTAAACACATCATACACGGGTGGAAGAATTGAAACCAATAGAGATTGATGCCATCAAATAGAGACCTCTTGGGACTACAAATAGAGAATGATTACAATAAAATGTTTGTTGCTTTTATTGTCATCAAATTAGACATTGCATTCCTTAATGTCAAACTAGGAATGGAAAACCATGACTCAATGCCCAAATGGAGTTCTCAGACCATGATAATAAAGGTAAAAAAGAGCTCCTATAGGAGATAAGCCACATATTGGGAAATATTTGTTCTAAAGGATTGAAGACTTGATTTATGCAAGTTTGATTCACTTAAAGGTATAATATCCAAATGTGGTTGTAAGATTTTTATTGATTGTTAGAGTTCTTAGAATTGCATGTCCATGTAATTATCAAAGAAACTATGTAGGGAATTGATATCTCCACATCCTTTTACTATGTTTTGACACCCTACGCCAATGATTTTGAGTCTCTTGTCAAGTTAAAGAGTTCTAAATTAGCTGATGGTTCAACTAATTTAAAATTAGTTGAACCGTCTGCTAATTTTTTTCCACATCCCTCCAAACATTAGGATCTGATGCACCTTCAATGGAGGGCTATTGAAGGCTAGAAAACTTGTGAATAAAATAATCATGAATGTCAAGACTGATTTTCATAAAGGGCCTCAATAACTCAAGTGAAATGTAGTGTCAAATAGGTAGTGGATGAAACATCAAATAGGATATGTTGTCAAACAAATCTTCTAGATTCTTATGTGAGAGGTACATATACTTGTAAAGATGATGAGTTAAAGCTTAAATAGATGCAAGGGCTCATCAACCAAAAGATTTTGGAGGAACATTTATATCAAAAGAGAAAAATGTACACATGATTCATCTTCTTGCTATAGAACTTCCTTATACTCATCATCACGTCCAATACTTGAAGGATGACACTCCACAAGTAGGAAAAAAAGTTTGTAACAGGAAGGAAAAGAAAAGAGATGTTAGATGCATTCTTTCAATATTTGTAGGATTGTTGGGAAGCATTTCAGATAAAGATATCCACAAATTCTTTAAATCACAAAGATGGCATATCAAGAGAAGCAAAGAAAATGGTGAAGATAGCATTGTAAACAGAAGTGATGAAGATGATAGGGTTTGCATTGTAGAAGTGGCAATGAAGGTAATGACCTAGAGACATTCAGGCTTAAAATTCATGATCTTGTTTGTGGTTGGAAGTTAATAAATCATGCATTTAATAGAAAGTAAAGTGTCTCTGATGGAAAGCATGACTCCAAACCAAAAACTCAAAATATCATAGCTAGATAGAATTGCAAAGCAACAAAAAACTCAGGCTCAAGCTTACACACAATATCTCACTATGACTATGCAATTCTCTATTCCATTTGCATGACATCATGTGTATGCACTTGAATCTATGGTAATACGCACAAGGTCTAAAAAACCTTTCTTGAGTGCTCTAGTCAAGCTCTAGCATCTATTTTGAGCTCATGCACTTGCTTTTACGGGATGCTTGGGAATCCACAACCGTTTGCTAAATCTGAACTCTCCAACATGAAGGGAAATGTGGAACTATATGTTAATTAAGAACTCTCTAACTTGACAAGAGATTTAGAATTATTGGTGGGAAGAGTGGAAGAACATAAATAGGTGTGAAGATATCAAATTGCATTATGTAGTCCTATTAATTCAAAATTTAATAGCAAATTGATGATTGTGGATGCTAGAATTGATTGAGAAGTTTTTGGATGGTTCATACATTATTATGCTCATGTGACCTCACCATTGATTGATTTCTTAGAAAAGATAATGAGTTTTGAATGGATCACCATGCAAGAAGAAACATTCAAGGAACTTAAAGATATGGTGTTATCACAACCTATACTCTAATCATATGATCCTAAACTACACTCTGTGGTTGATTTTGATGCTTCTAGCTTTGCAATTGGAGCTATGTTTCAATATAGTTTCTAGGTGGATTGCATTCCATTTCCTATGTATCTTGATAACTAAATGCAATAGAAAAGAATTATTCTACTTGGGATTCTGAATGACTAAACACAACAAAAAAAAGAATTTCTTTGCTCAAGATCAGGATTAACTTACAATAGTATATGCAGCAAAGGTGTGGAGATATTATCTCTTGAGGAAACAAGTGATAATGTGAATAAATTACAAACCTAGTTGTAGACCTTACATTTGGAGCACACAAAGAGTTGGAATAATCATTGGAAAGAATAAGTACAATTATTGATATCAAGCTTGAGTATAAAACCAAAAATTTCATGTCAGTCTCAATGCATTGTCACAATGAACTGATTTAAAGATTCTTCATGAATCTTTGATAAAAGTAGCAATCACCATGGTATCTATGGATTGTAGGGCACAAAAAAGTTCAAGATTGCTTTAGAACAAGATTCTTTTCTTTGATCTTCTGCAAAGTAGCATTGCAATACATGATAAGAAGGACAATGCCTTTTCATTCAAAGATGACCTTCTATTTTGAAAGAACCAAATCTACATTTTGACTATGGGAAATAAATTCAACTTCAAGAGGCTAGTGACTTACCAATATTTGGTCACATGGGTGTAGACAAGACCTTGAGTACCCTACATGTCAATGGTGGTGGCCACACATGGCACGAGAGGTTTAAGAGTTTGTTTGATCTTGTGAGAGTTGCCAATGCAAAAATACCAACAACCATAAATAGGATGGACTATTGCAGCCACTCCCAATTCCATCTACCCATATGGAAACATGTAAGTGTAGACCTTATCACATCCTTGCTAAAGATAGATTAGGGTTATATATCAATTGCTATGTTTGTAGATAAAAACATTTAGCAAGAAGATTTACTTGGGATCCATCATGTATACTATGGATGCTTCAATGTTGTCTCTAATCTACTTCAATATGGTCTTCAAACACCATGGGATGCAAACATTTTTCAAATTTCTTGGCACCAAGCTTGCATTGTGTATAGTTGTAATACCAATAGGTCAGACAGATTATCTAGAGGTGGAAATTGGCTTGGTAATATTTGGAAGGATGTTATATATCATGGAATAAGTAGATCAGATAGAAGTGTCATCAACAGAGTACTTCTACTAATATAGTAGGATCCAAAAACACCATGAAAAAATTTGAGTCAATTTTGGAAGCCTAAACGGATGACTTAGGTCTTGAAAATAGATAGATTCTAGTCCCTTTGAGAAGATAAGCTTGCCTTCTCCCCCCTTCCCACTATTTCCTCATCAAGAGCTTTTCAATAGTACCTCACCCATGCAATTTTGAGCTTTCTATAAGAAGATTCTCTAAAGATTCCCTTTGGTCAAACTTGTTTGATCAACCAAATAGGACAAGGATTGACATGTCACTCATCCATTCAACTAATCTAAAGATGGAGCTTGTTTACATATTGCCAATCCATGTATCTGATCCACAAGTGGAGCTTCCTTTGAGTGGATCCTCTTTGCTATAATATAAAGACAAGATGCTCCTTTGGAGCATCAGAATATTGAGCTTTGAAGTTTTATGTTTCTCTTGTTTTTCTCTTGGAGGTTCTCCTATCCTTTGAACATTACAATGGTATCATTTTGTAAGAGTCTATCATTATATTATATCATATATAATTATATTATCATTATGATGAGTAGTCAACTAATATTTTGAAACCATTGTAATATTTCAAGGACAAGAGAACCCCCAAGAGAAACACAAGAGAAAAAACATAAAACTTCAACAATCAATACTTTGATACCCCAAAAGAACACATTGTCTTTATTATATGACAAAGAAGATCCTTTCAAAGGAAGCTCTACCCTTAGATTACATACATAAATGGGTAATATGTCAATACTTCTCCTATCTAGTTGGTCAAACAAGTTTGATCAAAGGGAATCTTCTTGTAGGAAGCTTAGAATTGCATGGATCAAGCACCATTGGAAAGCTCTCAATGAGAAAAAAGAAGTTGGGGGGAGGAGAGGGCTGCAAGGCAAGCAAAAGGAAGGTGAATCTTTCTATGTTTGAGGCCTAATTCATCCTTCTATGCCTTAAAAATTAACCTTGAAGTTTTAGGGTGTTTCAACTCCTACTCTATTAGTGGAAGTACTCTTTGGGTGACACCTCTATCTAATCTACTAAGTTATGTGAGCCGGCCTATCTCTCACTTAGGATGAAACTCTAATGGCTATTATAGTAGTGCACCATGGACTAAGAAGGCAAGGAACCCCAACTCCATCATACTCCTCCAAGGCTAACACTTTAAAAATCAAACCCTTGCTCACTTGAGAATTCAATGAGCGAGAGATAGTTGCAAATGAAAGGATGATGACTATCTCACTCCTAGTTTATATACTTATGAATTAGTTACACATCAAGGTCACTATTATTAGAGTAACTCAAGTTATTAGGCTAAAAGTCAAATAAAGTAAAAAGTCTAAAAAGAATATTTATACTCATGGGAATATTCTCCTAAGCATGTAGACTTATCTTGACCCAACCACTAAGTCAAGGATTCCTTCACATGGGCTATCTTTAGACTATAAAAGAATCCAACGCTAAAAGGTTTATGGGTCCAAGAAATCTAAACTCTTTCCTCAAAGCCAAACACATAGGAATAATATCAAGCCAATACACTAGAATCCAAAATAATAGTGTTCTTCTTTTACATTTCTTCTATTGGAAGCATTAATGTAGAGGATGAAAGGCTTACTCGAATCAGGTTTAGCAAGAATTGGAGTCACAATCACCATGTATTTTACACCTTCTTTCATGTAGATGGTCAATGCATAAGCCTTGTTGGAAAATGAAAAGATGAACCTCCTATACCACCCAACTATCACCAAGAATTGGTGTAACTTTATCAAACTTGAAGGAAATGGAAGGTCTGAGATTTTCCTCATCTTCTCAAGATCAACTGCTATTCAATCCTTAGAAATGATGTGCCCCAAAAGTAGACCTTCTTCATAACCAAAAATCATTTCTTTGGGTTGAGTGATGCATTTACTTATCCAAGCATTGCAAGACCTTGCTCAGGTGCTCAAAGTACTCTTCATTGCTCCCATAGACACATCATCAATGAAATCTCTCACAAATTTCCAAATGAAAGGTTCAAACACCTTGTTCATGAACCATTGGAATGTGGCTAGAGCATTGCAAAGCCCAAAAGGCATGACCTTGAGAGCATAAGTTCCCCAAGGTGTAATGAATGTGGTGAGTTGTTGATGCTCTAGTATAGTCTTGCTTTGGTTATACCCAATATAACCATCTCCAAAGCTGTACCTCTCATGACTTACAACCTACTCCAAGATTTCATCAATGAATGGCAAAGGGTAAAAGTACTTCTTAGCAACATCATTGAGCTTCTTGTAATCCACACATACCCAAAGCTTGCCATTTTTTTTCTTCACAATCATAATTGGAGACATCCATTTTGAATTCTACACCTCAAAGATAAATCTGGCCAGCTCCCTTGAGCTTATCAATCTCTTCCTTCATTACCAAAGCTATTGGTGGACTAATACAACATTGATTTTGGTGGAATGGTCTTGCATGTGACTCCACATCTATCTTGTGCTCTTCTAAGGTGACTTCCTTTAGATCCTTGTAATTGAAAAAAAACACATGGATAAACCTATGGAAAGTCTCTTCAAATCTCACCTTCTCCTCCTTGGTAATATTTGGACCATACTTGATGGTAGATAACTTCCTCTCTATCTCCTCAAGTGTCAATGGTGATTTATCTAGGTCCTTCAAAACCTCTAGTTTAGGTGCAAAATCCATAAAAAAACAAGGAGATACAAATTTGAATTAGATCCAAATCCATTTCCTCCATGCTTGTGTTCACAATTGTAGCTCCTTCCTTTGAATCTAATTCCCAACAATTAGAAGATGGTGTATCTAAATGTGAAGCGTTGGTGGTGTTAGTCATAGGATTTGTAACTTGATGGTTTGATGGGCCCAATCCTCAAGTACTTTTGGTGCCATCAATTAGTTGTTTGTGTTGCTCTCAACCATGGCCTCCCAAGAAGCAAAACATAGCTTGAATCCTTCAAGACTTGAAGAATCATGAGATTTTGAACTCCCATACTTGAAACTACTAATTTATCCATCACCCCTATTGGTCAAACTTATTGCTTGTTTGCCATGTTCACCATATATGTTGAAGGTCTGGAGGGTATCATACCCAACTTCTTCATCAACCTATGTGATATGGCATTCAATGCAAATCCTCTATCAACAACAAGTGCATCCTTGATGTTGCGACAATCCATTCTCACATCAATCTTGGAGGCATATTCATAAGCCTCCCATGGTGATGGTTTGGCATCCACCACTCCCATTGATATTGAAGGTTTATCTTTTGCTTTCTTATTCTTCTTGCTCCTTGTAGAACACAAACCACCTCTAAGCTCCTTTCTCAAGGTAGGATTCAAAGCAATCAATTGATCCATGTGACATTAGCCTTGTGACTACCACCATCCTCCAACACATTATAGTTCCATTGTTGCTTTGAGATCAAGAAGTCCTCAATCCCTACCTTCTTCCATGGAATCTTTGTTGTTTATAGTGTTGAAATGCTAGTATGAGTGCTCCTAGTAGACATAGGAGTATCCTTGCTAGGAGTAAGTCCTTGAGAAGAGTGTACATCCTTAGCAAAATGAGCTCTCTTCTTCTCTTGTGCCAAAATATCCAAATTAAGACCTTTGGAGTTTGAGCTCTCCTCCTTCTCATACTTGCTCTCAACCACATCTACGGATGATATCTCCTAACCTTTGTTTGGATTGGGAGCCACTTGGATTTCACTACCTCCTTCTTTCTCTCTATTGGCTCCCTCATAACTCCTTCATCCATGGTAAGTGGAATTTGGGCAATTCCTTTGGATGTGATCTCTTTTTCCACAACCAAAATAATTTCTATCATTGAAATTGTTGGTTTGTTGGCCTCCTCTATATGGACAGCTTTCACAACTCATAATTCTCTCCCCACATTCTAATCCACCTCTCTTTTCTCCCATAGTTGCACTACATTGATCTTGAGATTTGCAAGTTATTTTGTGATGGTTTGAAGTGGATCTTTTGGTAGACGTGCAAGAACCAGAGCAACTAATATTTGTGGTGCAACCCTTGCCACCAAAGGATCAAAAGTTACACCATACTTATGGCTTGAGGATGATGCAAAACCTCCTTAATCACCAAATCACTCTCATCCCCTTCCAAACTCTCTTCCATATTGTAATCTTGATAGCTTCAACCTTAGAAGAAGGTTTCTCATATCTCACCTTGCTTCTAATTTGTGGTCTCAACCCTCCTACAAAATTATTGGTGAGCATGGCTCCTATGCCAATTATAGTAGTATCCACATCATCCCCACTCTTCCTCAATACTATGAAAAACTTGGACTCTAACTTCTCCACTGTTTCTACATAGACTTTCACTTTCTCCTCATCTCCTTGTTTGAGGGAGGTAACATCACTCATCAATCTCTCATGACTCTCATATGGAAGAAATTTCTCAATGAATGTTAAATTCAAACTTTCCCAAGTCTTTTCTCCTCTCTCTCTTTTGGTATTCTGGCTCATACCATGTAAGGACTTCATAGTCAAAGAAATCCAATAATAATGAGGACCACTCATTTTCTTCCTCTCATATTTTCCTATGTAATCTCTCTCAAAGTCTCTCACAAAGGCCTCCACATCTTCTCCATTTTTGCCAAAGAAAACCAAAAGTTTCCTCATCTTAGCTCTTCACTATCTTTCCCTTTTCTCTCAATTTTTCTCTTTTCTCTCAGTTTATAACTAATAGAGTATATACATGACTAACACCATTTAAGAGTAATCCTCCCTAGGAAAAAAGGTTTAGGTTTCTCCAAGATTTCCATAGCAAGTTCAAATCCTAGAGTGCATATTAATCTAACCCTCATGGATAGTTTATCCATAAGTTGAAAGATTATCTCTATCACTAATCTAGAGAATTAGCTTATGAAGGAGGTAGTTTCTTTATAGCTATACTAAGACTCTCTCCAAGATCTTTCACCAAAATATCCAAAAGTGCTATTACTCCACCACACTCATGTCTTTTTGGAAGTCTTTCCACTCCACAAACTTCACACAACTTCTTGGTCTTAGATCTCCTTCTTCCAAATTTTGGTGTAGAAGGTCTAACGTGCAATCTCAAGTCAATTAAGCCTCTCCTTTCCCTCAATATCTTGCTCTCAAAGGTCAATGGACATAAGCTTCCCTTACGTACCTTCTCTCCATATAAAAAACACTTAGAATTACTCTTTCCTCCAAATAGTATATGCTTTTTGATCTTCTCAACA
The DNA here is from genome assembly GCA_948567375.1 of Lunularia cruciata. Lineage (NCBI taxonomy): Eukaryota > Viridiplantae > Streptophyta > Marchantiopsida > Lunulariales > Lunulariaceae > Lunularia > Lunularia cruciata. Next base: position 45,913,586 of record OX419758.1, read on the forward strand.
CTCTCTTCAAATTCTATTCTAAACTCTCTTTTTTCTCAAATCAACTCCTAAATCACTTCAAACCCTTAGTGTAAAAGACCAAAACCGAGGAGAGAAATAGGAGAATGGAAACTCACATTGGGACACTTGAATGAGGGAAAACTCCAAATGCCTAGCATGAGCTTTGGTATTTATAGGTAGCATACAAGACCCTTGAGAAGCTTCTCAAGAAGCTTCCTCAAGCCGCTTTCTTAGAGTGCAAGCCAAGTTAACTAGGAAGCTTCTCAAGAAGTTTCCTTCTAGAAGCCGCCTACTTGGCGTGCAAGCTAAGCTAGTTGGAAGCTTCTAAAAGCTTCCTTCTAGAAGCTACTTACTTAAGGTGCAAGCTAAGCTAACCGGGAAGCTTCCCAAGAAGCTTCCTAGATACTTCTGGAATATTCTAGGCTAATTTGTCTTATGTGCCACTTCGTGAGCCCGACTAACTTTGTCGCTAAACTCCATATTGTTACATATTCCCCCGCCGCTAGTTAGTGACGTCCTTGTTGCCAATGAAGCTTCAAATTCCTGGATGGCTGTCTGTGCATTTTGGAGGTGAGAAAGAGGTTCCCAAGTGGCATCATGAAGGGGATACCCTTTCCAGAGGACCTTGTACTCCGTATGTTGGCAGCGGCCTTGTTGGATATGGTGACGCGCACGGATATGATCAACTTCGTACTCCTCATGATCATTGATAGGGACAGGAAGAGGGGGAGGTTGGACTCGAGAGAAAAAGGAAGAGGGGTTAGGAACAAAGGGTTTCAACTTGGAAACATGAAAGACAGGATGGATACGCATGTGACAAGGTAAGGCAAGTCGATAGGCAACAAGAGAGACAATTTGGGTGATATCAAAAGGTCCTATCCAATTAGGAGCAAGTTTACGAACTTGGGTATCAAGTGGGAGAGGGAGGTTACTAGAGGATAACATGACTTTATCACCAACTTCAAAGGTGAGATCACGACGATGGTGGTCCGCATATTGTTTTTGGCGATTCTGAGCAACAAGGAGATGAGACTTGGCTTGTTGGAGTGATTGAGATATAGTGGTCAAGAATGTGGAAGTATGAGGAACCTGAGATGGAGGAGGAGCAAGAAGAGAATCTGGAACAAGCGGATCTTGGCCAAAATTGAGAAAGAAAGGAGAAAATCCGGTGCTTGCCTGTTTGGAATTGTTGTAGGCAAATTTTACAACTCCAAGACATTCGTCCCAATTGGTATGGTGGACATTGACAAAGGCCCGCAACATATCCTCCAATGTATGATTTGCACGTTCGATTTGTCCATCAGTTTGAGGATGATAGGCCATGGACAAAGCAAGCTTGGTGCCGAGTATCTGGAAGAGTGCTTGCCAAAACTTCTTGGTAAATCGAGAGTCACGGTCAGATATGAGTACACGTGGCATCCCATGATGCTTGAAGACATTGTCAAAGTAGATTTGCGCTAGGGTTGGAGCATCCACGATATCACAGGTTGGTGCCAAGTGGATTTGCTTACTAAGCTTATCCACAAACACCACGATTGCGGTATATCCTTGTTTTGTCCTTGGCAAGGATGTGATGAGATCCAAGCTCACATGCTCCCAGCAAGCGGATGGAATGGCGAGTGGTTGAAGGAGTCCACTCGGCTTCTGGTTGCTGGCCTTATTCCGTTGGCAACTCTCACATGATCAGACAAAGTCTCAAACATCTTGTGTCATGTTGGGTCACCACCATTGGCGTTGGACGGTGCCCAAGGTCTTGTCCACTCCCATGTGACCAGCTATTGGTAAATCATGGGCTTCTTAAAGGCGCACAAGTCAAAGATCACCTTTGGCTGGAACATAGATCTGGTCCGCATGGAATAAGAGGCTTTCCTTGAAGGAGAAGGTGTTGTACTCCTTGTCGTGTGCTGTCAAATGACCGTGTATCATTTGGAAGAAGGGATCTTGTTGTAGAGCCGATTGAAACTCATTATGGACCTTAGGGTCAATGGACACCGTTGTAATTGCTGCCGTGATGAGAGGAAGATCCTTCAAATCAGGTCGTCGTGATAGAGCATCGGGGATGACATGGAACCAACCTGGTTTGTACTCAAGTTTGATGTCAAACAATTGGAGTTGCTCTTCCCATCGATGATGCCAACTCTTCATGTGCTCCAAGTGTAAGGTCTACAACAATGGCTTGTGATCAGTTCGCATGATCACTTATTTCCCCAAGAGATAATGCCTCCATACCTTGGTGGCATATACCATTGCAAGTTGTTCCCGATCTCGAGCAGAGTAATTTCTTTCAGCTGTATTTAGTCGGCGAGATACAAAGGCAATAGGATGTAGTCCATCTGGAAATTCTTGTTGCAACATAGCTCCAATCGCAAAGTTAGAAGCATCAAAATCAACCACACAAGGTAGTTGAGGATCATATGGTTGAAGAATAGGTCTGGAAGACACCATATGCTTTAACTTTTGGAATGCTTCTTCATGCTTGGTGGTCCATTGGAAGCTTGAGTTCTTTCCCAAGAGGTTAGTCAATGGTGCAGCCACGTGAGCATAATAGTGGATGAAACATTGGTAAAAACTGGCCAATCCATTGAATGCTTGTATTTCTATAGCATCCTTTGGGGTAGGCCAATCAGTAATGGCCTTGATCTTCTCTTCTTCCATCTTGATCCCTTCTGATGAGATCTTATGACCCAAGAAGGTAACCTCCTTCTGCCAAAAAGCACACTTTGACTTCTTGCAATAAAATTTCCACTGTCGTAGGCATCTTAGGACTTCTTGCACATGATTCATGTGTTCTGCCTCTGTCCTGCTATAGATTAAGATATCATCTAAGAACACCACCACGGACCAATCCAATAGTCCATCCAACACCCGATGCATTTGATCCATGAAGACTGCTGGAGCATTAGTGAATCCGAAAGGTAGAACTCTCCACTCAAAATGTCCATACCTTGGGTGAAAAGCAGTCTTTTGCACATCCTCTCCTTCAATAGGAATTTGCCAATAGCCACTACGAAGATCCAGCTTGGAAAAATAGCGTGCTCCACTTAGTTGATCAAGCAGGTCATCAATCCAAGGCAAGGGATATACATTCTTCACGGTTTGCTTATTGAGTCCACGATAATCAATACAAAAGCGAAGTCCTCCATCCTTCTTTGGAACAAATAGTACTGATGCTCCCCAAGGAGAGGTACTATATTGAATGAAATCCTTCTCCAACAACTTTGTAAGTGTTGTTCGCAACTCCTCCAACTCCTTTGGTGAGAGCCGATAGATTGGTCTACTCACTGGAGTACTCCCTGGCAATAACTCAATCTTGAAAGGCATACCTTGATTGGAGGGTAATCCCTTTGGCAGATTGTCCAAAAACACATCTGCAAATTCTTGAAGTATCCGATCAACCATTGCTTGATACGGCACTTGGCCCTCCTCAGATTCTTCTTGTGCAATCGGCTTGATCCACACCGCGAATACAGACTTATCTTCCTCCAAAGCTTGCTCTATGGCTGCTTCATTAACAAGCTTCCCTTCTAGGGACTTATCTCTCTTCCAAGCTTGCTCCATGGTTGCCTTTGTGGCAAACTTCCCATCTTGGGACTCATCTCCCTTCCAGATTCGCACTACGGCTACCTTCTCGACAAACTTCCCACCTTGGGACTGACTATTCTTAGGTGTCTTACTCAGAGGTGCCAGACAACCTAATCGGAAATTCCTACCTTGGTGTTGTACTTGAACTTGGCGTTGTGTCCAATCAAATTGAACCTTATGATATTCAAGCCAAGGTAGACCCAGAATGATATCATAGTGTAGAGGTGCTACTACAAACCTCATACACTCCAAATACTCCTTCCCAATCTTGAAGGTAACAAGATGCGAGGTGTGGAATGCAGAACTCTTTCTACCATCCGCCATCATCAAACTACTCCCAATCATTGGCTTGATAGGAATACCCAATTCCTTTGCTACTTGCATAGACATGCAATTCTCTGAACTTCTAGAATCAACCAAAATTCTACAACCCCGATTAGATATCATACCTTGCAAGTGAAGCAGACTTGCATAGGTTGAGCCTTCAATCCCATTGGAACTAATCAAGCTCCCAGTAGGCAGCTTGAAATCTCCTACTGGGATTCTTTGTTTCCCTGATCATTTTGTTCCACAAACTCCATCTAGGCAACTTGTCGAGGTTACCCATTCCTAAGTGGACATTCAGCAATGTGATGTCCAACTTGGCGACAATAAAAGCAACCTCCATTTTGTCGTAATCTTTCTATATCTACTGTGCCAAGTAATCTTCGTTGGATAGCATCAATCTCCATTGGTACTGGTTCTTCTACTCATGGTACTGGTAGGCTTTGTGTAGGTCGAGGTCGAGACCAAGTTGTCGCAACCAAGGAATCAAAACGCTCAACCAATTGCATGGCTTCTTCTACGTTTTGTGGCTCCCGCATAGTCACCTCCAATTTGGTTTGTGGCTTCAATCCTCGCACAAATCGATCCAGAACTTCACCTTCTTGGATATCTAGAATTTGCATGATGATGTTGTGAAATTGTGTGATGTAGCTTCTCACTGAGCCAATTTGCCTCAATTCCGCCAATTTATCTCGTGCGACTCGGGTGACATTTATAGTTTGAAATCGGCCAAGTATTGCATCCTTGAATTCTGCCCATGTCAAAATCGGTGTAACAATTTGTTGTTCAGCTCTTTCTACTTGGAATCGCCACCAAAGTTTTGCCACGCCATCCAATTGGCTAGAATCCAAGAGAATTTGTTTCCGCTTGTCTTGAAGATTGGTGGCTTCAAAGTAACGTTCATAGTCAAACACAAAATTCTCTACTGTTCCTAGAAGATTCTTGCCTTCAAACAGCTTGGGTTTTGGAAATCAAATGCGATCTTCTCCATCTCGAACTGGCGCTTTGTCTATCTATTCTTGTCGTTGCTGGTCTCGTTCATCCAACAATAGAGTAAGATGCTCAATTTGTTGTTGCATTGCAAGGATAACATCCGGTATTGCCGCCATCGCTACTACTCTATTCCACTACTCTCAATTTATCTAATTGATTAACACATAGATACAACACGTCCATCGTTCTCCATAAGTTACAATTGGAAGTATC